>JAECXO010000280.1:4917500-5516405 GCA_018152825.1 Scaptomyza hsui
TGACGTTTAAATTATGAAAAAGTACAGTTGTACAAAGTTTGTAAGAAGTTAGATGGATATTATTCAATAGTTTTCTGTTTCAATTATGCGATATTTAATATCAAAAACTTTTTTAAAAAAAATTGTTCAATACAAAAAAAGTAATAAAAACTAAAAAATGTATTTATTTAAAAATCCTAATCTATCTTTCGAAAATGACTTTCAATGTATAAGAAGTTTTTCAAATATTCTTCCTATATTCACCTTATATCACATCCTTACTCCTAGGTTCGCACCTTTTATTATATTTCTCGATTGGCCCAATAAATTAATCTTTATTTACAATACCTATGCAAATGATCTTTTGTTTTGCCCTAAACACTATCGAACACAGTTTGGCCTTGATCTGTTTTACAGCCTCTGTAAATCTTCATAAAACCTGCTGAACAATCAGGACAGCTGTTGTCCTGTTCTGACACATCCTGTTGATGCATAAATTGACTGCTAAAGTTAATTGCTGTGTTAACACGTCCACACACAAGCACACACACACACACAAACACACACACACAAAGCGAAACGTTGCTCATTTCAATAAGACCAAAAAACCCAACAAACAAAATTCTTTAAGACTATTAAAAAACATAACAAAAACAACCCAAAAACAATCCGCTTATGTGCTTGTGTTTTTCTTGTTGTCATTATTTCTCTCTGGCGGAGCTCGTTTGTTGTTGGCTTATGGATCAAGTCTGTCGATCGGGACAGTTTTCAAAATATATTCCCCTCGTTCTTTGATCCTGTGCACAAACATTTTGCACGCGCTGTAAATGTTTTGTATTGATTTCTTTTTCTCTCTCTCTCTCTCTCTCTCTCTTTCTTCGTTTTTCTCTCTTGTGTTTGATTGCGTGTGCTAAGCGCGCTAGGATCAAGGATAAAAAAAACAAGCATAAATCAAGGACACCCGCTGCGACAACGTGCACAATTCGTCCTTTCATTTGCGTTAGTCATCGCCTCAGATCCTCAACTTGATGTCTCCATAGAGGAGACTTCAAGGCGTTCTTCCAGTTCGTTTCTCACTCTCCTCCTCCTCCTCCTTCTCCTCCTTCGTGTATTTAATTGAGTTGTCCTGACTTGCGGCTGCTTTCTTGTGCCGACAATATGTGATAACGTGTTTTCTAAAACAATGCCATCAAAGTCAACCGATTTGGCCAAATGTGGCTTCTTTTCTTTGAGATCCTTTTCCACCTTTTTTCTTTTGGTTTATTCCTCTTTTTTGGGAACGGCTGCATTTTTCAGGTGACATTTTCTGCTTTTATTACGTTAAGCGTATTGTCTCATCTTTCGGCACGTTGGCAACAATGGAATTTGGACCTCGTGTTCGATGTCCTTTATGTTGTCCTTGTCCCACTGTGCGGCGGTTGTCATCTTTGCCGCCTGTTAATGCCTGATAATGTTGTCAATTCAACATTACAAATCACTGGATTTAAAAAAAAATCACGCGATCTGCAATCCTTAACAAAAAGAACAGCATCTTATTGGGTTGATTTTGGGTCTTTTCAAAGCTTAAGCTGTCAGTTTTTGGAGTAAGCTGGTTTTTCTTTAGTTTTTTAAACCGATTTTGTCATAGATACAGTTGATACAACGTGGAGTTTTCACACTTCCACTGTGTTAAGTACTTGGTTTTAAGAGTTATAAAAAACAAGAAGTTGAAAAAATTGTATAAAACTCTTAAGAACAAAAGGATCAAAGATATTATTCCATAAGCCATTGTAAAAGGACTTTCGTTAACAAGTTTAATAAAAATTATTTAGAACAACTCTCCCATTCCCTTATTATTCAAAACTGTGTCAACTCTTTGAATATTGTATGCCAACACTTAATTTATCATCAAAGAACTAGTTCAATCCTTTTTGCTTGTTGCGATCACTAAAATCACACCTCGCCCCCCTGTCCCTGCTGACATAATGACAAGTTGAAAGAATCTTCTTCGTTTGGTCTTTGGCCGGCGCAGGCGCTGACGACAAACGTCAAATCAGTGACACTTTCTCATTAACGCCAAGGAGGCTGTGTGGAAAGGGGGGCGGCACACGAGCTCCCTCACGGCTAGCAAGAACGAAAGAGAGAGAGAGAGACGAGACAACGGCGCCGCCTGCCGGTATGTAGCTAATGTCGGAAATACGACACCGGCAGCAGCGCCCGAAGAAGAGACGAAGACGAAACACACATGCGACAAGTGAAGTGTTTAGGCGTGGACTTGGAACGCGAAATGTGGAATTGGAATTGGGAGTGGGAATGGGAATGCAACCTGAAGTTGTGTTCGTCGATGTGTTCGCATGTCGGTTAATTACAAAACACCAAAAACACTTGAGACGCAACCAAAGTATGTGGTTGGAGTTGGGGTGGGGGACGCAAGGGACAAACTCAAATTACAAATGCCGACAGTAGATCAAAGCGAAAACAAAGTGCACTAAAAAAAACGTGCAATAGAAAATAACTCTAAATGACAAATATGAATCTTACTTTTTTGAGTGTAAGAACTAAGAAAACTTGTTGCATGAAGTTTGTGTGTTTGTCCTCAGGTGTTTAGTTTTTGGCATTTTTGAATTGAAAATCAGAAAGTGGATCTATTGTTTTGGCTGCCGGCAGGACAACAACAGCAGCAGCAGCAGCAGGAACAGGAGAAAAAGGTTAGTGTTAAATGCTAACGATTTGCACCAGCAGCGCACCAGAGGGAGCCCAAGAAGTGAGAAGAAGGAATCGAAATAGGAATAGATCCACAGCAAGAGATGGACGCGGCAGGATGCTGATGTATCGTGAAAGGACATTGCGGCCCGCTGTGGAACGCTGTTGACGACAGGACACGATACGATACGAAAACTCAGCTGCCGCTTTAAGACACAGAGGCTGTTGCAACTGCAACTGCAAATCGGATTTGTCCTTGAGTCAAGTAGTGTGTCCTTGACGTCCTTGATGTGGCCAACGTTAAATGGCATATTTTGGCCGTTGTGGGTTAACCGTTAATCCCAAAATAAACACACATTAAGCGCCCAGTTTTTAAGTTCTCTCCCTTGCAACGCGATTTGTGGCCAGCATTTGACCTTGCCACAAACTAGCTGAAATAGAAATTGCACGCTGCGGATCCTGTCGCGTTCTTTAAGGGGCTCCTATCAACAGTGGGTAAAAATGCTGTCGGCGTTTTTTTTTTCACAGCTCAATGGCCCTGAGCCAAATCAGTTTTTAATGGGACACCGCAAAAATAAATAACATACAAACGAAAGCAAATATTGAAGGCAAAAAAAATAACTGTGAGTTTTAAAATAAGAGACGGAAAGTTACCCTATAGAAAGTTCTTAGGGAACGAATAATTGTAGGGAAAGCAAAATATCTACTCCAGAAAAAAAGCAACATAATTGTTTTTTCTATTATAATAATTTGGTTGGTTGACTTAATAAATAGAAGTACAATTCAGTTTTAATCTTATGCTAGTCTCTGATCGAGCGTTTAATTATGTTCTAATAACTAAGTATAGTGGCGAGAAATTAAATCGCAAGAAAAAAGTTTTAAAAAATATGCATCGGTAGCAACATAATAAAACTCTATACAAAATTTCAGATCTCTTATGCTTATGGTATTTGAGTTCATATAGTTTGCGAAAAGTTTAAAAGAGTAGGGGAAAAGTCTTAAAAAAAAACGATTGTTAAATATTTAGCCTTTATATAATCTTAATTTTTTGTATAAAACTAAACTTGAGAGATAATTTCTTTATAAAAACTTAAATTTTAATGACAACCAGTCTTAGTGTTTTATAATATAACCCAATACCTAACCACTTCTAAAGTCAACAGGGTATAAAATAAAAAATAATAAAAGTGAATACAAAAAGGAAATAATAATAATAAAAAACCTCTTGTGTTGGTCAAATTCATTTCCACTTGATTACGTACAATGCTCAAATGTGTGTGCACCACAAAGCCAAACAGTTAAACAGTCGAACCGTCGAACCGTCAAACAGTCGTGAAACAGTCAAATAAAGTGGAAATCATTTAAATGGAATTAATGCTCGAACAAAAACATGTGAAAACTATCGCTCGCAAATCAGTTATATCAAAGTCGCTAAACGGAAATCACTAGACTATATAGAAGAATTGCATTTGCCTTTCCATTCATTTCGATTCGGGGTTTTTTGCTTTTATGTTGAAAAAATACTTATTTGATGGATTGGCAAAAAGGTAGAGGTAGTTAAAGGTAAGGGCGTTTACTTGTATTGACTTATCAGGGAGCGCAGCAGCAGCAACAGAAATCAAAACAGAGTTTAATGATCCCAAATAATCGTTGAGCTTGTATTTGATAAGAATCAGAAATATACTTTGCTTAATTGGAGGAAGTCTTTGAACTGTTCTTAAATCGGTTTTGCAGAATATATTTTTTAATATGAACAAGTTTAAACAAGCATTAAATTGTTTTTCTCAATTTAAGAATTTTCTTTTTTATTTTTAGAGAGTTTCTGATTTTCGCGCTTAATTTAAGTGCGAATGGGATTGATTTAAGTAATTTTTAAATCAGATTAAGAATTTTCTGGATATTTTTGGATATAAGTACGATTTTACTTGAATCAAGTAAAGCCTAGAAATTTTTTTGGGTTTTGGTATCGTCATTTGCAGCTCCTTTAGCTGTTTTCTAAGTATTTTTCAAAAACTCTTCTCCACACAATGCGCTTTTCTATATACTATATACTCTAGTTAGATCTGATTAAAGAAAAATTAGAGTTTCCACTTGGTTTGCCGTCGCATTGCGCACCACTTACGTGTGTGGCACTTGTGGCACGAGACATGGGGCAAGTAAGAAACAGAGAGGAAAGAAACTATGCGCGTGCCTTGCCAGCACATCCTTTTTGCCAGGACAACATGAACAACAACAGAAAAAACACAACAAAAAACAGCACGTGACAATTGCGTCAACAGATTTTTCGCTGAGATGCGCACAAAATTATATGAAACTGAAAAGCGGCAGCAAAATAACAAAATACGGAAAAAAAAAAACGGGGAAGAAAAAAAACGGCCCCAGGGCTACAGAAAAACGGGCAGGCAAAGTTGTTGTTGTTGTTGACAATATTTATGCAGCAGCAGCACCAACAGCAAAGTACCCCTGCTCCCCTCCCCCCACCCCTCTACTGTGTGCTTGTTTGTTTTTGCATTTTTGTTACAAATTTTACAGCTTTTGTTTTGTAATTTGTGCCCGCAAGCTCTCTCTCTCCTCTCTCTCTCTAAACTCTCCAACGATCGAATAGCTCTTGAAGGCAACCACTCCACCCGCCCCCCGCCCCTTTACACCCCTGCTTGTTGTTATTGTGACTGTTTCCGCTTCCTCTTTAGTCATGTATACATATATAGTAGTAAGTATGTTGCTAGGTGGATTTTACTTGGCACCGCAGAACGTGACGAAGAACAAAAGAAGGCACTTGCAGCACTTCCACTCCTGCTTCCTGCCACACGCTCCTTTGGCGGTCCAAAAGTCCCCCTGCGCCTTCCCCTTCCCTTGCTGCTCTTGTTGTATCCACAAAAAAGCACGCTTATAATAATAATGTCATTATGTATTGTCTGCAGCGAAAGCATAAAAAAAACACTCTAACAAAAAATAAAGTTGACAGCCGCAGCCTTTTCTATAATACTTGTTATTGTTACCAACTTTCTAACGAGCAGGCGGAAATTGTTTTCTTTTTTGGGCTACACATTAAAAACAAAAGAAACTTGTAGTTTTAGCCTAGTTGGCTTAGTTTAGGTTTGCCAATCAAAAGCAAGCGTAACAAATTTATTTTTTTGTTAAGTATATAATAAGTTAAATATTTAACTACTTTTGAATTATAAGGGAAAGTGAGGTTAGTTAATTCCCAGAGAGTTAGGGTGGTCCCTGCATTATATATTTTTTTAAGAAAAATCACAAACACACCAAAATTCTTTCCTTTGCCTTTGTCTACTATTTATTTTTGTAAATTTTGAGTAACAAATTTATTTTTTTTTTTGTTTTCTTTAGTATACAATTAGTTAAATTTTTAACTACTTGGGAATTATAAAGGAAAGTGAGGTTAGTTAATTCCCAGAGAGTTAGGGTGGTCCCTGCAGTATATGTTTTATTTAAAGAAAAATCACAAACATCAAATAAAAACCAAAAAATTCTTTCCTTTGCCTTTGTCTACTATTTATTTTTGTAAATTTTGCTTTGCCCGCAAAGGGAAGCTCTTTTATAAATATTGACTTTAAATATTTGCTGAAAATATTTATAATCATCTTATTTATTTATATAGTTTTCAAAACCAAAAACAAACTCAACGGCAGGCAAACACCTTTTTTTTTGCAGCCCACCAAACCAAAATGTCCGAAAACAAAAGAAAATAAACATTCGAAACAATTGTGAGCGGGTCGAAATCTTTTTAGTTGATCAGGTAGCAAATTTGGTTGGGCGTTTACTAATTTTGAAAATCTACTATTTGCATTTCTCTAATGAAAAGAAAATATTGATCGAAAAGACTCAAAAGCAAGCGGTATAGAAAGAATAATAATAATATAAATAAACAGAAAACAGCTGCGAATTATTGGATAAAGGAATTAAGAGCATAAGAAAAAGAATTTACAGCAAAGGAACTGACATTGAACTCTACTAGGACATAACTTAAAAAAATCTCACACCTTTTTATTTCTATTACTTAATTCAAAAGTCATTGCTCATTCAGCAGCGGCTGCAACTTAATGCACATCAAAGGCGATAATGCCGAGCCTAAATACTATGTATACAAATTGAAAGGAATATATAGAATCCACTTGAATTGTTGCCCGGAATTGTATGTCAAACAGTTTGGGAGGCGTTCCGAGCTGGTGGTGAGAATGATGGATTTGGATCTGTTATTGTTATGATTCGTATGAATTCAGATGCGTAATTGCTTGGCACAACAATCTACAACTACACCTATGTAGTCGAAGAATTCTTGGCTCTTCTAAACAAGACGCCGTCGCGCCGTGTGGTTTATTTATTTTTATGCCCACATCCCTCAGAATGAAACAGATCAAAAGATTTACACCACAACACCCACTACACAGTATACTTTATATTGTCTAATAATTGTTTATTAAACATTAAAGACTTATGCCAAATATTAAACAGCCGCTGTCGGAAAATACATATGAGAAAAGTTCATAAAATTTTAAGCGCTCCCCTTGTTCCCCCCTCTTTAAATACCAACCATATGGTGAGCAACCACTGAGAGCTCAATTTGTGCGCTAAGCCCTCTGATCCATTTACCATAAATATGTTGATATATCACAGCGCAGGATTAGCTTCCTGTTTGCAACCATATGGAGTTCGAAGTTGTTCGCAGTTGGCAGAGGGGGAAGGGAAGGAGGGAAGTAGGGAAGCCTATAAACTATGCTCCCGCTGACACTTTAGTGTGTGTAAAATATATGAAGTGTTAATTTGTAAATGAATTGGAATGTTTATTGTTATGTTTGTTGTCTGATTTTTATGTTGCCACCAATTGGTGTAATGTGCAATTGGTTTGAAGTGGTTTTTTCTTTTACTCGTCTTAAGAAAAAGGGTACTATCAAACAGAAGACATATCTGACATATTGAAATTGGGTAAATTTATATGTATCCACCGTTATAATTTCGTATTTAAAATTAGTTAATTTTAATAAGAAATATTACTAACTAAAACCGAACGTTAAACAAATCATTCAAATGGCGCGCTCAAAAGTGCTGCCAAGTCAAAAACAATTCCTTTACAGCACTGTTCGTTTTTATCGATGAATAAAAAAGTTGAATGTATCGATTCTTGTATTTAACATATCGTTTCACGACACGAACTCAACCCTAAGCGATGCACTCGAACAGCTGATGAAAAATCTACAATTTCGATTTTCTTTGCCCAAGTTCAAAGTTGCTTTTCATTTTTAATGCATTTGTTTGTGAAACGAAGAAAATGGAGCGCAAAGAAGTGGACACAGAAGAGTTCATCGACCACGTAAGCAAATCTAACTATAAATGCCTTGAACATCTTTCAATAAATGTATCTATTCCAATTGATGGACAGACGCTGCTGGCGTCGGAGTTGATGCACAACAACTTTATGATGGACTTAATGGATCACACAGGCGTCTTTCCCAAACCCGAAGGTCCCACCAATCTCAGCACAAGCGGCCATGGCGCCACAGCAGGCTCCCCGCCCGAGCTCAACTTCCACAATACGATATTCCAGTTTGTGAACAAACATGTTGTGGGCGAGGATGAAGAAGTGGGTGCAAAACAGGTGCCCGGCAAGGAAACGGATGTGGAGTTTCTAACCCTCAACAGCAGCTTCCTCGACAGAGCAACAGCAGCTGCCGGCCCAGAAGCAGCGGGCAGCAGGGATGTGGCGCCCCAGCAGCAGGAGCAGGTGCCACAATCCACATTCCCTGCCCTCGCCATTGAGCCCACAGTGCCCTTGGAGGATGATGATGATCTACTCTATGCCCACAGTGCTTGCACAATAAATGCTCGCAAGGTGCTGCCACACAAGAAACGCATCTCGCGCAAATTGAAGGGTTCCATGTGCAGCATGGACACAGCGGATCTGCACAAGCACAATGTGGTGCAGGTTCAGCAGGTGCAGCCAACGGCCCAGGTGGCTAACTATAGCTGTGAGATCTGCGGCTACGCAGTCCACACACAAATCGAATTCTATGCACATCTCAAGCAGCACTATGATCCCGTGAATCTCGAGCCACAACAACAACAGCAGCAGCAACAGAAGGAGCCATTGGATATGTGTGGACTAACTGCACAGGATAAGATACAAGAGGAGCAGGCCAAACTGGATCAGGTCTTTCACGATGTACAGCTTAACTTTGAGAACTTCCACAGCATCCACAGCCATGTGGATGATGTGGATGTTGTGGACAATGTGAGCGTCAATATGGTCATACATTCGGACACAATATCCATGCACAAAACCGATGGCAAACCAGCTGGAGTCGCAAATGCAACGGCCTCAAATGCTGTGCCCGCTGTGGATGGTGTGGATGATGTGGAGTTCAGTGACACAGAGGATATGCTCGAGGGTATACGCAATGTGGTGGATAAGGTGTCGATCGAGGATACCTGCGATGAGCTGGTGGATCTGGAGCTTGCCGCAAGTGGCATGCGTGCGCCCTGGTTTAACAACAATTTCACCGATATCGCCTTCTCCGGACTGCTGTTGCCCGGTGAGCCACCCCCACCCCCACCACCAACAGAAGCAGCAGCAGCAACTGAAGCAGCAGCAACTGAACAACAACAGCAACCAAAACTGGAGATGGGTCACAAGAAGAACTACATTGCCATTCACAACCAGGAACAGACGGAGCAAACATCAACATCGGCCAACTCTACCATTGAGCAACTGCAGCGTTCGCCATTGATCATCACCGAATCCTTCAAGCTGGAGGAGGTGGAGAGCAGCGAGAGAGTAGCAGCCTCGCCGGCAGAGACAGTGATCATAAACGACAGCGCCGACGGCTATTTGGTGGAGCTGGACAAGTACAACAGCGATGAGCCCAGCACCGAGGTGCAGAAGCGCAAATTTCAATGCGAAAAGTGCGAGAGGAGTTTCAATTCGTACAACGCCTTGAAGTATCATCAGCACACACATAGCAAGGAGCGTCCATATCAGTGTTCCACCTGCCAATCATCCTTCTACACGCCCAGCGCCTTGAAGCAACATAAAAGCACACGTAAGTAAATGGAGAACATATCGAAAACATTTAGGGCTGTTGTAAAATTGTACATTACTATTTGGTCACGAATACAATTTTGGCTCTCAAATGTCGCTCCCTATCTTGCGTGTGGTAAATTTACGCTTTACAATTTTACGATAGCTGGTGAACACCCTAATAATATGGTACTTGCTTTTAGATACCGGCATCCGGCCTTTCAAGTGCGAACAATGCGATTTCAAGTTTCGACAATGGGGCGATCTCAAGCTGCACATCATCTCCAGGCACAGCGGGATTAAGGCGCACATGTGTGAATATTGTGGCAAGAGTTTCTCACGCAAATACTCTTTAGTAGTGCATCGTCGGATTCACACAAGCGAAAAGAACTACGCCTGTCCGTACTGTGAGAAGACATTCCGGGCCAGCTCGTATCTGCTGACCCACATCAAGGTGCATACGGGCGAGAGGCCCTACCATTGTACGGTCTGCGAAAAGAAGTTCCGTGTGAATGGTGATCTGAGACGACATTCGCGTGTTCACGATCCAGAGCGCATCGCGCCGCAGCGTTCCAAACGCTGGAAGCAAATCGAGGATGAGTCTGATGCCGTTTGCGGCGAAAGTGAACAGGAAATTTTGGGCTGTTAGCCACGTGCCAAGGTTTCTACACACACCTAGTATTACCAATTACTTGTATTAACCTAAGTAGCATATGAAAAAATCTTGAATTTGGATATCTGAACTGACCAAAAACGGCAAAACCTACCAACTGTTAATAATTATTAAATAAGATAAAACAAACTATGAAGTCAACAGAAATAAAGTTTAAAGTATATCGATACACTTACCGTTATTTATGTCGCATGTCACATGTTCAGACTGCATGATGTAAAAAATAGTTGTTTACTATTGCAGAGCATTTCTTTATTATATCATCTTGTTTTTTTTTGGTTTTTTTTTCTTTTCATTAAATAATTCTTTCTCATTTTGCACTTGTACCGTTCATCGACTTAATTTTTAACTTTGTTTTTGTTTTGTTTTCATCTTGTTAATGATTAATTATATATTAAATATATATCGTTATTATTAATGTAACTATGTACAACACATGTGTCTTGGGTCAGTCCCAAAACTTTCATGAAATCTTTGTATTTTGTTTACAACTTAACTTGTTTCATTTATCATTTGTTTTTTTGTTTTCGATTCTTTTATTTTTAAACATAAACTCATTGTAATCTTCTACATGATTTGTGTGTGGTGTGCTTTACCGTTTTGTTTTTTTTTAGCCTTTTTGTTGGCCATTTTCACAATTTGCCTTTTTTCACTTTTCAACTTAAAAACTAGAACCTAGTATCGGTTACTTCACTTTGCTCTCTGTCTCTCTAACGTACGCTCAGTCCATGATATCTTCCGTTCTCCATTTTAATATATATACTATATAATATAATTTCTTGTGTTTCTTCTTCTTTATCATCATCTTGTTGTTAATTCATTTAAAATTATGAAAACTGCATGCTTAGTTTCTCTTGCTCGCACTTCACATCTCTTTCTTAACTTGCCTGATCTTTGATGGATTTCGTTTATTATTATTTTTTTCTGGTGGTGTGGATTATGCGGTTTTTTGGTAGGTGGTGTGTGTGTTTGTATGAGTGAAATTAGTTGTGTGTGTGTTTTTATGGGTATGGTATTATTTGAAAATATGGTATTGTACGTATTACGAAATTCTTCAACTACTTTTTGGAGTTAACAGAAATGTAGCTTTTGCGTCTTTGCATTAAATATGATTTAAAATTAGCATTACATTGAATATCGTTTTTTTTTTTTTTGTATTAAATATATATGTACTTAAAAATGTATGTTGCATGTTCTGCTTCTTGCTATGGTTGCACACAATTACTGGTATTTTGTTTTGGTTTTTGCTTTTAATTTAATATGGATTTAATATTGGTTGGTTTTTGGGGTATTTCCTTTTTTTTTACTTAAGTTGACAAAGAAAATTGAATGCTGCTTCACTAATACACATATTATGACTGCAAAATGTTTGCCAATATTTATTTTATTTTGTTGTGTTTGCATTTCATTAATCGCATTCCATCATGTTTAAACAAAGGCATATATGAAGGGTTTTATTTTAGTTTTTGTTAATGGCAGCTTATTGGATTTTTCATTTAAGTTTATTTAGATAAATTTTTTTAATATAGTTTATAAAATAGCTTGGTTTTTAATCTTGTATATTCAACATATATTTTTGTTTTCGCCCAACTTAGGTTGTATACAAAAGATTTTTTGTATTTTTCGTTTTGTTATTATTATTTGTTTATTTGCTATTGTTGCCTGTTGCTATCTTGTGTTTGTTGTCCCCAGTGTTTGCTACGCTATTTCCTGCTACTTCCTTCTGCTCCCACATTTACTTTTAAACTTTCCTTCTTCTTGAGTTGCTGCTGCTTTGCATTTTACACAATTTATAGAAATATAATTTTGCTCTTTAAAGTTTTCGAGTCTTTCTACATCACACCACATTACTTTTGTTTTTCTTCTGATTTTTTTTTTTTTAAGTTTTTTAATTATTTTTTTCTTACGTTTTTTTTTCTGTTTGTCTGACTTGTTTGCAAACGTTTGTTTAAAAAAATTAAAATACTTGCTAACAATGTAGCTTTTGCCAATTTTTCAAAAAACGCACACAATTACAATATTTACAATTCTGTAGTCACTACATACAATTACATATATATATATAGATATAGTATATATACATACAATATCTAAACATCGCTGCCAAACTCTCCAAATTTGCCTGCCTTTTTTTATTTTATGTTATTTTTTTATTATTACATATTTTACTTTTGCATTTTTGGGTTTAAAATTGTGAAAAAATAGCTGCTTCTATTGTTAGTTGTTACTTTTTGTTGTTAGCGTATTTTCGGTTTTTAAAATTTGAATTACTTTTAGCTTTACATAATTTGATTTGATGATATTTTTGTTGTTGCTGGATTTTTTCTGTGTGTTTTTTGTCAACACGTACTTTTGTTTGATCGTGTAGTGTGCGCCTAGTTGTTTGGCCAGTGCCGTTACAGACCGTGCTGTTAACCAACACTGGCAGCTTAGGTACTTTTACAGTTAGCAGTTGCTGTTCTTGTTATACATACATATGTTTTGTGGTTGTTGTGTTGTGTTGTTGTATAAAAAGTCTTTGATTTGCCTTTTACATTTCGCGCTCTGCATTAGAGACTCACCTGCTGCATCTTATCAAAATCTAAACACGGCCGATGCGGCCGCTGCAGTCTCTGTGTAACGGTAACGCCAGCATTATTTCCAGCATCTCCTCCCCCTCCCACGGCTCCCCCTTCCGCTGCAGCAGCTCCGGCAATATTATTGCTTGGACGTCGACGCGGCGAAATGGCGCAATGAAATAATTTCGCTGGCGGACTAACCGAACGCACCTCCATATCGAGGCCAGTTGTGGAGGCCGGACTGCTCCGGGAGCTGTTGTAGTGGAAACTGTATTTGGGCTGCGGCTGGTAAATGTGATGTGAACTGTTGCTCATCTTCAGAGAGCTGCTGCACGCTTTAATCGCACTCGGCTCGTTCTCGTTGCCGGCTTGTCCCAATTTGGGGCATTTGTTGTTGCTGTTGTTGCTGTTGTTGTCACCGTTCTCCTCATTTACACTATTATCACATAATTTAATATTTTCGATGCCACATCTGGCCTCCGATAATATCAGTGGCGTTGTGGAGCGGAACATCATATGGCTACGATTTGGCTTAAATGCCTCCAATGGCGGCGATGTGCGAAAATTCACGGGCGTCAATATCGGCTCCAGCGAGTTGCGCAACTAAAAAAAAGAGGAAAGAAATTAATATATATTTTTGTAAGTTCTTGCCACTGATGTCAACTTTTGGGGACGAAGAAAAGCTGTTTTTAGCGGAAAAAATGGGAAAAAAATCTAATCATTTTTTTTAATCATTTACTCATTAGCTTTGTCAAAAATATCATCAATTTCATTAAAATCAATGGATTCTTCATGTATGTAAGATTTACAGCATTGAGAACGATGAAAAGATGTTTTTGTTTGGAAAATAAGCTGATGGTTTTTTTTTTTTAATAATTAATTCATCATTTTCTTTTAATATATCATAAATTTTAATTGAATTCAATGGATTATTCATTCATTGGGATTTAGGACTCATTTCTTTTTTTTTTTGAAAATTGGCAGTTTCAAACGAATAAGAGATAGCAACAAAAATGTACGGGTTCAATATTATAAATAATAATAATGATTTCTTTAAACATCGCCCCATATTAAAAACGATGAATAACGATGCAGTGGACAAAATTGATATAAGAAAAAAAAAATCCAGAAAAAGCTGATCTTTTTTTTTTAAACAATTCGGTTTGCAAAAAAGGAAAATTTGACGGGAAAAAAGCTGATTTGACATCAGTGGTTCTTGCCACACTCACCTCATCATCGGAGCTGTGGGCCAGCGAACGTTTACGATTCTCAACCATTAGCGTTGAGCTGGAACGCTTCGAGTTGGACGATGTTGTGGCACGCTCATCGTATGGCGGCGCCTCCGTGTCCAGGGACGAGGTGCAGCCACGGTTCGATAGACGTGACACACAGGTCGATGAGGAGGCGATTGGTTGTGTGGTTGCTGCTGCTGCAGCAGCTGCCACCGCTGATGGCCCATTGATGACCTCCAGCTCCTCCTCGGAGCTATGCTGATCGTACATGAGATGCATTGCAGCAGCGGCAGCAGCAGCAGCAGCCTGAGCCGAGGACTCCGATGAGCATGCAGTATCGGTTATAGGTGAGTTGGCATCCGTACAGGAACTCAAACCTATAAAAAAAGTCTTGTTAGTTTATCATTTCCCAATTGACACTTTGTCCAACTTCTAATTGGATTTGTGAAATTATGTATACGTCGTTACTTACTAGTTTCCATATCCACGTCTAAGTGACGTTTGTTTTCCACATCGAGCAGTTCACCATCAGATTCAGTGCCAGAGTCATTCGATTCACGCTGCAAACAAATATTCGTAAATATAATTTTTTTGTTACACATTTCGATTCAAGTTGATTTATTTTGATTAGTCTACGGTTCGTTTGTTGCCCACCTTTTTACGCAGAAAATGTTTCGATGCCTTTAATGAATTCTCGCGATTTTTTTGCCTGACAAACTTTATCATGATTTTTCGCTGTGTGCTTTTGTTTTATTTATTACACATTCCACACGCACGCACACACACACACGCACGCGTTCGTGTTTACGCGAGACTGCACCCACAACACAGAAAAACTTACTACGACGACAACGTCAACGTCGACTGCGGCTGCGACGCCCACGTCTCGTCTGTATGCGTGTGTGAGTGTTGTTGTGTTTTGGATGTCCGTGGGGTCCTCACGCTCACGCTCTCGCTCTCGCTCAGTTTTCTACTACTACATAATACTACATGCTAGTACTTTTTGTGCTGTTACGTTTTACACTCGTTTCGTTTTCGGTTTCTATTTATTCGCCAGCTAGTGTATGTATATTTGTTTGTTATTTTTTGCTTTTACTTTGCTTCCTGATTTACGCGAGAACTCAAGGCGCGCTCACTCACTCAGCATCTCTCTTTCGCTTTCTCTGTCTCTCTCTCTCTCTCTTTCTCTCACTGTTGCCGCCTACGCGCGCCTGCTTGGCGCGTGTAAGCGCCGTTTCCTTTTTGTGCAATAATTTCAATCACGTTTCATGCGCGGCGTTTTTGTTGTAATCGCACCCACCCACAGTAACAACAACAAGACAAGAAGAAGAAGGTTGTTACTTTACATATACAATTCGCGCCGAGAGCCGAAACCCCAACTGAACCGAGCCGAACCGAACCGACCCGAACCGAGACGAGACGAGCGAGCGCGCACCTTTCGCCGTAACTTATACAGCACGAATTTATCGATTTTCGGTCTCGTATTGCGGAAGCAAAAGTTCTTCAACAGGACCCCATGGCCAGACAGGAGAAGTTTGAAAAGAAAACATACACAACGCTAGTCTTGGTGCATTAATTGTTGTTGTGCATTAACACATTTAGATTTGCTTAGTCTACTATTGTTATGCATTTGCCTTGCACAACATTTACAGTTGCACTTTTGTTGTTGTTGCACTTCTCTCTATGGCAGACTTTTCGGCTCGCCGACTTATTACTACTACGTATTACTATCATCACCCGTCACCGGCTAGCGCTGCGCTCAAACTGAAAAATTATGGCCAAAAAATCTCTGCGCTGGCGCTGGAGCTCTGCTGCGGCTTGCTGTTCGCTGTCTCTGCTTGCTGCTCTCACTTGCAATTTCTGTTCGCATGCATGCATCTGTATATGTATGTATGTATGTGTGGGAGCATTTTGCACTGGTTGACTGGCTGGCTGGCTGGCTGGCTGGGTTCATCTGTTTGTGTGTGTGTGTGTGTGTGTGAATAGATCCAAAAGGGGTATGTGGGGGGCCAAACATGCGCGCTCAACTCGTGCCGCCTCGTGTTACTTCGTCAGGGCTTCGGCATGTGGAAATGCAACGAGTTAACAGCGTGCCCGTAGTACATAGTATTTATGGGCAAAAGAAGAAGAGAAGCAGCAGCAGCAGCGGTAGTAATGGAAACCGACGAGGAGCAATGCAAAAAAAAAAAAGCAAGGGGGAAAAAATACTAAAGCATGCAATGTCGTTGCGTTCGTTGCTGCTCCAAAATGATTTGAGCGAAAAAATGTGGCAACATGATAAAAACAAATAAAGGCATAGACACACACACACACACACAAATAGGGTTTTTTTTTGTTTCAATCACATTCAATTTGGTTTCAATTTACGCGGAAAATACTACGACAGTGTCTACGTGCCACACGAGCTTACACACACACACACATACACTTGGTCCCAAGCACATGCACAGTTACAAGTAATGTAAAGAGGAGAGAGAGAGAGAGAGAGAGCACAGTACAACAGTTAAACGTAAACGTCTTTGCAGCGTCGTTTTATCCGGAGCACAATTCCACCACACTCTCTCTATCACTCCCCCACCCACCCAGCGCTCGAACACGTCGTCGTCTGACTATCGATTCCGCATTGATGTTGTTGCTGTTGTTGTTGCGTCCCCAAGTACTTTTGTTCCATTCATACTATACACACACACTCTTGCTTACGTGCATACGCATGCAGTTATGTAGAGAGCCAACGCAAAAGTGAGAGAGAGCGGGAGCGAGAGTCTGAGTTTGACGTATGCATATGTGCATAAGCTCTGTGGTGTGGGTGTTTGTTGGCTGTGGGGGGCCAGCCAGCCAGCCAGCAGCACAAGCAGCAGCGACTGCGTGTTGCAGCCTTGTTGGTTTCAGGTCTAAATTTAGCACTTGGCTTGCAACTTCGCAAGGATTTTTTTTTTACACTTTTTCGCTTTGCACTCACACACACACAGACACTGAGAGAGCTCCGTATGCCAATGCATTAAAATTTGTACAACTTACTTGATTCACTTGTTTTTAATGTTTTCGGTACACAATTATGCAAAATGTTGAAAATTGATCCGGCAAGTGAAATGTGTATGAAATCCTCCTGCTGCGAAGCTTGCTAAATGCGAATCAAAACTATGCAGTATGATCCGGACTCTGGGCAACAAAACAGCAGCAGCAGCAGTGAGTGTCGAACGATGAATGGGGCTGCTGCTACTCTGTACTACAATTCACCAGCACTGGTGGACGACAACAGCGACAGCGACGCCAGCAGCAACAGAAGCAGAAGCAGCAGCAGCAGCGACAGCCGCTGGTTGGGGTGGCTGGGGTGTTTGTTGGAGCACGCGACGCGTTTTTGGAGAATTGACAAAACAAGCGCTAGCGATAGAGAGTAGAGATGCGTGCGTGTCAAATATTTTGCAGCACGAAACAAAAAAATAACATAAATTGGTAAGTTCATGATTCGAACACTATAATTTCTATATTAAAGTATAGTACATTTAATATATAGTTTTGCTTAACTATCTCAAAAGTCAAAAAGTTGTAGCTTTTCTTTTGCACATTGCAATATTTATAAATAGTCAAGACACGCGCTCAGCTCTAATAGAGAGTGAGAGACACTCAGGCAACGTGCCTACACACACACATGTACAATGTGTGTGAGATTGTGTGTAATTGTTGCTGTTGTAAGCGCTTTTACGCCAACTACAAAATCCACAACGCTCAGACCTGGGATGCTGGCTCTGCTTTTTCTCTCACGCCGCTCTCTATCTCTCTCTCTCTCTCGCTGTGCTGGATTGTGTTTGTTGTTTGTGCGTGGCTTGCATAAAAGGCAACCCAATAAGCATTTCTCGAGACATCTAATGCAATTAACTTTTCAATGTCAAGTCGCGACGCGTTTGGCGCTTGCCGCTGCACCCACACACAACACACACACAAACACAGACAGCGTGGCTTTCTATTACATTTTACTATAAACGCTACTTTGCACACTCTCTGCTCTGCCTGCCGCACGCCTGTTTACATACCTGCTTCAGTTTTTGGAATGCACGTCATCCCTTCATCGTAAATGGTTTTTGCTATCGGTGGCGATGAATTGCTTTTCAATTGGCTTGAGTTTGTGGTCTGATATGAATGTTGTCCAAAACGAAAAGCAAGAGTTGGCTAGCGGCAAGTGCGGGTAAGTGTGAAAGGGGGCTGTCAAACCAGCTGAGCGACAATGGAAAGAGGCAAAAGACAGCAAACAAATTTATGACGTCATTAGTGACCCCGCAGCTGGAAATATGGGGAGCTTGATCAAGAGACCCGCATTCGTAGCAGTAAGCTTTCTGACATTAAGAACACTCTGCTAAGGTCTTGCCTAAGTTGTTGTTGTGAGACACTAAAGAGTAAAATTTAAATGCATGGACTTAACAGGTTGCCTACAGTTATATTCAAATTGGTCGGGGCTTTACAACAACATATTTTAATATCAGCGCCGTTTTGTGACTTAGATTTACGTTTTGTTTGCTGCGCCAACGAGCTAAGCAATATGCTTATTGGCAATGCACTGTATCGATAGTTTTGCTCACGTGCACAAATTGTAAGCGATGTATCGATGCTTGCTTGGCACTTGGCGCTTCAGAAATCGATATTTAAATTGTAAGATGTTGGATTCTTGTCTGTGATAAGCTTTATTACGAATTTAGAAAAGAAAACTATAGATAATTTGCATAAATAATAAAGTACACATGAATTATTCGACTTAACTAAGGTATGCACATAGATAATTAGCTAATACGAGTACATAGGGAGTCTACTTAACAAATTAATTCGAACATTTTCATGCACAAAATACCAAAAATTTGTCTACCATTTGTTACTTTTGTACAATTTCTTCTGTGCACTCAATGAACATATACATACACGGACATTCATTAAATTATATACATAAATTTAGTTTTTATAATAGAAATGAAATGTAAAATCATTTTTTGCGGGCCAAAATAGCAAAAATAAAAAATTTGCCACTTTGCCACGCCTACAAATACAATGTAGTTCATCGAGTCTTAAGTAAATATTACTTATTCTGGCTACATAGTCATTCTTCATTATCTGATTGTGTATATATAAATGATTATATATGTATATACGTATAGAAACTTTACAGCTTTACTAAAACTAATGTCTTCCATTATGTTGTTTTTTTTTTTTGTTTCTTGTGTGTGTTTTGCAGACAATTATTTAAAAGTGGAAATTATGTTTATCAGAATCTCATTTGTGCAGTTAGAAACTACTATAACTTGTGCGGATTATGGTGGGTTATTTGTTTTCTTCTTCTTCTTCTCATTACTTCTCATTCTTGAGGGGAACTCCCTCCTCTTGAGCCACATCGCTGATCTTCTTGCGCTCTGGTGGATTATTCCAGGACTGCAGTTCTCCTGTGCCCAGAATAACAAATACAATTGCTGCCGAGATATATGTGCCCGCAAGGATCCAGAAGACAATTTGCCATTGATGGAAGGAGGGCTACAAATAGTAAGAAAATGTTTAATTAGATATTGTTATTTTGAGTTTTAAGATTCCAAACTTACATCCTTAAAGGTTAGTGCACCAACCATCCACGTGGACAGGAAGCCACCAAAGGAAGACAGCGAATTAGCCATGCCAAAAATGGTGCCACTAAAGTTTGGCGCAATATCCAAACCATTGCCCAAATAACCAGCCGTAACAGCTCCATGTGCGAACAGAGCGAGAGTAAAGATCGCCACAGACCAGGCAGCATCCATGCCCAGAAATACTTGAGCTATCATGAGCAGACCAGGCGTAACAAGTGCTGCAAAGGGAGAGTGAATCAAAGATTAGTTTTAATTCATCTTCCACTTTAATTAACAAACCCACCGAATGTGGTGAAGAGTTTCCTTGTCGCCGTTGTGCTCAGTGTTCCCTTTTGGCGCAGATGATCGGCCAGATAGGAGGAGGCGACAGCCATCACATACTTGCCCAAATAAGGCAGCGATGAGAACAAACCATTCTGCAAAATGAAAACTCTTTTAATAACAATTCAAAGTGATACAAAAAAAAAAAACTAGGGTTGTTGATAATACAATATATCAAAATATCAATATATCGATTTTTTTATAAGAAACGATTTTTTTTGGGATATTTAAAAGGCTTGTCATTGAACGAGTCGGAAAATAGGGAGCTGAGGTTATATCTCAGCTTGCCGCAAACTTCATTGGAAAGTAATCCCATAATGTTCTGGACTGTCCAAACTCGTCTTTAGATATCTGATAAGCCCTGGTAGTTCAGTGCCTTCGGAGCGAATTGGTATCGCTATGAACAATTTACAGATAACGCAACTCGTTTTTTTAAAGTCGTTGAAAACTAAATATTGGAACTAAACATTTTTATCATATGTAATCTGTTGTTCGGTAATTCGAAAATATATTGTTGTTTGCTTATTAATATAGATCATATCTTCTCATTTTATTGTGAGAAAAAAGAAAAACATAAAATATCATCGATACGATATTTTAAAAATGTTCGGCAACCCAAAAAAAAAAACACTGTTAAAACTGACCTTTTTGATGTCGAAATGCAAAATCTTGGACATGAATGTTGGCAGTTGATTGATGACCGTGAAGAAACCAAAAACGGACAGTCCATGAGTTATGATGATGGCCCAAACAGCCGGGGAACAGAGCAGTTGACCCCAGGGCACATAGCTGGGTCGCTTCTTCGAGGTGGATGTGCCAATGGCTTCCTCAATCTCGCGTCGCTCCTCGGCCGAGATGCGCGGGTGCGTCGCTGGCGTCTCATACACAAAGGTGAACCAGCACAGGGACCACACCAGGCCAATGGCACCCGTCAAATAGAAGGTGCTCGCCCAGCCACAAACCGAAATGAGATAGCCACAAACGGGCATCGTGATTGCAGCGCCCAAGGAGGAAGCCATCATGTTGGACATGAACTTGGAACGATCCATGGGCGGTATCCAGACAGCTGCCACCGGATGTATGGCTGGCCAGGAAGCACCCAACATGAAGCCCAGCGCCACGCGCACCACGATCAACATCACATAGCTTATGTGAGCAGCCAGCGGTGTGATCAAGGTCAACAAACTGGCCCACAACATGGAATGTCCAAAGACGCGACGACCGCCAATCAACTCAGCGAGACGACCGCCCGGCAGCTCTGTGAGGACGTAGCCCCAGAAGAAGCAGCCCAGCACAAAGTTGGTCTGATAGGTGTCCCAGGGAAAGCGCTCCTCAAACACATCCACACCGTCCTCTGAGGTGCTGTTGCCGAGGATGCCAGTGGAATCCAGGGAGCTGCTGTTCCCCGTTAGATTGGTATTGGGAACTGGATTTGTGACATTTGGCATAACCATGTCCACAATGGCAATGGTTAGGTTTACTGCGAGGAGAGCAGAGAGAGATTTGGATAAGTAAAGTTGGGAAGATATTTTAAAAATAAGGGCTCTTACCTCTTAAAGCATAGTTCAGCATAAAGCCGAGCATTGTCAGCAGATTCAATACTTGGCGACATGATAGAAAATCTGCAAGAAAAACAAATTAAGAAGAAATTAGTTAAAATGTTTATAAAAGAAATACAAATTAAATTTTCGGGGGTTTTTTTTCAAACTTTTCGCGTAATATATAAAAATAGTTAAAAGTTAAAGCATAGCAGAAAAGATCCATAGACCTGAAGCTTATACAAAATATTAAATTTCTGTACTCGTTCTTCAATGTTTCAAAATTAAATTAAAGAAAAATGGCTCTCAAACTTCTCATTCTTAAACGGTCAACAGAGTTGCCACCTAATTTTTGTAGGTGTAGTGAAAAAAAACAAAATGAACAGATCTTAACAATTTCAAATACGAACTGTAAAAGACTTTTTCAAATGCCTAAGGGCCTTTCCATATTGTTATTGTTTATTTTATGCTATTGTCTGATTATTATCAAAAAAATAGACAACGTAATTACTAGGTTAAATAATAATTGGCATGGACATGGCGCGTGTGTGGAATTTTTCTAAGGCGCAAAGAAAATGCTGATAAGAAACGCTTTTGAAACCCAAACAAATCACAAATCGGAACAGGTATTAACAAGAATAAAAAAGTGATAACTGTAGCATCTACCTGGAACTATCGAGTGTTGTAAATATTGTATATATATGTAAGACTGATGTAATACTTTGTTTTTATTACATGAGACATATGAGATAAGCGCATTTATTAACTTTATTAACGAGACACGATAAAACTCATTAACAAACAAAACCAACCAACAACCAACAACTGTCAATATTTGACCCCAATACAATATAATCGTTTGTTTAACAACAACAATTTGATTTGGCCAATTTTGGGGGGGTGCAGCACATTTATTGGTATTATATTACAAGCTGACTCAATGCTTAGTTTATCATCCTTATTGCCATTAATTTGATCATTAAGTGCTTAAAATGTTGTCTTCTTCTTCGTTTTCGTTTTCGTCGTTGTCTTCGTTTAGTTTATAACGTTTAAACGTGTTAAAGTGCATTGTGCTTGCCAATAAACAAGAAAGAACAGTTAGCTTTTGAGCATAGCACATTTTAAAATACCCTTCTTAAAGGAAATACTAATACATCTAACAACTTAACTGATACATGTGGGTTTCACTAAATAGTTTATTTATTTAACGGGCTTATGAATTAATTGCTGCGATCAACTCTTCGACTACAGACGCTTAGATAAGTGTGACCTTTTTTGCTCATTGCTTTGCTCAAAAGTGCATCAGCTGACAGATTACTAAATAATATTTCACTCACTACTCCACCCTATATTAATAAGGTGTTCTATTCCGCTGTGGCGACGTACTTATATTTTAAAGAGAGCAGTGAATAAGAGAGAGTTAGCTATGATTTCATATACTGCACAGCACGAGTGCTCACCTCCAAGCTGCAATGCATACTGACAAAAACTAAGTACGTCCAAAGAGGGCAGGAATGCGGAATATAACACCTAATTATTGTTTTACCATACATAACTCTGACTAACCTTCTCATACCATGCCCAGAGAGCAAGCATACTCTTCCGATAACAAAGTGTATCCTTGTCATAATAATAATAAAAAACTGCATTAATTTTGGATGCCATTGAACTCCATGCTCCAAAGAGGCGTCCAACTTCAATTTGCGACAGTGCATAAATTTTCTTGTTGTTGTTGTTGCTGCGGGGAAAAAAAAGCTGATCTGAGGCGGCAACAAAAGCCGCTTTTTAGCTGCAATCAAGCCAATCAAAGCGGGGCCCGAGAAAGCTGCATACAAAGTAACTGCCACAAGAAAAAAAAATCAAATTTCAATGGGAAGTACGAACTGAATCTTCCGCCCCACCTGCTGCGGCTTATCACAGGAGGGGGGGAGGAGGGTTGGAGAAGTTTCGTCTAGCGGCAGTCTAGTGTGGCGCTATTTAATGCTAATCAAATGCAAACGCATTCAGATACGTTTGTATCTCACAGATACGAACACATTAAAAAAACAAAACAACGATTTGCACTTGGAATTCAAATTAGTTAACCCACTAAACAAGCTCAAACCCAAAGTCTATTGAACGTCTAGCGGCTTTTTGTAGTTTCTAGAATTCCCAAACACAACAAAAAATAACCAGAAAAACGTGCAAAGAAAAAAACTTTGTGTGAATAAAATAATGTCATATGCTAATGTTAACCAAAAATTGCGACCAGTTTTTTTTTTTTCTTCGTTAAGATAGAATATTAGACATTTCATAATATTGCTTCCAGACGACCTTCAGTAGAGTTTTTGAAAGAAAGCAAGCACCTTTTGATTTCTTAATTTTTTGTCATGAACAACTTTTTTGGTATTAAATTTTTATGTATTTTATTTAATGAACATTAATCATGACACTTTTAAATCAATGTTAAGTGATAGACTTCTGATAAGAGCACGATGTTTATTTATAGCGAGCTTCTCTTGAACCAATTAACAAATATTTAGCTATAAATAAGTCTAGACAGAACTGACCGGAAATAACCGAATTAAATGCTTTAAAATAAAGTGGAAAAAATTTGTAGATAAGCTAAAAAGTGAAGAACTTTATCAGAATTCATTTTATAAAAATGTCAAGTCACGTGTTTTGCTTTGACTTTACATTTCTTTTGAAAATACTCAAAAAAAAAAAAAAACCTCGCACTTTGTTGAACTTTTAGCACAAATATACATATTTGGCCCAAGGGTAATCGTACTGACAGCTTTGACTCATCCCCCGAAATGTTAACTGTTTGCTTTCCAAGAATTCCCAATGTGTTCTGCCTTTGAGCAAGTTTTTTTCAACGTATTTTTTGATTAATTGTCGCTCAAAACGGTTTTGTGTTCAGAACTAAACATTTTCTCAAATGAAGGTTGAACTTTGTGGTTATTTTTTTTATCAACAAACAACAACAGAAAATCAAAATGCGAACCGGCTTCAAAAGTTAACAAAGTACGAATAATAATAAAATGAAAAAGTTCAACTCACAGTCAAGTGTTGCAAAATGAAAAAATATAAATTAAACGGAATTCATAAAAATTAATTTTATTTTTGTATGCACTTTAGCATTTATTAGCTTTCGTTTTTATTTTCTGTTTTTTTTTTTTTTTGTAGCCGGACGAATATTGAAACAATTGAATATGTTTAAAGCTGAAAGAAGAAAGAAACAAGTCTTAAATCTTAGTCGAACGAGAAACGTTTTCGAGCATAAAACGATCATAAAAATAAGTGTTGCTTAAAAATAGCCCCAAAGAGCGAAGCTCATTAAGAAACGGCAAAAAAGCCCAAAAAGAAGAAATGGAAACAATGTTTTGGGGGCAAACGTGATACTAAAAACTGAAACTTTGCAACATTCGAGTTCAAATTCGACTTCAGATTTTGAGTCATACGAAAGAGAGTTCGTTGAGGTGAAATATTTATTAATTTATAAACAAAATTAGCATTTGCAAAATGTTTCCGGCATTTAATATATAATAAACATGCCTTTGACGCAAAAGCATTTGAAAAACACTTGAAAAAAAAAACATTACATGTATTTCAAATTGTAAATTTAGAATAAAAGTACACACGCTTTTGCCGACCTTCAAAAATTTCGCAAAAATATATACATATAGATTTGTATATATAGAATCGGTCGACTGTAAGACGCCGCGAGTTTAACTGTATTTCTTTTCTTTTTTTTCAATGTACAGTATAAAAAACGTGTGGCATTTATCCAAAGACGCATGTGATCTGTGGAACAGTTTTTTTTTCCATACGTCATGCTTTTGTCAACTTGCCAGATACTGACTAGAGAAGTATGTGAATTAGGGTGGGTCAATTTGTATGAAGCGAAAAAAAGTCACCAAAATAAGTTTTTATAAAATGAAATGAATATTAATTTATCGCACTTTTTTTTTGCTTTTAGATACAAAATAATTTTTTTTTTTACCATATTATTGGCGGATGGTGAAGAAAATTAAAGTTTTAAGTTTTGCAACATTTTTAAACAACAATAAATTTTGTATTTACATTTATAAAAGCGAATTTTTGTCAATTTTTTGAAAAAGTAAAATTATGTAAAACTTCTTCGTAAAAATGGGAGGCTCCGTTTTGATTTTAGATTTCTTGGTCAAAACTTCTTAGAATACATCCTAGTTTACGATTTTGATAGCTGCTTTGACCCACCCTAACGTGTATATCTATAGCTGGCGCTCCCAAATCACGAGCTAAGTTTTCCAGTATACAGTTTTGTTTGCTAAATATGTCGTTATTGTAATGGAGGAGAGCTTTGTTTGTTTAACAATCGCAACACACATTTCTAACTGTCTCAGTGACTGTTTTGGCATTGTTGTTGACTTTCAGATACAATTATTATTGGCTTGTCAGCTTGAGTTTTTTTTTTTTTTAAACTTGTTGTAGATACATTTCCGTTGCTAACATTTTTACGGAACTGGCCTTGTTGTGCAAATTATTGCAACTGGTTTTTTGTGTTGAAAAACGCATTTATGCATTTAATTTAATTCAATGCAAAAGCTCATAATTTCTTACAATAACAATTTATCAATGGAGCGCGCTTAATTGACTGATTGTATTTAAATATATATACTCTATATTTGATTGGCTCATCTCTCTTTCTTTGCCTTTAACATTGTCCTAGTTTCGATTGTGCTTCGAGGAAAGGAAAATTCCATGACGACCATGGAAAGTTTTCTTTACAGATTGGTTTCACTTGTTGCACTTGTTGCGCTTTAGTACAAAGTGCGGCAAAAGGAAAATCTGCCACAGCTGATAACACACAATGGCACAATTAACTTGTAATTAATTCAACACTTTAATCACTTACTAATCTTTTTATGGCCAGCAAACACCTCATTAAAAGTAACTATTCTAAATGTATCTCTCAGATACAACGCGAAACGTGTGTGTGAATTTTATTAGCTAGCGTCACTTATTTGTGTTTATTATACAAAATTCTCTCGAAATGGGGGGCTCGTCTCCCACAAACAGCTAAACTCATATATATTACAATAAAACCGAATACAAATAAATAAATAAACACAAACAGATAATTTAATGCTCTGTTTCTGCCACAAATTGCGATAACAAACAATTAGTTGATTTTTTTGTGGTGATTTTATATTTTTCCACTGGTTTTTTAGCTATTAAAAAAAGCAAATGCAGAATTTAATAGCACTACTCATAGAAACAAGTACAGAAAGTTGAATGAAACATGCGATAAAAAGAGTGTGAGACAGAGTTTGACCTACTGACCTACCTTGTAAAATATTTAGGGTATTCAGTAGCTATGATATATGTGATATGTGTTATATATATTACAATGTAGGTAGTGAGTGCACTTTTTACGTTTCTTTTGTTGTTATTGTCGTATTTGTGCCAAATCAGCTATTTTTGTATTAAGCAACTAAAATACAAAAATGAATAAAACAAAACTAAACTGACTGAAAAACAATTTGATTTGTGTTTTTTTCGGAATGACAAGAGAAGGGTTTCCAAGAAAATTATTAGTGTGTACAATTAATTAATTTAATATTTACTGGCTTTTACAACCAGTAAATTGTTCAGTGTGACCTTATTTCATTAGATCAGAAATCTCGAAAAACGAGATATAACAATATAACATATAAGATGATATTTCTGAACATACCCAGATAAAAATGTTTCCGTGTGTTTGTTGTAAAGCTTTCAAATACGTTGTTGTTGTTATTTAAAGAACGAATTATAGGGTATTGAACTGAACGATCTGTGCTAAGGTCAAATAAGGAGGCTTGTCATTTCAATGCTAGTGAAAAATCTATAAACAAAATTTTATTACGGATTGTGCGGTTCTTATCATTCAACTCAGACAAGTGTACGCCGTAGCAGGAACAGAGTGAAAGAGTGAAAGAGAGAGGGAGAGTGGGAAGAGAAGGAATCGGTTCAAAGTCGGAATTTGCTTTTTTTTAAATAATTTCCATTCACACAATTTGATTAAATTAGACAAACATTCTTGAACTTTGAATAGTTTCGGTTGCCTTCAAAAAAAGTGTGCCAAATAGCGGAAATAACTAACATGGAATTATTTTCATTTATGTTAACCACAGAAATTGTAGCTAACAGGTTTTTTCGCGCTATCGATTAACGTTGTAATTATGCGGTTGTAACGAAACAAAAGAGAAAAAAAATAGTTAAAATAATAATAGCTTCATTAAGGCGACACAATAACGTGCTCAATTCCAAGAAATTTAATTAAAGTCAATTAAAAAACTCGAATGAACTTAATTAATGCGTTAAAAAAAAGACATAAAATAAAATAATTAAAACAACAAAAAGCAGCACTAAATATCTTAATAAACAATGACTTTTATTAAAAACTTCACGTGCCTGTAAACTGATCTGAACTTGTTTATGATATTAGTCATTGGCTTGGCTAAATTTGATTAATCAGCGGTTATCCAAACACTATACGCGACTATATATATACTATATATATTTTCTTGTTTGAAATGTGGTTTCCCGCAACAACAAGCGACTGTTGCTAAGATGAGAAGAATGAGACCTTATCAGGGCTCGTTGTGTTTAGCACTCAAAACGTGGCATCTAATTACATATATAGTTGTTCGATGCAAATTTATAAGTACAGTGAACTTCTAAGCTTCATTCATTTAGGGTATTCAGTAGCTATGATAGATGTGTAAAGTAATAAGTTGATATTTGAAAGCCTTACAACAAACACACGGAAACATTTTTATCTGGCTATGTTTACAAATATCATCTTATATGTTATGTTGTTATATCTCGTTTTTCGAGATTATTGATCTAATGAAATAAGGTCACTCTGAACAATTAACTGGTTGTAAAAGTCTGAAAATATTAAATTAATTAATTTTACACACAATTTATTTTCTTGGAAACCCTTCTCTTGTCATTCTATTCAAAAACACAAATCAATTTGTTTATCAGTCAGTTTAGTTTTGTTTTATGCATTTTTGTATTTTACTAGCTACAGTGTAATATATATAATACATATCACATATATTATAGCTACTGAGTACCCTAATTGTCTTTAAGTTCCACATATTGAATAGCATTGAGCAGACTTAACCTTCACTTGTTTAAGTTGCAATGCGATTTTTTTAAATGCACATTACCATATCTTTATTATAATGTTAGTCAAGTGCAGGGACACTGAATAAATAAAGTGTTTATGCTGCATTTTAATTTGATTAATCGATTGTGGGTGTTAACTGCATAATAATAACAGCAACAAAGTAACAATAAAATGCAATTTCATCGAGTGCATAAACAATTAGCATAATCAAATTAACGTTTTGTGTTATTGACACCGAAGGACATATACACTAACTATATATATGTATGTATATGTATATAGCTCGTGTGACTTAGGGCGTGTTTGATTATTTATAGTTAGTGCTAATTGTTGGCTTTGATATTTGGTTAGCACATCCGGTTTGGCTAATAGGAACGAGATATAACCAACTATCTTTCAATGTGCACTCGTGTGTGGCCATTTCCCCCCTCTCCCTTCCCGCTCCCCACTGTCAGTGAACAAAAGTGCTAAACAGCTAAAAAGAATATCCGAAAATAACAAACGCCGATTTGGCTATTAACATTTTTATGTCGGCGCAATTCAGCATCAAATGTATATAACAATTAAAATAAATAAACATTCGAGTTTAATTGCAACAGTGCGGCACAGTGGTGCAAAATGCCTATGTTTTGTATTGAGTAAATCAGTTGTTACATTTATCACTTACAACCACTGTGCGTTTAGAAACATTGTAAAAAACTTGAGTCCCTGAACAAAAAACAAAAAAAAAACCCACCCACAAAACAGTTGTTGTCTGGCGTCCCATTGCTTGGGTGTAAATTGAGTCGACTTAGTCAAGCGACGTGCTCAACTGGCGTGACTGTGATAATGTGTTTGCATAGTTTATGATATACTAGTATTTATGAGTAATGCTAATACAAAATGTCACAGCAATGGCGTCATATGTAAGGGCCAGCTGGACACATCATGTAAAAGAGGGAGAATGTGATGATGGAATAGCTAATATTGAATATTTGTCAAGGATTGACGTTAAAGACTTAAAGCTTTAATAAATCCAACGAAAAGTTCCTCACAACTGCTTGAGTTTAAACTCCTTTTGCACTGCTTAAACTGCACTGCTTCAACTGCTTAGTATGGTTACATGTCATCTAACGTTTTATTTATTCACTTTATTGTTTGTAAAAACAACTTTTTAGTTTCAATTTAGATAAATAGACAAGTTTGCAATTAATTACAGATTGCACATTTGAATACCCCTTTTGAAAATAGTTCTGCCATTCATGCTTGTGTGTTCATTCATGCGCAACCTTCAATTGATTTGTGTAACGTCAATTAAACTTGTCCCAATTTGACACCAATCGCAAAACTGTCAACATTGTGTTTAGAAACTAAACGATAGATATCGAGGGCCGGTCAACCCAATCAATTTGTTTATAACTGAATTTCCAGTGCGTTTATTGTTTGTTGTTTCAATTGAAACGACAGCACAGCAAAAAGGGGGCTCGTCTTATATGTAAATGGTATTCTAACTGAAGGGTGCGTAGAGTTGTTGCCTATTTCAATATGGAATGTATTTATTATTGTTTCTTGTTCTACTTACTTCGTACTCGCTGAAGGCCCCGCTTCTCTGTATTCGACATGACGCCGCTTCAAACTGCAAGTGAAAAAGAAATTAATTTTTCAATTAAAATACGATATAAATGATATGATAAATCATGTGATATGCATCAAGTCGATAATTATAGTTACTTATAATGAATATCTTATCTTATCGGGTCCTCTCGTCTATGCAATCTCAGAACGAAACGTGCATACTTTAAAAAAAAAGTGATATTTAAATTGGTCTTCTGTCAGTGCAACCAGATAACGAACACAGATAGCGATAAGAGTAAAGAAAAAAGAAAAAAGAAGGTATGTCTGCACATGACTCACAGACTGTAAGAGGAAGTTTAGAGATAAGTGGCTCATGATAGATTGCACCTTCATTCATTCATTCATAACTAAAACGGTTAAGATATGGAGCCGTTGGGTTCTTGAGACTAGACTCTATAAAAATACTCTTTAAACGTTGCCGCCAAAAAACCAAATTCAAGTGAAATTTAGAGTAAACTCTTCCACATATTAAACATTATAAATGTTATCTGTTCAAGTGGCATGAGAAATCAAAAAACTGGCGCCAGAGATAACTGACACCTGAAGACTGTTTAAGGGCGATTTTTAGAATGTAAAATAAGGTAAATTTAAAGAAGTTTCGAATTTTCTAAATTTTTCCATAAAAAATTATTTTTTTATGATCTAGCTTTAATATATTATTTTTTTTTCAATAATCAATTAACCCTTTCGAAAACTATTTCGCTTGGTGCACAAGTATCTTTTTTTAGAATGTAAAATAAGGTAAAGAATTAAATTAAATTAAAGAATTATAAAATTTTTTTCATATTTTTTTTGAAAACTATTTTTTTATTATTTAAATTCTTTTAGTCAGCTTAAATAAACATTTTTTTTGCAATAATCAATTAACCCTTTCGAAAACTATTTCGCTTGGTGCACAAGTATGCAAATTTTGTGAATTGCACATGTTTCGCTCCAGACTGCATAATTATCAGTGTCAAGTTCTAGGCCCTAGCAACCAAACCAAACCAAACCGAACCGAACCGAACCGAACGCAATACAAAAGTAAACACATTCATTACAACCACAATAAAAGAGGCATTAAAAAAGGACGCAAATTGAGTAAATTTGAATACAGTGCAAATATTTGGCAACAAACTAAACTCAAATTGAACATGTGTGGGGGTTGATACAAAATATATATATGTACACATGAGTTTGATGTCCTTGTTTGACATGATTAGTCCTCTGCGTGTTGCCATGTTATTAGCCGGCCAATATACATACATATATACATATAATTAATTTTGGATGTTTGTGTGCCTTGGGCAATGGCCATATACGACATATGTTTGTCTATATACGACGCGGTCACATTCAGTCACATTGAGGCATTCACTCGCCCATTTCTTCTCTCTAGCCGTCTCTCGACGTCATTTGCTGACTAACAAGGCTATATGTTTTTTTTTTTTTTTTTTTTTTTTTTGCTGTACGTGTTTTTATATTTTAAAACGTTACAGGTCGTCATCCCTCAAACATTTCTGTTGAACACTTGTTAATCGCCTTTGTAATTGTTTGTTTTCATTTATTTATGACACATTATTAAAGTAATCAAATAGATCACAATTCTGTATAATTGGGTGAGAGACTACTTCTTGTTTTTTTCTTTAACATATTTTTAAGCACTTTGAAAGCAAATTATTTTTTTAGTTAAAAAATAAAATATTTGAGTTTTCTCTTACATCATTATTTTATTTGTAAACAATTTTTCATCTATTACTATCACTTATTATTGATAATGGGAAAGATAATTATTTTTTTTCAGATATCACCTCCAGACAATATTGAAAAATAAATAAATAAACTCAAACTAAAAATTTCTAAGCATTTACGAGTTCTCACGAAAAACAGCACAGACATTTGTTTCCTGGAATACTTGAGATTTTGGGTGCACTATTGATATGAACGCATTATTTATTGTTTTCCCATATTTGAAACTCACCTTGAACTTGAGGATATCTAAAAACGTAAACTATGCACAGCAAATGATGTAATTAGCTGTACAACAACAACCAACAACAACAACCAACAACAACACGTATGCACGCGCGTTTATTGTGTTTGTTTTGAAGAAGGATTTACAGTTGAATTTGGACGTCACTGACACAAATACATATAACGCATGTATCACTTACATACATACATATGTATTAAAACAGACACCAAAAACACTCACACGGATTGAGAGAAACACACGCGTACGTATTTCACTAATTAAATGTACATAACAGTTATTTGATTTAAGCTTTTTCTTGCTCTTTTATCTCAACTTTTCACTTTTCTTTAGTTTAGTGTTTTGATATTATGTTATTTTTAAAAAACTTTTGAGGCAGCTGTTGTTTAATTTCGAATAAAAGCACTTCTTGAGAGCAGCGCTTGCGCAGACAAAACTTTTATCAGCTAATTTCTTGTTGCTCGAATTCAAACCAAAAAATATTCGAGTTGCGCCTCTGGCTCTTTGCCTTCTGCCTTTTCTGCTTGTGCCTGTGCCTGTGCCGTTTTATTTGCCTGTCCGCGCCTTTGGTCAGCTGCTTGACACTCCGATTGTTGGAACTGAACTGAAAATGTTGCCTGCACGACAGCCGCTTTTTCTTTGCTCGCGAGCATGCGACGCAGCCAGCGCTGTTGACGTCGACGCCGGCGCCGACAGCATTGGCGCTCGGTTCAATGGGGCCGTTTTTACAATGGATCGCGTGTGTGAGTGTTTGTGTTGACGATGCTGCTGCTGCTGCTGCTGTTGTTGTTATTGCTGCTGCTGTCGTCGTCGTCGTGGGATGCAGAATTCAAATATTTTATTTTTGTACTGTACCTTTTTTGTTGCCCTGATTGCGCAGAGGGTGAAAGAGAGGGTATGCCGGGTTCGTGTAAAGTTCGTAATTGTTAGCTGATTAGCGGAATTGATGATGGCAGTTTTTTAATAGTTTTTTAATTGAACCTTGATGTTATTGAACTTTTACACAGGGTATGGCATAGCAGATATTATCCAGATGTTATCGGTAGAAAAAGGTTTTCCAATTCACAAATTTATGTTTAATTATTTATAATCAATTTTCTACATAGAGAAACGCGTCCAACGCTCCTCCAAACTAGCACGCACCACGGTCGTAATACGGTCATCGAAAATGGGTGCAAACTTCTCGGGAAATTTGTGTTGCAGGCACCGGAAGACCGTGCCGGTCAGATAGTAACGGGATGGCCAACGGCACTCACAGGGCGGAATACATTCCGCACACGCATTCTCGCTGACCGTCCACTTACTTTGGGGGGTGTACAGGCCCGGAGTGAGGCAGCTGAGGCGCCACGGCAGCATTGTGTCCCGCTCGGTCCAGTAGCACTCGCAGGGCGGAATACAGTCGTGGCACAAATGAACATCCTGAGCTAGGTCTTTTTCCTCCTCCTGCGAGTCCTTCGATGAGGGACACAGATACATATTATAACGGGGCACGAGGGCAATTACAACCCTGTTCTTTCGCTCCTGCTCACGCTTCAGCCACAGATCCAGCAGGTCCCAATGATCCAAATTGGGATCACGTTCGCGTATTAGCTGCATGCGTCTGTAGAGATCGGAGCGACGTACTGCGTCATAGTTGACACCGGACTGTGTGTGCCACAGTAAATATAGCTCATTGGGCTTCTCGTCCGGCAGCGACATGTTGCGTGAGAACTTGGACAACTCAAAGTGGAACAACATTCGGATGCCGTACGTAATGTGCTTGATGTGCTCAAAATCCTTGATATTCATGGCCGACAAAGCATCAGCATCGAGCAGCAATAGTTTCTTGCCCCAGATCATGTTCTCCCGAAAGGTGTTCTGTGGAGATAGTAAGGATAAAAGTGTGAAACCTCTTTCTATGAGTTCTGAAACTTTCCAATATGCTACAATACCATTGCTTCAACCGAATGAATCATCAATCTTTTGAAAATCTTGTCAAAAAATATAGAAAAACCTTCTCTACCCCTATATATTCCTAGCCCCTATATCACTTTTAACTTAAAAACTCACCATATACTGTGGATAACCATAACGGTAAATCCATGTCCTTATGTCCTTGTCCGTCCATTCATAGATCGAAGGCAAGGGCAGCTTGTCAACGGCATTCACACAGAGTTCGACCAGGGATGCGGGTGAGACCCGGAATTGAATGGGCCAGGCATTCAGATCGAACTTCTCGCGTCTGGCGAGTAGGGCATTACTGCGAAATTTAACTGGTGGATATTCATCGACTTTTCTTCTTTTGTGCGTCTTCTCAAACACCAGAAACTTGGTGTCCGCAATGCCATACAGATAGGGCATTATATATATTAAGTTTTATTTGTGAGTGAGTAACTAATTTTATAAAAATTTCGTTATGTTAATAACTAAACTGACAGCAAAGAAAAAAGCAACTACTATTTATCAATCTAGTTGACATTTTATCTAGACGTTTACAGATCAACCTTCTCATGTTTCATTTAGATACCCTGTAAATTGATATATTCATGTATGATGTTCTGTTATGATAGTGTTAAGAAAATTTTAATAAATGAAATGTCTTTTTTCCTGGCGTGTTTTTAAGCACTTTTCTAATAACCATATATTTTACAGGGTACTTACTTATCCATCAGCAGCACCTTTAATCTTAAGACTTCCTACTTGTGGGCTGTTTTACTTTGTGCGCAGTTTCGTAAACAAACAACAAAAATAACTGCCTGAAACTAGCAAATTCTGAATGCAACCAGGTAAATACATATGTATATATTTCCAGCTAGGCTCAGCCGCAGCCAGGTCAAATTCCCAGGCTTAGCCATAAAAACTGTGACACTATGTTAAAAAAAAACATCTGCCCATCTGCAGCACACACTGTCAATCAATGGACTGGCTGTACCGAAAAAATTGAGTTATTTTTGCTCAGGTAGAGTCACTCAATTAGTTTGTTTTTCTCATGTCGACGCGTTTAACGGTAACTGCGCTCACCTTAGCTCAGCTCGGCTCGGTTCGGCTCGGCCATGTGTCTGTCAAAACATGATCAAGGGCATCGCCTTCATTGTTGTTGTTGTAGCTGTTTGTATTATCTTTGAAGTCGTACGGACTTTGAGCGCTTTGGGGCATTTGACTCGCTGACTCATCACAGATGAACAAAAAAAAAAAAAAGCTCAACAACAATTTCAAATGCTCTCCTCTCACGTGACGTTTAAGTTTTGCGGGGGAATTTTGCGAAAACACGTTTCAATATTATGAACGCTTTTAATCATAATAAAGCACTTGAGTTAAATTAATTTGTTTTGTTCGCTCATTAACGTGCGACTGTAAATTATTTGCAATTGTTTCGCTTGAAAACTTTACTAAAAACAGTATATTGTTAATAATAGAATTGGTAAAGAAGTACTGTACCTCATTTATCATTTTATCAGTTTGACTTATTAATTACATGGATCATGGCTGCATACCAAAACTAACAGCAGACGTTATTCGTCTTCTGCAGACGTTGGCTCCATAATTAACAGCCCTGCCAGGCCCCACCCTAGTCCCAGTTTCAGTCCCCAAGCGCTTAACAATTATGGCACATAACTACTGTTTCTAAATATAGTGCTAGCTGGCATACAGACTACACTGGATATGTGGAATACAGTTATGCAAAATATCAAATATTGAAATAATTAAAGAATGGAAATGTTAAAAAAAAACATGTTTAAAATTACAGGTTTATAACCCTTTGAAAAATACTTAAGCTTTCAGAAACAAGTAAAAAAGCTTAAATAAAGCTTATACACTCGGTTTATAGAACATAGTTATGCAAATATTGAAATAATTAAAGAATGGAAATGTTTTACAAAAAAACATGTTTAAAATTACTGGTTTAAATACTTTTGAAAAATACTTAAGCTTTCAGGAAAAAGTAAAAAAGCTTTAATAAAGCTTATAAAGAAATCTACTTGGGCTCAGTTAAAAATTTCTTGTCGTGTTCAAGCCTTGATTTTATAACTCTTTCATGTAATTCATATTTTAAAAAGCTTTGCTTCCTTTTTTTCAGTTGCCAAAGAAAATATATTTTTGGTTCATCCTAACGAATGTGTACGGTACTTAACTGCCAAGCACACTAGAATGTCGCAACAAACAACAACAACAGCAACTACAACAAACACATTTCACTTTCGTTTAAAAAAGGGGCTTGTAAACGTTTTTTTAGACGCTCGACTGAAGGCGTGGTCAGAGGAAGGAGGGAGGGGGGAAATAGCAATAGCTATAGACAACCGCGCCGTAAGTAACTATTACAACAACAACAACAACGATGACGACGTCGACGCCACCATGAAAAATGAAAATGATATGACCATGTAAGGGCAGCAAACAAGCGACGCGTCGAGGCAACAATAAATTAAGATTCTATTTTTGTAGCTAACTTGAATTACAACGATGCTGCTGCTGCTGCTGCGTCTGCTGGTCAACTGGCCAACTTGGCCAACTTGGCCATGCAACAAGTTAGACCTAAAATAGAAGAAGCCAACGAGGAATCTCACACACACTTATGTACGGCTGGCTCTACATGAAAATTAAAAATGCAAATAAATTGTTAACGTAAATCGCGCAAAATTCCAATGCACAAGTGGCTGTGTGTGTGTGAGTGGCTGCGTGTGTGCTCAACGGTCAACCGCAGCAGCGACGCCAACAGCGACGACGCGACGTCAACCACTTGAGGAGGCCACTTCGGTCACGATTTCACATTGTTTGACCAGCAGCATAAAGCTGACTGCGCAGTCGCAGCGCAGCGTCGCCAAGCGACGAGCCTCCTTCGTTAATTGCTGCTCTCAAGCGGCCATCACATGTTCGTATGTGTGTGTGCGTGAGTGGAGTAGAGTTTTGCGTGTTGTCTTGTTGTCTCTCACTCGAAATACGAAACGTGGACAGCTTTGAGCGCCGAAGCTTTTGCGATATTGAGTCATAAAGGCAGACAGAGATGAAGCAACAAGTGAAGCTGCATTCTTTGATTGTTTTTTTTTTTGTTTATTTCTTTTGTAGTTACAACTTTCAAGAGAGGTAGTTGCTGCTGCTTTGATTACATGCCTAGACATTTTAATTGATGGTACCAAATGCAATGTTGACTTAAATTTCTTTAAGGCTATGCCATTTTGCATGTCTTTATGATTATTGCGCTTGGATTGCTACTCGTAATTTAAGTACAGTGGGAGGAAGAGAGAAATAAAAACATATAATGGAATGAGTGCTGGATATATCGCATAACTTTACAGGTAGCTGTGACACTACAGAGATGAAAGCAAATTACTCATCCAAGACTTTCCAACGATGGCCTCATCGATTTGACCTTATCGTGACAGCGACCGCAATTTAAGCTTGATTATTTTTGAATTTTTTTGTTTTCCTTAATTTGTTTTTCTTTGATTAAATGGTTGTTTGTTGTTATTGAAATGGATTTTTTTCGCAGCCAGACACAATAACACATTTTATTAAAATTTTATTGCGCTTTTTTTTTAACAATTGTTAAGTGGCGGTAATACCTTTATTATTATAGACTGTTATATTTTTTGCTCAAGTGCAAATGACACACTTACTTTTTTTTGCAACATCATTTTCTAAGTATTATTTATATTCAAATATAATTATTCGTTCAGGTATATGGCTGCTATTTACTCTCTGATTGTCTATTTTCAGCTGATGTACATATTTATAATTTAAGACGCACGCTGAGTTTTTAGTTCTCTTGTTTTTTATTTTTTACTTTGTTTTGCCATTTTATTTTATTTTTCGCCTTTTCTTTGCGTCACCAGCAACGCGTAGAAAAACAGCCGGGCCCCCTAATGCCACAGATTTATACATATACATATATTTGTACACTCTCACACGAGTATATTTGAACGTCTCACAATTTCAATGGACGCTAATAGAAACATTTTTTTTTTCTTGCAGTTGCCTGTTGCCAACGTCAAAAAGTATATATATTATAATACGAATCGGTAATAAAGCTCATCGCTATGGTGAAGAAGAAGAGGAAAAAACCACACAAGTCATATAAAATCCATAATATTTGCAGTTATTCCAGCGTCGGCTGATTGTGGAAAGTTCAATTTTGATTGATGACTTATTTTACAAAATAAAATTAACAGATATGTCACAACAAAGAAGCGTACATTATCAATACATAATATTATTTTGCGTTGAGATGAATACTAGATACCCTACAGGAAATTGTTTTTTAATCCACTTTCCATATAAAATATATTAGTCATTTAGTTTGTGCTTTTCCAGTCTGTAAGTTTTTAACAACAATGAAATTGAGATTTATTTTAATCAGTAATATATATTCCTGATTGTAATACTTGATAATAATAATATTTATATTGTGAATAAATTGTTGGTTTAGTAAACAAAACAAATCCGTCTAAGCATCAATTACGCCTTTATAGAGAGAGAGTAAATGAAAACTGATCGCACTTATGATCATTTTGTTTATTTGTTGACTGTATAAACTATATATGTATAGTATACATAGCACGGAGTCTGTACTTAGTTGTAATGACTGCTGACGTACCAATCGGACTATTTACTAAAGTCCAGCTCATGAAATACAGCATTCCACGTAGTTTCTATAAACAAAAAAAATGAAAACAAGATTGCTGGTGCTAAAAGGGTGTGACTAGCAGATACCCTACTTGCATAAACTCATAGCCTCAAATGAAAACTAATTTGCTCTAATTTCTTTTCTAAACTTACTTAATGTCAAAAAAAAAATATAAAATTCTTTTTGGAGAAATATTCACAAAAAATTTTTCCTACTGACAGTATACCTTTTAAGGCCACCAAAAAAATAGATATGCAGAGTATAAAAACTGCTGATCAATGCTGCTCCATGCGGCAAGCTTCAACCGTATGCTGCTGCTGATGATGATCCAATCGACTGCAATTCGAATGCGCGCATGGAAATGATTTAATCAATTGAATGATTTTCCCTCGTAGCGCTGAGAAATCTCCCAATTGATAGTCAAATGCGCAGCTCAAATGAGTTCAATTGTCGGGTTAGCCGACAGGCGAATAATGGGCGGGGGAGCGCAACTGCTACGGCGGCAGCTCAATCCGGACGTAGGCGTGCCGCGTGTGCCACTTTTTCATACCCCGAACCCATAAAATGGCTAAAAGGGGTATAATGGTTTTGTGCAAAAGTATGTAACAGGCAGAAGGAAGCATCTCCGACCCTATAAAGTATATATATTCTTGATCAGCATCGCAAGCTGAGTTGATATAGCCATGTCCGTCTGTCCGTCCGTCTGTCTGTTGTCTGTATGAACGCGTCGATCTCTGAAACTATAAGAGCTAGAGACTTCAGATTTTGCACATCAAAGTCCTGGGCAGTACAAGTTCGTTTCCGATTCTCGATAACTTTTTCCGTTTCAAATATACACATGTATTCGATAATATAAAAATATCGAATATCGAAAATGTGCAACACGATTCAGAAACTTGATACAAAATAATGAAAATCAGCGAAAACTTCATCGAAATCGATTGAGAAACACCAGAGATATCGATGATTGAAGTTAAGGTCACAGATGCATACAGACAATGGCTGCACGCGTTAAGTACAGGGTATCTCCTAGTCGGGAAATCTCGACTAGAGCCTTCTTACTTGTTTCATACAGTTGCAGACGTGGTCATATGAGTTTGTTGCCTACTTGTGGTAAGAAAAGCTTATTTAATTACGATTTTGCAAACTTATTTCGATAAAAAGTGATCGATTTGTATTAAAATGCAACAATAAACAGGAGCTCAAGGGTATTTAATCTTTGGCATGCTCTAGATCTCAGTTCTTTATGGCTTTCTAAGTGTTTTGTTTTCTTTTGTGATGACTTGTGCATTAATTGATTAATAACAATTCACATTCAAGTTCATAGCTATTAAGAATACACAAAACAAAAACACAAATAAAATTGCAATCTTTAAAGTGTGTGAAAATATTTAAATAGCAATTTAGGCATCAATTTGGAAAATTCCTATTTATTTGCAACGAAAAACAAGTTGATTTCTAGACTTTAGCACCAAGCTAACTAGGTTAGAGTATTTAGAGCATTTTGCTTGAAAGTAATCCAATTAGCTGATACTTGTTGGCCATGTTGAAGTCTCACTGGGCCAAGAGGCAAAGGAATTTTGCACAGACACAAGCTCTGAATACAATTAAAATAGTCTTGCAAATGCAATCTGTGCACAACATTTAACTAATTTGTAGCTAGTAGTATATTAGTATGTATTTATGCCTTGGGTGTTTAGGCAAACAATTTGTAGTTTGCTAAATCAATATGTAAAGTACATGAACCATATATTAGTTTCGGTTTAAAAGGTTTAAAGTTTCTTGCAAACAGTGCCCCAAATGTAGTTTGACATGCATTTCGACAGCCGACAGCTAAATTTTGAGTCCTTTTGTGTAACTATGTCTTAAACCTGTCAGAAACTAACTGACAGCAGCGATAATGGGCATTCAGTTTTAGGCAAAACTTATTTTCTAACCCTTTCACCTGTCTTGACTGTCACTTTTTCAGCTAAATACCTAAACAGTTACAGACTAGAAATACGTCGCTACTTTAGTATTTTCCACACAACTCGTTTATTCAATTCACTAAATGATTATAATTTATATCAGATTTATCGATATACGGTTATCGAAAGCTTTTTACTGGGAATTTGATGTGTTGAAGCATAGATTTAGTCGCGACTTAAAGCCAGTTGCACCAATGGCAGCACCTTAATCGATGATAAGTCGGCCAAAATGGCCTCAATGCTGTCCAGAGACGCCACCTGCATAATACTGTCCTTACGAAAACTCAATATAATGATGGCAAACAGCGGCAATATCTCCAAGCTATCAAAACCGAGTATCTGTCAAGTCAAACACGAATTTTATTAAGCACTCAAACAGTTGGTTTTAAGGCGCTTACCAAATCCCACAGTACGAGTAACTGATCCGGTGGCAAATGACCGGAGAAACCTCGCATCAGCCATTTGAAAACCACACGTAATCTATGAAAATGATCGGGGATTAAAAAAAATATTTAGGCTATTCAGTAGCTATGATATATGTGATATGTGTTATATATATTACACCAGTAAATTGCTCAGTGTGACCTTATTTCAATAGATCAGAGATCTAATAAAACAAAACTAACGATATTTTTTATAACAATGATAAGAGAAGGGTATCCAAGACGATATTTTGTAAAATTTTAACATAAAACCCAGAGGCATGTTTGCTTTGTCAATTATTATTAATAAAAAAAAAAAAAAAAAATATAAAATGTTCTTCTGTGTGTTTGTTGTAAAGCTTTCAAATATCAACTTAGTACTTTACGCACATAGCATAGCTACTGAATACCCTAATTATCAAAAGTAGAGTATTTAGAACTTACGGTTGTATTTGTAGCTCACGAAAATGTGACCACAACTGTGGCTCGTAGGTTTGAAGTAACTTCTCGAAGAGCAAACACAGACTAACAATACCCTGTGGATGTGTATTGATCGTTGTCAATCGGTGGCAGTAACGTATATAGAACGCCCTAAACGTATAGTAGAGACACACGGGCGAATCGTACAGATAGCAAAAGGGTGCTGCAAACATGCAGATACCATGAAAGGGCACCACACCCGAAGGTGGTCCCTCATAGGTCTTGCCCTTGACGGGAAACGTTTCGTACTCCACACAATTGGCAATGTCCGGGTCCCGCGAGAAGCACAACAGCACCTGATAGAGCACATCCTCGAACACAAAGTACTGATCATCATTGGATGCCGTCAGCTGTATGTCCTTGAACACCAGCTTGTCCACAATGTGATCGGTGGTCCAAACACTGTTACGCAATTTCTGCCAGTTCTCAATGTCCTGTTAGGCAAGCAAAAATGTTATAGATTACTTATTTTTTGATTGAAAAACTTACATAATCATGCAGCTTGCTGTCTAGCACTGAAGCCCAGAGTGCACCACGATACGGTGCAGGTGTGCAGCCCTTTTTTAGGTACTGCTGACACATGGGTGCATGACGACTATCCAGAATGCGCTGACACTGCGCCGATAGATCCGGCATACTGGAAGGTTCGCTACGCAACAGATCCGCATAATGGGTGCGCAGCTCGAAGAGATTCTTGACGGGCAAGGCAATGTGCGAGAATTCCCATTGTGGTATTTGACTGGCAAGATGTGATTTAAAAATAAATATATAAGAGAAGTATGGAAAGTACACACTCAGTTTTCTCGGTGGGTCTGGTGGGACCCTTGAGCGAAAGTAGAACCTCCAATAAATCCTTGGGCGCATATACCGGACGATAGTTTGCTAGATCTGTAATACTAAGATTATTATTAAAAGCTCATAAAATAAAATAAAAACATTGAATAACAATTTAAAAGCACTCAAAATATAATAGGGCTTTTTTTTAAAATTATTTTTTCATTATTGTAATGAATGAAAATTGAAGGCAGTTAGTTTTTTAAAGCTTATTTATTAAATTACTGGTTAAATGACAAATTTTAATGTGGTTTTATGACTGTTATTAAATTTAAAAGCATGCAAATTGTTGAGCGGAATTTTTTGTAAGCTATTTTAAGTTAAGTTTGTTGAACTCACCCATATTGTAGTTACTCAGCTCATTCCACTTGGCTACAAAATCCTCGCGATCGGCGCTGATGCGCGGCTGTCCGTGTAACGGTACTTTAAGCTCACCACACATGGCATTGAGACTTTTACGCACACGACGATCCCACAAGACACCAGCACGCTTTAAATAGCCCAATGGATCGCTCTGAGCGGATTTCTAAATCACAAAAAGCTTCCTTCTTTTCTCTCTCTTTCTCTTATAAAAAAATATTATTCACTTACCGTTGTTTGCCTGCTATCGGCTACATCGAGTCGTTTCAAGCGACTGCGCACCAAATTATAAATCATATTACGGATTTCGGTTTCCAGGCCCGCCGCCTTGATGGCATCCTCGAGCGTGTTGCGCATATCGTTCTTATCGACATTGGGACTGGCCACCAGACGCTGCAATTCCTTGTAGATGGGCTCATAGCACTTGGTACTTTTAATCGCTGCAATTACTTTGGCTGTCATATGGTGTATACTGCTATCCTGTAGCTCCTCCATGACTGCTACTCGACTTGTCTGTGCGGTTATGCTGCTGCTGCTGCTGCTTCTATAAACGCCAAAAACATTCAAAAACAGTCGCTTGACTTGTATCGATCAAACTTTTCTTCGACTGCTTTGATTTCTATTTATGTACATGTGAATTCGTTTGTGTGTGTGTTGAAGTTAAAACTTTTTGAGCGCTTCTTAGTTACGGAATGCAACCACTTGTTTGGCAGTTCCGCCCTCGCAACGGACACACCTTTCAGCGTTTTGGTATTTATTAGAATCGCACAGCGCATTGAACATTTAACAAACTTTTTAATTAAACTCTTCAAGTTGTAAGTTCTGCGTGTGACAGCTGCTGCATATCGATAAACAGCTTTTGTTTGAAGCTATCGGTGAGTAAGGTTTCATGGCTGCGAGCTTTTAAGAGTGCGCTATAAATAAGCAGTAGGATTAAAACAATGAAAGTGCTAAAACCAGTTGCGAATTATAAGAGTGCAACTAATAACGCATGACGCAAAATAATTTGTCATGATTAACTGACTGCTATCAACGCACTGCTTCAATACTGTATAAAAACATATGTTGGTTAAAAGCTGCATGGACTGATTAAAAGTTTGCACAATATTTTACAAAAAAAAGTAATCAATGCAGTCAGTACAGAAAATCAGTTTATTCAATGCAGAATGCGAATTTCCAAAAAACTTGTGTTTGTTCTACTAGTTTTGTGGCTATTGCTTTTCGATTCGGGACAAAGTAAGAAAGTACGAAAAAGAAATCGTCATAAAAAACCAACCGAAGGACCCGTATTTACTTTAATGGAGCGTACACGCAATTTAACACAGGTACTGACTATAATAAGATACTTTAACATTTAAACCAACGATTAATGAATGTATCCATATCATTATTACAGACACAAATAGTAGATATGAGTGATAGTTGCAGAGGCATCGGCATGAGCTGCTCATATGCTGAGGAATGTTGCACTCTCCAATGCATTCTACCTTTTCAAAGTTGTGTGTTACTTCAATGAACAACTTTCACAACCATTGTCTTATAATAACATACTGAATAAAGAATAAAAAAAATGTTTTAAGTAAATCTCGGATTGGGCTTTATGAATTTCTTTAAGTTAAAGCCAAAAAGAACACACATCTTTTGTAACCTGACAAACACTGCTTTGTACAACATTCAATTCCAATAACCATCAGCCAAAGGCCTAGCAATAACAACATTAAAAACTTCATAAACTAATGAAATTCGGAAAATTTCTAAAAATCAAGAAAAAAAAGAGCTGATAGTGCCTCAAAGTGATAGCGAATAAATTTCGAACATACCTGAATTTGTTAAGTTTCAGCAGGTACTTCTCGAAAAAATTTTCGTTTTTATTTTTGTTTTCATTTTTAGAATACGTTACTACGACATCACGCCATTTTTTGGGCAAACTATACATAGTTTTAAGTTTCTGGATATGTTTTACCCTTGTTCGCAGTTTTTTTCGTTTTACACGGTTTTATATAGGAAAAACAAAGATTTCGTTTTGCACGGATTTGTCTGGAGCCTATCTTCAGTGTAAATCGGGGGATAGATGTATTGCTAATTTTCTGTCTGCATTTAATTGATGAATGCTTTTATAGACGATTGCAGCCATGTTTTAAATACATCTGCACTTTAAAGTTACCAGGAACATATGTGGAAAAAAATAAAAAAAAATTAGTACTTATTATTATGCAGTATTTTTAATAGAGAAAGCTATGATAAAGCCATTGGTTTAATAAATCGGTTTAGTTTTTATTAGAATTGTTACTATAATGTGGAAAAAGAACAGTGACAAAAAAAAGTTTTGTAAAAAAAGTAAATTATGTCTAGTTGTAAATGAGTTAACTTGTTGAAAAAGCCCAAAGCTCTTTATCTATTCTCTTTGGGTCTACAAGTGCACAACGCTTTTTATACTTTAAGCATTGTTTGGAGCAACAATCTTCGGCCCGACGACATCTCATTGACAATCCTCTGCAGACTTCGAAAAATTCCTTTCGCTGGCTCTGTAAAGTTAAAGCCAATGCTTCAAATATACATATGTTTGTATATAAAATGCTTCAAGCTAAGTACCTTTGTAAGATTCTTCATGGGCCTAATTAGCTCTATGGGCCCAATTAAAGGCACTTCTTCAGTTGGCTTTTGGCCAAACACCATCCACATGCAAAGTACCAAAATTATAATTCTTTTAAAATGTTGCATTTTCAATTAAGTAGACTCTACTAACAAAAAATACAATATCGTGAAGCTTTTATAGGCATAACTGAACATCAAAATGCTGGAATTAAAAACACATGTGAAAGTTTAAGGGAAATGTTAGTCAGAAACTAGATAAAAAATTTCTAAAATAAAGTTTGTTACACAAACTTCGCAAAACAACTTTATATAAAACATGTGCTTAAGTTTGATAAGCATTTGCTGTGGCTGGCACTTGCAACATGTTGCAAGTAACATGCTCGATGCCATTGCGAACTCAGAACATTTTATCTATGTTCGCCAGTCCTGAATCAAATTTCCCACTTTTGTGCTATAAAGTTGCTCTGTTAAAAAAACACAAAACACTTGCAACAACATTTGAAGCAACGAACAGCAGGGCAACATTTTAGTCCACTGCGGTTTTTGAACATTTGCAGACCGCTAAGCGGATGATTAAATTTTTAATTAGAAAATTAATAAGTCCAGCTCCTTTAAACGTAAAATTGTGTTTTTTGCGACATTTAATTTAGTATTAAATACATTTTAAAGCTAGGCTACTTTTCTAGTGTATTCTGAAACTTTTGAAAAGATCTGCGGTCGCTTGACCAGCCCCAGAATGTAGGCAACATAAAATGCAAATATGCTTAAAACAGATGCAAAACTACTGCATAAATATCAGATAAGAATTCTACAGCTAAGTTCGATATGCTGGTTGATATATTCAAAAAATAAACAGCTGTTGTAGTTTTTGCAAATATTGCCAATGTTACACGGATGTGGAAATCTAAATTCTTATGGCTCATAAGGGATACTTTTCTACTACAAATATTAAATCAACTTTAAACTAAGTCTGTGAATTCACTTACAAATCAGTTTGACCTTTGCTTAAATCTTTTTAACTTCACACAGCTATGGTAATTGATTGTGTTTTTTTTTTTGGGTGGGTTATCTTAATTGGAATCTTATCTCAAGACGAGTCAAATGTGACACCAGCACAAATTACACACATAAAACAAGTAGCAAATAACACAAATAAAACCAAATAAAGATTATTTTCTTCGATGTGATAGCAAAACATACCGAAACATATGTATGTCTGTTCCGTTGCCCTTGTTGCTGTTCATTTATGTATTTCCTTTTGATTACAGTGGTGCAAATTGCAAGTGACATGACTGAAGAAAAGGGCAATCGTCTTAAATGAGCAGCAGCAGCGGCAGCGACAGCTAAGACGTAAGTCTGATAAACTGGGTAAGGCTAAGAAAGAAAAACGGAAAACTTATTATTATCAACAATAGCAACAACAGCAGCAGCAAACTTCATCATCGCTTTCTCAGCTCTCAACGAGTGTCGATGGGGCAAGCATTTCCGGTATGCAACGAAGGCATAATAACAACAACAGCCCAACCCATTGATAATCTCCAGTGGTTGCGGATATTGTTAAAAATGCCACTAGCTGAATATGAAAATTGTTTGCACAAAAATGAAAAAATGTTCAGTGAAGCATATATTTGAAGCAAGTAATTTTCCAAACATACGCTGAATTGTGGCAATAATTTATAAATTATCTATCTCTTTTTCCAAGTTCTCTTTAACTCTTTCATTGCTTGCCATTTCCCGCTACATGTCCTTGATAGGAGGATTCGACACTAGCGCCATCTTGTGTTGAGCACATGCACTTTTGTTCTTGTAGTATATGCAAAACAAAAAAACTACAAAACTTTGCGAAGCGCGTAAGTTACTTTTGTTAAACCAACGCTAGCGTGTCGAAATTCTATTTTTTCTCTGAATTTTCTTTCTACTTTCCAAGTTCCTTATCACATTTTTCCACATTTTTCACTGGCACTCGCCGGTTTTTTCACTGTTTGTTTTGCGTTTCCATTTTGTTTTTTTGTTCTGTGAAAACTTTGAATGCTTGGCGCCTGGCAGCGACTTCAAGTGGCCAGAAAAACTGTGTGTGTGTGTGTGTTTAAGTTTTAGCTAAATTGTTCATAAAAGCTGTGGGAAATATTAACTGTTAAGCGACTGTAAAAAGTTAATTTCGAGGTTAGCTTAATTAAAAAAAAGCCAATTGAGTTAAATGTGAATAAAAACTAGGACAGGAACTCTTAAAAATTGTCTTTGTGAACTAAGGGCTTGAATTAAATTTGAATTAAAATTTATTGTAAAAAACAAAGAGAAAAAACAACGACACGTGTTTTGCGACCGAGAAAAGTAGTTAAATCCTTCTTGGATGCTGTCAGCTCCATCTGCAAGTTGATATATATATTTTTTACGGTATGTGCACATGACAAAAAACCAGGGTAAGCGAATGACAAATTGGAGAAAGCACTGCAAGCTGCAGACGGTGTGACATAAAAAGCGCGTGCCAAAGCCTACCTACATAAGCAAAAAATAGTAGCATACGCTTAACTCTTTTTTTCACTTTGGTGTAACTAACAATAAAATTGTGCAAAAACTGAGGTTACGAGATTAAGTTAAAATGAGAAGAAAATTAAATAATTATGAAAATTCATGAACTCACCACAATTTTTCATAGCTTTTACAACAACATTTTATCACATTTGGTTCGCTTTCTATGCAGGAAATGCAGGACACAAAACTGGAGCAGGAATGCATTGAAAACCGGAAGTAGACATACTGTGGGGCACATTCTGTGGCAAGTCTCGAGGACATGCGTATGCTGACCAACCAGCGCGTTGCAACATTGTAACATTTTTAATGGGCTCACGATGCGGCTTGGACCAGTCTGCCACATGTTCAACAATGTTACGTATACGTTACGTGTGTTGAAGCTTTATTAAATTTGTTAGTTACAAATGTAACTAAACAGTACTCGAGCTCAGACTTTTTATGGGCTTACCGAACCGTATTAGAGACCATTAGGGTAAGGGAGTCTGGGTTAGATATGAATATTTATAGATAAACTTTTCTTTTATGCGCGAGCCTAAAAGTATGCCACATTTTATTCATTTGCTCTTCTGCAGTTTTCATACATTTTTAAAGTGGACAAAATTTGTTGTTTACTCAAAAATCTGCATGGCAACCAACTTACGGGCATTGGGCGACATCGTGCGTGCTAAATATAAATATGGTGCGAGTAAAGAAGCCTCAAGCCATATTGAAAAACATGAAACACTGGCCGGACCAGCAGCCATGAAAGAATAAATGTCAAACATTTTGACACGCATCACTGAGATATTCTACCCAAGCATTTCCAAGCATTGTTTTTTCCAACTATTTTGTGTGTGTGTGAGTGTGTTTGTGTGTGCCTGTTTGTTTTTGTGTGTTTACTATATACGCACGAGTGTCCTTTTCAATCAAGTGGACAAGCAACTTAGCAGTCCACTTCAGTTGACACTTTTGTTTTTTGGGTAAACAACTTTGAAATATAAAACCGTTTCAAATCATACTTTTGGATTAAAATACTACATACAAGTGAAAAGGCTTTACTCGAAATTTCCCGACTAGGAGATACCCTAAACGCGCACAGTCATAACTTAACCTTAATCTTTAAAATCTCTGGTTATTCTCAATCGATTTCGATGAAATGTTAACAAATATTTATTATTTAGCTATCGATGCACGGAAACAAACTTGTACTGCCTAGGACTTATTTTTCAAATATTTCTATATACTATCGCTTGAGGATCGCTTTTGAGCATTGTACTTAACTGTATTTAGAATAATTGTACAAATTGTGGAAAGAAATCTACTGAAAAACACAAGTCTTCAAATATTTCTATAGACACTCGCTTGACGTTCGCTTTCTGGTCGAGATGACCCGACGAGAAGATACCCTGAACCCCGTACTTAACTTAACTAACCTTCTGCCTGTTACATACTGTTGCACAAAACCATTATACCCTTTTTTTATTCATTTTATGGGTTCACGGTGAAAAAACACTGAAGAACCTTTATCCGATTTTCATTAATAAAGACAATAAAGTTAACGTTCGTTTGTTTATTAAATATACATATATAAACACGCAAATATGCATATACACTCATATATATAGTTGTGTTACATTGTGGACAATTAAGCACATACATACTACAAAAACTTTATTGCATTATATATGCATACAAATATAAATATACACATACAACAGTGTTCATTTTGGTATACAACATTTCATTGATATTTGCATTGGAACAAAATACAGGCATCGGAAAAGTTACACTTATAAAAAAATCTAGTTGTTTTAGCCCATTTTGATATTTGGAAATGCTTTATCATAAATAGTATATATAATACACATACATATATATATTTATATAAAAAAGGGAATTGTAAATCATATACACATATAAAAAGTCTACAATAAGGCAATTTTTTCTTTTTGGTTGCGGTTAGGGACATCAAATATTTCAGTTTATCTTCTTAACTGCTTATGCTAACACTTAGATGGTTTGTTTTGTTGGTTTAGTTGTGTGTTTGTGTTACACGTACACGTCAAATTTAAAGCTATTAAATTAGAATTTGCTTACAAATAAGTACATGGTATGTGCGTTACTATAACTATAACATAAATTAATGGCTATAACTAAAAACGTTTCGCTTTTTATATGCCAGTTCGAAAATTGTACAAAATGTTGTCCAAAAAAAATAAACAAATAATACAATAATACAATTCAGAGAGTGCTTTGTGTTTTAAATGCACTTTTAAATGTATACATCAATTTACTATTTTTACACCAATAGTTTGAATATGTATTGTATTCTACTTTGTATAAGATTCATATTTAATGCAACATGGAATTTTGGCCAAAAGAAAAAGACGAAAAGCATTTTTTATAGGTCTGCGGCATTATTAATTTCGATAGAGATACACAGGCGGCTGACTTCTTATGCAACCGACACTTTGCTGCCACCCGCATGCATCAGGACCAGGGAGCCAACCATGGCAACCAGCGTGCGATCCAGCCAGGTAACCGGATTCGGATATAGAAAGCCGCCCTCATAGAATCCCAGGTGACCGCCATGTGCCACCTCCACATAGGCGGATTTTTGGCGAGTGCCTGTAAAAATAAAGAAAAATTCTAATTAATATGCTTCTATAAAATATAAAAAAGAGAAAAAAAACTTTTCAATTTCGCAGCCGGTAGGATTCGAACCTACGCTCCCAGAGGGAATCTGATTTCTAGTCAGACGCCTTAACCGCTCGGCCACGGCTGCTTGTTGCTTCTCAACAGCAACGTGCCAACTTCAGCTACGTTTCAATCGCACATGTTATCATAACAGAATGTATTTACTGAATCACGTAATGTTACGATAACAGTCAGCTACAAGATAACATTTTACGATACTGTTAAAGCAGAAAACTTACTCGCATACTCCTTGATGGGCAGCAACAAATCGACCGGCACCAGCGGGTCATCTTTGGCATTAATAAATATCATTGGCTTCTCAATGGTATCGAAATAGAAGAGCGACGAGCTCCACTTGTACAGCTCCTGTGTCGACGCAAAGTTGTAAACGCGTCGCGTATAAGCCTCATCCAGTTCCGGCAATGTTGCAGCAGCAATAATGTCACGCTCATTGAGATTGTGGCGTGCCTTCACCTCGTCCGAGAGCAGAACATGACGATGGCGCAATATGATGCTCTTCACATTCTCGGTCATGATGTACAAATAGAAGCGACGGAAGTTTTGCCAATTCAACAGCCATTTTGTGCCCCTAAAAGAGAGTATTTCACGAATTAAGAAACGTTTCTTTCTGTATATTAAGGGTATTCAGTAGCTATGTGATATGTTTACGTTTCTTCTTTCAGCTGTGTGCCAGTTCGATGACAGTTCTAAAATACTAAAATGAATAAAACCAAAACTAAACTGACTGAAAAGTTTGAGTTGCGTTTTTGATCAGAATGACAAAAGAAGGGTTTCCATGAAAATAATTTGTGTGTAAAATTAATTAATTTAAAATTTACTGGCTTTTACAACCAGTAAATTGTTCAGTGTGACCTTATTTCATTAGATCAATAATCTCGAAAAACGAGATATAACATATAAGATGATATTTGTGTGTTTGTTGTAAAGCTTTCAAATATCAACTTATTACTTTACACATATATCATAGCTACTGAATACCCTAATTATATTATTTGAAAGCTAACTCACTCAACGGCGTTGTAGCCCTGGCATATGGAAATGCCGCCAATGACACTATTTGGTTTTGTCTTTTGCATTTCACCCATATACTTGGTAACGAGATTGCCACCCAGACTGAAGCCGACGGCAACGATGCGACTCAACTGATACTTTAGATGCAAGTGCTCGACCATGGCAGCAAAATCCTCGGTGTGGCCATAGGTAAAGATTCGGGTCGAGGTCACCTGGACGGTGCGAAGGGCACCAATGTGATTCATGACGGCACAACGATAGCCATTACACTGAGCCAAATGGACAAAGGTGCGTATGTAAACCGATTCCGAGCTATTCGCAATGCCCGGACAAATCGCCACAGTAATGTCATCTAAAATCAAGTATAAGAGTTAAGTTAACAGAACTGTATAAGTTGGTGTATGTTAACTTACCCTCCTGCTCCTTGAGTGGCTGATACAAATCATAGGTTAGGGTCGAGCCGTCCGGCAGCGAGAGATAGACACGTTCGCCCAGCGGCCAGGGGCAACGTACACGGCCCACAATGCTGTGCAATACGGTCTGAACATGTCCGCTGAAACCCCAAAGGCGTGGCGGTATATAGCTGGAATAGACAAGGAGATAAGCATGTGAAAATTTCAGTGTGTGTTGCGTGTACAGTTAATTGCCTAAATCACGTCAAACGCAAATTTCAATGCATAATTTATAAAGTTGAAGGCAAAGCTGCTAATTTGATGAACAGCAAAGCAAACTGTTGCATTTTAACAGTGTTCTGTTAGCACGTTAACTACGTCGTCCGCTGTTAAACAGGCACAAGCATCGGTGGTTCAGTGGTAGAATGCTCGCCTGCCACGCGGGCGGCCCGGGTTCGATTCCCGGCCGATGCAACTCACTTTTTTTATTTTTTTTTTTTTTTTTTTTTTTTATATTTTATGACGTGCCAAAACAAATTCAATGCACATATTAAATTCAATTGAGTTGCCCAAATTGTAGACAACGACTCCAATCCACAACAAATAACAAACTTTTGTCAGCTCATAGAATCAATTGAATTCAATTGAGCTACGAAAATCAGCGCCATTGTTGTCAGGCGTGCAAAAACGTGCAGAAACTGCCCCCCGTTACTAAGACTAACGGCACAGTCAACGTATTTCCCCTTTTCAATTAGTATCAATCAAATGTGTTGCGTGCTGGATTTGGGGAATATTCACAACTGTTTCGCCTATTTTTACAATATTCACACATGTAAATTTAAAGAAACATTAGATCAATGGCTATTAAATATTAAATAGGTCTCCACCTGTAATAATTCTCATTCTCATTTCAAAGTTATACAGTTATACATACAGTTATTATGACAGAAAATCAAAAATATTGCCAATATCAAATGTACCCAGTGTGCATTTGTATTTGTATGCAGATGACTCATCTTGTGTGCAACCCTTTGCTATATCCATTTCTCACCCACTAACGAAAAGAATGAGCGTCAAAACAAAAACAAAAACCCATCTTAAACTTCTGTGGTGAGAGAGGAGAAAGGGGAAGAGTGTGTGTGAAAGCAGCTGCGGCTGTTTCTGCTGTTGATGAGTTAAGTTTGCGCTCAACTCGCTTACGTAATCTTTGTTGTCAAACAAAAGCGACCAACCTGCCTGGTCGGACGATTGGCAATGCGCCAAAAACAAAAAACAAAAACAAAAACACAAACAGGTAGTCGAACGAGCGCCGTCAGCCGGCAACAAGCGGAATATGAGTAATTGAAAAGAGAGTGGCAACAAATTTTTGCCGGTTTCTTTGCTAACAAATACTCTCTGTACAAGAAACGACTTAAAACGAGTTTTAGCTTATCGCATATTAGATATTAAGCATTAGAAACAGGGTATTTTTAGCTCGTGCATTTCTGCAGCCTGGATGTTGCTAGGCGTTACTTTTACTTAATTTTCAAGAACTGCGTAATTATGTTTTGCACTTTGCACCATTTCCTTATCAGCGACGTTTGACCAAAAGCAGACAGCAAATAAAACTGAAATCAAAGCGAGCTAGCAAATATTGTTAAGTTGACAAATTTCACAAAGAACCGAATGCCAAAGAAAACAATTTCACATTTATACGTATGTATGTGTGTGTGTGTGTGCACTCATATGGATTTTGCAATAAAAATGGGTGAAAACTTTCCAGGCGCGTCCATACAGACACAAAAAAAAGTTAGTATACAGCGTATCTAATTGGAATATGGCAAATAGTAAAGTATGAATTATAATTTGATTTTTTTGCCAATTGCCATTAATAGTAGACTACAAAGGAAACTCATTCCGTTTTGTTAATAATATACAATTCTTGTGATTGCTTTTTTAAACAAAACCACATAAATGTGTTTGACTGGAAGTGGGTGTGTGAAAAGTGATACATATTGAAATGTGTGCTGAGTAAATGTAGGTTTACGAGTGTGAGTCTTCTTTCCGTTGATAAGTCAACTATTGTTAAATTGATTGCTTATTATTAAATATGACTGAAAATTCCTAGACACACTTGTAGCAAGGCGTAACTGATATGGAGTTTGCAGCTAGATAAGGAACACATTGTAAATAAATAAAGACTAAGCTAATTAAAAGTTCCCCATGACAATAGTCATTATACATATATGTATTGCAATAGTAGTGCAACGAAATGATTATACAGATTGTTTTGTTCTTAATAAATAGACACTTTAAATAATTATTTTTATATTGATAATCACTATAACTACCTGTGAAAAACAACAACGAATATAGTTTTGAATGGAGGCCACTAATTGCGGCTAATGATTCATGTGCTTGGGGCAGCTGTTGGTGATTACTTGTACTTTGTGCATGTGACGCTTTGTTTACAAAGCAAATTATGAACTATTACGCGTTTTTACACTTTTAGCAAATGCATCAAATTGCAGCATGAAGTAATGATTAAATAACACTTGATACGAAATCAACTAAGAAAACATCACATATTCTTTGCCAAGATCAATGTTTGGCACTGAAAGTCATTGAGTGTGGTTAGGTGAGCTGTCAGCTGTTAGCTAACATTTTGGAGCGGCTGTAATTGTATGCACTGAATACAATTAACAGCTGAGCATCATGCGACGCACACAAACACACACACACACACAAGCTGATGCTGCCACACGAACGAAAGGTGTGGGAAGCATAGCAAAAACAAACAACAAATTGATTGGCTTCTGCGTATCGATATTGGCAACTTGTATATGTTTGTACATGCATATTTGGAATTGCACTACTTACGGTTCACGCAGCACCGGCGCTATTTTGTACAGGCAATCGAGAAACTGCTCATCGAGACACCAGACGCTCGGCTTTAGTGGCTGACTGTGTACATTGAGTATGCGGAATAAAATGCACACAATGACGGCGACTAGCGTTAAAAAGGCGGTGGACATCTTTATGTATACAGTTCCGCACCTGTAGGTGTCGCTCTCAACCTCAAGGATGATGATGATGCGTCCTTTAACCTTGTGGTTATGATAATATATATTTTTTACGTTTATTATTTTTTTAATTTAACTCTGTGTTGCTGTTAATTTTGAGTTACTTTTCAAAATTTGTTTTGTACACATGAAAGCTTACTGTGTTTTACAGCTGTTAGAGCGGGTTTAATACACACCCACGCCACAAGCACCAACACACTCTCTCTCACACACACACACACGAAGCGGCAATTGCCGCTAAGCGAACAAGAGCGTACTTCAGGACGTTAGCGTTAGAAAACTACACGTATGGAAATCAATTATTTAATTCCACTGTTTGTCTTATCAATTGTAATAAATTTGAAGCGATGCCAGTTTATGCGATATACTTTGTCCACGGTCCCCGAACGTCTGGTATTGTTTTTAACAAATAATGTTATTATTCAGCCTCTGGTTAACTCAAAATTGCACTGTTATGCTTTTGTCATTTTTTAGCCCTTTATACCCGATCAAACTGTAACATAAAATACTAGTTTTTCAGTATCGGTTTGTTTTTAAATTTTAAACTTTTTATTAAACTGAAGCAAATATTTATATTTATTATAAATTATTCAAAGAATGACTGACAGATAAAGTAAGTTTGATATGCACATGGACTATCATTCATGCGCTGATTTCGGTTAGACACAATAACACAATTCTCAATATCTCCGCTATTGTTCGGTTCATTGGTAAACCAGTTTAAATAAGATGCTTTCCGACCACTTGTGAGCGAGAAAAACACACCCTCTTGATTAAGATCATTGATATCAATCCAAAAATCATGCTCTTTGTTCAACTTTCCCAGCAGTGTTTCATATTCTTGTTTATTTTGAGGACTAGCCAAATGACCACCGAGTTCATGACATCTGTGAACAGCCCCGAACCAACTCATCTTCTGTTGTTCTTCAATATAGTACGACTTCGATCCAATTTTCTCAAAAATGATTGGTTGCTCTATCAACTTTTGATCAGATTCCTGAATTTTGCGTTCTAACACAGCAATCTTCTCCTCGGCGATTTCCAACTTTTTCTCAATGTTCGAAATTAAGTTCGATTGTTCAGCCGCATTCCAGTTATCGTCGTGGGCATTGACTTTCTTCTGCAATGCAGTCATGTGCTCTAGAATAGGCTTCACTACCTTAAAGCAGAATTTACCACAAGTTTCTTCCAGTTGTCTCGACTCCTCACAAGACTGTAAAAATATCAAACTTAATAACTTATAGCAACTTATTTAATGATTTAATTAACCTGAGTACTGGTCATTGTAACTGGCAATGATATTATAGATGCAAATATTATAAATTTCATCATTTTAGCAACTGGTAACTAGCTAAGAACAAACTCAACTAAATCACTTTATTTAATTATATGTACTCATAATCAAAATCTTAAGCTTATAGGTTACAGAGATAAGGTATTGAGATTAGCGGCGGTTAGAATATGATTTGCAATGTATTGGAGAACACAGCATTAGATGCACCTCTAAGACATTTTCATTAACATTTTTTAGAATTTGCACAGTTTATCAAAAAACAAGAGTTTTTTTGACGCTGTTCTTTTAAATTTTGCCGCAATCACACAATAGTAGAAACCGATGTTTAATTAACAAAAATGCCATCGATAGCGTTTATTTGGTATTTTTTGAAACGATGTTGCGATGCATATCGATAGTTTGTCATTCACCCAACAAGAACACGTATGTGTTCATCTGTATGTGCGTGCGCCAAAAGACCAATGAAAAATTAAAGTTGAAGTTATGTTGCTTGGCAGCAGCACATTTACACCATTCGCCGCTTGACTTACGTGAGTGTGCTCAGGTCTAATCAATTGAAGATGCTCGGACAAGAAAAGCAAACACTTCGATCACATTACAGGTTATGTGTGGGAATCGCAGTAAGAAGACGCCAACAACACAAGCAACAGGAGCCCCGTTGCCCGGCACATCGAGACACAAATTAAAAATACCAGCAAGCATTCCAAACAACCCATTAAAATGATGCAAATCCTATGCATATTCATTGGGAGACTACTGATGATGTGCATCGGTGCTTACGAGCTCCTGCAGCTGCTCTATCATCGATTGCATGCATTCGCTCACAGGTCATATGACCACTGGCAATGTGATCAGCATGAGTTCGTTTTCATTCGCACCGCCCTCCACGAGCTGCAGAAGTTGCCGCAACATTTGGTGCTTGTCATCGATCCAGACGATTGCTATGTGGATGCAGTGCTGCTTAAACGCATTTTTGGCTATGCCCAATTTGTTGGCATACCCTATTTAAGTGTCTACGATACGCGAACGCCCAAAACTGGTTACGTACACCTATCGAGTTTCTGTCAATCGTCCAGCGATAACAGCGATAGACATTTTCTGTGGCCGCCCAAACAAATCAAAGAACAAAAGCTACATCTGGCGAATGGTCATAAAAATGGCAAAGTCAATGGCTATGCGAGCAAAGGTTCACATCACGCTCAGCTGCAGGTGAGTAATCGTTAAACAACTGATAACAGCTTATCAAAATTTAGCCGGCATGTGTTGCAAAACAACTTAGAATCCCAATGTGCAACATACAAGAACGATAATTAATTGTAAACCAGTTTTCAGTATTTATAACACCAAGCATTTGTTATCTGTTAACTGTTGATAAGATGCCGGAACCTAATATTACTTTCTTATCACTAATGCAGGTTTATCAAATTGAGAACGCTGATGGCCATGCGCTCATCGCCGACGTCTGTCGCGAGCTGTACGAAAGTCGGAAAACAGCGCAGGTGCAGAGCATGCTTAAGGATCGCCAGGCGCTCCACGATGGCATCAATGAGAGGCTGAACAAACGTCTCGGTTTTGCGGTGCCGGAACCGGAGCTGGGCATCATATTCTCGAGGCAGACGTGCACATATGGATTGTTGCCGTGGCATGTGCGCTTTACGGAGTTTTACACACATCGCAGCGGCTGTTACTTTAATGCCAAGTCCTTTGTCAAGGTCCTGTATAAATACGCACGCTGTGAGCAGCGTTGGGGCAAATAGTATATTAAGTGTAAAAGTGGTTCTAATGTCCTACATTATAAATTTAATTTAATTATTATACGATATATTAGTTCAAAAATTTGTAAAGACAAAAACAACTCCGCTAGTGATGTAAGGGAAAAGTGTTTGTTATTCAGAAAAAACGAGAAATGTATTTGCCGAGATTTACACTGAAGCATGCCAAATAGTGTTTTGCATAAATATTTTACGTGTGTGTTTTGAACTGTAAGTTCTTAAACTTAAACGCTAGTGTTAGTTATTTTATATATCTGTTTTTGTTTTGGTTTCTTTTCGATATACGGCCGCTGTATACTCTATGCCCGCTCGGGCTGAGCGTGACGCTTGGACAACAGATTGACATCGGTCTGATACTGATTCTTCTCAATATTATGCGGATCCGAGCTGCTCGGCATGTGTTCGTGTATCATTTGGAAGGAGTTGCGCAAATCCATCAGCGAGTCAGCTAAACCCTTCTTGATATTGGCAAACTCACTGGACATCAGCGACAGCTTGCCCAGCAAGAAGTTCAAATTGTCATCCATGTCAATCATGTGCTTCTTGGTCTCCTCCACCTTGCTGCTCAAGCCCATCATCGTGCCGAACGTGCTGTTCACGTAGCCCTCGTGACCCGCCTGCATGAGACCCAACATTTCGCGACTCTGGCCAATCTCGCTGGACATGATCTCAATGCGATGCCACACCTGGGTCAGGGCAGTGTCCAACAAACCGCTTATATTGCGATTTGCCTCCTGCTGTGTGTTGACCACCGCGTCGTCCAGTTCGTTGAAGCGTGCCTTCACCAGGCTCGTCAGCTCCGCCACCTGTTGCTCCAGCAGCAGGCTCACCTTTTGCACAATCTGCAGCGTGCCGAACTCAACCTTGCGCTGCGTGTCCAGCACCACCTCCGAGTTGGTCATCATGATGTTGTTGAATTTACCCAACGCATCGAAACCGTCGTTCAATTTACTGTGACTGGCATTGATCTCCTTGTACAGCTGATTGAGCGTACCCAAATCTCCCGACATCTGCTTCAGATCACCCTGGATGTTTGCCTCCGTCTGTTGCAGATGCTCCGTCGTCTGGCGCAGACCTAGAATATTAATAATTATATTGTAGCAAGTAAGAAGACTCTAGTTGAGATTTACCGACTAGCAGATACCCTGTGACTAAACTTCAATCTTCGATATCTCTGGTGTTTCTCAACCGATTTCGATGAAACTTTCGCAGGTTTTCATTATTTTGTATCAAGTTTCTAAAACGATATTCGATATTTTTATGTTATCGATCACATGTGTATATGGGAAACGGAAATAGTTATCGAAAATCGGAAACAAACTTGTACTGCCTAGGACTTAGATGACCTTATGTGCAAAATGTGAAGTCTCTAGCTCTTATTGTCTCTGAGATCGACGCGTTCATATATACAGACGGTCATGGCTTTATCAACTCAGCTTGCGATGCTGATCAAGAATATATCGATAGCTTACAATAGAAAGGACGTAACTCGCATTTTTGTTATTTTACAGGAGAAGCAAAAAACTTAATAACATCTGAAACACGAAGTATGAAAAGGTTTTTTTTTTTAAATTGACTACAACTTCGTTATTTTTAATCATAGCACATCGAATTTTTGCCGAAATGTGTATTTGGGAGTGGGCTTTTAAAAAATACAAAAAACGCGATTTCGAAGAAAAAGTGACTTTATAGGGTCGGAGATGCTTCCTTCTGCCTGTTACATACTTTGGCACAAAACCATTATACCCCTTTTACCCACTTCATGGGTTCGGGGTATAAAAATGAGGAAAGTTATGTGTGTGAAATAAGCTCACCTGTTTGCTGGGCCGTCAAGGACTCGCTCTTTAGTGCCGCCAGAGCGTTGAGGGTCTCGTTATTGAGCTCCTGGATATACGCTCTGTCCTCCGCGTTCAGACCAAGTGGTGGTGCGGGTGGTGCGGCAGGCGGGGCACTGCGCAACTGTGCCACATCGGTGCTCAGGGCACCCAGACGTTCCATCAGCTGCAGCTCAAACTCATCGTTCTTCGGAGGCGCAATTGTGGTGACGACGGCAGCGCTGTGCTGCTGAAGCTTTGCCTCGATTTGGGTGAGGAGCTCAGCGGTCTTGGGCATGCGTTCGAAGTTCTGCTGGTTCTGCTGGGCAGCCTGGTTGCTGCTGTCGAGCAGCTTGGTCACACTGGTGGACAGCTGCTTGAGTTCGTCCAGCAGCTGTTTGTTGATCTGCTGCTGCTCCTGGACAAAGGCGTTGGGCAGAGCGGGTGCTGGAGCAGCTAGGGTTTTGGGCATGCCTGGTGGATGCTTGAAGCACTCGTCATTCTCACGCATCCATTTGAACATGTGCTCCATGACCTGATTGATCTTGTCCGTCTGCGCATTGTACTTTTCCTCTTGCTGAGGATTGGGAGCACACAGTTGTAGCTGCTGCAGATTGGAGCGAATAAGTATTTGTACTTACTGTGATCAGCATTGTCTCGATCTGACTGACACGTTCGTCCAGCCTGCCAAATATGCCATTGATGGGTTCGAGGCTCTTCTGACCCTTCTGCAGCGACTGCATCGCTTTCTTCAGGAGCTCACCCAGAGCACGCTCGCGATGCTCGTGCCGCTCCAGCTTATTGTCCAGCTGATTGTACGAGTAAATCAGGGACTTGATGGTGCCAAGTAAGTCTTCATTGCTGCAAAGCATTTTTACACGGAAATAAAATTGTATTTTATTTTTAAAAAATATTTTTTGGATTGTACAGTTTTAGTTCATTGTGGGAAATTCTTTAGTTTTATTTTTTTCGATATTAATATAGTGATTTTATGTTTAATCGCATTATAGAAATAGTAAAATTATTTGATTTTGTATTTTTTTTATTTAAACAACTCAAATCTAACACAAAGTAAAATTATATTTAATTTTTTAAAAATAAAATAAATAATTTGGTTCGATGTTGGAAATTCTTTAGTTTTGTTTCTTTGGATATGAGAAGTTTCTAATATATAATATATAAATGCTAATTTTATTTTATATTTTTAAAATTGTGGGTTTGTAAAGTTTGACTTCGATGTTGGAAATCCTTTAGTTTAATTTTGTGGATATTCGAATTTTCTAATATATAATAATATTATAAATTTTTCCATCTTCCAAATAAGATTTAAAAAATTCTCGAATTGTATATTTTTTTTGTATTGAAACAACTCAAATCTAACATAAAATTATATTTAATTTCTTAAAAATAAAATAAAAAATTTGGTTCGATGTGGGAAACTCTTCAGCTTTATTTTTAGGATATTGAAGTTTCTAATGAGGTTATAGAAATGTCAAATTTTCTATCTTCCATAGTTTTAAAATTCTCGATTTGTATTTTTTTATTGAATCACTCAATCTAACAAAATAAAATTATTTTAATTTTTAAAATAAAATAAAAATGTTGGTTCGATGTGTGAAATTCTTCAGCTTTATTTCTTAGGATATTAGAAGTTTTATAATGAAAGATTATAGAAAAGTAAAATTTTCTATCTTCCAAATAAGATTTAAAAAATTCTCGATTTGTATTTATTTTTTTTTATTGAAACAACTCAACTCTAACACATGTGCATATGTAGTTAAAATTTGTAGAGCAAGATCATTTCATTATTCATCCCATAATGAAGAGAGTGAGGGAATGAGGGGTGTGTATGTGTGTGTGTGTGTGTGTGTGTGTGGACCACCACTGGCCGTTTATGGCTCAGCTCATCGACAGCTGTAAATGTTGATGGCCCCGAAAGGGGGTTGGGGGGTTGGAGGGGGGCCTGCAGTCTTCATCATAAATGACTTGTAAAGATCGAGATCGAGATCAATTCTCGTAAACATGCATCCAGCCCACCCTGCCTGCCAATAAACTATCTACAACAACTCATTGCCGTCTCAGGGTCAGAAACCCTTTTAGTTACACACATGTTCGTCTGTGTGTGTGAAATGCATTGATGCTGATAGATATGTATTGTATGCAGAGCAGCCCATTTCTAAGTGCTGGGCAACATATGTATGCTGGCTGTGCTTTAAGTATGTATACCCGCTCCCTTCGCTCCCATCATTACTATTTCCCATCCCATTCCGCAGGCCATTTGCATGAAGTGTGTTGTTGGATGCTCCGGTCCAAAAATAAACAAACAGACCAACATCTCTGTTTCTTTGAAGGCAATAGTCATTAGTTTTGGCAGGGAACTGTCAGTTGATGCTGGATGAAGGCGTTGCCCTGTGTCGGCATATGGTGTAAAGTGGCCCAGGGGATGGGGGGTTTTTTACAAGGGGGGTGAGTTTTTTTTTTTGTTGGTTGGTTTGGGACGTCCTGGCGCCGCACTTGATGTCTTGCACATTTCGCAAAAGAGGAAACATTTTTAGTGCATTATATTTCAAATGTAAATTCAAAGCAAAGTGCGTTAGAACTTTGGACATGTGTCAAACTTGCTTGGTTTTAACGATTTGATTCTAAAAGATTGATGTTTAAAGACTAAATGCATTTCATGGATATTAAGGTATATATCGTTAGCCTAATATAGAAAGAACGTAACTCGAATTTTTGTTATTCTACAGGAAAAGCAAAAAAAATTAATAAAATCGGACACACGAAAAATTAAAAGTCTTTTTTTTTAAATTGACTATTACTTCGTTATTTTTAATCATAGCACATCGAATTTGGAAGTGGGCTTTTAGAAAATGCAAAAAACGCGATTTAAAAAAAAATTGCGTTACGTCCTTTCTATATAAAGGTAACGAATTTATTTTAAAAATAAAGATAAAGATTCTATACTCACGTAACGTGCATTGCTTCGACGGTTCGCGGCACCAATCCCAGACCAATTAGGGCTAGAAATACTAAAGCAATTGATGGATGCTTTGTGGTGCGTGCCATTCTGCTGATCTCCAATTAGTAGCCAACGATGCTGTATGCAAATTCAAATTAATTCCAAGTGCGTGATCTGTGTATAGAGGAAATTGCATCAATATACATAGTATATATAGTATATTTAAATTGAAAAATTGCAATGAAGCTGTCAGAAAAGTTGTCGATAAATTGTTTATTTGTGTTGAAAATGCATTGAAAATTGAAATTTATTTATGTGAATTTGATGGCAGCTGCAAGTCGAATATTACAAAATTTGTTTAAACTTTTGGATCACATTGTTTGTATACTTATACATATAGAAATCTGGAGCTTTGCGTATAGCAATAAACAAGTGACGCAGATCTTTCATATAGCGTTTATTGCATTTTTTTTTTCCGGACCGTAATAAATGCAAGACGTAAATTTGGGTCAGAAATAAGCAAGTGAAATTATTTAATGAGCACATACTGGACATTAATATGTATAAAAAAAATGTCCAATTGTTTGTGTTGGAAAAAGTAAATAAATACAAACAAATGAATTTATAGTATGTATGTCCTTATCGCACAAATGAAATAGGTTAAAGGTTGATAAATTGTAAATGCTAAGATAGAACACTTGAGTATATTATAGTGGAATCGTGTAAGCATGCATATGTGTTGAAAGTTAAGTAAAAACTGTAACACACTTATGGAAGAGATTAAGAACTTTTCAAACCTTAAACACTGATTCTGATTTCGATACTGAATACTGCCGATCACTTTCAATATGAAACTATAAATAATTATAAACACTTTTTGATTATTAATAGAGCAGGCAACGTCCTCACTGCACGAGCAGCGCACAATGAATGAATTTCAGATGCTGGCGCCTAACACCAAGAATTCAGCCTGATACTGTTCCGGCTGCCCGTTAGAGAAGGAGAGCGAAAGAGAGTGTGAGCTAGACAGAGTAAGAGAGAGACCGGGACCAAATCGTGCTCAGATGTTTCTAATTAAATGTAATTAAAAGAGCACATCAACAGTAAAGAGCAACGAGTCAAATTTATAGCTTCCCGCATCCTCTGTATAACGACCGGAGAGTGTTATAAAAAGCGCAATTGAATCAAAATTCAATTTGTTTTAATACAAAACTATTCAATGCACATAAATTATATGGGTGATCAATTTACTGCAATAGTGTTGCAGCGGCAAAATCAAGCCAATAAAATCGTAATAAATATGCATACAACAAAGTGGACTTTAATGGAATGCAACGACATGTTCATTTAAATTCATAATATTTTGGCGCCAGCAGATCATTGCGATTCGTTAGCGCTCTGTGTGAATGACAAATGTAAAACGATACTTTTGGTATCGAAAGTCGATGGTTGGCCTATCAGCTGTTTGCCGGCTATTGTTTATTTCGGCATACACAACAATTTTGTTTGGTTAGTTCCTTAAAGTTGGACAAAATGCCAACAATCATTGCATTAGATGCATCGCTATCGATGTTGCGCCCTGTGCCGGGCCGCAACGAGCACACATATCTTTCGCTTGCCATAAAAGGCATCCAACATCTGCTCGACAACTTGACGGCGTCGGGAAAACTCGAGCACTTGGCTTTAGTGATCTACACAACAGTTTGTGAATTGAAGGTGGACTTTACACGGGACTACGACCAGATACGGCAGGCAATTAAGAAAATCGAGCCCCTGGACAAAGCTTGCCTGATGACCATGCTAAAAACCTCGGTCAGCCTAATGGCCACCTGGGGCACTCAGAATCTCCTGCAGCTGGTGGTGTTCTCAGATTGTGGACCCGGCTTTGGCAGCACATCGCTAGCAGCCTTCTTAGAGGCATATATCGGCAAGCAAGCGGATCCCGAATATGCCTGGTTAAAGTTACTTGCCAGCTACCATTTAAACTTTATCTGTTTGGGCATGCATGGAGATTTGTATTTCACACGAGGCGTTGCATTGCATCAACAGCTGCTGGACGCCGCTTCGCTAAGGGGTAAGTGGAATGTAGGAGTACAGCAAATGCCTGACTTGTTTCCCGAGAAACGGCCACTGACGTCACTGTTCGCCTGATTCGATTGGCTAAAAATTTAAAAGCAACGGCATTTAAAAAATGTGCAAACCGTGCTACAGTAGGACAAAATTTCAAATTTGATATTATTTTTTAATAGCACTTAGTTCATCAATTATCTCATAAAAGTCTTAGCTATTGTTATTTATTTCGAATATAGCAACCAATACCTAAATATAACATTTCTGTCTTTGGCTGCAACCGCCCACTGTGCACTTCATTTAATGTTTTCTTTAGGGTTACCAAACAACATAAAATTCAGTCGTTTTGTTTATTATTTGTATGGCCTACATTTTTATAAGAAAATCGTTATACGGTGGCAACTCTTTAAACTAAACCAATGACGTATTATAACGGAAACACACTCGATCAACATTCTTGACTTGTTTCTCTCTTAAAGGTCAACTGTTCCTGACGAAGCAGGCAAAGAGTGCGGAGACAGGAGAGATTACAAATACTAGTAGCCACAAAAGCGAATTGGGTCGAACGGCGCTGTTTGAGTTGATTGAGCGCTTGTGCGAGAGCAGCTACAAGTCCACAGAGGTGACGCTGAAATGTGGACACTACTTTCGCATGGAGGGTCAAGTGCTGCTGTGGCCACCGCCGGTGCCCTATTCCCAGCCGGCACTCTACGATGGTGAGCCCACAATGCGGCACATTGAGCAGCGCATCGATATATGTGGCTTCCTCTCGCTCTCCGACATTGGCTCGCCGGCGACGCTGAGTCGCCACTGGGTGCTGGCCAAGGTGGAGCGTGAGAAGCCGAGTCGTCGTTCCGGCGGCATGTCCGCTGCTCCTAAGCCGGCCAAGCTGAATTTGGACGCCAGTAATCCGCACTATGAGCTTGAGAAACTTGAGCTGGACATACGTGACTTTTACATGAAGGACAGCAAGGATGCGGAGGAGAGTGGCGACGATGCCGATGTGACCGTTGTGCTCAAGCACAGCTCTGCCCCACAGACGGAACAGCAAAAGGATACACTGTGTGTGCTGTTGCATGGTGCACTCAAGCTGGAGAACATGGCTGCTCTGGTGCTGCTGGGCGAGAAGTGGTATGGCTTCATGTATGCCTACAACGACAGCAAGAAGAAGTCTAATTTTATGCTAAATATATTGCCACCGGGCTCGAATGTTATACCCTGGCTGGGTGACCTGGAGCTGTTGGGTTTTCCCGAGGACTTGGCGCCTGGTGAATCAGCCAGTTTTCCCGTGCGCTCCGAACGTCGCTCCTATTCCCAAAGCAGCGTCGTCTGGATACGTCAGGCCAGCTTACAGTCCGATGTGCAGAAAGTCCTGCGGCATGCAAAGAAAATGCCTGACAAAACGCAGCATTTCTACAAGGAATTAAATCGCATTCGTCGCGCCGCTTTGTCGCTTGGCTTTGTGGAGCTGCTGGAGGCGTTGGCCTTGCTACTCGAGAAGGAGACCGCACAGCTCACCATGAATGGCGTTAGCAACGAGTGCACCTTGCAACTGCAACATGCGGCAACAGAGCTGCGCAAGACATCCAATCGTGACATCAAGTCGACAATTGTGCCACTGCAAAAAACAAATGCTGCTGATAGCACAACACCAGGCCCAGTTCCACCCGGGAGTTACTTGTATTAATATTTAGTGTACTTTTAATGATTTCTTAATACTGATTAAATTTAGTCATAAAATGACATAGATTCATTTGCTGTGTTCACCAAGCCCTTGGTGGGTTTTTTTTGTACGCCTATTAATGGATTTCGGCACGTATAGAGGGTAAGTATAAATTGCCACGACATCGTCAAAAAAGTCATCCAAAAGCTCATCAATCTCCGAATCAACTTTGTCTGGGCGGGATGTGTCTACAAATGTTAAAAGCATGTAATTGTGCAAATAATTTCAACAAGAAGCTCTACTCACCTTCAATGTCCTCAATTTCCCTAAGAACTTGCGCTGCTCTTGCCTCGCATATCATATCTTTATGGCGTTTGATTGACATTTGTATAAAATCTTAGTACCGCAAAAACACAGTCGGCTCAATTGTAAAAATTGAAGTAAGCAAAAAACAGCTGACCACTAGTGCTGTGTCGTTCGCGAACGAACAAGCAAAAAAGAACTATTCACTGAACGAACTGAATAAGTTTAACTTCATCGTTCTTTTCTGTTCTGTTGCTCACTTTAGATCATTAGATCTCCTTTTGTGCCTTTAATATTTTCAATTACAAACTACAAATAAATATTATTTTATAAAGTCACTCATATAATATTTGTGGCATATTATTCCGCATAAATAAAGATCAAACAAAAACATAACAAAACGGGCTTAAATTTAACGAACGATGAACAAAAATGATCAAATTAGGGAACAAAATCGAACGAACAAAAAGAACGACCTTGTTCACTAATTGAAAAAGAACGAACGATTGCCATGTTGCAATGACATTTTACAGCACTGCAGTGACACTGTTTAATGCTATCGTTATCGAACAATCGAACATTGTTATTTATTTTCATTGATAGCAGCAAATAAAATGGGCGGCCCCGAACTACCAACAGATCCAGGAGAGGAGCCCACTTTCCAAGCGCCAGCAATTGAGCATCCACATGTAGGAGACCAGAGTGAAGACAGTGACGACTCGGATGCCTATGACGGCTACCAACCGCTGCCCACAGAAGCCGAAGATGCGTCGAATCCTGGTGAGGAAAACGCTGAGGATATTGATTTAATGACAGCTGAGGTGACACACGGTGATCCCAATATGCCGCCAATTGAAAGTGCCGATGTGGAAATTGAACGGCAAGTGTGGAACGAACCACGGCCGCAGGAGCTGCAAATGGAACTGGACACAACGCGCACAGAGCAGGTGAGTGAAGGAAATACATAAAAAGCACAAGCAGCACATCTAAGTTACTCTTTAGATACTCAAAGCCATGTCAAAGATAACATTGCCCAATGTGACAGTGCCGGACTGGGCGAAGGGTGTGCCGGAGGAGCGCTGGAAACACGAGCTGCTGGAACGTATACAAACTCGCAGGACAGCACCAGAAACAGGAGCAGCTGCTGGACAGCCAAGTAAAACAAGCACGAAATAATATAGTTCATAGGCTAAGCAAAATGTATATTTATTAAATTAGACTCAGAAAACGGCACACTCCCAAAATGTAGAATTTAAAAAAACCAAATTTAGAATACGGCAAGCAGCGCCTGTCCCACCAGATTGACCTTGGTGAAGTTCGCATCCTGCGGTGTGTTTGTCAGCTCACGCAGCTTGTCCATCACCTTATCAACGGAGACAACCAGCGCAATGGTCTCCTGGCCGCTAGGCGTTGTGGTCAGATTGCCAATGGCCTGCATGGAACGATACCAGGCCTCCAGATCCTTGGCCCACTTCAGTAGCGCCACAATGCCCGTTGTGGTTGCCTGACACACCTCCGCCCTCGCAACGCTTAGAGTCTGCGAAATGCTCACATTTAAATAAAACGTGGCAATCGCTATTTGCAAATTTGCGCTGCCCGCACAAATGCCCGAAACCAGATCCACAATTTCCACCAGCTGCGACTCAATCTGGGCGCGTCCCGTGGCGTGCGTCATGGCATTGGCCAGGCAGCGGCAAGCCATTAGCTGATTGGCTGCCGAGCCACCCAGCTGGGGCAGCACACAGCTCATGACGTTGTGACTGTTGTGCAGCAAACTGAAGATCGCTTCATGGCGCACTGCTAGGCGCAGTACGTCCAGAACCGGAAAGAGCATGCCAGCCGGCCACTTGAGTAGCATCATCAGTGCCTCCAATGCCGTTGGATCAAATTCGGGCGCATTTTCTGTAAGCCGAATGACAGCAAGTAAAACTTCATCGCCAACTTTGCCCTCGGCGGTTGTTAATTTCCCATTGAACTCTCTAAAAGTAAGAAAATTAATAAGTTTGGATCAGAGACCGTAACGGTTATAAATTTTATAAATACAAATTGTTTTTAACGATTATTTTCTTGGGCCTAAAGGTATGCGGTATTTTAAGCAATGACTTTTATAAAAAGTTCTTAAGAATTTTATTTTTTCAGAAGACTTGTATTTTTTATAAAAGTTTTTGACTGATTTTTTTTTATTTATATTTTTAAAGGTCTTTGATAACCATTATTAGTGAATAAAAATAATAGTTCTTTAACATACCTGTTAAATATTGATTATTAATTGTAGTCGTTATTAATAAGATTATTTTTGTTTAAAAGTTGAATTATTGATTAAATTGCGATTATTTTTGGTTTCACACAATTTTTTTTAATGATTACGATTACAAATAATCAAAAATAAAGTAAAATTACCATAAATTATTAAAAGTAATGGAATATAATAATTTTAGTATTTTCCATTATTTTTAAAAAATGTATGGCAATTCCACATTATTTTTGATTTTTTGTAATCTTAATCAATAAATAATCATACATTTTGCACCAGCGAACTATATAATCACTACGACTATTTTCCAAAAATAATTGAATTGATTAACAGTTATGGATCATAATGGCAACTTAACAGGTCCTTGAACAATTTGTTGAATGATCCTTTCAAAGGGATATTTATTTTACCCATAACTGTTATTTACGGTCTCTTACAACTTACTTCATCTTCTCCAGCACCTTGCTGGCATCGCAGGTATCAAAAGTGCGATAAGTGCTAACTGGAAAGTGCTTTTCGCTGCCGTGCACAAAGTTGACATCGGTGCTGGACTGCGTTTTGCTGCTGGTCGTGGAGTAGCTGGAGGCGCCCGTAAAAGGATCCATGTTGCCTCCGCTTGCCGTATTGCTAGTACTAGAGCCGGGAACGTAGCGCGAGCCTCCCGTAAACGGATCCTGATAGCCACTGTTTAAATAAAATGTTTTATATACTACAATAATTAAGCTGCATCAAATTCAAATATTCACGTTGGAGTTTGGGCAACCAGCGTTGGTGCATTTTCCGAATTCTTGATGATAAAGTTGGCGACTTGATCCAAATATGCCTGCGGAAGATTGTTGCGATGAATGAACTTTTGTGCAGCTTCCCAGGGATCCTCGCCACGATTGTAGGGCAGCTTAATCGCTGGCTCCGTATCGGATATGTCCACATTGAATACATAATCATACTCCTTGCCCTCGTGCAGCTTTTTGCCCGAGTTCTCCTGTGTGCCGCCCGTGGCGCCGGTTACATCGCCCACCAGTTTCCATTTGCCCAACTCCCAAGCATAGCACTTGACCGATCCATCCACATGTCGCACCATCTTCGTCTGTCCCTCCCGCGTGCCGTTCGCCAACAAGGCCTCCGGTCCGGCCAGACTGCAATTGGAATAAATTAATTACTTCTGATTTCAATTGAATTCGTGATGCAGTTACTCGGTCTTCTTAACGCCGCCAATTTCCTCGCTGAGCTGAGACTTGTGGCTGGCGACAGCCATGTCGAAGGCGCGGCTAAGATTCTCCGGCGCCTGACGTGCCGGATCCTTGGTGAACACCCGGACGACGCCGTCGCTGCAGCCGGTGACAATATCGCCATTCTGCAGACACGCCACCGACCACACCGAGATCGCCGGATGCAGGATGGGAGCGCCCAGCTCATCCCCCGTTATGACATTCCACATGCGCAGGGTGCTGTCCTCGCCGCAGGACAACACAATATGCTCGCCCAGCTCCAGGTTGCGGGCCATCGCATATATATAGTTGGTATGACCGCTCATCTCGCGCACACATTCGCCATCCTCGTTCCAGAAGCGCAACACGGCATCGTTGCCGCAGGACACCAGGGAATTGGCCGGCAAAGGGATTAGAGCACGCACACAATCCGTGTGACCTTTGAGCAGGCGCAACTTCTCGCCCCGGGCATTCCAATAGTAGATGCACTTGTCGGCGCCACCCGTAACATATTGCTGCTGGAGAGGCACCGTGGCTACTGCCCAGACTGCAGCCTCGTGTCCTTGCAGCACAGTGAAGGTCACGTCGCCTGTTTCGCTAATGTGCCAGACGCGAGCCGTTTTGTCCCAGCTGCCGCTGATGATGCTACGCGATTTGAGGCCAGCGGACAGAGTGCAAACCGTCGATTCGTGACCTTTTAGTGTGAGCAGCGGGACAAAAGCGTCCTGGTTGTAAATGCAGATTGTGGCATCGTTGCTTGCCGTGCAAATCCATTGTTCCGACTCCAGAAAGTAAATGTAGGATATGAAGTTCTTGTGATCCTGCAGCGTAACGCTTTCAATGTATTCGTTGCTAAATAAATATTCGTTTTAGATTGTTGCCACAAACTCAAGTTTCTTTGTTTCTTGTACGCACCCAATTGGCTTCCAAATTTTTGTGGTCTTGTCTCGTGAGCCAGACAATATTATTTGGCCAGCGCCTGGAGCTTCGCCACCGGCAGAGACGGCACGCACATCCAGACTGTGTCCTAGCAGCTCGCAGCTAATCTTGTAATTGTCCAACGTTGGCTCCATCTTTTTATTATTTTTTTTTTTATTATTTTTTTGCAATTCACTAAATTTTGCAATTTTTCCGCCGGCTTTTGTTGGCGAACAGTATTTTTTTGTAGTGATGAGTGTGTCCAAATATCGATTAGTAAAAAATCGCTTTAGCATTGTTAAGCACAGTACGCAGAGCATGTAAAATGTTACCATATAAATGTTAAACTTAAAAGTTCGTAAACCGTAGAACTAAAAAATACCAAGCATAATGCTAAGCAGCATACCATGCCTGTCACTCTTACGTCGCTGTTAACGTGAAATTCGCAATAGCTTTACGTTGCGCAAGTAAACACAGAAGCAAACTAAAAGGTTTGGAAGTGTCCACAATAGTTAAAAATGCAGGCAGCCAGCACAAGCCTACGCATGCCTGTGCAGCGGTTTGCATTGTTGCCGCGTTTCCTGCTCCCCGCACGCAACTTTGCAGATGCCGCAACCACAGAGGCCAAAAAACAGGAGTCAACTTCACCCTCACCACCATTCCCGCCCAAATCATCCGTCAAGATGAGCGGCTGGCAGTTGCACAACTATGGCGACATCGATGAGTTGCAGTTCTCCGAGAAACTGAAGTTGCCACAAATCCGCAGCTCATGTGATTGCCTGGTCAAGGTGCGCACCACAGCCGTGAATCCCAATTGATCTGGCCATGCTACGCGGATACGGCTCCACGCTGCTCAACAAAATGCGCTGCAATCCAAGCGATGATATTGAGTTCCCCCTGACACTGGGTCGCGAGTTCTGCGGCGAACTGGTTCAAAAGGGCATGGGCGTCTGCTCTGATGAACTGAAGCTGGGAACGCGGGTGTGGGGCGTGGTTCCCGTATCGAATGCAAGTGGTGCGCATGCCGAATACGTTGTAGTGCCCTCGTCCTGTGTAAGTCTCAACCCAGCATCATAGCAAGCAAAGATGCTCATTTGTTTTTGTAATAGCTCTTTGGTATAGGCGAAAGCGAGCATGAACTGCTCTTCCCATAAGCAATGGGAAATACAAGAACAATTTTGCATATTCTCTTTTGTTCGTCTGTTCGCTGCCTATGCTCAGCAGCAAGGTAACGGGGCTTTCCTATTTTTGTTGTTGCGCTACGAAATTTCAAGGGACGAGACTGAGTGAAGATCATAATTATTACTTTTTCTTCTCATTCAAATGCATTTATGGCATTTTTTTCAGTGATATCTGCTTTATTTGTATAAGTGTTTTGTGAAGCTCTTCCATAGGCATCGTTTTGACGTCTCTGATCTAATGGCAATTGTCTTTTTCACAGCTTGCGCCGGCACCCAAGGAACTGGATGACGCTGAGGCAGCAAGTGTGCTCTATGCAGGATTGACTGCCTGGTCGGGCATGTACATAACTGGCGGCCTAGGTGGTCCTTGTGGTGCCGTGACCGCAGCTGGCGGTGGAGCAAATCAAAGAGTTCTGGTGCTGGGCGGATCTGGAGGTGTGGGCACTTTGGCCATTCAAATACTGAAATCCCAAGGCGCTCAGGTCTTGGCCACCTGCAGCGAGAGTGCTGTGGAAATGGTGCGTTGTCTGGGCGCAGATTGTGTGGTGGACTACACGAATCCCGTGGCCATGGAGCAGCTGACAAACTATGGACCATACGACATGGTCTTGGATTGCGCCGGCCAGGGTGGACAGCAGGCCGGAGATTTGCCGTACGACTTCCGGCAGTATATAACATTCTCGTCGCCGCTGCTGGCCAACATTGACAAGCAGGGATTGTGCCTGGGTGCACTGCAGAATGTCTCGGATCTGCTGGCGACAAATGTGAAGGCAGTTAGCCAGCGTGGAGGATTGGTCAAGTGGGGCTACTTTATACCAGCGCCGCAGGGCATTCAATTCCTGCAGCGTCTTGTCGAGCGTCGTAAGGTAAGTTGAACTTTTAAGCAAGGAAAGTTTAAAAACTGAAAGTCCTTTTTACTTTGCAGCTTATGCCACAGATCGACAGCAGCTTTGGGTTTAAGGAATTGCCAAAAGCTTTTGAGCGCTTGAAGAGCGGCCATATGCGAGGCAAAATTGTTGTGAAGTTTTAAGATAAATAAGAAAACATACAATTTCAAAATAGGTTAGGTTAGTTATTTAAAATTGCGCTTTATTGCTGTTCAACGGCTTTGCAACAGCTGGTGTTGTCTATCGATACAATGCGCAGTCGATAGTTTGAGAGTTTATCGACCAGCCTACTCAGCTCTCCGCCTGAAGTGCTTTATACAAATTGTATTAAATTTTTCATAAGTGAATAAATAAACTAAATAAACACACGAAATGCAATTGGGGCTACTAAGTTAACAAAGGTGCCATATTAAATCAACCAAACAATTTAATTGCCTGTTTCTACCTATTAATAATAACTTCGAGCTGTGTTTTTGTTTATTGCTATTAAGTCTGGTGCTTGTGCCGGCTTTAAATACTATACAAAGTGAACTATCTATTAAAACAAAGTCCAAACGGAAAGGTTAATATACTATGCAGCAGTTTTTTCGTGTTTTTAAATAATTGTAAATTATAAATAAACCAATACATGTGCAAGCGCCGGCAAAAACAGAGAACGCGTTTATTGAGTATTACGCGAGAGAGCGCCAAGAGAGCGTAGCGTACTCTCTTCAACACTCGCTACGATTTAGGTCTTCGAACACTTAACAACACTCACACTCGCTACGATTAGGTCCATTGGAAACATGTTGCTAAACATGTAATGTTGCACTCTCTCGATGCGTAGCAGCATGTGTCTCAACATGTATCTGTGTACTGTATTTCGTGTGGCCATTGTACTTTGAAAATTGAAACTCCAGTTGAGTTGTTGTTACGTCGTCGAAAGAGTCGGTCGCGTGTTCATGTGTTCGCGTTCTCAAGTCTGTTGTTGCCACGGGCTTTGTCTGGTTCGCAATGCAGCAAGCAGCAGTTCTGACTGACTGACTGACAACAGATAAACAAATCGCTGCCGCTAAGTGAAGAAAAGTGCGTGTAGTTAATTTCTTACGGTAAATGCCAGGTCCCGTTATTCAATTGCTTTACTTAAAGGCGTATACGTATACGTGTGCGTTTGTGTGAGTGTGTGCGCTGCTAAACAATAATAATAAAGCAATCAATTGCATATACAAGCTGCTCAAAAATATTGTGTTGAATTCAAATTGCGCAAAAATAAAAAGTGCATCAATGAACGCACAAAGAAATTCAAGCAGAAACCGCAGAGACAAAAGCGGCACAAACACAATAATAGAACACATTTTATGGATAATTTTTCCAGATATTTTTCATTGATTTTTCTACTGGCGCGGCGCCACACACATACACCCTCCTGCCTGCCGGAGAGAGTGGGTAAAAGGGAGAGACAGAGAGAGAGAGCGCGAGAACACGTTGCCATGCCGCCTTGTGTTTTGTGCACAATTCGGCATTGGAACACATTGCTTGAGAGTATGTGTGCATGTGTGTGTGTGTGCGGATTATCCTTTTTTATAAATTTTGTTTATTTTCAAGTGCCTGTTTCCATTTTGTTGCGCATCCATTTTCGTTTCACTGCATTTCATTCTCGCAGCGTTTCAAGCTGCCCTATGTAAATTTTCTCTCTGAGCGTTCTACCTCCCTTTCCCCGCACCCCCACGCAGTGGTGTATCATGGTTTTCGAGCTCTGCTTTGCTCGCCCATTCGCATCGTAGCTGGCGCCGTGCTCTCTCGCTCTCTCTCTCTCCTTCTACCGTTACGCTCTCATTTTCTCTTTTTGCACATCTTTTACTGGCGCTGGCTGCAGTCGTTGTCCTTTGGCCGTGCGCTGCGCGTTGCCAACCAATTTACCGTGTGTGTTGTCATTGTCATAATAACTAAAAAAAGTGCATGCTGTGCGTGCGGTTTCTGCCAATCTTTAAGCGTCATTTCATTCAAAATGTGTGATATTTATTTTATTCGAAATTTTTCCAGTGTCCTGCAGACGAATAAAAGATAACTTTTGAAAAAAAGAGAGAAAAACAAAGAAAACAAAACCAACTTGAAAATCAACATGAAGTTTGTGCATTGACAAAGTTAAGTGTTACATACATTTTACGTTGCGTGTCCGTTATTTTGTTTCGGTTCGTCGTCCCCCGCGCATCTGTAAAACCGTTAATCACTCTCTCCGCCTATTAATCTATCTACATATATCTGTGTATCTCTCTCTGTCTGTGTGTGTGTGTGTGTATATTTTATACTACTCTGTACATATGTACAATATTTGTCGTCACCTTCATCATCATCGTCGTCATCGCTGTTGTTGTTGTTGTTGTTTAATAAATAAATTAAAAATATAAATAATTTGTGTTCTTCGGTGTTGTCTCGTGTACGTGTCTATAATTTGTTTAACTACGACAAGCGATCTGCCAGAAGCAAGAGTAAAAGCAAAAGAAAAAGCAAGAGCAAAAGTAAAACCAAAAGCGTTAATAACACTTATCGATATACAACGTTATCGTTATGTCAAATGTTCAATTGTGCGCCCATCGATTTGAATTGCCTATCCAACAACAACAACCACTACTACAACAACAACAACCAAATCAACAAGCCCAACAACAAGAAGAAGAGAAAGCTTCTAAAGCCTAACAGCTGAAAGTTATCGAAACATTTGAACGATTTCTTTATCAAAAAAAAAACCAAGCACAATTGAAAAGATCAACGAAGTTATCGATTTGATCACAACCATATTGTTGGACATAGAACAAGGTAAATTTGAATCTTCATTAGAGACTTAAATAAATTAAATTAATTTTCATGATTTATTGCTTTATAATGGAATAAAAAGCTTTGTTGATAAGTTTTGAGCAAAGTTCAAAGGCGCTTTCTTTGTAAAACATGTATTTTTTATGACTAATACAATAACATAATTTAATTATCTTAAACTATACATACATACACAAAGAGATATTCAAATGACACATTTTCCCTTTAAGCATGACGACCAGTTTGGGTCCATTAAGAAATTAAACCCATAAGAAAAAATACTTTTATCTTTGAGATATCTCAAACTGCAGCTGTGAAATCAGTTAACTAATTTAGACATAAATACAATCAAAAATCACATGAAAACATGTGAAATATGCTTAATTCGTGTAGTTTTCAGATACGAATCGAAAATGTCGATTTCAACTGTTTTATCAGCATCTTTTAATGACTTTGGAAAATGTGCGAACCGCATGTTTTTGTGTATGTTTTTTCTGTTTACATTTCAAATTGAAAATCTATCAATGCGCCTGTTGTTTTTGTCTGCTGTCTGAGGTCCACTCTAATGAGGCAAATGTCTCGTCGTGCATCGTATCATGTGTCCAGTGCTGCCAACTCTTCGGGTCATTGAAAAATGCTAGAAACAGCCTTTGAAAAAAGCTAGAAATAGCCAGAACATTTTTGTGGGTAGCTAAAAAAAGTTTTGCCTTAATGCTAAATATTGTGAAATACCTCGTTAGTGATGGTATAAAACTCGTATCAATTGATTTCGTAGTTAAAGACTATCAAATTTAATGCTCTTTTGGCTTATCAATGTTTTTTGCCATTCATATGGAAAAAATACTACAAAGTATTTAAGTGTTGCAACGTAAAATATAAAAATACATGAAGTTGGAAAATTGCTATAATTTCCCGCTAGCCACTATTTTACAATTTATCTCGCATTTGCCAATTGCAAAACCGCTAGATCTAGCGGGGAAATAGCTAAATTGGCAGCACTGCATGTGACAACAGTAGTCAAATATTGAGCAGACTAGACTAGACTTTCAATGCCATTTCCATCTGCACTCTGTTTGTTGTTGCTTTGGTTAGAGAACACAACGTGCCGCAAATAAAGATTGCCGTTCAGTGTTGTACAACGCATTAGCGTTTGACCAGTGGCGGATTTATAGATTTGCCGCCTGTAGGCTTTTCTATTTTTGCCGCCTTGATTGACCTATGAAATTCATAATTCAGATCCTTTTTTATTTTCACAGCAAAGAATAATAAAGAAAGGGTTTTCTAAGCAAAGAAAATCTCAATTAAAGGTATGTCTCAAAGTAAAGGTATGTTCTAATACTATATAATAGTTAGGTAATATGAACAAAGCTTACACAAAAAACTGTGCATTCGTGAAAAGTTGATATTTATTTTTGAGTGTACTCATTATCTGTTAGTATTTAATGCATTACAATAATTTTTTGAGGGACTTTGAATTTGCAAAATCATTGATTATATCGTTCACTACTTTTGACTCCATTGATAAAAGAACTAAAGCGTTTATCATAAATAACCATCGCTTTTCGAGTCCAATTTGCCGCCTCTTAAAATTTGCCGCCTTAGGCTGGTAAATCCGCCACTGCGTTTGACAAAAAGCAAAAAAGAAGGAGAAGAAGAAGAAAGAAAGAAACCAAAGCAAAGCAACAGAGACAAATCAGCAGGACGTCAGCCACACAAAACGTCACGTCCAGTGTCACATTTGAAATTCCAATATCCTGGACACAAACACACAAACACACACATACACATACACATACACATACACTCTCACACACATTCGTCTCGCACTTTTGTCCAATTAAGTGTACGCTGTAAAAATGCACTTAAGTATGTTTACAGATGATTAGCAACATTTCTCTCTTCCTCTCTCTCTCTCTTTCTTCAGAGTTTAGTTTAACATTATGTCAAAGTCATTTCAAGAGGAAATTCATTACTTAAGCTTCTTTAACATACAATTTGTGGTCCGATTAAGTGTGGAAGTTATTTCCAAGTAGCTCTTAAATATATTCGAACTATTATTATACAATAGTTTTTCAGTTAGGGTATTCAGTAGCTATGAAAATATTCAATGTTGTTATGAAATTTAGTTACTGTCCCTATAGACAGATTCTAAATAAAATTGATAAGCTAAAAAACTGAGGAAAATATGCGTAAAGTAATAAGTCGATATTTGAAAGCCTTACAACAAACACACGGAAACATTTTCATCTGGATATGTTTACAAATATCATCTTATATGTTATACATATTGATATATCTCGTTTTTCGAGATTATTGATCTAATGAAATTAGGTCACACTGGGCAATTTACTGGTTGTAAAAGCCAGTAAATTTTAAATTAATTAATTTTACACACAAAAAAGTTTCTTGGAAACCCTTCTCTTGTTATTCCGATAAAAACACAATCAAATTGCTTTTCAGTCAGTTTAGTTTTGTTTTATGCATTTTTGTATTTTAGTTGCTTAATGCAAAATAGTCACAAATACGACAAAATAAACGTAAAAAGTGCACTCACTAGCTACAGTATAATATATATAACACATATCACATATATCATAGCTACTGAATACCCTAAATGTTTTTGTTGATAATTGCACTAAAACAAGTTCAGCCAGAGGTTGCTCCTCCAAGTCTAGACTCCTACTCTGATGTCTGAAGTTGCAAGTATCTTAAGCTATGTATCTAAGTATAACCAAAGAAGCCCGTATGTTTTGTATTATGTTACACAAATATTTAAGCTGCCTCTAAGTAGATACAGCGAAACGCGTTTAAGATATACAAATAGAGAAGGAGAGAAAAGCACAAGAACTGAATGAAAAGTTACATTTAACTTGTGTGTGTGTGTGTGTGCGGGTGTGTGTGCGGGTGTGTGTGTTTGTGTGCACAGTAGGAGGCAAAAGTCGTGAAAGAAGTTATCACTACTCAAGATACATATATATATTTGGTCTCAAGAACGTTTCTTAGTTTTTATGTGCTATTTGTATAAGTCGTTTTTTTTTCTATTGATACGCATATCGTTTGCCATTTGGCAGGCAAAAACTCCACCCATCCACACCTCCCCTTCACCTCCCAACCCCCTTCCTCCCTCGACACAATTCAGTTGAATTCAATTTCAACGATTTCATCTTGGCCAAACGTTTGTAAGCCACTTGGCTGCAGCCTTTTTGGCCTAGTACAACAAAAAACAAGTAAGAAGGCTCTAGTCGAGATTTCCCGACTAGGAGATACCCTGTACAAGCATTGCTGTCGTATGACCTTACTTTTTCGATATCTCTGGTGTTTCTCACCGATTTTGATGAAATTTTCAAAGTTCTATATTACCCATTATTTATTCCGTTAAAAGGAAGGGGAAAATATGAAATATATCCCAAAACGTGTGTCTTTCTGGTAATTTAATATTGTAATTAATATATGTATTAATTTTTCATAGTTAAATTAATTTTATGTTAAATATTGGGATTCAAATATTGTTCATATTAAATCTGAATATGGAATTTTTCATTTTACATAATTGTTGGATTAACGTTGGTTCAACGTTCAAGTGAACATGTATTGTCATTTTAAAGTTTAGTTGAATTAATATTGTTTATAGTGATTTTTACTCTACATACGTTACCCGCATAGTAAAATGTACTATTATCGTAGTGGATTCTTGTGGCGTTTTTTTTTCTGGGTGTACATATGTATATGTATATAGAAAAACCTGCAACGTGTAGATACATTTTCTTGTAGTCATTTTCCATATACATATATACATATATATTTAAAGAAAAACCTGCAACGTTGAGATACATTTTCCATGCATACTTATTTGCTTAGATAAATTTCAATAAATTCATGAATTTTGTATGCATACCATTTCAGGCCTGCCTAGAAATGAATCTATATAGTTTATAAACACACATGTTGTTGTTGTTCTTATAATCCCCACTAATACGCAGCACAGTTACTCTGCTCAGTAACAACAACAACAACAACAACAACGACAACAAACAAACAGGCAAAGCAATAGAAGAAAGAAAGAATGAGAGAAAAATCGATTGAATTTTGTTTCTTTCTCTTTTTTTTTTTGTAGTAGGTTCGTTCATTTTTTGCCTCGTGGGCGTTTTTAATCAAGATACACGAGCCTCTGCTCTAAAATATTATTGTTATTTGTTTATGCAGTTCTGCAGTCGACACAGATACGAGAAAACCAGCAGCAGCAGTAGAAGCTACAATATCTCGTAGGTTGCCTATTGCCAGATTTATTGTATGTGCCTTGAACATTTTTATTTCAATTACCGAAATGGGTTTGTCCATTGGCATTAGTATTGGCCAAAAAGCCTGCCGTGCATCTTCAAACGGCCAAAACAAACCTTGAGATTTATTCTGTAGTTGCATTTTTACTCTATGCCAATATTTGTATGTATGAAATTGGGTTAAGATGTGTTTTATTGCATTCACACAAGTGTAGAACTTTTCAATTAAATGATAAATACAGTGCACGCTCGATAACGTGAACTAATTAAAACCAGGAGTGTTCGCGTTTGCGGGTTCTAAAAATACTAATTATACGTTTTAAAACAAAAACAAATGTTTATGAGCGAAGAAAAGACAAAAAGATTTATGAAAAATATGAGTTAATGATATTTTTTCTCAAATTTAAGTACATGTGCTCCACATATTTTATGTTATATGTAAAGTTTGTTTATATTTTAACTTAATGCCTTATGTGTTAAGGAAATCGGTAATATTTTTCTGATGGCTTTTCTTTAAGCCTTATCAAATTTAATTTTTTTGAACATATGAAAAAGTTAAAACTCAACGTATTTACGCATTGCCAACATTAACACGTTAAATTACTTACTGTTCACATTTTAGGGCTTTCTCACTTTGTTCACCATTTAGAGTACTCAATGCTGAATAAAATCTGTTCACATTAAGCGGTGTTCAGTGTATACAGGTTGGGTTAGTTTTATGGTCTCGTCGAAAAAGAAAAAAAAAAAAAAAAAATAATCCTCTATAAAAAATGTTGATTCAACTAAAATCATAGTTAAACAGCAAAGTGAACATGAAACGTATTTATTTTTAAGAGGCTGCACCTTAAAACAATACATGTTAATTTTAACGTTGAACCATATTTAATCCAACAATTCGCGCATTATCAAATATTAACATTTAATCCGAGATGTTAAAATGAAAATTCCATATTTAATTATAATCTTATATTTTTGTGCATCAATATTTACATATCCAACACCTTAATTAACTATAAAAAATGTTAATCTTACTATTTCATAGAAATTCTTGATTTAACATTTTCACTAGTCAAGTTTACCATATTCATGTTTAAGATCAAATTATACCCAAAAATTGTTAAATTTACCATGAATATGGTTATCTGTACTTTGTTTTTCTCTGGGTGTATAAATAATCTATAATCTATACCAAGTGGTGTTACCTGCAAAGTTTCTATCGCAGAACGACGTGTGTGGCAGACGGCAACGCCTTAATTAGTTTAATTATAATCATTTTTAGTTGTCAGCGTCAACGAAATGCCAAAAATACAAATACAGAGAACAGTAAAACAGAACAGGCAATAATGCCAAAGGTAAAATGGCCAACAGACAGGCAATGGCTGGAACGAAAAGATTTGGTGTTGGCCAAATTAAGTTGCAAGTGGCTGACTGCCCAAAAATGATTGATTTAATGAGGCTATCATTGACACTTTGCACAACCACACCCAGAAATCCAATCAGATTGGGGAATCGGGAAACGATTGGAATTCCAATCAGGAATGTCTTTCTGCATTTAGTTTATTCATAGCTTTTAATGCAAGTTTCAATTAGGTTAAATTATTCACAAATTTTAGGTTTTTGTTTGCTTTATTAACTATTAACTATTAACGATAACAATTCCAAGTAAAAATGACCTTTAAACATTTCATAAATTCCACGCACACGAAACTTTTCTGATTGCTAACCCAATTTGTATTTGTTTCTAGGGAGGAGGGCAGGGATCCAGTTTATTATGCTATAAACAATTAGGCGAGAAAGTTACTTGTCCTTGCGTGGCGAGAAACCATTAAATAACACGCAATTGTTCCCCCCCTCTTCCCCCAATAACAGCCCTCAAACAATATACAACATACATATATGTATATATATATGTACATATATGTATATATAGAGGAGCCATAGATCCTAACAAAAAGTACGAAACAAATTGTGAATGTCTATTGAAATTGGACAATAAACACGTTGGTGTCATTTGTGTGGGAGAATTGGAAGGAGTTCTAGTCAATAGGGGGGAGGAGTGTGAATAATATGTGCAATAAAAAGTTAAGCAGAAATTTGTGCTTGTATTTTTCCCATTTAAGGTCCGTATCCAGCACAGTAAAAAAATCCTGCCAGGAATTTGTGTTATATTTTGAAAGCGTGCGGCGCAAGATTTTCTAGTGCGAGAATTTTGACTTAAATAGCTTAAAAGTACTAATCACACTTAGCTATTTAAATTTAAGTTAAAAACTTACAAAAAAAAAACATAATTAAGAAAAAACATATAATGCAGGGCACAACAAAATATATGATTTGGTATTTCCTGCGTTCAGCACCAGTGCGTACACTGTAAATACAGCATTTAATCGATACTATCGATAAGCAGTTTAGTATTTTTTGCTACGTTGCTGGATACCCAGAACACACGCAGCCAAAATTCCCGCTGCGACGATTTTTTATGATTTTAGTATGATAGTAAAAATAAAAATAAAACTGGTGCATTTTAAAGAAAATCCAAACTTAGTGTTTATATATAATCCATAATATATTCTTTGGCGTAAGAATTATATCTTTATGACCCATTGTTTTGGCTGTACGTTGATAGCAGTCAGTCAGTTTTTCAATTAGGACAACAAGTCTTATATGAAAACAAAATAATATATGAAACTGCCTAAAATTTATGCTCTTCTACCATAAAAAAATCAACAAAATAAGCCATTCAAATGAAACATTTCCTTAGTACTCATTTTGAGCTCGTTTTAATTCAAGCCTGATGCGATTCTATCATAAAAAACACTGCCTGCAGTTAATATGCAATTGGGTAAAAAAAACATGAAAAAATGCATATAAAAATGTGTTCATAATTCGCGAAAACCATAATTTATAATACCAATAAAGGGCTATAATATATACGCAGTGTACAAATAATAATACGAACATTAAAAAAACAAACTGCAGAAAAAATTGCAAACATTGAATTTTTAATTGCTGGAAATTTTCTGTTGTTTTTTCTATGTTTGTATTTGTACGAGCATAAATACATACATATACATATATATATGTATTGTTGTTAGCGTAAAGCGTATTTGCGTTTATTTATTTTTCAGCCTCATTTTTTTTCTCGCTTTTGGCATTCAAAATATTAACTGCTTTTCATTTGAGGCGAATAATTTTTTTTCTCTTTTATTTTTTTTGTTATTTATTTTGCCTTAGCGGCATGAAAAATTTATACGGTGCACGAAATCTAAATTGTTCGTGTTGAAATTATTCCGCATTCATAAATCTATATCTTTTGTACAGTTAAATTTCGCATGGTTAAATAAATCAAAAAATATTATTTGAATGCAATTTGCAGATATGCTTATCGATAAATAATATATAAAAAAAACATGATTAAGAGGTGTGCTATTTATATATAATATTTTCAGTTGAGTTTAAATCAGATTTGGAGTTTTTATCAATTGAAAAACTGATAAATTGTTAATCAATTGAACCATAAAAAACAGTAGAAAATCGAATTCCATTAGCGTATTCAAACAAAATTAAAGCAAATTACAAATGCATGACCAAATTGTAATTTCAACTTTCTGTGGTCTCACTGTGTTTCACAAAAACCAAAAAAACCCCAACCACAAAACTGACGCCCTAGGCGAGATATTGAACTGGGTTTGAGGTTAGGTTTGACTCGCTTTTATGTAATTTGTCATTTTAATTTACCGCCTAGTTTTTGTTTAAATATTTGATGTTGTTGGTTTTAATGCTTTTCAACAGTTATCTTATGCCATTTTTTTTTTCATTCCTGTTGTACATAAGTTCTATATCAATAAATGTGTTTTTTTATTGTGCAATTAACTGCACTGTCGGCTTTGTGGGTGCAACAATATGCACTTCCTGCTGCAGCTGCTTAAAAACTTTAATTATAATTTAATTAATATTTTAATTACACAGTTTTGAGCGCACATGTATTCAGCGATTTTTAGATTAAGTGCAAATTTTAATTGGATTTCACATATATTGTATTTTTTGTTGTTAGATTTCACTCAATTTTTTTTTTTTTTGGGGTTCGTGTAAATTAAATGCGTTATAATTGTATTGGTACTCGAGTGAATGTAATTTTGTCATTGATTGACGACGCGACGTCAATTAAAATATAAAATCAGTGCGTTTTTTCTCTCTCCATTGATTAAACAGATAAAGATTCATTTTATGCAATTCAATTGAATAAAATTTGTATTGCAGTAAAGTAAAACTTTAGTTTAGTTTTTCGTTTAAAAAATATAAAGTTTAAAATTTGTTGTAATTTTAAACCGAACGTTTAAATAATTTTATTTTTCATTTTTGTATATATTTATTTATATATATATTTTTTAATAAATAATAAATAATTTGTTAATGATATTTATTTAATTTTGTTATTGTTGCTATTCGTTATTGTTATTGTTATTTTCATTGTCATTTCAATACTTTATAGCCTACTTATCAACCCACTTAAGATTAATATTATAAATAAAATTTGTCATATCAAAAAATATATATATCTTTTTATTTTTTTGAGATTATTTTGAAAACTCAGCGAGCTCTCTCGAAGTTTATTAATAATGTTTGGAACAAGGGTGTATAATTTTGGCCCGTAAAAGATCAACTGCACAAGGTTCAATTCACAATTTTGTAGTGTGCTTGAGAATGAAACGAGACGTATTTATTTTTTGCATTTGTCAGAAGCATCATTAACAAGCATTAAAAAAAAGGGTGCAACCCAAAAAAAAAAAATATCTGCATAACGTTCTGTTCATTTTTTCGGTTGCTTATTATTGTTGTTTAACTGGGAACAACCCCCGAAAAAGTGGAACGTCGAGTGCACTCGATGTCGGTGAGGAATTGAGAAAACTGCGACAGCTGCCAAATGGATCAAATCGTCGAAAAAAAATTGCTGAGCACTCATTTTTTCAACCTTCCGGCAACGCCAACGCATTTAACCCATATGCAGCCCTGGGGCTATACTTTACTCTGGTGTTAAGTAGTACGAGTAATTGTAACGTAATTGAGTTTCAGCTTAAGCACAAAAAACAACTTTGAATTTGAAATGCAAATTGAAAATGTAAATTGTATGCCAGATCATCTATTCTGAGGTCCTCCCTTCTTTCAGTTTTCTCACAAAGTTAAAGTTATAAAATTAACACTTAAATGCTTCCAGATGTTGTCTCTCTCTGTCTCGCTCTATCCTAATGGGCCATAGATCAATGTGTGTGTGTTTGTGTGTGTGTTGCCTGCGATAGGAAATTGGGAGCAGAACTAATAAAAATAAATTGTTTTGCCAATTTCGTCGACACACTTGTGAACTTATCATATTTGTGCGGTTATTGCATCGATAAGGTATTTTTTGCCTTGCCTCCCAGCCACACACACACACACACACAAGCGTTGCCACAATGTGAGTTCAAGGGGCATGAACACACAAATCGATAGTTCAGCTGGGCAAGCAACTTATTTATTTCTTTAATGCCTTTTTTCTTTGCATAAGCCAATATGTTGCATATTTGTGAACATTGTTGACGTGATAAGAGTTTCTATAGTATATGAGAGTATCATGATTTTTGTAACGTTTGCTTTAGTTGACAAGCTACAAACATGGTTTGAACAGTGTTTTTTTTTTTTGGTTTGTTTAATATTTGTTCTCTACAGAAATGAGAATATTTTTAGAGGCATAAATACAGTGGCTCACAGCTTATTTCAACCAGCAACTTAAAAAAAATACTTGGTTGTCTATAAATTCGAAACTAAAAGGGAAAAATAATTTAAATGCCAGTTGTTAGTCTGATGTTTCAAGTTAACAAATATGACTTTATTTATTTTTTTTAAATATTTTTCCAACATTTTATAGCAATTAAAAACTAAAAAATCAAACAAAAACAATGCCGCAGCTTATTTCAACCACACTGGAAATTACATTACCACAACTAAGTTTTTGAACAAACAACCAAAATTAGTCGAATACTAATTTTAGCCTTTTTGGCATGGATTCGACCAATTTTTGGGTCACTTGTGGCGTAATTTTGGCCGTTTCGTTTTCGGATATTTGTATCCAAAATGGACCACAAATTTGTAATAACGTTCATGTCTGGTGACTGGATTGGTGGTTTAAGTAAGCTTTCCAGCTGTCAATTTATAATCTTTGTAGTCTTCTTTTACATTTCATGGTTTTTTTTATCCTTTATGATAATTATTCTTAGTGTTTTTTAAATTAACCTTAAAGGAATCTTTTGTCTTCCTATTTTTTTTCCATTCCTTTTAATTAATAGCAATGTTTCTAATTACATTTTTGATGACTTATCTTTTTGAAAGGATTATTTGTTCCCACCCTAATTTTCTTTAAGACCCTTTTTTTTTATCTTAATCTTTTCTTTTTAACTGTCAACTTTTTTCACTCTTTATCATTGAATTTTTGCTGCTTTTGTGAAACTGTTTCTTATTCTTTGAAAACTAATATTGTTAAACATATTGATTATTTCTTTGTTATGTTTGTTTTTAGATTTTAGGCTTACAATACTAAAGTTTTATAGCAAGTTCTTAATTTTCAATGGACTTGGCTTAAACCTACTACCACCAACTACTTGACACTCCCGCATGTCAAACTGAAGGAGAGACTACTTTGACTTGTTCTTTCTTTTTTTTTGTCTCCTTCTGTTGCAGACTTTTGCCAAAATGCATTTGGCCCCGCATTGAATAACTCCCAAATATATATATACACTAGTATACAAAGTCCGAAAAAATTTGTGTGCAGAAGTAGCTGAAAAGTTTTCTTTTAAAAAGTTACGTACATTGGATGACACTTCTGTTTGTGGCCCTGGGACGATGTCCGATCCGATGCTTTTCCAGATGTTGCAACGTCAAAAGTGCAATGCCGGACAAAGAATAAAAAAAAAGCGAAGTAAAAACTTATTTTCCACAGCACTTGACTTGTGTACGGTTCCAAGTCCGGTCTTCGCTTTTTGTCTCATTCTCATTCTCGTACTTGACAAGAAGTTTGAAATTTCAATTAAATTCATTTGAACTGCGGCCGGAGTCGTCGTCGTCGCTACCGTAATGAGCTGTGGACAGCGCCATCTACATTATCAGCAGCTGTCCATTGCTTTCGACCTCTGTTCAGCAGTGTTGCCATTTTAGCTATTTTATAGCTAGACCTAGCTATTAGCTAGAATTCTAGCTATTTTAAGAAGTGATCCGGCTACTTTTGGCACTTTTATAGTTTCGATAGCTTTTCCATCGATAGGCTATATTTAGAAGTTCACTCACAATATTTGTACAAGCGGTTCTTTTTGTAGCTCTTGAACTTAGTTCGTTCACTCATGAGCTAAGCCCATATGTTGTCAGAAAGATGTCACAGATACAACTAAGGCATATTATAAAAACGAACTTAAGATACAGAATGCAGTTTAAAACTCTTAATGATATTTTGGGCATAAGGTTGGTTACATTAACAATAACAATTCTTTATTTTTCCAAAAATTCTTGTGAATTCACAGATATAAAATGGGATGTGTTGTTTTAATTATACATTGGCAAGCAACTACCTAAAAATGATTTCGGAATCAGAAAAATACAAATTCAGTCGTGGACGTCATCAATATTGGCGAACTTTCGCTATTACTATAATTAAATGATCTTAAATAAGAAATACATATTCTTAATATAGTTAAATTAACTTTATTTTTTTTATTTATTTATTTATTTTTTGTTTAGCTATTTCTAGCAAATTTTTCTTAACCAATATAGCTATTTTAGCCCATGTAATTCTGGCAACACTGCCTCTGTTGTTGACAACTCCGGGGAGTTGGGAAGGGAAGGGGGAGGGAGTCAGTACTGTGGGCGTTGCTAAATTTGTGAGCGGAAAATGTCTTCATCAATCAAAGAGAGTCGGGGGCGACTGACGCAGTCACTCAACGCAACTCAACTGAACTCAACTCAACTGAACTGAACTCAATTCAATTTCAGTGCGCACTCATTTGGACTTCTGCTAAATTTCAATTACACAAAACTACACAACTACAACAACTACTAAGTACATCAAGTCAACTCTTCACTCATTCCGTACATCATCATCAGTCGGACGGATTCTATTTATACCCCGAACCCATAAAATGCGTAAAAGGGGTATTATGGTTTTGTGAAAAAGTATGTAACAGGCAGAAGGAAGCATCTCCGACCCTATAAAGTATATTTGTTCTTGATCAGCATCAACATCAACATCAATAGCCATGTCCGTCTGTCCGTCCGTCCGTCTGTCTGTCTGTGTGAACGCGTCGATCTCAGAGACTATAAGAGCTAGAGACTTCAGATTTTGAATATAAGCTCATCAAAGTCCTAGGCAGTACAAGTTTGTTTCCGATTTTCGATAACTATTTCCGTTTCCGAAATACACATGTGATCGATAACATAAAAATATCGAATATCGAAAATCTGAAACTCGTTTTAGAAACTTGATACAAATAAATGAAAGTCTGCGAAAATTTCATCGAAATCGGTTAAGAAACATCAGAGATATCGAAGATTGAAGTTTAAGCCCAGGTGCATACAGAAAATGACTGTGCGCGTTAAGTACAGGGTATCACCTAGTCGGGAAATCTCGACTAGACCTTTCTTACTGGTTTGTTCTGTTATGTTATGTTATGTTATGTGTGCTGTCAGCGTGAGAGTTTGGATAGGAAACTTTCAACCCAGCTTGTTGGCAGTCCACAAATTGTTTTTGCTTTCGCTATAATATTCGCATTTTGTTGCCTAATTGCCCATGTTTGTGTGTGTGTGTGTGTGTGTGTGTGTGTGTGTGTGTGTGTGTGTGTGTGAGTGTGTGGAGTGGGCAAGGATTAGGGCTTAGAACAAAAAAACAGCTTTAGCAACATTTCTATGGCTTGTACTAAAGTTATTTGTGTATTATGTTTAAATTTGTTGCCAGCTAAAGAATTGTTTTCAAAACACAATTAAAGTTGAAATGAACAGAAAGAAACTTGGTTAGGTTAAATGTTATAATTAAATGTTTGTGGAACTGAATAATAACATTATTAAATAACAAAATAATGTACACTGGTAGGCAAAAGTATTTTGACAACTTTAAAGTAAAATCTACTCATAATTAAAGCTCACTTAATGATGCAATACTCTTCTTAACCCCTTAAATTACCCATTGAAAGTTTTTAATTCTTGTTAAAGTCTATTTTGAAACTTTTTTGATGCAAAAAGTTACTTCAAACAATCCTAATAGTGATTGAAATACAGTTTTTTCAAAAATCTCTTCGCATGTTATTTGATGATTTTTTGAAAATTGCTAAAAATTACTAAAAATTATTATTTTACCCACTTTTCATACAAAATAGTAATTTTTAGACATTTTTAGCAATTGTCAAATTCATTTTAAACGGAAATTAAGTGACCTTTCCATTGATACCAAACTTTTCATATCGTAAGTTTTTAATAGATTTTACTTCAAAGTTGTCAAAATACTTATGCCTACCAGTGTATATGTTAACAAGTGAAACCTTTAATGTTCCTCTGAAGTTCCAGTATAGTGTTTTTTTGTTTTTATTAAATTTCTCATCACAAATCCTGCCACCTTTGGCAATTATTGTATTAACATTTTCACTGTGCGAGTCAATTTCAAATCGGAAACCTAAACCTGAAACACACTCCAAAATCTAGCCACTTCACTAACTCCCGGGGAATGTGTTGCCGCACTAGTTACATAAGCTGACCTCAGCCCAATCCAACCCAACCCAATCCAACTCAACCCAAAACTGCTTGCCAATTTCAGGTCTTGACTGTCATTGTGGTCGAGTGATGCGCCCTGAGCTTCTTCCTCATCTTTCTCTGTGCACCGCATGGCGTCTTCCAAGTCCGTAAATTGTCATGTGTGTGCGTGTGTGTGTGTGTGTAGACTCTGGCCGCATTTCCGTTCCCTCAGCGAGAAGACATTTGCCTGTCATTGTTGGCTGGCAGTTGGTTTTGGGTTTTGGATTCTGGTCGCTCTCCGCCTGGCTGCTGCTTAATTATTACAGCATAAATTATCTGAACTCCTCCTCCTCGTCGTCGTCGTCATCCAAAGCTCTCTTGTTGTTGCTGCATCTTGAGATGCGTTGGCGGTTTGTGCTCCACTTGCTTCCTCCTCCTCCTCCTCCTCTTCTTCGCATGATTCACTTAACGACGACTGCTCTCAACTCTGCGTTTTGCATACTAAGAGGTTTTCGAATGGACCTCCTTTGGGGAAGCACGCGCGGTCAGCGTTCTCTGCTGATAAGCTGAGTTCAGTTCAGTTGTGGAACCTGTTTTGAGCTTCAAAGCAAGTTCCATTTGGCTGCTGCACAGATAACACAACAAACACATTATTCTTTGTTTTGTTTTGTTCGCATTTATTTAACACTTTTATTGCATTGGATTTTTTATGCCACACAAATAAAAGTTGTTTATTTTTTTTTGTTTTGATTAAATTAATATGTTATCTGCATTGCGCTGCTATTACATTTAACATTTAGGCGATTGGAAGTTTTTTTCTTTTACTGTTTTGTTTTTATTTATACATTTTGAATACCCTCTTAACAAATTAAGGGCTTACATGCACTTTAAATTTAAAGTTTTGGTGCAGATGAGTAAATAAAATACTCTTAAGAAGCATTAAAAGCCGTGTGTCTTATCAAAAACTATTTTTTCTCATTGACTGACTGACTGCTATCAATGTGTAGCCCAAGAAATTATAGCTTATGGATCGTAGGTAAGAAATGATTTTTCCATAATGCGATTTTTTTGTATTTTCTTAAGGAGCGTTCAAATTTTTTTAACAGGATATCTTCAAGTCCCTGATTCTAAATTGTAGTCATTTTTATTTTGGTTACTCGGCTTTTATTGAACTCTTTGACATGTGTGTGTGTGTGTTTGGGGCACGTGATTTATTGATTCGCTCGCACTTTGTTTGCGGCTCTACGTTTTTATTTTTTTTTTTGTCGTTGGGCTTGAGAATCAATTTTTTATCGCTAATGGCAGCGAGTTGAGTTAGGTTTGGTTACGAATGGATCAGACATGGCTCTGAGCCATTGATGAGTGTGTTAGCGACTGCTAGGAACATTTACCATTTACCATTTACCACGCTATCTTCACTGATGGATTTGGCCGTGGGAATTTCGAATTTCGTATGCAAGTTGTGTTCCTTCAGTGAAGAGTTTGGTTACCCTTAGATCCAAAGTAAATATGATGGGTAATTTCTTTTTAAAGGTTTTGCGTGAGCCATTAGCCAAATTGCAATACGAGTAGGCCTTAAAATAACTTAAATCAAATTGAATTTATAAGCTGGCAAAGAAGTGAGGGTTGATTATCAGGAAAATCTCTTTGTTTGCGTACACTTAATTAACTTTCTTCAATTTTCTCTCTCTTTGCAGGTAAAGCTGAAGTTATTGATTGAAACTTTAAGATGTGTTCAAGTGTTAAGAACTAAATTATATTAAAGGTAAAATATATGATTTTTAGCTACACTTTTGATTGATAGAACGTGCAGAGCATACCATTTTTATTTTTTCTGTGTCAGGTGTATTCTTAAAATTCATATTTGTGTCTCGCAAGAAAGTTAGAAAGAAAATGATGCCATGTGATTTGAGAACAACTCAAAAGCTATTGGCTTCAAAATGTCTGCGAACGCACGAACGGAAAAACCAAAACCCAAGCATTCAAGAAATGACAACAGAAATTTTCCCACCCCTTCACACACACACACACGCTGTCAGATTTTGCGAGCGAGAAGCGACAAAGAAGAGGAGAGAAAGAGAGAAAAACTAATCCCCATGGCACGCGGCGGCGACACTTTCAAGAAGCAAAAATGTTTGCCAGAGGACTTGGAGACGAACCCAAGTTCCAAGAGGAACAAGCAAAAGCAAAGAAGAAGAAGAAAAAGAAATAAGGACACAAGGAGCACGAATCTTGTGCATGTTATGGACTTTTTGGGTGTGGTGGGGTGGGGAAGGGACTCGGTTTTGGGTAGTAAAAGCCCCGTACCGTTATGCAAACATTACATAAAAATATTAAATTTATGATGCAATAAAAAAAGAGTGTTAAAAGGGAGCCAAAAACAGATAAGCAGAGTATGAGACAGAGGGAGAGAGAGGGGAGAGGAAGGGAATATGTCAGCATGCGTGTTTGGAAGGATACGTGACTTGGACTTTGGGTTCTTTTCGGTTCGGTTTGGTCCTGTTGGGAGGAAGGAAAAAAAAAATAAAAACTGGCAACGAATTAAAGAAAACGCGCATAATGAAAATTGGACACCATAAATGACAAAACATTTCCATTTCCAGTGTGTGACACAAACGACCCTACAATCGACCATTCAAGTGATCAACCGGACAAACCGGTTCCCCAAAAAGGAAAAAAGAAAAACAATATCAATAGCAACTGTTAGTTAAACCCTCACGTCAAAGTTAATAATAAAAGGGGGTTGGCAGCAGTGATGACAATTTTTTTTTTTTTTTTTTTTAAAAAACAAGCTGAAAAAAACAAAAAAAAAACGACAAAAAACAGGACAAACAATTTTATTTTTCTAAATTTATATTTATTAATTTTTTTATTCCAATAATCTTAGCCAAAGTATGTTAAAAAGGATGCCACACTGTTGTAAAAAGATCGCTGTTTTTAATAGATAAAATGCCACACTGTTTTTAAAAGATCACTTTCAAAAAATTTTTTTTTAAATAAATCAATCAAATAAAATATAAAAAAGGCCAGATTTCCCTAACCTAAAAACAGGACAGATCTTTCCGGAAAAAGGCCAAATCGGCATCACTGATTGGCAGTCACATAAGTAGTAGCTAAGGGTTGCGATTAAATTGGGCGAGGAGGAAGAAGTAGGAAGAAGGAAGAGAGAACAATGCTCTCTCTCACGGACACGCTTCTTGTGTCTGTTTGGGTGTCTGCGTTTTAGGCAAAAACTGTCACACGCCGTCGGCTTACTTTGACTTTTGACAGCCCAAAAAGTTCATGCTCTTCTGGGGTTTGCTTCTTCTGTTCTGTGTCTTCGTCTGGCTCTGTTGCCTGCAATAATTTTCAGTGAAGAGAGAGAGAGCACGTGCCACAGAGAAGAGAAAGAGGGGAAGGAAGACATCAATTTGATTGGTTTTGCAAAATTTTAGCATTATTCCCAGTGCATAATCAAATTCAGTGAGCTACTAAATTGGCAACAACATGTGAGGAAACAATTGTGCATTCACTAAAAGCCATAAGGATTTGGATAATTTCATTAAGTTGATTTCATTGTATTGTTAGTTTATGGAATATTTTATTAGGTATAAATCTATTGGAAATTATACAATATGTTAAGAAAAATACAGTTAAATGTCAAGTACCTATGAAGAAATTTAATAATTGTCAAGGAAGACAGAAAAAAAAAAAAAAAAAAATGTTTACGGTGACAGTTAACGATTAATCTGACATTTTAAATATGGTTTATAAAGTTTCATTGTGTTCCCACTTACCTTGACATTAAAAACCTTTATAAATACGTCAAAGGTGATTAAAAAAAACTTAATTCCCCAACATTCCACCTTGAACTCACCTTGAAGTTGTGTGACTTTAATATTTATGTAGCATAGTTCTCTCTCTCTCAACTTTGTCTTCCAGTTAATTTCACTTAAAATGTCAATATACAACATGCATAAATTTGCATAAACACACACACACACCCATACTTACACACACCCTCGCAATTTAATTTGCATTATTTGCATGGATTATGTAGCCCTTTCTCCCCGCCCCCGAAAAATACGACCGCTATTATGCAATAGCCGACACATGTGTGTGTGTTCCCTGACCCCTTCCCTGCTTGCCCCCTGGTTTGGAGGTAAGTAAATAATCGTAAACACGCGACGTTGCAACAACAAACAGTCGCATTGCAAATCTCGTAAATCAATTTTTATACATTCTAATTATGTGATTAAGTGATTTATGACCTTTTCTGCTGCTGTTGTTGACGGTGTGGCAAAGCCCTCCTCACGTTCCCCACACTTTTTCGCGTGCCACACGCCTCATGCGTCATTTTATGGTCAGCGTGACGTAGCGACTGCCCTTCCCCTCTTCTCTTTCTGGCCTAGCATCTCTCATCTTGGGCTTTCAGGGATTGTTGACCCAGCTCAGAAAAAAAGGAACACAATATTTTGCTCTACATTTTGTGGCATCGTCGTCGTCGTATTTCATTCGTTTCATTTTGTTTGTTGTTTGCACTCTTCAAAACATTTTTATGGTCACACTAAAATGTGTCCCTGACATTTATGATGTGACAATGTTACCTAACTACCCACAAAAGTCACAAAATATTTCCCACACACACAGACAGAGAAATTGTTTGCTCTTTGGTTACTTTTATGCTGCTCGTTTAGTTTGTTTGTTCAATTTTTGTGGTTCTTAAGTGTGTCGTCTTTCACTTCACTTCACTTCACTTTACCTCATCCTGTGCTTTGAAATATGATTGGGTTCGATTTAATTGATGTGGCTTGATTGATGTGTGTGTGTGTGTGTATGTCTGAGTATCAATTTCCCCAGCTGATTTATTGCCTCTTGTTGTAGTATGCGTGTGGCATTTTTAAGTGTGTCTCATTGCCATTTCACGTTTCACGTTTCCACTTTGTTCCACTCGTTTCTCGCTTCTCGTTCCTTGTTCCTGTTTCTCGCTAGTTTAATGCTCAGGTTAAGTGGTCACTAATTTATCCATTCAGCATCAATTTAAAACCCGTCTCACTCAAATCGAATGAGAGTGCTTCTTTGCATTAAAAATAAGCTGTTTAAGCTTCTCATTAATAACTTGACTCGCTTTTTGACAGTCTTGTAAATGGTATCGTGTTTACTGATAAGGTTCACTGTTCCTTCACTGATTGATCGTTGAAAGAACAGCAAGCGCTTTGTAAATGTCAACTTTTGTTTATATTGTTACACACATAGTAGTTTTACAAACAAAAGGCGAAAGAAGACAAATATAAACAAAGAACCACAAGAAATGTTTAATGGTTATCTTAAACATAGTTTTCGGTTAGACTATTGATAAAACAGTCTTAAGATTACGCTGTAAGTTTTTTGAATTTCAAACAATGCATTTTACCATCTCAAAAACTCTCAAAAAAGCAACACTTTATATAAAACACTCGAAACAAAATTAATACCCATTATTATTCATGATCTCCTTTTCAAAAAATCACCCTCAAAAATATAATTACATTCGTTTATTTTGGGTGCACGCATAATTTATGTGTTTTTTAATGCTGGCTAAACAAAGTCAAATGTCCGTCCGTCCGTCAGTTGTCACGCTTTGGGACGACCGACGACCATACGCAAATTTAAAGGATTATCAAATGCAAAAGAGTCGAGCGTTGAGCGTTGAGGGTTTCTTTCTGCTCGCTGCAGCAACCCATAAATCATGGAATCAAAATGCCACTTTGGACTAAGCGTTAAGCTCTTTGGATGAGGCATAACACGTAGTAAATTGTATGCAAGAACAGTCCAACAAAACGACCAACAAAATAAAAAATAAAGGCCACGGAAGCTAGGGCGTTTCCCTTCAGCTCTATCTCCAAACATATGATGATGTGGCTGCAGACGTGGCTTAGACAATATGCTAAAATATTCGGCTTTTAATGTTAGTTTTGTTGGGAAACACAATTTTTCTTAAGAAGGGAAACCTTGTTTTTTATGGGAGTGCAAAAAAAATATTTGTGAACAGATTTATTTTCTTTTTCTATGAGGTAATTTCAAGGTAAAGCACATGAAATTTAATTTTAAATTATTACGATTTGTATAGTGTAAAAAAAGAAAGAATTTAAACACTTCAGCCATACTATGAACTTAAATTAATTAAATAAATTTTATTAAAAACTGAAGAAAGAGTTATACTTTAAGATAAACAATCCCTATCTTTAATAAATCTATGAAAACAAACAAAAGAGAAAAGCTGATAATGAATGAAGTAGTATTTTAATGCAGTTGGCTCATTTATCTTCAATACTTTACAACTCTCAATTTGCGTAGTCTGTGACCAAGCGAAGGCTTTAGATTTAAACCTGACTAACGTCCGGGGATTTACATATTTCTTATGCCATGTCACGTTCGCACCGCAGCATCCCCCAACCCCCAAGCACCCAACCCCCTGGCACTCTTAGAACGTTGAGCAAACTTTGCGCTCAGCTTTCTTTCTTCTTCTTCTTCTTCTTCGTTTTTTGTGACTTATTTTTAGTAAATAATAGTTAGTTAGCTGAGGTTTTTATTTATTTATTTTTTTTTCTTTATTTTGGCGCTTTCTCTCTTTTTCCCTCTCGTTCTGTCTCTTTTAGTTGCTCGGTGTTTTCCTTCATAATTATTATTCCTGTTGGCTGTGGTGGCAACTGGCAGCTGCTGCCTGCCTGCCTGCCTGCCTGCCGTGGCACAGTGGGTCGAATCGGCAAAAAAAACTGGTATAAAGTCGAAAATTTTGTTGAAGCAAATCTTAATATTAATTTAACAAATTGAAAATAGATACTCTGTATATGAAGAATTGATAAATATTTTCGCTTCAAATGCAACTCCGTAATTTTGATCGACTTTCAAAGTCAGGTGATTAGTCAGCTGAGTTCTGTGAAAAAATTTGTAACAATAAAATATTTTTAAGAATAGATTTTGTATAATCCAATAGTAAAAAACATTTTGTGTTAAAATTTGTTAAATGTTATTTATGTGTACTGTTTTGTGTTGTCTAAAATTAAAGGAAACCGAACTAAAATGCTAACCTTCTGCGTGTTTCTGCGATCTGTAATGTATGTTAAAATAAAGTTTAATGTGTGTATTAAAAGCTAGTAATAATCCTGTTTGCGGCTTTTTGGCCAAATTAACTTAAAACTTTTTTTGAAGAGTCTGAGTCAGAGTCATATACATATTTATTAAATATATAAAGTTTCAGCTCGACATCTGCAATATTCGACTTTATGCCTGTTTTTTGGCGATTCGACCCACAGTGCACCACTAACAGCAACAGCAAGGTGGGTGGGTGGCTAGGGGGGGGGGGCTGTGTTCGCCATTTTGTTTGGCCTGGATTAGCATAATGCTATTTATTGTTGTGCTTTCGTTGTCATTCTCACTCTGTTCTTGTTGTTGTTGCTGGTTTTCAGTTTTCAGTTAATGTTTCAGTTCCCAGCTACTTGTATTTCTTTTCTTTTGTGGTTGTGTAAATAAATTTTCAACTTCCGCATTGCGAACTTCTTTTTCTTTCCTTCTACCACTTTACAATATGCATTTGCTTGTTAGAGACTTTCTCTCCCCCTTTCTCCCTGTTATTTCAAAGTTTGTTGTTGATTCTCAATTCATTAATAATTCCGCTGACTGCTGTTTGCTGCTGCAGCTCAAATTTCCAATTTACACTTTATGAACATGTAAATTGAAAATCCAGCAAAAACCAAACTATATTTTGCCTTCCCTCGCACCAAGTAGAAGTTCCTTCAATAGCATAACCAAAATTGGATAGAAGTACTTCACTGATGGCTGAAACGCTCTCTACTAGAAACTAGAAATGTGTTTTGCAATTGCACTTCTAGCACAAACTGTTTACTTAACTCAAAAATCAGCTGCATCATTGATTCGTTTAGTTTTTAAATGTGTGTTCAAAATAAACAAAAGACAATTGATTGTTTTTGGTAGAAAAGAGTTTAACTTTAACTCTCTGAACTCAACATTTTCCTTTCCCCAACTTTACTTATGATGTATGTAAATTGCAATTAGGGCTCTGCAGTTCATATAAAATTATTTTCAGATAACAAGCGCATAACTTATGGTTAACCCCAAGGCACACACGCCCACAATTTACACACGCACACACTCTGTGGTTACATGTTAAATTGTCGTAAGCCTTAAAAATTCCATTATGATTATTTACTCAAGTACCCAGACCTAAAAATATAAAAAAAGGAGAAAAAATGGAGACATAAAACGCAAACAAAGACACAAGCGCAGATAAGGAAACAAAGTTTTCTAAACGAATAAATCTGTTTGTGTCCTGGTGCCAGGATATCGTACACACACACACACACATGTGCTTATAAAAATTGTAAAATATTTTGCAAGAGAACAAGAAATAAAGCTAATAAATGAGAAGTTTACGCGACGGCCCAGGCAACAAATCCCATTTACAAGGATCTCGTCGTCAAAAAACAAAGTAAGGGAAAGGGGAAGAAGAAGCAAAATCGCTGCAGGATATGCAGACAAGACAAACAAGTCACGAAAGGACGACTAAAACGCAAAAGCAACAAGAATATAACGTTGAGCCGCAAAAGATTTGCAACATAAATGTTTTTGTTGTGCCAGACAGAGAGACAGACAGACAGAAACAAACGATATAAACATACATATATACATATATACACTATATAATATATGCATGCAAATGCGGCATTTATTTGTGTATTAAGCGTTGATTTTTTGCCCCTTTGCAAAAATAGCCAAAACTGTCGGCGCGGCCATTTTGCCAAGCTGCAACAAAATGGCGGCCGCAAAACAAATGGCGCCGTTGATGAGTGCTAACAGTGTGTGTGTGTGTGAGCGTGTGTTTGTTTGGCAAACAGTTGAAAAGAAAATAAAGAGCAGAAAACCCCGAAAATCAGTTTTCTGCTGTTTTTTCATTATTTTTGAGTTATATACGCAATGCATCAGGCTCAGACTTTTGCCTGAGGGCCGACCAACAATAAGCCTGAGCCTGAGCCTACTCATTGTTGTTGTTGTTGTTGTTGTTTGCCGGCGTTGCCACACTTGACATATTCGGGGTCTGGCCCTAAGTTTGCAGCCAGCCTGAAATGCAATTGTACACATTGAGGGGAAATAGGGGGAGAGGAAGCAATTGTTGTTGCAGTGGCTCCATTTTTGGTCCCTCTCTGCATTTTAAATGCCATTTTTTAATAGCATCTCTATCTGGTATTTTTTCAGCTGAGCTATTTTGTAAAAGCACTCAAAAAATGTGGCTCATAAAAATAAGAATTTTAAAAAAAACCAAAAAAAAATATTTCGCAATTAATAAACATTTTTAATAAAGGCGGAATGAAAAATATTTTGCAAATTATTTCAGTGAATTTATTAATTTTAAACACTATTTTTTCTAATGCCTTATACCACACTGTACATTGTACATTGTACAACTAGCACTATCTTTTAAGTTCAATTTAAGTTAAGTTAAATATAAAACCACAAAAAAAAAAATAAAAATAAATAAATAAATGAATCTAATGCCTTTAAACTTTTACTCTCATTTATCGTTTCTAATTACCTTTATGCCATTTTTTTTGTAATGTGTCTGGCATAAATTTTGTGCTCGATTTAAAGTGAAGACGACCCCAACTCAAATCGGCTTATTGTGCAATCATGTAAATGCACATACACACGCACACACACATGGTGGGAATGCCTAGAAATGTTTGCCATGCAGATAAGTTGTCGACCTTAGCCCACAAAAAAAAGAACCATGGTGGCGTTCAAATAAAATGATGCCTAAAAAAGAAAGAAAAGAAAGCGAATGAGGCAAGTGAGAACAAATTGTAAGGCAAAAAAATACATATAAAGTAGAGAGAAGAGAAGGGAAAAAAACTGGCTAAAAAGGTGCCAAGTAGCGTGCACAGTTAATGAGTTTTTCAACATTTTTTCACCCACACCAGCGGGTAAAATTAAAATGTAGCACGAAATGTAGAAATGTGGCACATGTGCTGCTAGCTGGCGAACGGAGGGGGGGAGGGACGTAAGGTGCCGGAACAGTTAACACTGAGGTTGTGGGGGGATGGGGGGGGGTAGGGGGTAAGTGGAAATTGAGGGCTGTGCGGTGTCATAAATCTGGGCAGGAGGGCACAAAAGTGCAGCGCAATTTGTTTTTAAGTCATGTGTGAGACTGCGTGTGTGTGTGTGTGTGTGTGTGTTTGTGTCGGGTGCGTTCTAATTATGATGTCAACAATGCGAGTGTGTGTGTGTTAGGTGTGAAGTGGTAAAGTAGAGTGTCCACTTGGTCGGAGCAAAGCGTTAGAGAAACTGCATTCATTTCGTGTTGGTTTTTACTCAAAGTGCCTAAAAGTAGGCATGCAAAATTTAACATAAAACTCTGAAACTTGCTATCTCTTATTGAAGGGATTTTTTTCTGAGTCATTTAAATTACGTTTGAGTAAAAAAAAATATATAAAAATAATAATTTAAAATATTTTAACTTACTTTCCAAATAAATCCTTTGACTAATCACTCGTTTATTCTTCCTCTCTCTTTGCAGGAATGACTTAAAAAAAGTTAAATATCTATTAAAAAACTAAAAACAACGCTCAGTTTTTATTAACTTTGTTACGAAAATTGTTAAAGCAGAAAGAAAACCAAACAAAATTATATTTGCCATAAATAAAAAAAATAACACTTTAAATAGTAAGTAAATTAAGAAACAGTAAATAAATTAAACATAATCCCTACGATATAAACTTTATGCAAAAATAGAAATGTTACCTTTTCACAACTCGGCAAATCAAAAATAAAATATATATAAAACAAATCCAAACACAATAACCAAAAAACCAAAAACAATAAAAACCATAATCAACAATATATATAAACAAAAGCCACAAAATGCATCTGCAAAGTGCAAAAACACTGAGCCATCGTTTAGCTTATAACTATGGATGGCTGCAAGTCTTCCTACTACTGACACTCTACGTGATTGGTAATCAAAGTGCCTGGCAGGAGAATATACGACCAAAACTATATGTGGAATTAGGTAAGTACCGACAAGAATTCTTACTTGCGAATTATAAGCTCTCAATGATTAGGGTGAGAAAATCAAGTGTCAAAAAACTTTTATAGCAACTTTTTATGTGCTCCAAAATGCAATTTGACAACGAGACAAAGTACTCACACACATATAAATACCATACATGTATATCTATCTACCCCTTAGCTAGGTAAAGCGCTTTGCCAAAGAAATGAAGCAATAACTTGTTAAGGAGTCACACACACACAGACATGCAAAATAGTGTTGGGTAAACATCGTTCAAATTGCTGAATAAATTCGTTCGTTCTTTTTCAATTAGTGAACTAGCTCGTTCTTTTTGTTCGTTCGATTTTGTTCCCTAATTTGATCATTTTTGTTCATCGTTCGTTTTTGTTCATCGCTTGTCTCTGTTCGTTAAATTTAAGCCCGTTTTGTTATGTTTTTGTTTGATCTTTATTTATGCGCAATAATATGCCACAATTATAAATGAATAACTTTATAAATTAATTTTTATTTGTAGTTTGTAATTGAAAATAGTTTTGGCATCTAAAGTGAGCAACTTAACGAACAGAAAAGACCGATGAAGATGAACTTATTCAGTTCGTTCACTTCAGTGAATAGTTCATTTTCGTTCACAACTAATGCACACTTTTAGATATCAGGCATCCACACGTTCGGTATCTTAACTATAAATAACAAAAATTCCTGGAAGACATTATTTGCATAAAAGTGGCGAAGCTTTACACACACACACACATATGTGTATAGTAATGTGTGGAGTCGTCGACCAGGCGTTGCCAACAGCAACTATTTCTAGTGCCATCCCAGTTGGTAATTTCTAGCTGCCTTGCTTCGGGCGATGTCATCATCGTCAGTTGCATGTATGCAAATTTGGCTAAAAACTTGTGCGACATCCTCACGTCAACTCACACATACAAGCTCATTTTGGCTATATACCTATACATATATGTATATGTATATAAGATTTTGTTTGTGTGTGAAGAAGATGAAGCAGAAAGTTGCTAAAGAAAAGAACTAAATTCTAAAAATATATCTTTTGCACGCTTCAGAAATTACGTTATTAAATGTGCATTTGGCACACACTAAATGTGCCCCCCAACCACCCCCACCCCCCCTGTTGCAATTTTTGGGGGTGCTCTACAAAGCCTGAGCCTTTCCAGACACAGACACAGACACTGGCACATCAGGCGCACATGTGCTGCTTATAAATGAGCCAACGAAATGGAGTCAAGCGCTCTTCTTCTTCTTTTCATACTTTACTTACTTTTCTTACTTCTCTTCCTGAATTGTATTCATGGCACTCATTCCCGGGGCAGGAAGTAATTCAAATGAATGTGTCACTGCTAAAGAAATGCATAAAGAATATGCAAAAGATACTACGACGACGACGACTGCAACCAAAATGAATGAATGTATAACAAGACAACAAATGGCCGAAGAAATGGCATTTGAATTTTTGGGAGCTCTCTGTGACACAATTGGATTCGTTCGTACCACACACATGAAGTGTGTCAGTTTAGGCTAGAGATAAGGAAAAACGTGTGCTAGACAATAGGAAATATTTAGGAAAAATCTTTTTGTGGGTTGAGTATTTAAATTGGTAAAAGCACTGTTTAAATTGTTTGTATTCATGTCGAATCTTAAACATTTCATGGTATTGATCATAAGAAACTTTAGAGCATTTTTATTGCATTACAGATTCTTCTTTTTGTCATTTGCTTGTTTGCATATTTTATAAAATATTTACAGGTATTTTTTATGGTTTCCTTGAGCTTTTATCCTTTTTAAAAAATCATTTGTGAACTTTTCAGACAAGTTTCCTAAACTTCTTATCAATAATGCAATTTGGATCCATTTCAAATCTCTGTTCTTCAAATATTCACATTTATTACATTACAGATTCTTCTTTTATGAATTTTTTTTTGTCATTTGCTTATTTGCATATTTTATAAAATATTTACAGATTTTTCTTATGGTTTTCTTGAGCTTTAATCCTTTTTAAAAATAATTTCTGAACTTTTCCAACAAGTTTCCCAAACTTCCAATCAATAATGCAATTTGAAACCCATTTCAAATCCCTTCTCTACAAATATTTTCACTCAATATGTCATTAGAGTTCACTCAAACCATTTTTAATATTTTCAAAAAGCAACACTCGCTGATTAGCCTCATTTGCTAGATGTTTTCTTTATCAGAGCTAGCTCAAGGTAATCTCAGTAAGGACTGCTTCAGCCAACAACCAATTACTTAGCCAACGCCCACTTTTGGGTGAGGTCAAATGGATGGGGGTGGGGGGGTGGAGGTGTTGCACATGGCATGTGTTAAAGTTCATTTAAAATCCATCAGAGGAGAGGCGAGTCGTAAAAAAAACCCTTCAGGCTGGGTGACAATTTCAGTAGTTTTTTTTTTCGCACTCATGCATAAGAGGAAAATAAGGTTAATGTGCAAATTATGAATGCGCCGAGTGGCAGCAGGACGAAGAATGTAAATAACACACACAGAGAGAGAGAGAGAGAGAAAGGAGAAAGAGAGAGCAGTCGCCAAGGGTCCCATGCAACAACAACAACAACAACAGCAATGATGATGACGAGGACATTTTGTGACCAAGTTAAATGAAAGTGCTTCTTGCGAAGGGGTGGAGAACGTGTGCTGTGGTAATGCATTCATATGCCATTGTTTGGGCCAGCGCGCAAAAACAAAAATACCCCCCACCCTCTTCACCCCCGCCCCGCCCCGCATACGCATAAAATATTAGAACGCTGCGTGGCACGCCCCAGAGTTGCATTTGACAGCCGCCGCAAGTGGTTGTCATTAGGCGAGGCAGCTGCAACAGCTGCAACAACAACACAGAACGACCATTTAAATGCACAGCACTTGGCCAGAAAGAAAGAAACCAGTTAGTGGATAGAGTGGGTGAACTTTACTCCAAACCAAAATTACGTCTATCAAGTGGGCGGTTAACGTTGATCGTTTTGTGGCACTTTCTTCAATATCCATTCCCCCCAATCCCCCAAATCTCTCGTTTGGGCTACTTCATTCCGAGGACATTGTGCAAGGAGCTGCTTATGCTGATTTTTTGTCGTTGGTACGTGCCAAAAATGCAGACATTTTCGATTAGGGTACAAAAGTTTGGGGTGTGCTTACTAGGGAAAAAAGTGCCGTACAGTGTTGCATAACGTGCAAAGTTTTTTTTTGTATGCAAGACAATAAAGCTAATGAGCTGAGCAAACCAAATTGTTAGTAAGAAAACGTTGTAAGAATAAATTTGTTTGTGGTTTTATACAAATTTAGTGTTGTAAATTGACTTAAAATGGAGATAGTAAGCTCAATTAAGTTCCAGAATTTAGATAACTTAATATGGGAGAGTAAAAATAACTTAAAAGGCAACTATAAAACTGTAAAAATAATGAGGAAGCGATTTTTATCCCAAAGTTGAATGCCTTACCTTACTAAAGAATATTCACAAACATGTAACTACTTCCAAATAAGGAGTGCACCCAAAATAGACTCCAAAAGGCAGCGCTTAAGAAATTATGAATTCTGAATTTTGTCAAGATTCCTTACCATAACTGTCGACTTTACCTACTTAATATAATTTGAATACATGCAAAGGAAGACATGGAAAAGAAACTGTGTGAGTGGAGACAAAGAACCGATGTCAGACGTTATATTTTTAGTTGTCGCATTTCCGACAGTCTCAACGACTACCAAAAATGCATATGCAAATCTTGTTGGAGTGTGTGTACAGAGAGAGAGAGAGGGAGGAGAAGAGTAAGTAACATAAGAATATGTTTTATATGTATGTGAGACGCGTGTCAAGTGCCAACAACACAAAACTACTTTGGCGGTCTCCCTCACTCACTCTCCATTCTCCCTTCTTGCGTTTCTTCGTTGCTGCTCGACTGCAATTACATTGTGAATTAAATTGTAATGAGGCGCATGCGGTGAAATATGAAAATGAGAAGTAGCGAGAGAACAAAAAAAAAATGTGAGGGGGAATTTGGAATAGAGCGGCGTCAGTGAAATGGCAATTAACAGTTATGTTTGCTTGTTCCGACACGTTGCAGACAGTTTTAATGACGCCGCCGTCGCAAAACTATTTTTAGGCATCGTTTTCATTGGAAAATACAAAGGCCATGGCCAGGAAGTGACTTTTGCAGTCAGCCATCCAGTGCTGCCAATTTAGCTATTTCCCCGCGGGATAAATTGTAAAATAGCGGCTAGCGGGAATTATAGCTATATTCCAACTTCATGTATTCTTTATTTAAGTTGCAACACTTACTTTGTAGAATTTTTTCCATTTGAATGGCAAAAATCATCGATAACGAGTTTTATACCATCACTAACGAGGTATTTCACAATTTATAAGTGTAAGTAAGTGTAAAGGTGTAAGTGATGGGAAATGCTTATGCAAATATGACAAATCTAGCATTAATGCAAAACTTTCGGATTTGCACGCAAATGCCAAGACAGCCAAGCATAAGTCTTCTTTAGTTATTTTGCACAGGCTTTTTTTTTAGCTACCCACAAAAATTTTCTGGCTATTTCTAGCTTTTTTTAAATGCTACTTTAGCTTTTTATTATGACCCGAAGAGTTGGCAGCACTGCAGCCATCGTTGTCTTTGTCAGTCGAGATCTCTCTCTCTCTCTCTCTTTCACTCAGTGACCAACGTTTTGCTCGCTTAATTGGCTGCAACGGAAGTTCACGTAATTTCAAGCTCTCCACTTCTGCTCAAATTCATGTTAAATTGCGCATAAGATCATCGATATCAAACAAGCGACATTGCTGGAGTCGCCAACGTGTCGCGACTATGCTAATATATGTACAAAGTCTATATGTATAGGTGTGTGTGTGTGTGAGTGTGTGTATGTGTAGTCTAGTCAGTGTCTCATTGTCTGTTGAATTATGCGAGAAGTGTATCCGCGAACAGGTGGAATGAGTTATGAAAATGTTCCATAACTATAATCGTTATTGCAAGTTAAAGTCTTAAAGGGCGATTTGTGGGTGGTCTTATTGGAATATTCGTATACTCAGAAAAAACATCAACATGATAATCAACTATAAAAATAGTTAATTTTACTATGCAGGCATTCAACATGAAACGTAGTAACATTGAACATAAAGGTAAGCTATTTTCGGCCATCCAAAAACTATAACAGTGCAAGATACAAAAGATATGTTTATGTCCAAAATAATAATAATATTTCCCCTTACCTCTTGTCCATTAAAATATAATTTGTTATAAGCACAATCACACACACATGCTAAAACATTTACTTATACTTACACTCACACTTGCGCATTATGTAAATACGTCACTAAAAATTACCAAAATCAGCCGAGCCTACTTGAACTTTTTGAGAATCGAGGAGGAGAGCTGTGTATTTGGTATGTGAACTAAGCCCTCAGCTTTAGAGCTATCGAGCTGAAACTTTGGGCAATGTCTTTTTTGAGTTGCAACCAGATTATATGTCAAAATCGGTCAGATCTTACCACTATATCATATAGCTGCCATACAAATTCAAGACATTTGATATATTTATTTTGATCTAGGTATGAAAAAGTAGGCTTTTCAAGTGTATATAGTTTTCAGATGGCTGAAAATAGCGTCCTTACTTGTTTTATTTTATTATCTTTTGACTTCAATCTTTAAAATGTGCGAGAACCCTCTAAAATCCCAAATTAGAGATATTCCCTTCTTTGCTGTGATTTACAGGCCACAGAAATTAAATGGTATTTAAAATATATTTGTATATGTATTTGAACAATTTGAGGCATGTGGCAACAGAGTGTAATTGGAGCTGGGAATTACAAGTCACTGGGATGTGCTTTAAAATAAATCCCAAAAAAGGCGAGGCACACCCTATCAATTACGGAGTACAGCTCCAAGATGGAGAGGGTAGTTTGCACCCTTGTATTTGCCGAGAGAGAGAGAGAGAGGATTAAACGGCTTTCTTAATTGAGTGCTCATTTTCCGGTTAGGAAGTTTTTATGCCGAGAAAATAAATTACACACATGAGTGCAATTTGGTAGACGCCAAACGAGAAAGGAGAGAGTTAAGGACGAGAGCCAGGAGAAGCTGGAAGCACTGAAGCATTAACCTGGGTCAACTGAACAATCAGCTCATAATAGCGTTAATCAAAAAGTTGCACACAGCTGCAGCAATGTTGCAACATCAACCTGCCGAAGATGCTGCCGATGAAGTTGGAGTTCAATGGCTCTGTCTGTCTCTCTGGCTCTCTGGCAACTCTGGTCACCAGGGAAATTAGTAATACGACAAGTGCAACGGCTGCCCGCTGTCCTTAGTCCTTTCGACAAATGAGTTGCATGTTGCATGGCCAACGTTGCCACACACACATTGTACTTATTCTCTTTGTTCCTGTTAAGGACAAATAAATTTTGCCACTGATCGTCCTCGGACTTGGCGCCTGGCCAGTAATTGAAATGGCGTAACGACAAAATTTCTATTTTTTTATACTCCCCCCATCTAATGAAAAAGTTAAAGAGTCAGCTAACAATATACACACACACACACACACACACACACACACACACGCACACAAGGAGCAGAGAGGAGAGAAAAAAGTTGTGTGTGCACTAGAAAAGTTTTTGGCGCGCAAAAAGCACAAGTAAAAAGTTAATATTGATAAATTGATTAAAAGTTTAATAATTGTACATTTTGTTTTTGGCCTTTCACGTGCAACGCTCGCTCGCTCTCTCTCTCTCGCTCTCTCTCTGCTCCTGATTAGTTTTCAAACACATCCAAAGTGAAAGAGAGGTTAGGGTTTTCCGGGCTTTGTATGGGAACCATCAGAACTTATTGTCTCGCCACGCAAAAAGTTGGTTTTAGCTTGCAAAATTAAAAATTAATTGCCAGACTCTGCAACTTGTGCCTTTCTGTTGTTGCTGTTGTTGCATTTATTGGTAACGTGATTGGCCATATCAAAAAGTTATTGTTGGGAATTCTAAAATGTAGAGTTGGAATCCATTTTGAAGGTTTATACAACTCAAAATATTATTTCTAAACTGATTCTAAATCATTCTCTTAAGTATCTCTTGAAAAGCAATATTTTTGTTTATTTAACATCTAATTACAATCCACTTCATAGACTTAATTTCAGCCACATTTAAATGCATTTTAAGTGTTAAACAACACGAAAGTTTGAAGTGTTTGAGTGCCTTGGTTGTTATTTAATGTGTTTTTTGCAGGCACTCAAAAGCCATTAACCATTGAAATGTAATTATGCATGTCATTCGTACATCAACTTACACATTCCCCGTTGCCACTTCATTACTTACACAACACTACACTTCAGGAGAATCTAACGCATAGGCGCTCATTAAAAATTAAGTCACGCCCGCGGAATACTTACTTGTAAAGAAGAAGACTCCATTGTGAATGGCAGACAGACACACAAATCACAATACGAAAAGAAGAAGTTTTTTTGGTAGTAAAGTTTTGTGAGTAGAGATGTTCGCAAATAGTTGTTGATGTTGAGGAAGCCCAGCGAAAATCAGCATGACAATTATAATGATAATAATGTGAGTGGTATAAGAATGTGGCTGTGTGTGGTTGGGGGTAAGATCTTGATGAAAATGTCATTAAATGACAGCATGGAATTTTGCCTTTAGCACATGGAACTTGGCAACGTCATCATCCAACTTCCTCCTCCCTCCCCCCCCCACCTCTCTCTCTCGCTCTCTTATTACAAACTTCTTCTTTTTACTCCTCAACGTTGGCAGCTACATTGAATGCAATTAAAAAAGTTTAGCTTGTGCGTTGGTTGCTTTTTTTTACACTCAAAAAAAAAAGTGTTTATAAATGAAATTAAAACACAATAGTGCTATAATGTACTTACTTTCGTAGTATATTCTTTTTTTTTATTATTCATTTTCATACGTTTTTAAATAAAAAATATTTTTAAATATTTTTTTGTTCGAATTCTTTTCTTGTATATTTTTTTTTAAACATTTTTTTTAAACTCAATTTGTAAATGTTTTTTGATTTTTTCTGTTTTTAAAATATTTTAAAATAGGTTTTTTTTGTCTCTTGTCTTCATTGCATTTGTTGTATATTTTGATGACATTGTTATCCCCTCCCTCGCTACCCTGCACTTTCTTTCGAGTTCAGGGTTAAGTGGCGGCATGTTTGTCTTCTTATCTTTTCCAACGTTTGCTTAAAATGTGGGGGAAAATATTCTAATTAAATTAATGAACAGAAAAAAAAGTTGCTTAACAGCTATGGAGTTGCTGCAGGTGAGGATTTGAACTATCTGGCAACCCTTTCTGTGTGAGTAGAGGTTGTCAGAGTGAGCTTTAACTGATGCACTTTTGTAAACAACAACTGCGAGCTCAATTTGCAACGCTCCAATAAATTGAACCATATAAATTTTAGCAGAAAATGCAGCAATATAATACACAAACATTTGGTCATCTATTTTATTGGTTGGTCAATTGGATGCCATTAATACCACTGTGCCTGTGTTTTGTGGTCAGTGTCATGGGGTCAAGTTGGAGTGGGTTAGAGTGTGGTCATCAACCAGAAGCGCTTTCAATTGATGCAGTCAAACCCCGCCTCAAACCCCTCTTCAGTTTCAGGCCCACGCTTGCTTTTTTTAGCTGTCTGATTGGCCCAGTTAAGAGCCTGGCTGCCAGCTAGTTAATGGCCTGGTTGAAGGCGTTAAAATAATAAACACTTGGCGGCAGCCATAACTGTTTGTTTTTAAGTGCTGACCATAAATCTGCCTTTTGTCTTTGCCCAAAATAAAAAAAGGTTGAAAAACTAAGGACAAAAAAATTAAAGCAGCTTCAATTCGTTTTTTTTTCTCCTCACTTTTACCTTATTGCCAACTGTTTTGGGGGCCAAAAGTCCAAAGTTTAGTCCCCTCCCGCCCGCTGCCGCTCCCTCCGGGCAGCTGTCGTCATTGCCATCTCGTTTGTGCCACTCTTCGTGGCAGCAACGCTAATGATCTGCACCAATGGCGCCCACGTAGCACAAACTCTTCCTCTTCCTACAACTACAACAACTACTCCACTTTGGACAGCTGCTCCTTTGGGGCATAAACTTTAGCTGGCTTTTGAGTAGGTCTTCTTGTTGTTGTTGTTGCTGAGTCCAATGTCATTGTTGTCGCTTTTCCTTGGTGTTGTTGTGCTTGTTATTGATAAGCCACTCTCTCTGAGTGCAAATGATTTCTGTTAGAGATGAACATTTGGCGATAGACTTTTTGGTTGATGAATATTTTTCAGATCTTGTGAGAGGAATTTGAAGGGAAATAAAAAATTGTTGAAGAACTATTATAAAATTGACTTTTTAGACAATTTTACAGATTCTAAGATATTTTCATAGGACAAATCAAATTGAAATCCTTTCCACACTTCTTGAAATCACTTTTATCTTGACACTTAAATATTTCTCTAAATAATGTCATAAGTGGACAACCCTTGGCCTAAAAAGTCGCGCTACATTTGAAATTGAAATATCTGCGAAATTGATACATCTGGTTTTCAAAAACATCATTCATCATGCTCACTGTCGTCTCTCTGTGTGTGTGCAGCAACTGTTGTGTCAACCCTCGCATGTCAAAGTCGTCATTGTCATCACCATCGCCTTTCTGACAGCCCCCCTTCCACCCCCCTCGGTCACAAAGCCCACGCATGCTACTGCTCACTTTGTACAAATCAGCGCACGTCATCAAGCCGCCAAACCGAGCTAGTACCCGCTCCCGCCCCCACCCTTGCCCCCTCTAACCCACACCTCATGTGCCTTGGTACCCAAAAAAAAAAACAAGTAAGAGATTTCCCGACTAGGAGATACCCTGTACTTAACGCGTACAGTCATTGTCTGTATGCATTGACTAAACGTCAATCTTCGATATTTCTGGTGTTTCTCAACCGATTTCGATGAAATGTTTGCAGATTTTCATTATTTTGTAACAAGTTTCTAAAACGTGTTACACATTTTCGATTTTCGATATTTTTATGTTATCGATCACATGTGTATATCGGAAACGGAAATAGTAATCGAAAATCGGAAACAAACTTGTACTGCCTAGGACTTTGATGAGCTTATATTCAAAATCTGAAGTCTCTAGCTCTTATAGTCTCTGAGATATACGCGTTCATACAGACAGACGGACAGACGGACACGGTTATATCGACTCAGCTGTTGATGCTGATCAAGAATATATATACTTTATAGGGTCGAAGATGCTTCCTTCTGACTGTTACATACTTTTGCACAAAACCATTATACCCCTTTTACCCATTTCATGGGTTCGGGGTATAAAAAAGGCAGGGAATAGTGAGCCCAAGTCTAGCTGGGCTTGAAACAAATGTCTTCCGTCTTGCCAACTTCCGTCGCGTGCCTCACCCCCTCTTTCCCGTCTCTATTCTCGTTTCCATTTCCTTGGTCTTTTACCTTCTGTTTTGAGCTTGGCGCAAATCCGTCGCAGTGTTTCTTTACTCCTCTTCTGTTTCTGCTTCTGTTGTCTCATACGTTTTGTTTTTGATTTTTTTTAAATACCCTGCAGCTGAAGAAAATTTGTTTAAATGGGTGGTTATTAAGGTATTAATGGTTTAAATAAGAGGATAATATTTCTAAACAAAAATTTGTACAATTGAATCTATTAAAGTTCATAGACTTGAAACTTTTTCTATGCTCAAAAACATTAAAAAGAAAATGTTAAAAAAAAGTTGTTTATTTTTTTTTCATTTTTTCTTATAGATTGACATTAAATATCAAAAATGCGTTTCCTTAAGGAGAAATTTGTTTTAATAAGTGATTTAAGATTTTAACTACCCTAAAAGTATCTCATAGTCACTTATACCTTTACTTAGATAATTCTTTCTCATGTTTTTGGTTTCTTTGTTTTTTTTTTTTTTTTTTTGCTGGCCAGATTTATCGCCTTTTATTCATCATTGTCAGTCAGGCGTTGTTTTTGCGGCGACGACGTGAAACCGCGTCAAGAGCTGCTCTCTCCGCAAAGGGTGAAAAAGGGGGGGCGGATGGGAAGAGGAAGTGCGCAGTGTGGCAAAGCAATTTGCCGCCACGTCGAAGGTCTTCAAAATGCGTCTCGGAACGCGTTTCGAAATCTTTCACTTTGAGCCCAGAGGAGGCGCCTTCTGTTTTGATGAATTATTGGTACGCATGTCGCAGTGACAATCGGCAAATCAGCTAAGCTTTTCAATATGGCTGCCACAAGAGTGTCTGTCTGTGTGTGTGTGTGTGTGTGTGTGTGGGTGTGACTGATGATTTCTGAGAGGATGTCGGCTGGCAGCTTGTTAGTAGTTGGGGTTAAATGTCCTACCTTCTAGATACCATCTAGCTTTAAACCAGATTAGATTTAAAAGTCATTTACGAGTTTTGACCTAAGCCGCTTAGAATGTGTGTGTGTGTGTGTGTGTGTGTGTGTGTGTGTGTGTGTGTGGTGTCATTACATTAATTTGCGGGCTTATGTCCTGGACCGCTGTTAATGAAACGCTCTCAGTCCCAGGCAAAAGCACTTCATACTAAAACGTTTTACAATTTGTGCAGGGATGCCATTTGGCAACTGCTTAAAGCTTAGTTGCTTAGTTGTGGGTGGCATTATAAAAGAATAGTTGTTTTAGTAATTGAGTTTGTTTGTTTGCGGCCAGCTGAAACGAGGTCGTGTCGACAAACTCCTTTATTGGCGTGGCTGGAGAAACGGAGAAAAAGGGCGGTAAACATGCTCAAATGGGTTATTTGACATGATGTTGTTTTATTTAAGAACGTAATTTTAAAATGTTAGTTCTTTAAATTGAGATAGTCTAGGGGGAGTATTTTAACTTGGAACTAGCTTAAACATTTTATTTGGGGGTTTAAAATAACTTGTAAGTTTTTATTCTCTATAATATGTTTGGAATAACCCTTAAAAATATTTTTTATGATTTTATTAACGATACAAATATTGAATTTGTATCTAAATGGTAAAATTATGATACGTTTGTACCAAATGTTAAAGGTTTCGGTACATTTGTACCTTTTAAGATTAAAATTGATAAAATCACACTAAATTTAGATAGTCTAGGGAGAGTATTTTAACTTGGCTTAAATATAGCTGAAACATTTTATTTGGGGGTTAAAAATAACTTGTAATTTTTTATTCTCTATTCATTAAATTACAGTAAAAAATATAATTTGTTTGGAATACCCCTTAAAAATATTTTTTATGATTTAATAAACGATTAAAATATTTAATTTGTAACTAAGTGGTAAAATTTTGGTACATTTGTTTGATAAAATCACACTTTTAACTCATCAAAATATTTTTTTTTGTAAAATAAATTTTCTTCAATTGTCTTGATCAAAGATGGACCAATATTTTTTTTCTCAATCCATTAACTCTAATGATACAAGCCATTCAATACCTTTAAAATGCAATGCCATATCGTTTTTGTTGATTTCTCCTGTCACAGCCACCATTTAAAACCATAAAGTCGTTAGTTCTGTAATATCCTGAACCGTTAACAGCTCAAAACATTAAGAACATCCAACCAAAAAATAAAAGGGCAGCAAAGAATCGCTTAAGTTGGACGTTTTTTTTTTTTTGTTCTGTTCATAATTCACAGCTCGTTAGCTTTTATGGATGAATGCTTTTCGTATAGTATTTGACAGGCAACGCTGTTGACAGCTTTTCACTTTTCACCTCTTCGCAGTGCGGTCAAGGCTGTTGCATGCCACCAAATGCCTGCTGCAATGACAAACCCTGAAGGCGACACTATCTTGGGCATCGTTATGGCCTTCGGCCACTTTGAAGTTGCCCAACAACGTCGTCGCCAAAAAGCAAAAAATATATAATATATATAAAGCGCTGACATTTTGTCTGTGTGGATGGTACTTCTGGTACCGAACCTGCCGTTTATGGTGCGGTAGGCAGGCAAAAGCATTTTAGAATTTTAATGTGCCGCCTTCTGCCTTTTATGGCTGCGCACAATTGACAACAGCCACCGAAGCTGTCCAGCAGCTCAGCTCAGACTTGACCATGGCGAACCGCAACGCTTCGCATCTGAGAGATACTTTGCTGTGGCTAAGGACCAACCCAACCCAAGTTGACCAACGTGTTCTACTGTTAACATGCACATGACGTTTGTCTTTGGACGTTAATCTCATTAAATAAGCAATGTGGTGCAGAACGAGGCGCCTCTTCAATTTCTGTACAAAGTTGCACTGAGTGTAGAGTACAGTGGGAGAAAGTTGATTGGTAAATACAAAATTTAACAATTATTTTTTTATGAGTACTATTTTATACTTAATAAATAAACATTTTTATTTAACTTTTTATTTTTGATTAATTTTTTTTTACATTTTCGATTCTTTAGAAAATATGTTTTGAAATTTTTTATATTTTGATTTATTTATTTATGGATTATTCCTAGTGCTACAAGTACAAGTACTTATTAATGAGTGCACTAGTCACATTTTAAATTTAAACATGCAAAATATTATTATTATGATAAACAAATTGACTCTAATACTACAATATTGGAATTTTTTTTTTTTAAATATTTCCTTTTTTAAATTTATTTCATATTTAAGGATTTCCTCTGACGTTTTAGAAATCCGCCCGTGATATGTCCAACTTACCCCTTGAAATTTGATGGAAAATTTTTTTCCTGTATTCAGTATTTCCTCTTAAAATCATCAATTTGTTGTTGCTTGTCCCACTGTGCTTGATTTTAGGCCTGTGTGGAGGCTTCGTGGCATCGCTTTTAATGCAAATGCGAAATGCAAAAGCGCATTAAGAGCCAGGCACAAACGAACGAACACACTGGCCGCAAAGTAAGCTGCAGCCAGACAGCCAGCCAAGTAATGCAAGTATCCATCCAGAGGGAGTACAAGTAGCAGACAGAAACGAAGAAAAGAGGGATAGGGGCGGAAGAGGAGTGTGTGCTAAATGCATACCATGAGATACAATGTGCATCATTTATGACAAACGTTCACGTTGCAGTTGTGCAGTTTTGGAGTTTGTGGAGTTTTGGAGTTTGGGGCTTTTGGGCTCTCGCTTTGTGTCTGGGCAAATGTTGAGCCATCGATTAGTTTGATGCCAAATTGGCAAAGCCGCACATTTGCCGTTTGCTGTTGCCAGTATCTGCCAGATACTTGTACTTTGTAGCCTCGAACTGACCTCGAAAACTTTGGGAAACATTTGCATATTCGGTTGATTCTATGAAGGCAGAGTTTAATTGATGAATTACTGTTGCACTCACTCAAAATGCTGTATCTGTATCTAATGTGTGCCAGCGACTTTTGTGGTTACGCCAACCCCAACCCAACCACAATCTATACATACATATATGCATCAGCAGCTGACGATGCACTCATCCGTGTGCACCTGAATCATCACATTTCAATTATACAACATAAGCTGTCAAATTGTAGCAAATAATTGTTAGTACTAAGTATGTGCAGTAGATACCCGCTAGTATTGGCAACTAGTGCAGAACTAGTTTAGAACTAGTTGCAAAGTGGAAATAACTAGTTCTCGCTCGATTGCTTTTCAATGCTAACAACTGTTTACTTTTACATGTAAACTAGTTCTGCTTAGCATTACCTTGAACTAGTTCTGAGCTAGTTCTATTGGGTCAAAACTAGAACTAGTTGCCAACTGACTACTTTGGGCCAAAACTAGAACTAGTTGCAAAATAACTAGTTGAGAACTAGTTGCAAAATAACTAGTTGAGAACTAGTAGAGTTTTGGAACTGACTACAAAGTGAACTGGCGGGTACATTAAGCAGCCGCATTCAACTGTCTGCACTTTGTGTGTGTGTGTAATTTTGTCTTCCTTGTTTCTCGTTCATTTTGGGGCAAAATGTTTTCTCAAGCAAATATCGGTTAGGCACAAATGTGAAAATTTCTTGGTAAGCTTTGATCATTAAATAGTTAGTTAGGAATTTAATTATGCATGTTAGAGGTTGATTAGTAGATTTTTGAGGTTATCCAACTTAGGTTCCTTACACATTGTACACCCAGAAAAAAACGTAGTACATATAACCATATTCATGGTAAATGTAACTATTTTCGGGTATAATTTGATCTTAAACATGTGAAAATGTTAAATCAAGAATTACTATGAAATAGTAAGATTAACATTTTTCATAGTTAAATTAAGCTGTTGATATGTTAATATTGATGCACAAAAATATAAGATTAAATTTGAATCTGGATAATGCGCGATTTGTTGGAACATTTATTGTCATTTAAAAGTTCACGCATTTTTTGTTTTTTAAGGTGCAGGAACTTAAAAGTAAATACGTTTCATGTTCACTTTGCTGTTTAACTATGATTTTAGTTGAATCAACATTGTTAATAGTGATTTTTACTAAAACCCGCATAGTAAAATTTACTATTTTCGTAGTGGATTCTCGTGGCATTTTTTTTCTGGGTGTATTCAAAATATATTTCCAGTTAAGAAAAATTTGTTGCAACTAAACTAAAGTACTTAGTATCTGCTGTTTAACATGTGTATGGAATTAGTCATTGTTAGCAAGTTTGGCTCCAGGCTGGCTCTCTCCCACACTCTTCCTCCGTCTCTCTCTTTCTCGCTCTCTCTCTCGCTCCGCTAGTAGAGGAGAGAAAGAGCGCAACTAAATCGCACATGTCATTGCCAGCGGACAGCAGCTTCCTTTAACCCCAACCACACCGCCCCCTCTTTGGATGCCACAAATGGCAGTCGACAATGGAATACACACACACACGCACACATACATCTGTACAAAGAGCACACAGTTGCAGTTTGCTATCCGTCTTCACTGTTGACTTATTTGCTTTGAGATAAACGCCAAGTTGATTTATACAACCCACCGACAATTCATTCAACCATTTGCACCAAACAGCCAGCCATTCATTCACACTCACATTCACTCATTCATTCATTCAGTCATTCATGCAAACATGCAGTCAAGCGTACAAAATTCTTGTTTGTTTGTTTCTTTATTCATTGAGGAAGCAGCCAGCCGAGGTCCAGACCTTATTTCCACATCCTTCTTAACAGCTTCTGCCTGCAGACACTTATCGTTCAGCCAAACTAACAAACTAGCAAACAATTGAAGCCAAACCGGGCGAGAAACTAGCCAGCCAGCCGTTTGTCCCTCTGTCATTCCGTCATTCACTCTGCAATCAATCCGCATCGAGGAGCTGAAAGTTATTCAGGCGTTGCCTCAACTTGCATTTGAATGCGGCTCTTTTTTTCCTTCTTTTCATTCGAGTGCAGGCCAATCTAAGACAGACAAACTTGTCGATGACGCCCACTTTTGACACCCACCCACCCAGAGAGGTCAGAGTGCGCAAATTAGACGCCGATAAGAAGGTTCAATGTTTGCTTCCAGCTGTCTTTCAATATACTACAATTAAACTGCTAAAGAAATGTTTTTTTTTGTTTTTTTTTTTGGCTGCGCAGCTGTTTGATTTTTGTGGCGCGATAAAAAAGGTTGTGTATCGATTGATGATTGATCGATTATGATTAATGCGTGTGCCACATAAACAGGCAATCCATTATGCATATGTCTGCGTTTTTGTGTGTTGATTGTTGTCCTTTCGTCGTGCCAACGAAAAAAATCTTTAAACAAATACAATTTCGCTATGATAATAATACTTTTGTGGTTGCCAATCAATGTCATATTTAAGGCAACTTTCTTTCAATTTCTTCAGCTCAATTACAAACGCTACATTCGTGAATTACTAATTGACCGCCATTTAGGTGCATAACTAACCTTGTATGTATTATATTTCAATTGAAGTCATATACTATTATGTACTTGGTTTAATTTTACATACGCATGTTTATGTAATGTGTGTTGTGTGTGTGTGTGTGTGTTCAACGGCAATTAATCAGCGGAACTGTCCGCGCCCGAACATGCGTAAACACACCACCAACAACAACACTCACGCACAACAAACACACACACGAACACACCCAGCTATAACGTGGTAGAATGGACCCTTTGGAAAACCGGGCTGCCTTTTGAGGGAGAGAGGCCTGCACGCAGCTGCATGGTCGACCCTAAAAATGTTTTGCTGTAATTAACTTAGATAAACATAAAGCCCTCGGACCATGGGACATTAGCCTTTGTCGCCTCACACATAAGGCAAGACCCTCTTGGCCATGCGTTTGTTTATTGTGCCTCTGAATGCTAAAGAAACGCCATACATCCACCCACAAAACGACTCAAGTGGTTAAGTATAAAAGGAGAGAAAATGAAAATGCCTTCTTCACTTTGCTGCCAGTTGCAGTTGAGAATAAAAAAAAAGAAAAGCTTGTGCAAATAAATCATAATTAGGCATGTAAACATTCAACTTCTGTGCATGTGTGAGAAAAGGCGATTACATTAATCGTCCATTGAGCTCCCTTGTGGCAGATTTCTGCGTACACAAAGTCTGCAAATTGATGGCAAAAATAAAATAAAGTACAAAATAGAACACAAAATACAAATAAAATATATGGAAACATTTTACTAAAAAATGTTAGAGCTGAAAAAATATTTAAACATTTTATTTTACAGAGTTCAAACTTTTTAAAAATTATGTATATAAAGTTTAAATTAAACAATTTTCTCACAAAGCTTCTTATATTTTAGGCATATTCTACATTTTATTCACCAAATTCTTAAAATACTTGACTATTTTTATTAGCTAAAAACAATGAAGAACAAATATAACACAAAATACAAATTAAATATATGGAAATATTTTACTGAAAAATGTTAGAGCTGAAAAAATATTTAAACATTTTATTATACAGAGCTTCAAAAAATGTAGAGTACATAAAAGAAATTAAAAAAAAAATTAAATCAAACTTGAATTGATTTTAGAAAAGTGTATACAATTTTCTCACAAAGATTCTACATTTTATTCACAAAATTCTTAAAACACTTGACTATATTTATTAGTTGAAAACATACACATTAGTTACTGTTAGAGCATTTAAACTTCGTCACACATCAAAAACAAACTTCTATTAATTTTTGCTACTTGCCTTTACTGTTGTTATCATTGTTTTATTATTGGTCGTATTGCAGTGCAGTAATATTGTGTGTGTGAGTTTGCGTGTTTTGTGCTCCTCTTTTAATTTGTCTTGCTTAATGATGCGTAAATTGCTAGACAGCACTTTATAGACGCCATCATTATATATTATATACTTCTATATATTTCATGCGTAGGCGTTGGGTCATTTCTAGACGATCTAGGGTCGAGGTCAACATCGCAGTCTGCTTTATTTATTTTTTTTTCTACAGTTCCCGTTCGTTGACTGTTGTGTATTTTTTTTTTGTTTTTGTTGTTATTTACGATCCCCTCAAGCAATCAATTTGTGTAAACAGGCCGGGCTGGGACGGCTTCAGTCAATGTGCGCATAATTGATTTCTTACCTCTTTCTGGAGAATACTTACTCGTAATTATAGCTTACAATTGATGTTACCATTTACCTTGTCGTTGTCGTTGTTGTTGTTGTTGTGGCTGTTTTTATTGTGCACCCCATTGTGTGGTAAATTATAGGGTTTACGAGCCGGGGCTGGGCCTCTTTTGAGTGTCGGCAAAATGGGGCGTGTGCCTCAACGCTCGGAATCTTTTAATTGGCCTATCGCAGTGATTTTCGAAATTGGTTTTTCCTCCAGTTATTCGCTTTTTAATGCTTGTCTTTTCTAATGACGAAATGTCTATTTGAAGTTTATGTTCAATCTCCATAAAATTTATTTTTAGAATGATTTAACTTGTTTCTAATCAATTTTTTCTTGTCTATTTTTCTTTACAGGTATGTAAAATGTTGATTGACTTGGGAACTAAGAACTATGATGAAGTAAGACATGAAAAAGTAGTAAGAAAAGTGTAGTGAAAACTTTCCACTGTCATAAGAGCGTTTTAATCATGTTTTAAACTCTAGTTGGAAACACAATTTTTTCAAAACTGAACCCACTTTCATCCTAGCTTTGCAATTATTTTCATTCTAACTTGATGTAAAAGTTCATTGCACAATTGCTACTCTACATTTTTTGGGTGCCATTTGGGAACTAAGAACCATGAGAAAGTAAGGCATGAAAAAGGAGTTAGAAAAGTGATTTTTAAAAGAAAGAGCGTTTTAATCATGTTTCAAACTCTAGTAGGAAACACAATTCCTTCAAAATTGAACCCACTTTCATCCTAGCTTTGCATTTATTTTAATTTAAACTTAATGTCAAAGTTCATTGTACAATTGCTACTCTACATTTTTGGGTGCCATTTGGGAACTAAAAGCTCTGAGAAAGTAAGGCATGAAAAAGGAGTAAGAAAAGTGATTTTTAAAAGAAAGAGCGTTTTAATCATGTTTTAAAATCTAGTTGGAAACACAATTCCTTCAAAATTGAACCCACTTTCATCCTAGCTTTGCATTTATTTTCATTCTAACTTGATGTTAAAGTTCATTGTACAATTTCTACTCTACATTTTTTGGGTGCCATTGATTGCAATGAAATGCATTCCTTTTTGTCCCACTATTAGCAGTAAGCTGTTGAGTTTTTTGGCTGTCGCATCGCATTTCATAGGTGAAAAGTTAAACCGCTTCTCAAACGCAACGAATTTTCTCTGTGTATACAATATATATAGTATGTGAATAGAGGAGCTGCTTGGTTGACCTTCTGGCAAAACTTCACCTTGTTCTGCTGCTGCTGCTGCTGCAATTTATTTCAACAGCTTATCAAGTTAAAGTTCTGGTGGGATCTTTCATTTCACTGTGTGCCGCACGTAGCACGAAGCGCTTTTTGTGGCAGCTTAACCATTTTGGACGTCATGAAAAGTTGACTCTGCCAGGGGGGCTGGAAGGGTGGGGGGATGCTGCTTTTCTGCACTGACTGTTGTCGCCATTTGCGTTAAATGTGGCAACAACAACTACAACAACAAAACATTGCTGCGTAATAGAGACGACGGCTAGTTGAAGCTGGGGAGGCTTGGGGAGGTTTTCTTTATTTTTTTCGGGTGGGTTGGTCGACAGTTAAGGGTTCAGGCTACTTCAGCTTTTTTCCCTTGTGTGTGTGTGACGCTGAATTAAGTCTTTGGAAGCAGTCAGAGCGCAACAATGGAATGCTGCTGCTGCTGCTGCTGCTGTTAGAGTTGCACTTAACTTCAGACACAGGAAAGCCGAGGAGCTGTGTGCAACGTGGCACAATAAGCACAAGGACAACGACAATGACAACGGCAACAGCAACAACAACGACAGCAACAACAACGACAACAGTTAAGCATTGGCAATGGTGTGTGGCTGACAAAAACAAAAGTCGCATGCAAGTAGCATGAAATAGTTGCTGTTGGCCAAAGTCAAGTACCCGGCGATTTTTCTTACACAATAATACACTTTTCCTATTTTGCTGACAGGTTTTTCTCTTAGTGCAGACAACTGTGATAATGATTAAATTAGATTATGGATGCTTACCATTTTTCACACCAACTTCACATCAGATACAACGACCCCAAACAGTTTTTTCTATTTCTTTTTTCCAGTTCGTCACAGCGCATTTTCAATTTATGGCGCATCCCATGTGGGAATTCAATGCGGGTGTGTATCTATGTGTGTGTGTAGATGTGTAGAATAATTACCAGCAAAAGTTTTATGTTGCATTGTGGTGGGTGCATTGTGGATAGATAGAAGTCGAAGTATCTTTTAGATAAGGCAAGTGCAATGAAGCGAAAATTAAAGTTTATTGACAGTTTTCTTAAGCGCATTTGTTTTTGACTCCAATGCCATTTGACTTCTGCGCTACATTCTCAACGCCCCAGCGTATCTTCAAGATACATCTTCTTCGCCTTCTTTGTCTTTGCTCAGCTATCTGGAACACATGTGACGATTACAGCGAAAATCATCTCGAAGCATTTTCAATTGAAAAGGAGTAGGAAATTGGTTGGAGAAAAGCTTGAAGACTATAAGATACTCTTTCAGAAAACAACTTTCAAATAAACTTAAAGCAAGCCATGAAAAAATCAATATAAAAATGCTTTTTAGTCAAACATATCTGCATATAAGATATACCCCACTTTCCCATCGAAAAACAGTGCATATAGGAAATTATATCTATATTTATCTTTGGACCATTGCTCTGCAGTGTGTGTCTGTGAAATTTGACACACAATTTACGTTAAGTAATTGAATTCAATTGCTGCAGAAGTTACAAGCAGTCTATTCGAGTAGAGAGAGGAAAAGTAATGTAAAGTGAAAAAGAAAATGTTGATAACATCCAGAATGCGTGTGGACTATAACTTAACCGTTAGTTGGCATTGTGAAATGGATATATATACAATATATGCAAGCTTAAAAGCAATAACATACACAAGTCAAGAGTTGAGATAGTTATTGGATATATTCATAATCAATGACTTAAAATGTAATTCAATAGCTGTTCATCTAATCAAATTAAAGTTATTTTTCTGATAGCTAAAAAATTTTGCTCTTTACTCAAGTTTCAGTTTTAATCATATAATTTAGAATCTCGCTATTGAATTATAAAAAAAAACATTTAAATTGAGGCTTACAAAAGTGCTTAAACACGGCATAGGAAAATAAAAAATATTTAATTAAAGTTGATTGACTAGGAGATACTCTTTAAAAACCACTTTAATTTATTTCGTTTGACAGATTTGACTTTATTACAAGTTAAGTTTCATTAATATACATTACAACCTGCAACTCTTTAGTTCCTAAGGTCTCTCAAAGATATCTTCATTCTGCATGCTACATTTATACAATTTGATGATACTACTGCTGGGTACAAGAAAAAAAATTAAAGGAGAGTTTGTCTCACATGCCATATAAAAGACTAATTACACTTTACTCAGAAAACTTTAACGATGAGTGCCCGCAGCGAGAGAAACCGCATTGCCATAAAAAGGAATACACACAAGAGTGAGGCGCCACAAAAGTGTTTTGGGGCGTTGCATGCCACACACACACACACACACTAAAGAAGATACATTTGTATCTGGTGTTAGGGCTGGGCCACATGTAAATGACATTGGGTAGCAGTAGATCTTCTTCTTCTTCTTCGCCTGAGTTGCGCCCATTTAAACAGAGATACAAAGCGCTCGGCACGAAGATGTCTGCAGAGGATGCAAAAGACGCATCCGACGTGTCTCCTTTAGCAAAGTGACAAAATCTCACTCGCAGTACGTGTTGTCTCTCTCTCTCTCTCTCTCTCCCTCTGTCTCTATCTATCGCTGCTTCAACTTTAACTACTTGCCCCAGCAATTGTTACTACATATGTTCGGAAGTTCGTCTGAACGTACTACAGAACTTGACAGGATGACTATTTGTCATCGCATTCCTTCATCACTGGGATTAAGTTCTCCTGTTCCCTGCTTTGGGTCCCTGTCGACAATGGCATTGGCTGCTGCACGCAGAATACATACATATATTCAGCTGCAGTGCGTCACAGATTTACTTTTTCAAATGAATGCCACATAACGAAGCGCTGCCAAAATATGTTGAAGCAATGAAATGGGAAAAGATTTGAGGGGAGCTACCTTGGAGACTTGACAGATGTTTCCAAACACACACAGTTGGCATTAACAGTGTTGCAAAACTGATAAAATGCTGTTAGATCGGCAATATTGACTTATTTTATCGATAACTATCAATTTTAAACATTTATTTCATATTTAAAAATAAAAAGTTAAGGACTTTAGCTTAAAAATAATTGACAATGGATAAAAATAAAAACCTATCGCTAAAACCTATTATAATCGTTTTTGTTTATATGGAAAATTAAAACTTTTTACCTTTTAAAACTTTTTTTTTTTAAATTAATTTTTTATAAAAATTAAATTTTTAACATTTTTTCAATTTAAATGAAAGTTAGGGCTTTGCGAAACTTTGACAATCGACAATCAACTATTATAATCGATTTTTTACAGTGTTGCAAAACTGATAAAATGCTGTTAGATCGGCATTCGACTGATTTTATCGATAACTATTAATTTTAACTTTTTTCTATTTAAAAATAAAATTAAGGACTTTAGCTTGAAAATAATTGACAATGGACAAAAATGAAAACCTATCGATAAAACCTATTATAATCGATTTTTTTAACTGATGGAAAATTAAAAGCTTGTAACTCTTAAACACATTTTAAAATATTTTCGTATATATTCAAGCTTACACAATTAAAACCTCTTAAGATTTTAACACATTATTCTTAGTTTATTTTGACCTTTTTTCACATTGTGTACAAGTTTTAAGCTCAGAAATTCCCAAGACAATATATTTGCCACATTTATTTTCTTATTTTGTTACATCTTTATCTTTTTGTTATGTTGCACAGCAGTTTGTTTTAATTTATAGACAAGAAGAAACTAAGAAAAAGAAGAAGAATAGAGAAATAAAACTGGTTTTACATCAATGCAACACGGCAGAATACGCTGTTAATGTTGACGTTTGATATGTGGGGCACGCCCAACTACCGCCCACTTGGGAGGGGGGTGGGAGGGGGGTGGTATTGGTAGCAGCAGCAAGAAACATGTGTCTAAATTCGCATTCTCTGCTCTCTCTCTCTCTTCAGGCAACGCAGCCGTACATTAAAAATCTACGCTTCCGGCTAAGCTAGTATCCCTCATACCACAATAAACACACACACACACACATGCACAATAACATTTTTATCCCAGTCTTGGAGCTTGAGCTATAGAAAACATTTGGGAAATGGTGGGGCAAATGCATTTGGAGTGTTTGCGGCAATGCCAAAATGAAATACATAATACTTAGCAACAACAAAAAGTTTTATTTTGTTGCTGAGTTGCATTTTTCCATGCGGGGTGGGGGTGGGTTGTGTGTGTGTGAGTGTGAGTGTGTTTGGGGGTGGCTTTTGCTTTATTTTTTTAATTCAATATAGCTGGGAGGCATTTTTTTTTTTTGTTGGGATGACAGGCCCGTTGGGCAATCGCAAGAGGCAAGAACACAACATATAAAATTTGTTTGGTAATCCGCTTTTAAAATAATGAAAAAATGCATTTAGATTTATGCGAGTGAATAGCGAAAAATTCAAAACTTTTTGTCGGTCATTTCGAACACACAAAGAAAAAAAACAAACATGAAGAGGAAATTTTTCTGCAAATTATGCATGCATGCCCCAAAGCCGATTTGATAATCAATCGAAGTGCATTGCTCCAATTGTACTAAAGTTTAGTGGTAAAAACTTTAAAAATTTCTCAAACAACTCATGTTTTGTTACCTGCACACTGAAACAATAAATTTGAACGCTGCAAACGAATCAATAAAATTGCTAATTTAACGCTCCAATTAACCGATTATTCTGCCCACAATTCTGGTTGAGAACTTGAGCGAACAAAGGCGAAAGTTTTTGACGCATAAAAAACAAACGAAAGTTGTTTATGTTTGTTGTTTGTGGTTTATTTTATGTTTCAAGAAGCTTTTAAAAAGGAAATCATCAAAAGAAAACATTATAAAGGGTTGGCTAGAAAACGGTTTATTTTTGCAGTAATCTTATTTAATTAATTTAATTTATTTGCATTTTAGTTTCTAACACAACAAGTTTAAGAACTTATAATCTTATAATTCTTTAGTTGGCACTATTCAATAATTCTATAATTATTAATACTATTTATATTACTATTATCATTATTATTATTATAACTATTTTTATTGCTATTATTATTATTATTATTTATTATTATAGCTTCTTCCTAGCAACATTTTTAAAGCCCAATTGCCAATCTGTAGCTTATGCCACAATATTGAAGAAGTTATGCTAGTCAGCATTTGCTGCATTGCAACTGTTTTTGTTCCATAACACATGCTTGCCACAATATATATGTATGAGCTTTGTAGCATGCAGCAGGCAATAATTCAATGCACTATGAAGAGCTTGGAGAATGAGACACAAACACAACACATTACTGAAAATCCCAAACACCTTCGTTGTCTGCTTGCCACCGAATGGTAGACTATTGTGGTGGTTACGTGTTGGTGTTGCAAGCATTATGTGGTGTTGGTGTTGTTGGTGCTGGTGGGGCAGAAGCATGCCAGGCGCCGGCTGACTGCAACTGCAATCTGTCTGCCCTTTTCTCTCTGTCCCTCTGTCTGTCTGTCTGTCTGTCTGTCTGTCTGTCTGTCTTACTGTCGGATGAAAGTCGTCAGCAGTGTTGCCAGTTAAGCATATTTCAGGCTAGTTCTAGCATTTTTCAAAATGGAAAAGCTTATAAATTTAACGAATAGCTTTTAGCCTGAAATCTAGCATATTTTAATATTCATTAAGCTTATTTTAGCTTAAAAAATATATTGCATCAAAATTAAATATTTTACGACTCTAAAATGTTTTACGGCCATACAAATATCGAAACTTGTTAATTTTTGCCGATCGTACATCAATGAATATTGTCAAAACGAAATTAAGAAACAAAATGCATTTAAAAATTGCAATATTCAGCATAAGGCTAGCATTATTTTTAATTTTACAGATATGGATTGCGTCGAAATGGAAAATGTTGCAACTCATATTATTTGCCACAAATATATTTAAATATGGTGTCATTAAATGATAAATGTACATCGCAAGAAGATGAACAAGATATTGGCGATGTAGTGGCATGATTTAAATTAAAATTAAATATTTAAAAAACATATTATTTTGTGTATTTTTATTAATTTAGACTTAGCTTATTTTGCAGCATATTTTTATGTTGTTAATTTTTAGCTTTTTTTTAAAAGCATATACTTGCGTGCTCGAAACCTGGCAACACTGGTCGGCAGTTGGCAATCGAGAGTGAGAGAAAGAGAGAGAGAGAGAGAGGGATGTATTTGCGCCCGGTTGACGCCTTGAGTGCAATCGCTTGCACCTTTGAAGCGTGTCCGTGTCGCACCACCAACAGCGTCGCTTTGTTTGGGGCAACAGAACGATTGCTGGGTTACCCTTTTGCCAGATGCATTTTCTGTATCTGTATCTGTATCTGTATCTATAGCTGAAGTTGGAGTTGAAGCCGAAAGGCAAATGATCTAACCCCGCTCTCACTCACTTTGTCAGCTCTATTTATATTTGTTTGCTTTTGCATATGCAACATTGAAAGGCCGAGATACATGCATACATACATATATTAATGTTTGTGAGGTGTATTCAATTAGTAGATCGCCTGCAGACCTTTAAATTTGATAGCAGCTTTGTCTTGACAGCCATAATTTGGCTTTGCTTTAAGGCTTACGAGGAGAAGATTTAGGAGAATTTTAGTAAGTTTGCTTTAATGTTAACGCTATGTTAAGTTTCTGTTTATTTTTTTACAATAACATTCTTAAAATGTTACATTTAATGTTAGGTATGGTTTTTTATAAAACGCTAAAAAACATTATTCGTTAACATAACATTTTATTATAAACAGAGTATTTTTTCGTTGTGCATTATTTTTATTTTTATTTTTTAATACTTTTTTTAATATATTATTATTTATTTATTTTTTATTATTTTATTTTATTTATTTTTTATTCGTTAACATAACATTTTATTATTAACAGAGTATTTTTTCGTTGTGCATTCTCCACCTTTATTTTATATTTTTTTCCTGCACATTCCAATTTGTAAACACATGCGCGCATTTTCAATGCAACATGCAATTTGTCTGAGTTGCAGCACTCTCCAGAGTGTTTCGCCCTTACCTCTTGCCCCTCCTCTCCACTCCTCTCCCATCCTCTCTGGAGCTTCATTTGCAACTCTTCATCTTCACCTTGATGGCGCAATGTGTTGCCTTTGCTTTTTGTCATTGCCATTATAATTGATAGCGTATAATTTCGTTGCTTTCCACCAATTCCATTTCCCAATTTTCCCTTTTCCTCTCTCTCCCCCTCTCCCTCTCTGTTCTGTCTGTTTCTGTTTCTGTCACGCTCCTCAGCGTTTACTTTTATGCAAATTTTCGTGCAAATTGCTTTTAATGCATTTTGAATGCAATTTGTGTTTTGTACGTTGGAATTGAAGTGGCACACAAAAACTCGTAATTGAAACTGAAAGATTTTAATTTAATTTGAGTTTCTGTATTTCTCTTATCTCCATCTGTATCTCTTCCTTGTCTGTCTACCTCCCCTTCTTCCCTTTCTCCCCCTTATCTCTTTCTGTTTGTTTTTAGGGGCAAGTTCTCTTTCTCTTTCTATTTTTAGCTGCAACATGCGGGATGTTGTGTTGTATGTATCTATGTATAATTTGTAACGCCTGCATTTTGGCTATAGGCCATGGACGCATTCATTAAATTGATTTAGATAAAATCGTCTGTGTGTGCGTGTGCAAGTGTGTGTGTGTGTGTGTGTGTGTTTCTGTTGACAATAATTACTACTAGCGAATTGTGCTGGCCATTGTGAGGCCAACTTAATTAGGACAAAACGTTCTACAATTTGTGGTGGCAGCATTGGACCTGTAAATTGTACAACGGTTTTAAATGGCCAATAAATTAAGGCCCTGTCTCTCTCTCCCTCTCACTCTCTGCTTTCAATACAAGAAAATTAGCGGTTGGAGTAATGATTTATTGTCTGATAAAAATAAATCGCTAGCTGTTTGAAAACTGAAAGGCAGTGAGTGAAAAGATTTGCATTCAATTTGTGGGCGAGAATTTTTTTTTTTTTTTCAAAATTTGTATTAAACAGTGAAATGATAAAAAGTTTAAAACTGAATAATTTTTTTTAAAGAATTTTTCCTGGAATAATAAGTTAGTTTAGTACCAGTTGAAATAGTTTTCCATTGCACTTGTCGTTAATGCTATCAATAAACAATACAAATTTTAATGAGTTTTAATATTGCATAACATATGTATGTATGTGTTTTATAATTAAATCCACTCTAGTGCATTAAACTATCCTACCAATTTGGAAGTATCAGTTATAAAACGTAATTTTAGGCTTTGGGCATTATCATAAAACACATTTGGGGCTAAGCTTATTTCTATGGAAATAATGCACATTTGCCAAAAATGTGGCACTAAAATAAATTGAGTGGTTGTTGAATGCGGCGGGAAAGAGAGGGGGGTTGTTTCGACCCTTAAACCATGATCCCCCAACGGCAATGGCATATTTTGGCTAATTTTGATTATTTTACGGCCGCCTTTTTTGTGGAAGGCGGATTTTTGTTAATTACCCCAAAAACATGGGCACACCACACTAAAAATGTGTGTGTGCAAGTGTGTGCACTCTATTAAAATGGTTTGTGGGGTCTCCTGTGTGTGTGTGTGTGTGTGTGTGAATTTTTGTGCCTTTTTTGTCGGACTTGCCATGAATGTGACATTAATGAGCTCTTGGCTTATCCCACAGGCACAGACAGGACTAAATAGCCTGGTAGCAAGTTGATGCCATAATTTGTCCTTGAATTTGACTGTCGCATTGTTAAAATGTTCATAATTAAATTGTTCCACAGACTGAATGCTCATTTAGAGGTTATCAAAAGGACGTTGAAAAGGTCGACAGCAAGAACAGAATTCTGGGAATTGAAAATATTCAGTTTTTGTGTGTGTGTTTTGTTAGCAACCTTTTAGTCACTTTTTAGTAGCTAACAAAAAAGTTAAACCTAATCCGCTAGGTAAAGTCAAAAAGTTGACTTGATAACTTGACATTAATTTCATTAACTACATTCTTTGGGGAGGGGAAAAAAGTGCACGTTTAATTGGATTGTTTATTGTTTCTTGGGCTGAGGTGTAGATTATTTTAAGGGTCAGAGCTTTCTTCAGGTGTCATAACAAGCTGCAAATAAAAGCTTCTGAACTTTAAGTCAATTAAAAAGTTACGCAAATTACAAAATCAAATCAAAAAAGAAGATTTTTCCTTAAAAATTAATATATATTGCTGGAATAAGGAAAAAGTTAAACGTACGAATATTAAATAAGAATTTTTTAAAGAAACTCTGGGGATTTTTAACTAGTATTTAAAAGAAACTTGAAGAATTTTTTCAAATATATTAGTTAAGGTTCCCTCTCCTAAATTTAATTTAGAAGGTTTGATCGCTTCCTTTAATAAAAAATTATTTCTAAAAAAAAGATTTTTTACGCTCTAAAAATATATTTTTATTCAAAACAAAACCAACTCTAGTATAATCTCATTAAAAATACATAAATTAGAATTTTTTAAAGGAACTTTGGTTATTTTGAATTAATATTTGAAAGGAACTTGAAGGAATCCAGTCGGATTATTAAATTTAATTTTCTTGAGGTTTTTTAAGATTTTTTTACGCTCTTTGGAATTACTAACATTAATGTAAAAATATATTTTTATTCATAAAAAAAACCAACTCTAGTACAATCTCATTAAAAATGCATATACTTATCTTAAGTAGGAATCATAATTTTTCGTTAGCTTTGTCGGCCATAAAGAAGGCTTCAAATATTCTTGTTTCTTGATGGACACTCATAAGTTTTTAACCTAAAATAAACCCAACTCAAGTCCAGTTGAACACTTCAGGCACTCCAAGCGAGGCCAAAAAGGCCGAAAGGATAAAGTGAAATTGCTTTTGGCTTATTGCAGAAAAGCAGCAAAAGGTAAAATCTGGCTCCAGCTAAAATTGAAAAGGTGCCAGACTGCTGCTGCTGCTGCCTCTCTTTATTGGAATTCTTGCTGGCAGTGTGTACTGTACAGGTAGCTTCAGTAGCTGAATTTATGTTTACCGTCGCTCTAATTAAATTTAATATGCATATTGCCAAGCCATTTGAAGTGGCCAGCTGTCCAGCTGTTCAGTCCAACAGGGCCGGCAGCTAAAAGCATGTCAGGAAAGCGGTACGGTTTAGTAACGTTAGGTTTGGTTCGGTTTGGTTTTGGTTTGAGGTACGGTTCGTTGTAGAGAAATGAGCTTGTGGTCGCTACGTTGAGTGTGTGTGTGTGTGCGAGTGTGTGTGTGTTGGGTAATAAATTTGATTAGTAGGATTTACGGGGCCATACGGCAAACGTAAACGTAAACGTCAAATGTTCGTGGTGCAGTAAATTTTATGCTAAACACAGGAACACAGAGAGGGGGAGGGGTGTGGAAGAGGGGGACGCCGGGTTAGTTGAAAGGCTTGAGTTGCTTTTGCTGCCTTTGCCTTTGCCTTTTCTTTCGTTGTCTGCTATTTTTTTTGTGCTTTGTTTTGTTACGTTTTAACGAGTTGTTACAATAAAATGTTATTGCATACTTTATGGCGCGTATGTACCCAATGTGTGTGTGTGTGTGTGTGTGTGTGTGTAGGAAGCAGACAGACAACGTGGCATTGGGAATATGGCTGGCAACTAAAGCTAAAGTTGCGTCTCAAGCGTCACAAAAATGTTTTTGTAAAATGCTAAACAAAATGGCGACGCAGCGTTTAAAGTTGAGCCAGGAAGGGAGAGAGAAAGAGTGAGAGAAGCTTTTGTCTCTTTCTCCTTTTTTTGGCAGACTCTCCATAGCCATATAATTAGTGCAGCCCGAAACTGGCCTTTGACGTTTGACGCGGCAGCAGCATCATCATCATCACATAAACAATTGCAGCACAAATTGCTTGCACCATCAAAGTCCAGTTGTTGCTGTTGCAGCAGCAGCAACATCATTACCAACATCATCATTATCATCATCGTCATCATCGTCATATAAAAAATGGGCTGTCGAGATTACGGCGCGATAAAGCAGGCAAAAACGAAGTAAATGGACAAGCGACGTGGCTAAAATGAAATTTATGCCATGCTCTGAAGTCTTTTCCCTCTCTCTCTCTTGCGCGCTCTATCTCCCTTATTTTTTATGCCCATCTCTTTGCTGGAATTTCTGGCACATTTCGCCTGCTGTGCGCTGTGCCGCCATTTTGTTTGCAGCCATTTTCTTCCTTTTTTGTTCGAGGCCGCCGCAACTAAAATGAAATGCAAGTCCTCCTCTTTCTCTTCCTCTGCTCATCCCTCCCGCCCCCCCTGGGGAACGCATCGTTACAGGCAGCACTAAAATTATGCGCATTGGGCTTCTTTTGCTATTGAAATTTTCGGGGATTTTCCTGTTCTGTTCGCATTTCCAATGGATAAAATAGTAGTAGAAGCAAAAACCCATTTTTTTGCGGCTCTCTTTGTGGCTAAAAACTGAAAACTGCGTGTGTGTATATATATATATATGTGTGTGTGTGTGTGTGTGTGTGTGCGTGAGTCGATTGAAATGCATTTGATGTTTCACGCTGTGGGACATAAATCTACATTTTTGACTTTGCTTCATATTGAAAAATCATTCAAAACCTGTCAAAATTATGCCAAAAATTATGTAGGGAATATTTTTAAATTTTTTACTCTTGTATCTTCTTACTAACCTTTATCTCGTTTTTTTGTTTCTTTGCAGGTAAGATTTGAATCTTAAAGATGCTCTTTTAGGAAAACAATCACAGCTAAGCTTTAAAATATATTTTATTGATTATTTCCATTGATATCTCTGGTCGTTGACACCCAGTATTTTGTTCATATCTCTCTCAGCTTTCTGCTCTCATTTTTGTTCATTTCATTTGTGAAATTTTAATCAGAGAAGTCGTCGCCACAACACACAAATTAAGATTTATGTGCACTTAAATAAGTTTCATTTCAGCGGGCAAATTGTCAAGCAGCGAATAATGAAATTACAATTTCATTTATATAATTAATATTATTTAAAACGGAATATTTAAATCATATCGCATTAATTGCGGGCGAGAGAAGAGAGAGAGAGAGAGAGAGACAACAGTTCACTTGAAAAGTATGCGACACATTTTCATCCCAGCCATCGGCCAGCAGGCAACAAAAAGGCTAATAAATCAGCGCAAATTAATTATATATAAGACGAGAGGGAGGGGTGGTGAGGTGGGGTGGGCCATAAATGACAGCAACACTTATAAAAGTGTTGTGGGTATTTTTATTTTAATGCTAAAGGAGTCGGAGTTAACTGCTCATTGACATTACAGTTATGTGCATAATAAGTGCGCATTATGTTGCATAATCCAGACAATAAAACACAATTACAGCATCAAGAAGAGAGGCGTGGAAAGAACCGCAGAACAGCCAAAGGCTGAAAATTATTGGGATGAAATTGCGGATCAAATTATAGGCCACATCTGGCCAAAAATACCCTGCAAATATGTTTGGCATTATATTGTCAGTTATGCTCTGACAATGCCAATTAAACTTGTTAATAACAATTTTTGCATGGCGAAGAGAGCTTAATGGAAATTGCTAGAAATGTCAATTTGCATTTAGTATCAGTCAATCTGTTATTCGGGTCAGGGTCTCAGAGAACACAAAAGATTATCGAATGGCAATAATTGTTGGCTTTTGTTAACCGCTTGTTGACCTATTTAATGGTTTAACAAGTTGTTCTGGTTAGATATTATATATATTTTTAGCTAATTGAATGATGAAACCGGTTGAATGGCAATCAAAAAGTTCGAAGAAAACAAAAACTTGTTTCCTATTTGTTTACTTCATTGAGTTTATTATACGACAACAATGTTTACTTTGCATATGTTTTATGATGTTGACAAATCCATTTAGTTCGAAATCTCTTCAGTTGATTACTTGCCGCCATGAACATTGCAAACTTTGCAATCACCATTGATAATCACATTGCCGGGACTCAAAGGATTGGCTGTTAAATGGAAATGAATGTTAAAGATTATTTGCTTTGAATACTCATTCCAATGCAAAACTTACCACTTGCAAGCGCCAGCAGACCGAGCAGAAAGGCAACCGACAGGAATTTCATATTGCTAACTTAGTTAATTAGTGTTGCTTGTGAGAGACTAAAAGCTGAACTGATGCCAAGTAGCCCGAAGCGATCAGCTTTTATACAGAGAGATTCTTGCTATCAGTTCTCGCTTGTGGGAAACCGCATTGTTGATTATCAATATGGGATTACCCACTGAGAGTAGCTTGTGCATTTCCCCGCTTGCGTTGTGCGAGAGAGAGAGAGGTAGAAAGACAGAGAGGGAGAGAGATAAGCCGGTCTCTTAAATAATATAATTGATTTGAAACTGAAACTGGCTTTCAATCAAAATTCTAGCTAGCTAGGTAATCAACTTTGACTTGACGGTATTTCTGAAGAATTAAAACCGGGCTTTGCCAATGTTGACACTTTATGACACTCGCAATTAAATACTCGTCGCACGTTGCTGCGTAATTGTCATTCGCGCATTAAATTCTTTGTAACTTTGTGCTTAAGCAATTTGCATTGCAAATTTTCGCAACAAGGAATTTGATAAATGCGATTTAATTTGTTGTTGTTTGTAATCTAACTTGATATTAACTATTAATGTTTGCATGTTGATCGATCTATCATTAAAATAGATTTTATTGCAATCGATTAATATCGGTGTGAGGTAATATTGCGTCTGCATGGAATATTTAGATGCAGTTTCAGCATTTTTGTCCAGTCATTCAGTTACTGTATTTAAATATTGAGTTTAAGGTACAAAATACCTCTTATTATAGTACAAAATGTTATCGATAAACGATTAAATCAGAAATCAACCATCTAAATCAACTAACTTAAAATGCAAGCATTGCATTTTTTGATTAAGTTCAAGAGTAAACGAATTTCAGCTCAATGCTTAAATTCACTTTCTGATCAATGCACACAATCAATGCAGCGAAGTTTAAGTCAATGGTAAGTAAATGGTACTGCCATCAAAAATCGAAACGAAATCCGAATTGAAAGTGGAAAATAGGTGTTGTAAAGCGAAAAAGAACAAACGAACGCAAACATAAATCAATTCATCATCAAATCGATGTTCAGTGTTCTGTTCTGTTTTTCAAACGTATCGACAATTTTCTAGTGCTGTGCTGTTGTTTGCAAAGCGAATGCCAAGTGAACTTGCAGCATTTTTCAATTTTGCAACGTCCCTCTTTGCCCCCCGCGCCTTGGACTATGCTGCTATAAACGTAATTCGCGAAAATCAAGCGGGGAAATGTACGAGAAAAAAGAGAAATAAGAGGGAATATGGAGTAAATTGAATGGATGTTAGGTTATACGGGAAGAGGGCAGAATGATAAATGCACAAAAATTTACCAACATCAAAATCAACAAGAGTTTTCTCTCTCGCTCTCTCGCTTGCTCCAGGAAGCTCTACAGGAGGGGATTTATTTTTACCTTGTGCTTTTTTTTTTACAGCCAGTGCATTTTTTATTAAAGTTTTCTGTTTTCTTTTTTTTATGTCCTTTTGTGTTGTACCTTTTGTTATTATTTGGTGCGACAGAAGCCGTGGCAAGGACACGCATAGCTCAGCGATTTTTTTATTCGCGATGCTCTGCTGTTGAATTCTTTTGCCAGCAAGCATTCTTGGCGAGTTTTTAATTTATTTTATTTTCCGATGTGTCTTGTACTCCTCTTTTTTTTGGTTAGTTTTTCCTTGCATTTTTTTTGCATCCATTTTTTTTTTTGTGTAAATCGTCAATTCGTAATGCAATTTATGTGCATACAAATGAGATATCAGCATGAGACTATTTTTTTTTTTACTTCAAATTTTCTGCGCCCAAAGCGCATATACGGATTTTTTTTCATTATACTCGTTACTATTTAAACCCAATTAAGTGGGTGCGAAATCAACATTATCATTAACATTTAATGTGCATTAAAAAAGCTTTACAACAATGCAAATATGTTCGTTTGTTTGCTTGTATATTTTGCCATAATGCTATAACAGACAAATTAACAAGTTAACGATATTTAATATGCGCTTTGAAAGGATTTTAAGTTCACCTCGACTGCGGCTGCACTTAAATTTGCCAAATGAATTGGAATTAAGAAGATTTTGGCTAGCCACAATTTAATGCCATGTTGCAATATTAATGCCTTTTAAATGCATTTCAATTTCCGCTTTGATCTTGAGATGACAATACATCTAAAATTCCTCAATGCCTCAGCTGGAGACTATTAAATTATTTAGATGCTGCAAAAATGATAAATGCTCTTATCAAATTGATAATGAAATGCATAAAATGCTGTTAGCTCTTTAATCAAATTATGCTTTTTGGCAAAAGCAGCCAGAACAATAAAGTTAATTAATTTACTACTTGCCTGCCAGCTGATAAACATGGCCAAAAACGACAGGCAGTCTCAACTGTCTGTCTGTGCAGTAAATTAAATTCTAGAAACGTTGCAAACTCTGACAACTCTGCATTTAATAGCAGCAGAGAGTGAGATATATATATTTTTGCTCATCAATTTTCGGTCACAACAACACAACTTGATTATGCAAATCACGTATGTGCACACACACACACACATACAGAGACAAGTCGATTATAAAATATTAATAAATTAATTTAAATTGAAATTGTTATCACAGCAGTTGCTAGCCACGCCCATCTACGCCTCGAAAGCGACTATTAATGGCTTCTCATTGAAGGTACTTGGCAAAAGGATTGCGAAAGTTGCCTCCCCTGTCCCCCCTGCCCCCCATGCCCTATGTAAATTCTAATCGAAATCTCAAATGTTGCGCTGTTGTCAATTTTCATGCCACAATTTATGTTAATTCAGTTGTAACCTTTGATACCGTTAGGCGCCTTTCATCCCAACAATCCCAAAAGCATCCATTATACAACACTCACACAGACACACACACACACGCACACGCACACGCACGCTTGCACAATGACTGGCAACAATCCATTAGTGGGTTACTAACGGTGCTTTCATCGGGGGCGCCATTTTGTGTAACAACTGCAAATCAATGCCCTGACATGTGAAAAATGGCAATGTCGCTTTTGTATGCCATGTCTATTATAATATTCCTATATTATTTTATGCATGCAACTCTGCTCTTGCCACACTCCATATCCGTATGTGTGTGTGTGTCTGCATTTTCGTAATCAACCTCATGATAAATCGTTTGCGCAAAATTTATTGAGTTTTTGCATGACATCGCCAAAGCGACAGCAGCTGCAGCAACCAATCATATTTGGAATGGGATATTACACCAAAAATATGTATATATTTTGTGTCTGCTTGAAACCCTTTTTAAATCACTGCCTACTTATGGAACATAAGCTTCAATTTCTTAAAATAGTTTAAGGTAACCTGATGCTGTGAAAAATGTTTGTTTAACTTGCACATTTATTCATTCAATACTTTTGCATCGAAAAATCGAAAATGCTAATCCAAGCAATTTTATGTTCATGTTGTTTAGAGATAAAGTTTCCATTTGGCAGCCAAACAAACACTTGACTTTTAATTGCAGTGGTAATATTACTTGAATTTGTTTTTATTGCAAACGATATTTGAATATATTTGTTTACATGCCAACAAATTTATTGCTTTTACCAATAGCATTTTATGTTTGATCAGCTGTTAAACTTAGCACAGAACATATTCAAGTTTTGGTTTCTTTTCAATATGCTCGAGAAAATAAATACCAAAAAGTTAACAGAACTTTTCTTCTACATCAAAAGGTCAAGTTAATAAGTGGAAAGGTTTTTTAAAGTACATTTATTGTTTTCTGCAAATAAATTTACTTAATTGTCATATTTTAATTAGCCTTTAAAAAACTTTACTATATTACTTAAACAAATTCAACTAAACTAAGCTACATAGAAAATCCTTTTCTGTCAAATATATTCAAAAGTACATATTTCCAGATGTATAATTGATCACTGAGTAAATGTGGCCGGTTCAATGGCTTTGTTGTCTGTCTGTGTGTGTGTGTGGCAAAACCTCAAAAATGTTGCAGCTAACTAAATATTCGATTTCCTTCGCATTTTTGTTTTCTCCCCTTCCTGCTACTTGCAACTGTCAAGATGATTGATGAACTGTTAAAGTTGTGTGTGTGTATAGAATATACTCTTAATTGAGATACGAAAAATAGCTTAAATATTAAAATATGTATAGATAAAAAATCGTTTTTGGTTTGCACAGCTGCTGAAATAATTTGACTATTTGTTGCACTTAATGCATTTAGTGTGTTGCATTTCAAATTAGATAAATGCAAATGTGTCAATGTTTGAAATGTGCAGAAAAAAAACCATTAGAATGCTTCAACACTTCATTTGTATTTGTGTTTTATTTTTTTGGTAAGAAATTAAATATTTACGAGTGCAACAACAATTTGTATTATGTGCATAGATTTTTAAATGACATCAAATTGTTCGGTTTGACAAAGCCAACACAACAAACATGGTTTTTAATTACTCGAAATGAATATTAAATTTTGTCATTTAAGAACGTATTTGTAATGTTATAAAAACTTATAATGTGTAAACATTTCAAAGCCACCATCAAGATTAACTCATTCTTTGTTGACCCCTCGACAGAGACCAAAAATATAACATCAACACTGACTCACAAGTGTTGACGATATCCTCAAACAGCAGCCACAACTCAGCCTCTGAATGGGTCGTCAATAAAGTTGAGAATTATGAGTAGTTTCTGTCCCTAGAGCGAGATAGGGGGTTATAATGGCTGATGTTCCCAACTGCTTTATGTCCACTCTAAACACTCTCAACTGACTGTTGTTGCTTCTGTTATTGTGGCTGAGTTCCGTTTTTTGCAATTTATGGCACACACACACACAGAAACAAGTTGGCTGAAATTATTTTGAAATATTGCAGACAAAAGCTGCCTGTGCAAAAGACAAATGTGCTTTGCATGGGTTTTGTAACTGGGTTGGATTGTATAAATATGAATGAAAAACTATTAGTTGTGTGTGTGTGTGTGTATGTGTAGAAGGAAGTGTGCGCTTATCCCGGAGCTGGTTAGTTTCATCTCTCTTCATCTCTGGTGACATCTAAAGTGAGCCTGTGGAGAGAAAGCTACAGAATTTGACATAAGTGTAAGCTTAAAAGCGGTCAGTAAGTAAGGTGATTCAAAGGACCCATATATGTACTCTACTATCATGGCTTATACTACATACACACAGCTGAACTGTGTTACCTACTTTTTATACCCCGAACCCATGAAATGGGTAAAAGGGTAACAGACAGAAGGAAGCATCTCCGACCCTATAAAGTATATACATATATTCTTGATCAGCATCAACAGCCGAGTCGATATAGCCATGTCTCAGAGACTACAAGAGCTAGAGACTTCAGATTTTGGATATAAGTTCTCCTATACCATAAGCAGAACAAGGTTGTTTCAAATTATCGATTACTATTCTGGTTTCCGATATACACATGCAATCGATTACAAAAAAATCTCGAATTTGGAATATGTTAAAATGGGGATTGAAATAATAGGTAACGATAGCACTTTTCTGAAAATTTCGTCCAAATCGATTAAGAAACACCGGAGATATTTTATATTAAAATCAGGTCAAGAAAAATTGCACTACTGCAAGTCATTTTAATACACGGGTCCAGGGTATCTTTTAGTCGGGATCTCTCGACTAAAGCTTACTTACATGTTTTTTTTTTTTTTTTGGGCTATTTTGTAGTTGAACGAACCCGTGACTGTTGACCAGCCGGAAATGTAACAAAGGCCTTGTTGCGACAAATGTACAAGAGCTATATAGGCATACACTCTAAAAAAATGAGAGAGGGCCTAAAAAATGTTGTAAGAGGAAAAACAATTTTATTTTTTTTTTTTTTTTTTTGGCATCTTTATTCAAACTAGCTACTCATTTTCCCACAGTGGCTACAGAAAACACACAAAACACAGCATCAGTTCAGGCTTTCTGTGCTTCATGTCGCGTTCCGTTGCATGTTATCCAAAATGAAACAACAACGTGAGAAAGAAAAAACGAAAAAACATTTGACAGCCGTGACGCTCTTGCCAAAAATATTTGCCAGTTCAAAAACCATTGGACATTGGCCATTGTCAACGTTACGTTGCCACAGGCCACAAAACCTCGTGCCTCCTACCCTCCACTCTGCCCTTTTTTCAAATACAATGGGTGAATATTTGTACAGTTGACGCTGGCGTTCTTTGTTTTTTTCCGATTTATGTATTTTTTTATTTTTTTTTTTTATTGGTGCAGTCTCTTCTAGGGATACCGAACTTACTTGTAAAAACCTTTATCGCATTTCAAAAACAAAAGGTTTGTCTTACGATAAGAAGTACACATATCCTTCGATACTCGTTTTACTCGATTTCGCTTTTACACGGTTCATAAACGCGAATAAATTTCGATCATACCTGAATTTGTTAAGTTTCAACAGGTACTTTTTAAAAAATTTTCGTTTAATAATTTTTAAAATAATTTCACTACGACATCATGCAATTTTTTGTGCAAACTATACCTAATTTAAAGTTTCTGGATATGTTTTACCCTTGTTTCATTTGAATAAATGACTTAATTGCGCATTTTTTTTTTTTTCGTTTTACACGGTTTTATATAGAAAATAAAACAAAGATTTCATTTTACACGGATTTGTCTGGAACCTATCTTCAGTGTAAATCGGGGGATAGGTGTAAAAACAAACTAAAAGAACGGATATGGACGAAAGGTACATTACCTGATTTTTTAAAACACTCTTATCATATTCATGGATTAGTTCCATTTTATTTTCTCTACAACTGTGACAATTCCTCATCATATAAATACAGCTTAGAGTAACCAAGAAATATTAGTACTGCTTAAGACAGCGACATGGGTGTTAAATTAGCGTATCTTTTATTTTTCCTACAATTATGGCACTTGGCCACATCACAACTTTGTTTAGGTGAGTATTGTTGAAATACAACTTTGTGATATCAGGTGAAAATAATGTTATTGTTTAGTTGGAAAATTGAACAGTAATGAATTTAGATTTGGCAACAAGCTGTACCACATTGAAACTTATCTAGAAGTCAATTGGTCTCGGGCATTTCAAAACTGTGTTCGGTGGGGCGGAAATTTACTGAACATAGAAAGCTCTTCGGAAATGAACTGTCTTTTGAGCAAAATGAAAAATAGTAGATACTGGATTTCAGCCAATTGCCGAGCCGGAGGTAGGCGATTCATTTCAATTGTAACTGACGAACCCATGCCTTACCATCGGTGGGGAGCAGGAGAACCAAACAACTTAGGTGGACATGAGGAGTGTGTCGAAATAAAATGGAGTGCTTTAAATGATGAAAAATGTAGTAAAGATCTAAATTATATATGTCAAAAAATTTTAGCATAAACAGTTGCACTTATTTCTGTTATTGTTGCTGTTATTATTATTTATTTATTATCATTATGGTAATTTCCACTCAAATCATACACCCATAAAAAAACGTAGTACAGCCATATTAATGGTAAATTTAACTATTTTCCGGTATAATTTCATCCTAAACATGAATATGGTAAACTTGACTAGTGAAAATGTTAAATCAACAATTACTATGAAATAGTAAGATTAACATTTTTCATAGTTAAATTTAGGTGTTGATATGTAAATATTGATGCACAAAAATATAAGATTCGAATATTGTTCATATTAAATTTGAGTATGGAATTTTGCATTTTAACATGGTAATATTTGATAATGCGCGAATTGTTGGATTAAATATGGTTCAACGTTAAAATGAACATGTATTGTAATTTTAAAGTTAACGCATTTTGTTTTAAGGGGCATGAACTTAAAAGTAAATACGTTTTATGTTCATTTTGCTGTTTAACTATGATTTTAGTTGAATCTACATTTTTTATAGTGATTTTTACTACGTTTCATAGTGGCGTTTTTTTCTGGGTGTATAAACTCATAACGGTTGAGAATCAAACGAACAAACATGGCGGCGATAACAAAAAAAATAATAGTAAGATTTGGGTTGATGAAGACGCTAATACACTATCCTGATAAGAAAGGATGTTAACTAGCTCGGTTTATAAGAGAAGTATGTGAAATTTGCTCCTCTACACTTTTTAGTCCCTTTATATACATATTTAATGAGACAACTATAATGGCCTGAGCAACATTTTTGTGCCTTATTAAAATTCCATGCAAATGCGCTTATGTGCGGCCCAGCGCCGTCATCGTGGGCGGGGCACGCCCACCCAAAAAAAGTATATATAAGGGAAAAAAATACTCATCATCCCTGGCCAAGCAATTCAGAAATATTTTAAGCTGTATGTTAGGATCATGTGTGTGTGTTTACTGTTGTGTGTGTCTGCGGCAACAATTGTTTCGCTTGTGGAAAATGCGCAAAAAGTGAAATGCTAACCAAAAGTTATTCCATATGCGAGACTGCAGACAAAAAGGGAGGGTGGAAAGGGGGCTGCCTAAGGGTACAACAATTGCAGTGGGTGGCTGGGGTTGGGGGGGGGAGACGTGTGGCAAGCGCGCGTGTTAAGCATATTTAGTTCATTTATTTCAAATTAGATTTTAAAGCTACAACACAACTACAAAGCACAGGAGACGACAAGGGACGAAAATATTGCGCAGCGAATGTGTCAGGACTGATAAGAACAGGATGCTGTGTGCTGTGGGAACCCCCCTCCCCCCTCTCCTTGCATACACAAATTTTTGAAAATTATGCGACATTTATTTCTATACATTTTCGCCTGCTTTTATTTATTTATTTTTTTATTTTATTTTTTTGGTGCCTCAGTTACGCGGCATATATTTTTCCATTTGCTGATTAAAGCGCCCATGACAAGGGTGTTTTTGTTGTTCTTGTTCTTCTCTTCTGGCTATTCTCACATAAAAGGGTTAAAATAACACAGAAACTGTTTGATGTGGGCTTGTTTTTTGCACTGGGGGCCATCTTTTTGAATGGTTCATTAAGTTATTTGTATGAGCATCAAGAAAGTGGTATTCAAATATTCACCCAGCATATGGGAATAGTGGTCAGCATGGAGTTTTATAGTAAATATTTTGAGAAGTAAAGAGAAAAAAGCTTATGCTTTTCGATTCAGTGAATCGGAAATTGTGGTTATTGTTTGGAATTTGAATTTGAGTGCTTATACTTATACTATATCTATTTGAATATATTATCAGTTCCTTAAGTTCCTTTCTACAATATTTAAATATATCTCATATTAAACAACAATTTCTAACTTTAAGTAAAACTCAATCGCTTTTTCACTTCCTACAACATTTCACTGATTTTATGCAAAACTTTTAAAGTTTTTGGTCCGTTATTGGCAATGTCAGCCATACCGAGGTTATCACAATGTGTCCATCTCTAACTACAGCAAACATTCCTCGTTGTTCGCAGCTTGTGTTCAATCTAGTAAAGTAAACGGGTGTGCGGTGGTGAAGTGGAAGGGGCGGGGGAGTTATTGGTAAGTACCGCAAGCCAAATGCCAAAGATGTTCAGCTCAAAAAGACAGGGAAAAAAAGTCGAGCAACAGGACAAACACACTCTGTACAGAGAGTGGAAAAGTGTAGAATAGAAGAGGCAGAGAGTAGAAAGAAGAATGCTGCTGAACAAGCAAAAATTTTATGACATTGCGATCAAGTGATGAGTGGAGGGAGGGGCAGGGCATTGGTGCTGACAAGAAACTGAAAAACGCAAACACAATTATAACAAGTGCGGCCAATGGAAAAAAGAGAGCAGAGAAAAAAATTACAACACAGCCGACTGGCATGAATGAGCAAAGGGGGGGCAGGAAGCTAGCGGGTGGAAGAGGCAGCAATGTGTTGACCAACAATGTTGGTCACAACACCACACACACACACACAACCATCGCACACTTGTAAGTCACAAGGCGGCAAGTGGCTCCAACAACCACTAACAAGAACTAATATTTGACAGCTGCCGCTGCCTCTGCTGCCTCCTCGGACTTGTCCTGTGCTGCCACATGCCACAGCTTCCTTTTGCTACTTCAATACCATACCCTGTAACCAGTGAAGTAAGTATGAACGAGTACTTCCAAAGAAGTACTTGTAAGATTGCTTCTTATTTCTTCGTTGAACCCATTCCCAGGGTATCAGCTGGTCGTTCACTCTCTAACATGTTGTCGGGGTCGTCGCATAAATGTCGACGGGCCTGCGCCATTTTGGCCAACGCTCTGCGTTCAACGACTTTTGGCTGATTTCGTAAAAGGCCAACAGAGCGAAAAAAAAAACCCACACACAGCACACATAAAAAAGAACGAAAAGAAAAGTTCAAACTTTACCGGCAACAAAAGTCAAGTAGCCGTACCAGCGAACACTGAACAAGGCACAACCGACAAAAAAATAAAATAAAAAAAATTAAATAAAAAAATGTTGTTCTTTTATTTTAATAAAAAAATGTACCATGCACAACACATGCTGCTCATTTCGATGGAAATATTTTTTTTATAAAAACAAAGAAGGCCATACAACAGCAGGGGGCGTGGCAAGCACAACAAAAAGAAGGAAGAAAGCTTAACTCACAAACATTTAAGCACTTGAAACACGCAGCAAATAAGTTAGTTAGAACAAGAGAAGAGATGAAAAATAAATGCGAGTCAGGTAGACAGACAAAACGCAAAAATGTTGCAGACTTTTAGGCGCACGGGGTTTGCTCAATTGTAAAGAATTCTTCTTTTTTTTTTCGGTGGGTTTGGCGTACAGAAAAATAATAATATGTGAGTTTTTACTAGCAGAAAACCTAATAAACATAACTATATTCCGATTATTATTGACTTATTTTTCTAACAAATACTAATAAAATCTGAATACTTCTTATAAAAAAATACCTGCTCAGCTCAATTGAAAAATGTCTCCCTTTACTGAAAAAACTAACGACAGTCGCTAATCACTTTTTGTGAACAAAGTTGACTTGATTTGATTAAATAGAGCAAACGAGACGCTCTCTCTTTACCAAACTGATAATTACCTACTCAGCAGTTACTTTGGCTCATATATTTAATCAGGGCCTTATTGTTTGATTCGACACTAATAAAAGCCTGACGCTTCAATTAAATGGCAAAAGTTTTGCTGCCTCTCGCTTTTGATTCTGATTACATACAAAAAACTTAATTAACTCACACAGCGCGCACTCGACAAACTGCTGCTGAGTAACTTTAATAGTTTTACACGCTAACCCACTTTTTGGATGAAGCGCGCTCGGCGACAAAGTGTCATGGCATGCGCGAGCGGGCGGGGTGGGGGGAAAGTCAAATGCATTTTTGAAAAATTGCAAAACTTGATTAGCGATTTGTGTGTTAGCGAGGCGAGGTGCGCACATGCCACTCAGCTGCAGAGCACTATGACGAGAGTTGCACTCGGGCAAAAGTTCTCAACTATTTTTTTTTTGCCCAAAAAAGTGTGCTATGAAAAAGCAGAGCGGACTAATCTGGCTGCCTCTTCTTCACCCCTAACTTCGAACTGTGCGAACTGTGAACCGAGGCCACCTGGGCAAAAAGCGTTTGCAGCCTTTGCGCATTCATCACGGAATGCAACAGCGATATAGAGTGAAAGAGGGAGCGAGAGAGCTAGAGAGCGAGAGCTTTTTTGTTGTTGTTGTTGTTGTTGCTGGCAGCTCCCCGAGTCCCAGTTCACTTATCCATTTTGCGAACGCCTGGCCAAGGTGCCTGGAATCCAATTCCCAGCGTGAGCTGCTAGCAAAAGTTCTGAGCAGTTCGAGAGAGAAAGAGTGAAAGAGAGAGAGAGAGAGAGAGAGAGAGAGAGAGGGTTATTCGCATTGAAAATCCCAGTACGTATTTGCAATTTGTCGGTGGCGGCAAACGTTGGGGCGCGATAGCGTGATTGAATGGGTCGCCAGACTGGCCACGTGCTCAACTTGTCAGTGTGAGTGTGTGCGTGTGTGTGTGTGGCGTAATGAGAGTTATGGCTAATGCATACCCAGTATGTAAGTTTGAACCCACATTCCCTCGACCTTATTGCCCAACCAATCCAGCCCCTGACCCCTGACCCCAGCTTGATGGATGACCGGCCTCTTCCCCTCCTTCATGAGCCGCATCCTGAGTGTGTCTGCATCTGCATTGAAGAGCAGAGCTTCTAATGAAATTCTAAAACGAAACATAAAACTTCCGATTGGAAACTGCAGGTGCGTTGTCACACTGAGCAAAAAAAAGGACAGCTTTACAACTCTACAAAAATGCTGTCAGTTTTAGGAATGAAGATAAAAAGTTTGCTGTGAGTAAAAATATATGCCACGAAAAATTATGATATATAAATAATAAAAAATTCTGTTCATTTTAATGAGTGAAATCCTAACATATTCATTTGGATCTAAGAATTTTTTTTGAGTGCACTAAAGATTTGCATACACTTGAATGAATAGCGTGTGTGTTTGTGTGTTTTTTCAAATTTGGTTTTTCTGGCAGCTGGCCACTTTGTCTGGCTGCAGTCGATTTGTGTCCTTGGCTGTTGCCCCCGAAGGCACAGGTGAAAGTTGAATCAATGGCAGCTTTTTTTTTTTTTTTTTTTTTTTTGTATTCAAACCAACTCTTAGGTTATTGTGAAAAACTGCTGATATCGATGTTGTTTGGCTTTTAATTTATTTAATGGTTGGCAACAGGGCTTTAGCCTTTTATATTGAATGCGTATAAAGGTTAGCCACTATATCATTGTCCAGACTGATTAGAATGAGGGGGGGAACGGGTTGTGTGTGTTTTTTGTGCTAAAAGGGTTCAGTTGTAAGTTATTGGTAAGTGCTTTGTGACCAAGGCTCTAGGAATTCTCATAAACAGACAATTGCACAAAGTTTTTTGAAAGGGGGAACTGTTTTATTAAATTGTAAAAAATGTAAGGAAAGTTAAAGTAGAAATCTCATAAACAAATTGACTTTGCTCTTAACTCGTCTGGCTGTTAAATTGTCAAGAGTAGCTGAAATATATTTTGATGCTAAGATTTTCTCTCGCTCTCTCCCTGCCTCGATATATAGTAAATGGCATTGCGAATGTAAGCATTATATTTTATTGGTTCAAGTTGTCTAACGAGTTATATTGGATATTTTATATGCTGCAGCTTTACTCTGCTGGCATTCATACAAATAGAAACTATATACACACACACACACAGAGAAAATATCTCTCTTTCTTGGACGCTGTATTTATTGTAGCAGGTCGAAAGGCGTCGTCCATCTGAATTCACACAACATCATTTATATTCAACTTGTTTTCGAGGCGTCTGCAAAACTTTCAGGACGGCGACCACCGCACACAAATATATAAATACAATGAATGTGTGTGTGTGTGGCAGCCATTTTTGCGTATTTTTACAGCATACAGAGGAAAGGGAAGAAAGGAGGCGAGAGTCTTTTGCTTGCACGCTTCAGTTGAACGCACAAGCAAATGTTGTTGCTCAATCGAAAGTATCAAATTGCCCACAATAACACTTAAATCCGACATCTAAGCTGAAGTCAACTCAAGTATGAGGGGGGTAAGAGGGGATAGAGGGGTTAGAGGGAAGAAGGCTGTCAAGCGGCACGGAAATGAACAGCAATAATAAAAATGTTAAGTCGTAGTCGAAGTCGAAGTAGAAAGAAATCTAAATTTTCTTTTTAGTATATTCACATAGCGTCAAGCTAGTGTTGCGTAATGCTAAAATAAACTTGAAATGTTGCAAAATACAATAAAAATCACATAAATTTAGTTGATTGATGGTTTAAAATGTGCATTTGATTAACTTTGAATATAAAAAACAATAAAAAGAAACCAAAACCAATAATGAAATTTGTTCAAGTTTAAATCAAGCTCTTCATTTAAATGAGGAACTGCTTACATTTCCATCGATTCCTTTCTTCTTATTGCTTTTGTGTACTGTTTTCTTGCTGCTATTGCATTGCCAACAGTTGCCAACTGATTTCTGGCTCTCTCTTCACTCTTCGTTAGCCATTTTGTGTTTTGGCCATTAGAACAAAAAGTTTCCTCCTTGCCTCCCTGCATCTTTATAGTTCTTTTTTTTCTCTCTCTCTGCTGATTTGCAGTGTTTTTACTGCTGCAACAGCAGAAATATTGTAAATATTTTGCAACTTATTGTGCACAAGTTTCTTTCTTTTCTTTCTCTCTCTGTCTCTGTCTCTGTGACTGCTGCACGTTTAATATTTATTTCATGTTTTAATATTTGACACGATTGCACAACAGTTGCGCTTTGTTTTGTGGCGCCTCCTTAGCATCCTACCATCCTATCCTCCCCCCTATCCTCCGTTTGGCGTGTTATGTTACAACGTTTTTATCCCAGATTGTGTTTGCCGGCTTTTGTTTTAGCATCCTAACGGCCAAGAAAGTTTTCCTGCCATTGCGATTTATACGATTGCCATTTGCTATTGAATAAGTTGCAAACAAGTTAAAGGCATAAAAAAATGCCCAGAAAGTTGAACGACACTTATTGGAATTGCTCGGTCATTTAGGAAAAATTCTACGGCTCTGACGATTAATTGATTGAAATATCAATTAGAGTGCTAATTAGAATGTTCTTATAAAATAATGGAAAAAAGGAGAGTTTTAAATTAAAAAAAACTAAGAGAAATTTATTTTTAACTAATTGCTTCAAGTCTTAAATTGCCTTATATATAAAAATAAAGTTGCCAACACAAATTTATTCTCCTGCCACACTTTTGTGGAAACATATGTTTTTTTTGTTTATATCCACTGCCGTTTGAGATATGAACTGAAAAATGAGTTTTCTTCAGAGCACTCAGCCCCGCCTTCAGCTTTCAACTGTTTCTCACACATTTCAATCATACAACGCAAAAGCAAAAACAAAAACAAAAAACAAGGAGAAAGAATGAAGGAAACTTAATGCAACGGCAGACTCTGTGGCTATCAAATCAGCGTGCCACGCCGCAAAGTATGCAATTTAAACATTTTTCGTTGAAATATTTTTGTGTGTGTGGCAACGCTTCGTTGCGGATGCTGCTGCTGCTGCTGGCAATGGCTTCTGGTTGAGCTTCAGCTACAGCTTCGACACGAACTGATTTATAAAGTTTACAAATGCGTGGCAAAAACCCCGTGACTTGACTTGACTCACAACTGACGGACTGACGGACTGATGGACTGACAGACTGGCTGAGTGAGTGTGAAGAAGAAGAGAAAAACGTTTGCCACTTAACACGTACGCCGCATATTTTGGCACGCCCCTTCCACCCCCCTGCTGCCGCTGCTGCTGCTGTGTTTTTCTTTATTTTATTTTACACTACAAAATTTTTGCTGATTTGGCACTTTTTTTTTCGGATGAGAGAGTGAGAGAGAAATTTATACGGCACACAGATGCCATGCCATGTGCTTTGTTTGGGGCTGATCCTTGAATAATCAACAACAGCAGCAGCAGCCTGGCTAAGAACACACAACAGACAGCAAAAAATGAGTCAAGCGTAGCTCAACGTACGTTGTTCAAATATTAATGTTGACCCTCGACTGCTCGTTAGCCGGGCTAACTGGGCTTCTTGGCTTCTTGGCTTCTTGGCTCTGCGGCTGCTTGATGTGCACAAAATGCACAAGTGCCTTCAGAACGCATCTGTTTTTCCAACTCTCTATGGTGTGTGTGTGTGTGTGTGTGTGTGTTTTGCGTCCTGTGGCCGCAGTTTCTCATCAGGATCGCAGCTGAGCTACATTTTTGCGCTGAAATCAGGCCAAGCACAAACAGGCCCAATCAAAGCAAGTAAGCTTTGGACCAAGGCAAAATGCAGTTCTTGGAAAATCGTGTTTTCAACTTTAATGTTGTCTGAAACCTGGCTAGAACTCTTATGATTTTGAAAATCGCTTAAGCTATGACGAAGTTATAAGTAAGAAAAGTTTGAAGCTGTTTCTAACTTTTATTTATTTACCGCTAAAAACATATTTATCTTTAATTACATTCAAAACTTACTTTCTGCTTACATTTTCACTATTTAATTGTGTGAAAATAGTATTTGATATACATATTTGCCCTTAAGCCGTAACCAATACTTATTAACAATTGTGATTGTAATCAAATTTCTGGTTTTCTCTTATCGTTTCAGGTATGTGTATAAATATGTCACAAATCTCAAAAGCGCAATCAATTATGAGAGCTTGGAATTGAGTAAGAAATTAAATTAGAAACACAATAGAGTAAGGGATAAGAGGGTTTGGGGCAAAAGTCTTCAATACGTTGAGCGGCTAATAAGAAATGCCATTGTTACAACTTTAATTAATGGCTATTAAAGGGCAGAAAATGCCATGCCATTTTATACGGCTGTAGACTGAATGGCGGCTGCCACCGGACATGGACTTGAACCCCGGAACCGCAACCGGGCAAATTATACGGCACACACACACAAACACACATACACACTCATGCACGTTTGGTATAAAGTACATGGCAGACAAAGCCAATTGCTGGCTATTTACGAGCACACGAGAAAGGTGGTGGGAAGGGAAGAGAAGGGAAGGGTATGTAGCTGCGGGTGTTTTCTGCTTTAATAAGCAATTTTTAATTTGCAATTACTCGAGTATTACACACACACACACACACACAGCAAGAGAGAGAGGGAGAGACGAAGGAGCGAGATTTTGGAGTTGGACTGTTGCACTGAAATTATTTTTAATGAAAATGCGCACACACACATTACGCATACGAGGCGTTGCACAAACAACCATCACAGCCGATTGCGGTGCAACCACAAACGCCAATCAATGCATAAAAGCATACACTGCAAGAATTTTGCAAGACAAAGTTGCTTTAAAATCAATTTTAATAGTTTTTATACCATCTGTTTTTGCAGTGTATTTATGCTTGCATTGTTGTTGTTTGGCTTATGCTTATGTGTATAAGTTTAATAACTTTGGCCTCCGGCATACATTGGCCACAATAGTTGCATGCACTGCTTCTCCCCCCTCCCTCCCGCCGCCCTCCTCATCTTGGCCATGTTTGTAGTCATTGCAGTTAAGTCGACAAGGTGGTCATTAGGGAGGTTTTGGTGTATGTTAATCACATTACCGCAAAACGTTATAATGCTTGCAGAATGAGATCCTTTGCTGCTGCTGCTGCTCCTCTCATCATTGACGCTCGAGTAACAATAACAATTATATTCACCACACACACACACACATACGTATGTGTGTGTGTGAGTGTGTCCCATTGAAATAGTAAACCGCAATTTGGTTGCCAGCCTCAAGAATGACTAGTTGCAAATGCAAACAGAAACCAAAGCAAGCTTTCAAGCCGACACACAGCCTGCATTTAGCCACACACATACACACACACACACACACACACGCACACGCACACACACACATGTGCACACACTCTTAGCTTGAGGCAAACATGTGTACAGCATTGCGTATACGCAATAATTTTGTTGCCCGCTGTAAGCCGCCTGCAACACAATAACAACAAAACAACAACAACAACAACAACAACAACAACAAAGTCAACCCTCAACCCTCGAATTTTCTGACCAGCTTGTCTTTGGCCAAAGGCAAAATCGCTTTTTCTTCTTCTTTCTTGTTTTTGGGCGTTGTTTTGGGACGCGCTTAGTTTGATCTGAAACGCATACACACAAAAGTAACTTACACACACACACACACACACACACACACATATACAGAGGCATTCTCATAATTGTTCGGAAAGTTACATTTCCTGTGTGAATACACTGAACGAAAGTCGATGCGAGTTAAACCAGAGACTGAAAATAACAGTTATGGGTAAAATATATATCCCTATGAAAGGATCATCCAACAAATTTTTTAAGGACACCAAAAAGCTTATTATGATCACAAAAAGTCAATTGCGTAACAAACTTTTATTTTGCATTTTTAATGAAAAATTTTGAAATAATAGTTATTTAAAATTTTTTTAATACAAGTTAAAAAATATTTTTAAATAAAAAAAAATTCACTAATAATTTTTGTCAAAGACTTTTAAAAATATAAATAAAAAAAAGTCAGTCCAAAACTTTTTTAAAAAATATAAGTCTTCTGAAAAAATAAAATTCTCAAGAATTTTTTATAAAAGTCTCTGCTTAAAATACCGCATACCTTTTGCAATAATTTTTAAAATAAAAATCAACAATAATCATTAATTTCAGACCTAAATTAAAAAAAAAAGTCTAAAATAATAGATAAAAACATTTTTTATTTATAAATGCTATATACTTTTAATACACTTATATTCTGAGTTAAAATCACATATGAAAGCAGACATTCTACCACTTTCAACCCACCCAATTTGTTTTATTTATGACTTCTACTTCTTTGTTGTCATACATTGCAATAGGCTTTGATTTTTTCAACGTGTATCACGTACAACTTTTTCTCTCTCTCCAAACACTGAAGTAACAAAACATCAAAATCGATCGATACAAATTACAAAACCTAACGTCAGCAGCTTTCTCGTTTAGGGATGCTCTTGTCTGTACTTCGAGTGGTGGTGATGGTATTGGTGGTGGTTGTGTGGTTGTTGGTGGCTATATAGTCGTCCTGACTGTGGAGAGTTATCCCGCAATTGCCGTCACATGGGCACGGAGCCAACCCCCTGGTGCATAGTTCCGCATTGACGTCGACAACGACAACGTCTGTGTGTGTGTCCTTTGTGTTTTACTTCCACTTCAATCATAACTGTGTTCAATTGTTGTTTTTATTACCGCATTTCTTTCACCTTGTGAACCTTTCTCTCTCTATCCAGAAACTTGTTCTGCGGCTGGGAAAATTGGTTGCCTTTTTTTTATGATTTCGTGCAAGCAACAACCGTTACATGTGCTTATCTGGCAGCAGCTTCCCCCTCTCACCGCTGACTCACCTCCAGCACTCAGACACACATTTTCCATTCATTTCCTTCCCGATTTTCCGCATGAGCAGCAACAGCGAGGAGAGGCGAGTTCAACCATTGCGCATAATATAAATTAATAATGCAACAATTGCAGTTGTTGCTGTTGCTGCCACTGTTGCTCGTGTGGCATCCTTGATTTCATTAAATATTTGTAGCCCACTCGCTGTTATCAGCGTTTTCTTTTGTCCAGCTCACATTTCACGCTTTTATTGCGTTAGCTCCGTGGCTTTTTATGACAACTGCCAGCTCTCATAGACATCACAAGTTTTTTTGACTTCTGTCCGCAGCCCGAAGCAAATTTACTTGCACATTTTACGAGCCAACAAAATGCGCTTGCAGATCTAAAGTTAAAGAACAAAAGAAAGCAAGATTAAGGACAAACTTTCATCTTAGGATCTTTGACATAATTGAGCCGTAGGCAAATCAATTCCCTACGCTTTCTTATTCCCATTTCTTCAGCTCATTAAAACTTAATTTTTGCTCACCAGTCATTTCAATTAACGCATAGTTTTGTGCTCCAGTTATGAAACTCACCAAACAAATTACAAGAACCATAATAAGGAAAAGCCAGAAAAGAAAGTAAAAATATATATATCTCATGCTGATATTTGGTTGTGTCTATCAAAAAGTCATTACTAAGCACAAAACTAGAGCATAATCAGAAGAAGAAGGGAGTTTGAGGCCTGATTACGCGTCGAGTTGTGGGCCAAAATATCAATATTAATTAGTATGTATTACGTGACAATCTTGGCCTGTAGGCTGAAGTCTCCCATCTGATTTGCTGGCCGGTAATTTTTGCGATTCATCAACACGCGAAAAGTCGGCGCTTAATTGTTTTCGATTTTCTACTATGCCTCCTGGGCTTGTAGGCTTGAGTTTCTAAATCAACTAAACCACACTGGTCGGATTAACAAAGTGATTGGCAACGACATTAACATTTTCATCACTACGAATGAGTCAGAGAAAATAGCAAGAGAGAGAGAGAGGGAGAGTTGACGGCCGTAATCCATCATCATTGGCCCGAATGGAGAAAGCCTTTGAATTTTTATTATTATTATTATGCGTGTGCAGCAACAACAATAAAAGTACTATCAGCCATTTTGCTGTGTTAGCCATTTAAATGCAACTCATCGCGCACGTTTCTCATTAGTCCGTCCGAGAAGGAGAACGTGAAAGAGAGAGGGAGAGGGAGGGGAGAGGAAGCGGAAATGGAGTTGACATGCTCTGGTGACAGCTTATACACAAAATATCGATATCATTTTATTTTGATGTGCTTTGTTTAGTTTCATTTCACCCTGATGGCTTCCCAAAGCCATGAGCCTATGATGATAGCCTTTTATGCCATGTCCCTGGCGAAAGGTTAGTCGGAAGGAATTCTCTGCGCTTGAATTGGTTATTGATACTTTGTTATAATGAACTGGCTGTTATTTTAATGATTTGTAGAGTATAGATGGCTTAAGGTGAGTTTATGCTTGATATAGATATTGATTGATATTAATCTAATCTAATCTTCTAACATGAAATAATATATTCTGAAAATTTATTTTAAAATTCCAAGTTGTTGTCCAACATTAAATTTGAAATTAGAAAATGTAAAACATTTATTTTCAGCTATTTCTCCATCATCACTCTCATGTTTTGTTTATTCCAAGCTAATGTTTTGTATTAATGCTTCAACATTTTTAAAACAGCATGAATTAGTTGCAAGAACATTGTTGGGTGTGTTGCGGGGCGGCTCTCTGTTTAGCGGGTGGCTAAGTGGCGATAATCATGACTGACTTTTACAACGTGGCTCGTGTACACTCCTCTGTTGCCACACACCGCCCCACCCCCCCGAACCTAAATACACCCACGCTACTTTTCTGCTGACTGCTGAACACGTTTAATCTGCTTGCCACAGATTTCTATCACTGTCATTGCTGTTGCTGCCGTTGCTGCTGTCGCTGCTGTCGTTGACATCGTAGCCGCCAACAACAGCGTGTTGCCATTGTCAGGCTGGGATCTGGGATCTGGGTTCGTTCTCTCTCTCTTTATTTTCCTTTTTTCCCTTGGATTAACATCAGCGCCCTGCCGCGCCCCTTTTTTTTTTTTAATGATACACAATTAGTGCGATGATAAATGGTCTGTCAAATGCAGCATCAATGCTTGACAACAACAACAACAAAGAGTCGCCTTTTTTTTCATTTTCCACTCTCTTTTTCCAACTGGGGGTCTTTGTTATAGTTCGCTTATTGATATCATCAGTTTTTATAGCGTTGAGTGTAAAATATCCACAACAGATAGACAGACAAGACATTGGCTTGGTTGGCTGGCAAAAACTAATGATGGCAACGCTTCAGATATTGTATATTAATTGTTACAAATAACAAGAAGCTAGCTCCAACTCTGTGGAGAGGGGGCGACTTTGCTCGGCGACGAAATCAATTAAAATGACTGAAATAAATTGTAGACACAAAGTACAAGACATTCTCTCTCCCTTTCTCTCTATCTCTGCCCAGCTGGATAAGCTTAAGCTAAGTCTAGGGAGTTCTTTCTTTCTTTTTTGTCTGAGCGGGCATTAGGGAACTATTTCTGATTAGCCTCGTTGTTGCCATGGCCATGGCTAAATGAGAATGAAACAGGCCATAAAATATGGCTTGCTGCTGTGCTGTGTGCTTAAGTAATTGTAATAGATATATGCTTAAAGTCGCACTTAAATTGAGTTCACAACCTTTCAGCTGAAATGTGATGCACAGTGTTAACTGTAACAGTGGAACACAACTTCGACTGATTGACTTAAATGGATGATGGCATATCGAGGCAATATTGATATTGACATTGATACCTTACTTGACTGAGGTGCATAGAGTTCAATGGAGTTCACTTAAGCCCTGAACTTTACTGAGTGGCTGAAGTTTGTTGATCAAACAAAAGGGGAAACCTTGTGAACAAAATTTAAAGAGCTACAAAAGAAATTTCCATTAAGATGTGAAATATATCAAAAATCAAGTATACGCAAAGTACCGAAGTGAAATTATGTTCTCGCTTGCATTTCTAACAGGATGGTCAGTAATCAAAGGAACAGTCCACTTCTCTCACATTCAAATACGGCTGACAGCATTAGGCAAAAAGCAAATGTGCAATCTATAATCAGCTGCAACTGCTGCTGCTGCAACTGAAAATGTAAATTTTGTCTGCGAATGCAGATGCAGATGCGATAGAGACTCACAGAGCAAAGCCATAACTGTGAATTATCGTTACCGAATCAGGTTGCCACATCGGCTCAGATAACGTGCTATAGTGTGTGTGTGTGTGTGTGTGTGTGTCTTCTATGATTCAATTGCCAAATGGGCGGGAAAAGAGACGCTGCACATCAAAAGACCGCAGAGCATAACTTCATTTACATAGCAATCGCAAATGGCCCAATCGCTAGTACATAAAGGTATGAGTGTGTGTGTGTGTGTGTGTGTGCTAGGCACCCGCATTGTTATCGAATTTCGCCACAAGGGCGTGCATCCTCCCACCCTTTCCCCTCTTCCACGCATCGAGCCGCATTTAACATTTTGAACTTTATTATTAGTTTTTGCGGTTGATTTCAATTCGAATGCAATCAGAGCAACGCTTGCCACAGTTTGCGGTACGAATGACACATTAACCGGCTGACTATGCAGCAACAATGAGAGAGCGAGAGAGAGAGATAGCAGCCACAGGATCAAGTGGTCGCGAATTTCACTTCATGTCATTCAGGTTAAGCTTATTGCAATTTCAGTGAACTGTATACATCAATTAATAGCTGCTACTTACTGTAATTTAGTTAGCTGCCAGCTTGTTTTAAGAGTAAAATTAAAAATCTTTAAGTTTTTGTTATTTTTGTTTATTTAATAAACATTGGTCGTCATCGTTTTGTTCGTCTCCTCTTTTTTTTTTTTTGTGGATTTTTTTGTGAATTGCATTTGAAAATATGTGTTAAAAATTACTTAGAAACTACTTCATGGGAATGTCGTTGTCTAGAATTCGTTCACTGAGTAGTCGAACATGCCGTAGTTGGCATATTTCTGCTCAAAGTACTTGGCGAAGGTGTCGAAGTAGTAGACCTTGACGTCCTTGAAGTAGCCGTTGGGCACAAAGAAGCTGTACTCATCGATGGTGCGATCGAAGGGATAACCGAAAGGTTTGCTGTCCACATAGCGGGTGCCGGAACCAACACCAGACTCGTAGCTGTAATCGAAGCCGGAGAACTGCTCGTACTCCTCAGCATAGGGCGAGACGAAGAAGTAGAACTGCATGGGCATGCCGCTCTCCCAGCCCTTGGGCAGGACCAGACGATCGGGGAAGGCATTGTGGGGCTCGACAATGTTCAGGGGGAAGTCGTAGCTGCCCTCGCTGGCCAGCATCACGTACTTGTACAGCTCGGTGTAGGTCAGACGATCCTCAGAGGTCCAGGCGAACTCCTTGGAGCTGCGCTTGATGGTGTTGTGGCCGGCAACGAAGGGATAGACAAAGCTATCGATTTGCACAAAGTTCTGGGCATTGTATTTCAATGGGATGACGCGACCGAACTCATCGAACTTGGGTCCCAGGAAGACGCGGACAACACCCTTCTGCACCTTGGCGGACTCGATGGTGAACTCGAAGTTGAAGGGCTTGTGGTTGAGGCGAGCCTGACGGGCGAGCAGAGCCTTGTCCCAGACGAACTTGCCATCGACGAAGGTCATCTTGTCGTTGAGCAGGTTGGTGGCATCGAAGTCAACGAAATCGAAGTAGGTAACCAGCTTGCTGACGGAGACATCCTTGATGGTGATGCCATCGTAGAAGAGATCCTTCTGGGTGTAGGGTGCCAGGTAGAACTTGTACTTGTAGAAGACATCGGCGAACTTCTTGTAGAAGGTGTAGAAGAAGGGATCACGCATCATGGTCTCGAAGTTGAGGAACACATTGGGGAAGACCTCCGAATCGAAGTAGTCCACATCGGCGAAGTACATATGGGACAGCACATAGTAGTAGTTGAAGAAGTACTTATCGTAGGTATCAACATTGCCCTGCAGATAGTTGCCAATGAACTCGACAGCCTCGGGTTTGTGCAGATCGAAGACAACACCATCGGCGGTCTTGTAGAAGCCGGTCTCGAGGACATCGTAGATGCGATCGAAGAAGCTCTGGATCTGGTAGAGCATGTCGAATTTGCCGTAGGTCTCGAACTCGAAGTAGTTCTTGCGGTAGCTGTAGCCGACGCCGTTGTAGTAGATCAGCTGAGGATCGTAGCCGTATTCGATCTGTTTGTACCAGAAGAATTCGGCAATGTCGCCAAAGCCGTTGGCCAAACGTTCCTGATAGTAGCGGGCCAAGATCTGTTGGACATTGTAGATCCAGAACTCGCCGCGACGATCCTTCTCCAGACCGAACTGCTTGCCATCGAGGAAGAAGGCGTAGTCCATGTTCAGGTAGTACCAGTATGCGTTCCAGCCCAAATCTTCGGTGAAGTAGCTCATCTTGCTCTCGGCGTTGAAGAAGTCAATGTCGCGCGTGTAGTCAACGGGATAGTAGAATTTGGTCAGACCCTTCATGATGTCATTGTACTTGGGATCCTTGTTGTATTCGGCAATGTTTTCGCGCAGGAAGAACTTGTCCTCGACGAACCAGTGCTCACCCAGACCCATCATCTTCCACCACTGCCATGTCTTCCAGTCCTTGGTGTAGAAGTAGTAGTTGTCGTGGAATTCGCTGACATCCTTGTACAGGATATCCTTGTACTCCTTCTCGTACATGATGTACTTGCTCCACACATCATAGTCGAACTTCTCGGCCTCGTACACGAATTTGCTGTTGAAGAAGTACTGTGGGAAGATCTCATAGATCTGGGGCAGAATGAAGCCCTTGAATTCGGGCTTGTGGATGACGGCCAGAGTCAAAGCGTAGACGAACATGCCCTCGTTCACATGGATGCGAGCCCAGGCGACGTTCTGGGTAAAGGTTGCCCAGTCCTTGGCGTAGTAGAAGAAGTTGAATAGACCCCATGCCTGCTTGTGATGGGTCTTCACCAGAGCACCGAAGAATTCACCTTTGGGCAACAAGGCACCCAGCTTGTAGGACTCCCAGAATTTCTCCATGTAGAAGTCGAACTCCTGAAGAACATGAAAAACCCATAATTAGGCTCATTTTGAATCATTTAAACTAGGAAACTCACCTTGTACTGTGCCTTGTCAACAACGAGCTTGTGTCCCATCTTAATGTACTCCTCGAACATTAGAGGATCTTCCACACGGTAGAGGATCTCGAAGAAGAACTTTTGCTTTTGCAAAAATTCCGCATCGGCCACCTTCACCTTTGTCGATGTGGGCACACTAAAGGCGGCCACACAGCCCACCAGGGCCAACAGGACCAATGTCAGTTTCATCCTTCTTCTGCTTTGGCTTCAAGTTGCGCTTCCTTTCTTACTGCTCCGGCTTTGGTATGCTTCAGCTCCAAACACCTAAAGACTGTTGCTTTTACCACGCTGCAGCCGCAGCTTTTATACCCTGACCATGTCCGGCATTGCACCATATCAGCATCAGCCAAAAATAGCCAACAGCATCATAACATAATTCACATTATGTGCAGTTCGATCCCTACTTATCTCCTCTCGGTCCGCACTCAGGTGATAGGAGATAAGGCAATTGCATAGTATATCAATGTTGTATAAATAATCACTGCAGCGATTTCGTTTCTATGGTCTTTAATATTGTTTATGTGTATTTGAAACTCGACAACTTTCGTACGCTGCGCTGTTGATAAGTCGCATACATATATTCTTTATACTTCTGATATGATGTTGTTTCAATGCCAGAAATGCTGAACCGCAGTTTTATATAGGAAAACGTTTTAACTATGAAACGTAGTAAAAATCACTTTAAACAATGTTGATTCAACTAAAATCATAGTTAAACAGCAAAATGAACATAATAAGCTTAAAACAAAATGCGTTAACTTTTAAATGACAATACATGTTGATTTTAACGTTGAACCATATTTAATCCAACAATTCGCGCATTATCAAATATTAACATTTAAGCCGAGATGTTAAAATGAAAAATTCCATATTCAGATTTAATATGAACAATATTCGAATCTTATATTTTTGTGCATCAATATTTACATATCAACACATTAATTTAACTATGTAAAATGTTAATTTTACTATTTCATAGTAATTCTTGCTTTAAACATTTTCACTAGACAAGTTTACCATATTCATGTTTAAGATGAAATTATATAATTATATTTTTAAGTAATTTTATTTTATATTTTATGTAACGAATCTTAATGGTAAAGTATTGCTTCTATAAATTAAAGCATTAATCACAGTTATTTAAATGTAAAATGTAAAAGTAGTAATCTAAATTATATATTTTAAACATATTGAAAGTTATGCGTAAGTTGGACTGTAATGTAGTTTAGGCGTTAAAATTAAGTTTTAAAATATATTATACATCTGATATGATTTTGTTTCAATGCCAGAAACATTATCCTCCTTTAAAACACAATGTAATTAATTGATAATTGATAAACATTTAAACATCATGATCAACATTGTTTTCATGTGGCTAACAGCTACCAGCACATACATGCATATATGTATGTATGTTCGGTTAGTTAACTCTGCCACACTGCGCAATCCCAAGGTAAAGGAAAATTCTCAGAAAAAGGAAAAGCAAACGCGCTGGGAAAATAACAAAGCGTAGAGCAAAACTCAGCGAATTGTAAAGAAGTCTTTCTCTCACTCCCTCTCTCTCCGTGCCTGTGTCGGGAGACCGAAACTCACTCAAATAAATGCGCAATTAATTTTCATGGAAAAGACTCGAGAGGAGGAATTTTCATTTCGAGAGAGACGTTGTTGCTACAAATTGTTACCAACTACAGCTTGTACAATTCAATGAGTAAAATAATAACAAGCTGCTGCCAGCGGGGTCGGAGTTGAGTTCAACGTTGCTTAGACAAAAAAGAGAAAAAACCCCTAAAAAAAAGTGGAGAAAAATGGAAGACACAGCAACACATTTTTCTCGCTGTTGAAACAAGCGTGTGAAATATTTATACACATTTATTTTTCTTTTCAAAACTTAGTGTAGAAAAAGAATTTGTCAGAAAGGCTATAAAGTTTTGTAGGACAAGATATTTTTGTTATTATTATAATATTGAATGTTTTTAACTTTAGCAAATGAAAAGTTTGCCATACTTCGAATCAGTTGTTCTTCTGTGCAATTCTTTTAATTTATTTTTCGCTAGCTGCAACTCTAGCACAAAAAATCAAAATCGCGCAAATGAGCAAAGTTTTCGGCGCTTTTTTTTTGTTCGGTCGGGAAGGTTTGGTAGAAAGCAAAGCTGCAAAATTTATTGCTTTTGAAATGTGGTTTGGTGCATATAAATGTGCAGCAGCAGAAGAACAACCAAACAACTGCAAACAGAGCCAGCAGCCAAAAAAATATACAGAGTTGGCCATGTTACAAGCTGCGGTCTCTGTTGGGTGGGGTCTAAAAGCCGCGAGGCCGCACCGTGAAATGAAATGAAGAAATGAAATGAAATGAAATGAAAAATCCGCACATAATTGCAAATGCGTGAGATATTTTCCAAATGGCAAAATTATGAAAAATACTTGGCTATTACATTTCCCTTTGCTTTTGGGCATTTCTTGATTTTCGTTTCGCTTATAGTTTGTTTGCCTTTAGTTTTTTATGTATTCCACACAGGTCTGTGCTTTAGAGACATTTTGACGCCTCATTCTTTCTGAAATTGGCAATTTGAAAATGTGGTCACATCAAAGTCGAAGTTGCTGAACTATAAATAAATAAGTTCTAATCTCAACATTGACCTTGCCAAACAAACAGTCGCCAGACACCTTGTCCCAATACAGTTTTTTTTATTGCAGTTGATAAGCTAATAGTTTGTGTTAGAAAGTTTTTGTTTTAACAGCTGAGTCATTTTATGGTTTTAAGTTTTAGTTAATCAACAATACAAAATTAATTTTAAATAATTTCATCTAATTCAAATTGTGCAATTCACTTTTTAATCTCTTACCTATACTTAATAAGCTGCTTAGTGCACATATTTTTCCTGAATGGAAAATCCCCAAAAATTAAAGCGAATACATCTCTATTCGTGCTTTAAGTGCCATGCAATTGACCAACAAAAATCGGCTTAAAAAAACAATCGCTTTTGTTATTACATATATAAAATGAACTTTTTGCACTGTGTAGTAGTGTGTTTCTGACCCACATACATGCAACGTATTTAATTGAGTGGTGCTCTTTTATGTAAAAAATGCAAAATTAATGGTCAGCCACCACTGTATAAATACAATAAAACTATTAATCAATACTTGTAAAGCGCTCACAAAAGCAGGGCATTAATAAAATAAAACAAAACAAATAGAGGAAAAAAAGGAGAACTTTTCTACCCACTTGATAAATTTAATGGAGTTTACAATAGCAGCAGCAATTATTGTTTAAAAAACTTTTTTACAGCTTTTCCATTTTCCAGCATGTATGCTTTTTTTTTTTTTTATTGAGGCCTTTATAATGTGGGCGTGGCGGCGCTAAGATTCACTGAGCCCGAAACATAAAAAGTCTACAGCAAAAGCTGGAGAGTAGAAAAAATAAAACAACAACATTGCAGTACATGACGCTTGGGGGCACAATAGCGCAAAAGTTTCAAGTGGGACTCACTGCAAATGGGGGATAGGGGAGGGGGGTTGGTCGTTGGCATCTGTTCAGCATTGTGGCACATATTCCACTTTTGCCTTTTATTGCATATTGTTTTGGATCTCAGTTGGGCTCCTCTTTTACCATGTATGTTAGTATATATACTGGATATTTTTCATTGTTTTAGAACAATGTTTTCAAACTGACTTTGATTTGCCATCTCATTCACACATGTGTCTGCCTCTTTCAGCTCTATATTTAGGCATTTATTGGGTTCACCTTAAAATGAGTGCTGAAAAAGCTTTAAGCTTTTGTAATGCATTCTTTCTCCTATGTTCTAGCTGTCTGCTTTGATTGTGTGTCGTTATTGACGCGCTCGTCGCAGCAGTCAGGATGGCCGAGTGGTCTAAGGCGCTGCGTTCAGGTCGCAGTCTACTCTGTAGGCGTGGGTTCGAATCCCACTTCTGACAAGACATTTTTTTTCTTCTTTTTTATTTTTCTAAACTTAATTTTGCATAGTTGCGCAACAATTAAACTACTTAAATGAAGACTCTTTGCTGTCTGACCGAAACACATAACTTTAATGCGCTCTACTTGCTGTTTTGCTGTTATTTTTGTTGTTGTGAGTGCCCGTTGGCACTTGAACATTTTCTCTCTGTGGAGCACATGGTGAACATTAACAAAGTTTCACTTGAAAATTAAGTTGCTTTTCTGGCTGCTGTGTTGCTGCAGTGCGAGAATTCAATAAATTTGCTCTGGGGCATGTTTGTAGCAATTTTTGCGGAGAAAGCGTAACAGAGACACAGAGACAGACAGAGAAAGCAGCAATAACACAAACAGTGCAAACAGCCAAAAACACAGCAACAGGAAACAGCAGCAGAAAAGTTTTTTGTGCAACATGACACGACCAACAACAAAACGGAAGCCAAAAGCAACTCACAAACGAAAGCTCATAAAATATTTAACGGCACACACCTACACACATAAAAGTGTGTGTGTGTGTGTGTGTTTGAGGGTTCGTTTGAAATTGTAGCATTGCGAGAAAAGAAGCGCGTTGAAAAATATTTTCATATGTTTGTTTTTGTCTTTTGCTCTCGCTGCTGCTAACAATAAAAGTTCTCAGGTCGCATATTTTTGCTCCTATTGTTGTTGTTGCCTGTTCGTTTCCTTTGGCTTCACATTTTCCGCCATTTGCAGCTGCGCTGAAATGCAAACGACAAACTCGAAAACACACACCTGCCCGCCCCCCCTCAAAAAAAAGGGATATCGAACAGCAGCTAGGAAAAATTGGAGAAAATGGAGCTTGTGCAGCCTCCCACATTCCCACCCACTTTTTTTTGAACACACTGAAAACGAAACTGGGTTACAAAGTTTTATTTTCAAATGTTGTTTTGTGGGCAGGAGGGGGGTGAAAGTGTGTGCGAGTTGTGGTGGCCTTTGCCATTTGGGGGCTATCATGCAAAGGCAAAGTGAATTTATGCCAAACGCGAATATTCGCATTGATTTTGGCTTCTTTATTGCCATTTTTTGTTGGGCTCTCCTCTGTTTGTTCTTGTTGTTGCCTGGCATCCTTTAAATGTTGTAACAATTGTAGTTGTTGTTCTTCTCTCGTTCTGTTTGTTTGTTTGTTTTCTCTTTTGCCAACAACTAGCAAATAAATTGCGAGCATGATAAAAAACCAGCTGCAACCATAAAAATCCAACACAAAAAAAAAAACAAGAGGACGAAAAAAATGCATTCGAGTGTAAACGACTGCAAAATACTCTACAGTGAGTGTGTGCACAAAATCAATACACACCAGCGTACTATATATATAAAAAAGGAATGAACAGCAGAAAGGGCCACAAAGTTTATTTTGCTTCTGTTTGAAGAGACAGAAAGAGCGCAAAACCATTCGATTGGAATTTTTGAACAACCAAACATTGAAAGCCGAACAAAAATGATATAATACTCATACATGAACTATTTTAGCAGCTATTAAACAAATATAAAGCACATAAATTTAAATCCCCGATGACTGCTTCCCAAAAATTGAAAACTAATCATAGTCATGGTTGCGTGTTAAAAAAAAAACCTAGCATGATTTGTAGTCAATAAATAAATAGTATTAGTTTCTTATGGGTGACAAATTACTCTCACTGGAGTGGAAACGGTTAGGAAATACATATATTTCAAAGCCCATTTAACATCATGTACAATCAATACTATGATATTTTGAATATATTTAACATAATATTACTTACCACTTGTCCATTTACGTATAACAAAGAGAATGATTGGATAAATATTTAGCTGTCAATCACACATTAGAATTTTGGTATCGAGTGATTAAATAAAGTAAATAATTTATATTTAATAACAATAACACACGCATTCTAAAATATTTACTTGTACTTACACGTCACTAAATTTCACAAAAATCAGCTGAGCTTAATTGAATTTTTGAGAATCGAGGAGTACGTTACGTTACGTTAAGTTACGTTTACGTTACGTTTTTGTGGCGTTACGTTTTCGTTACGTTACGTTTACGTTAGTTTTTAAAATTAACTACTTTTAAGACACTGCTCTCCTCCTCGATTCTCAAAAGTTCAAGTAAGCTCTGCTGATTTTGGTTAAATTTAGTAACGTGTTTACATAATGCACAAGTGTAAGTGTAAGTATAAGTAAATGTTTGAGCATGCGTGTGTTTTTTTTATACTTATAAAGGGTAAGTGGAAATATTTATATTGTTATTAACAAAAAAATATCTTATAGAAGAAAGCCTTTCCGACCCCATAAAGTATATACCTATATATTCCAGATCAGCATCGCGAGCTGATCTGTCTGTCTGTTGATATGCAAGCTTATTATTGAAAGCCTTTTATATAGTTTACATTATTTATCACTGTTATCTGATTCTTTACTAACCTAAATTTATCTCTTTATATTTTCAGGTGTGTATTTATTCTTTACTACGGAAATTATTACCTCAATTGAATAATAATAATAGCCCTGATAAGTATACTAAAAATTACCAACTCTACCTCTCTTCCTCTCTTACTTTTACTTGTTAGTTACATAATATATTATGACAAGTAGATGGCTGTACTTAAGATTGTTATGTCCGCCACAAACCCCCCCACACCCCCACCCCATTCCCACCCCGACGCCCTTCACAAGAGAAGAGTCCGGCATTCATTGAAGTTACACTTAATATGTAAATAACGGACGTTATTCAACTTCCGTTTGTCAGCGTGTAGAAACGTTTTTGCGATAATAAATAACCGACCGCAATGGGGTTTTTTTTCTTTATTCTTTCTTCTCTCTCTCTCTTTCTCTCTTTTTCTTCGACTTTTGTTTAGCGAGGGAAATTTGCTTTGGCCACGTCGTCATCTTCATCATTGTCTTTGTGTTCGTTCGTTTCGTTGCCGCGAGCGCTTTTATCTTTTCATACTGTGCATTCAGTTTACTTTATTCCTTTTCTCCCCTCGTCCCACACTCTACATCTTGACATCTTTTGTATTACTGTTACGTGTGTAGATTTAGTCCCTGTCCCTCTTGAAGCCCTCGCTCATCCTTCAATATTAAAATGGCGGCGGCGCCAACACACAGAGAATTATGAAAAGACCCGAGAATACCGTTACAGAGTGTGCGGCCTCAAAGCGAAGCGACTTTGGGCTTCATCGGGTTTTTGGCCTTTAAATAAATAAAACCAAAGTCGCTGAGCAGGCAAAGCTTTTTCGCTTAAGGGTAGGGGGCTATGGGGCTTGAGAGGTTACTTTGACGATGGGGTGAATCGGCACAATGAGTTAAAAGCCAGCCACAAGTAGCTTGAACCGCAAAAAAAATGTAAGATTGTAATGATGACATTGACGATTTCAATTGTATATTAAACAAACGGCTTTGGCAAGGGAGAAGAAAGCCCTTTTCTCTTACCATTTGACAAAATGTTGCTTTTCTTTCAAGGAATGAGAAAAATGTTTATAAGCTGGTTTCAACAAGTTAATTCCTAGAAAAACAGCATAACGAGATACTTTATGAAGAGTACATTTTTCCTATGGCTTTACCTTATATGCTAGTTTTGTAGAATCTAAAATCAAAAGAATTTTTTCCATTTCAAGCGTTTTCTTGGTAAAGATATACTGACTGAGATTAAATGAGAATTTTTTTGCAAAAGATTTAATGGAAATGTACATGAACTGGTTTTTAACATTTAAAAGAAGTTTCTAATGAATGTTTTCCAAAGGTCTTTAAGTGGAAAAACAAGCTTATTGCAAGCCGGGTAATCTCTGCTTATAATCCCCTTCCATCAGATCAATCTCGTGTGCAGTGTGCTCAATTTCATTAAGGCCAATTGCATCGACTAAGCCGCATCGATGCCAATTGGCACAGAAGCTTCTCTGTGCCAGTAACTTCAGGTAAAGGGAGAGATACATTCGCTCGATTTGACATGACCCGCTTTATATATGTTTTTGAGCGCGTGCCATGTGAACCACAAAAGCATCCTCATCGCTAGCTGCCTGGGTTAGCTATGCCAGCGTCCCTTTTATGGGTCATTGGAGCAGCATCAGCAGCAGGGGCTGAGTGGCAATCATTGGCTTCAACTTGATGAAAAGCCAGAGAGAGAGAGAGAGAGAGAGAGAGACAGCGTGCAGCGACATAACCTACATGATAATGTTCATGTCAGTTGACGATAGAGAGAGGCAGATGGGCGGTATCCCTACCGTACTGTATGCAGTTAAATCCAGCAAAGTTGAGGCGATGCAAGTGCAACTGCAACTGAAGCTGACGGGCAAAGGGCATCATTAAACACGAACAAAGTATCATCGTCATACTCATCATCATCGTAAACAGTAGCAGCAGAAGCCATCAGATGGTACACATAAACTTTAGCACGTGCCAGCGATTCAAAGACACTGAGAGAAATCAACTCTATTAAATTATAAAGCCTAAACCTTGAATACCTTTTCTTTAACCAATTCCCATCACGTTCACCTTAAATACTCTTACACACTTCTCTCTCTGTGTGTATCTCATTTATGCACATTAGTTTCAAAGTTTCGTGCTGTGCATCTCATAAACCTTTCACATGAGACGCTCGAACCATAAAGTCGCGCCAATTTATAAGGCAATGCAAGTCATTGTTTGATTGTGTAAACCCCTTTCCTCCTTCTCATGGCTCAAATGCCTCTGAGCTTGATCAATTACACCCACTGACACTGTTAACCCCAGAAACCCAAGACAAGAGGGATGCGGCGGGAGGGGGATTGAGAAGCACGCATATCATTGTCATTGTAATAAGTGACGCGTGTGTTAAGTGCACACACACACACACACACACACACACACGAACACACACCTGTGTCTATCTCTCCTGCCTGTTTGCGATTCATTCATGCATGCCTCACTGCCCCAGTTGCTGCTGGGTGCGTGCACCTGACATCCCCAAAACCCAACTTCCACTGCTGGTAGAGAGCTCTTTAGCTTTTGGGGCAGATTCATGTGTGTGTCTCTCTGTGTGTGTTTGTTTAGGCACATGTAAAGCGTCTTATCTGCGTCGTGTAAATGCCACTGCTGCTGCTGCTTCTCCCCCCAACAAGGATTATCTCTCTCTCTCTCTCTCTTTCTCTCTCTCGCTTGCAACACGTAGCAAACACATTCACAATGCTTTCTGGCACACATTCAGATCTCCAGAGCCAGGCTAGCTCATGCCGAAAATATCATTTAGTTTCCGTCTGTTTGAAGAGCAAGTCATACAGGCGTGAGCTGCTTCTCCTAATGATGTACACACACACCTACACACACACACACACACACACACACACACACACACACACACACACACACACACACACACACACACACACACACACACACACACACACACACACACACACACACACACACACATAGAACTTGCTTGCCTTTCAAAAAGTATGATAGAAAAGTGCAAATGCATTACGAAAACAACAACAACGAACGTTCCGTGCAAACACTTAACAACAACGATGTGTGTATATATATTTATTTTGTATAATAGTCTACATATATGCCAAATGTGTTTAGCTTCAAGGTCATCGCAGATGTTATCGCCTTCATTCTTTAGAGATTTTTGTGCTACACATATATTTATGTATAAGTATGATTAGCGGTGTTGTTGGAATCCAACTAATCTTTTTGCTCGTTTCTAAATATTCAGTAAAAATTCGCTCTTCTTTTTTTATGTGATTCACGGATTTTGAACAAATCTGGATTACAGTAAAATCGGCTTAGGCTTTGCATCAAGAATGAAATATATTTTATTGATTACTTTGTTAAAGAACGTTATTTAATTCAGCAACTTCTTTAAACTGCTCAATATGCGGAACAGTGCATCAGTAATTAAATTTATATGCTCCTCTTTGGCGCATGAGCGCAATTTCTCAACATTTCTCCACTTGGCTCTTCAATAAAACACCTGCCAATTGGTTACGACAATTTGTTGTCATTAAAAGAGAGCTCCATAGTCTCTGGACTCCGGACAAGCCACAGCTGACAGCAGTTCTTCAACGTTAACCAATTGGTGAGTGGGCGGGGCGATGAGCGTAAATAAATGCAAAATAATACAATAATAATTAAAAGTGCATAAAATTCCAAAAAGAAGAAAAAAAATGTGGAATCGTGTTGGGTTGTCAGTCCTTGGACTCGAACCCAGTTCGCATTTCCACTTGATGTAAGTTGCGTTAATTGCTGCATAAATGGCGTGTAGTCCACATCCTGTCACATTTCGAGCGTGTGGCAGCCACATGGACATGCGGCATGCTGCATGCTTCCACCTCCTCCTGCTCCTCCTGCATTGAGCCTAAATGAATTTAAAGGTTTTTATGACTTTTACTTAACGTATGCCGATTAATTTCATTTCACACGAAACACGTACGAAATAAGGTTTGGTTGAATCGGATTGTCGCCAGATGGCGCTAGTAAAAGTATCGAAACTTTATAAAGGCAATAAATAAAAATTTTCATTTGAAGTCGGAAACTTTAAAAAACAAATATATTATGTTTTAACTTTTTGAATTTAAATTAAATATTTTTTATAACATAGATTTTTTTCTTTGGTCTTGATTGACTTATGGCATAATACATAAATTAATGTCAATTGCTAATTATTGCCATTAAACCCATTTTGCTTTAAGTACCGGAAACCGCAATTTTAATACAATTATATTAATAATTTGATTTACTTCTTAACAGAGTTCTATTACATTTTTTTTGTTTGTTGTTGACTTATGCAAAAAAAAAAAACTGTTGATGAATAGAATTTAATTGTCAACGATTTTAAATATTAACGTTTCAGCCAATTCATGGCAAATTCAAACCACGCCCACTGGGAATACTGACTGTTTTTCTAGGCCCTTGGGATCCCCAGCTCGTTAGCACACAATGCACAATAAATTCGATTTGTGACGATTGTATTTGCATCAACAACAACAAATAGAAAAAAATATATATGAAATGATTTGTGATTGAGTTTTGGTTTTTGTGTGTACGATATTTCTCTATGCGTAACAAGGCGTGAATATTTAATTTATGCCAATTTTGCAATTTGAATTCTGGTTTTTGTTATTATAATTTTAAATCAAATAAGTCTTATAAAGGGATTTGTATATATTTGAGTGGCATATTTACCTAAACCTTGCTACCTTTAACATATTCTTCACTTTTTGATTCCAATTAGCAAATTTTTTGTCATAAAGAGAACCAGAAGACGAGTGCCCTACAAGGTGTTTTCGTTGTCAATCCAATTGTAGTTATGGTCTGCTATCAAGATGCAAAAAGAAGCAACCGAAAAGTATATTTGGAAAAGTGACTCCAAATCCGTCCAGACTCTGTGTGCCACATCAATTTGAAAGAGAAACAACACGGAAACGAGGCAAGCCAAAAGCGAAAGCAAAATCAAATCAAACAAACAGTGAGGGGGAGAGGGTAGGGTGGGCTAGGGTAGGGTAGGGTGGGGGGAATGAGCTAACGATAAGCCTGTGGCCCAATGCTGCTCCAGAGATAAGATACTGGACTCTTCTTCCCAGCCAGCCAGCTGGATGGCGTCGATTTCTGATTTCATTTCGTTTTCTGGTTGGCTCTATGTCTAAATGATTTTCCTTTTCATTTTTTTTTTTGTGTGTGTTTTTTTTTCATTTCATTCTGATGTTTGGCTTTCGCTTCGCATTGCTTTCTGGCCTTGTGCGCCGCGTTCATTTCAATTAAATGCAAATCTCGGCTGGAATTTTTACCATTGAACGCAGCTCCATCCAAGGGAGGAGCAGCCTTGGAACATGGACAGGATGTTGCCTTTTGGTCCTTGGTCCTGGCTGGTTGGTTGGTGCGTTTGCAGAATAAACGTGGAATGTTTTTTACGCATCGCCGCATTTTGTTTTTCGGCTTTTTTATTTTTCTCTCTTGTTTTTTGGTCGACTATTTAATTTTTATGTGACGGCATCGGCATTGTGGATGTCGTGGATTTTTCATGACCAACAGCCAGAAAGAAGAACATATCGTATTCCAAAAGTACCGGATAAAGCTGCAGGAGATGCAAAAATAACTGCAAGAAATTCAATACTAATATTTTTAACCTTTTGCGGTTTGGCGCTTTTAATAAATACTTCATTTTATCGAAACTGAAACACTGCAACTTTTCGAGCATGAAATTAATTAGTTGCGGAAATTGAACTTGGTTAAAATTAATTTGCAATGGAAGAAAGCTACTCTGAAGTATTTTCTGGGGAAGTTCATAACATATAGTATTTTTGTTTGTAGTAGATTTCTATTCCTAAAAATTTAAGTAAAGTTAAAAACATTTCCTTATTCACTTTTAAGTGTTAGTTAAGTTCATTTTAGTAAGTTCCATTACTTAGAATTTATATCGTTATTTTTGGTGCACTTTTCTTACTCTGTTCCTTCTCAAAGGCTTGCAACATTTTGCTTGCATTTATAAAGTATTTGCATTTTTAATATCCAAGTGTCTTCCACTTTTCCACTTCCGCACTTCTTCTGCCCATTAACTCAAAGGTGTGGCAGCAACTTTCCACCACAATGTCCGCATATTTATAAAGCACCAGATGGAGCTCTTCTCTGGTAAATATTTCCTTTTTTCCGGCGTGCTGCTAACTTTTGGTTGGAAAAATACAAAATTCATTAAGAAATATTAAATAATCAGCTTATGTGTGTGTTCTGTAGTTTGTACATAAAAATGCAAAGGTTCTCGTGCAATATCGTAAGTTGTCTGATCTTTGCGTTGTCACGTTTCAGTTTCCTGTGCGACAAAGTCAAACATGGACACGTTGTCGCCATTCAGTTACCGCAATGTGAAATCCTCATAGCACACACCACACATAGAGTCCTTTTGTCCGGCATTTGTAGATTTTCGAATGTCGGAATTTACGTTATTTTCGTTGAATTTACATAATTTGAAGCGGCAGCAAAAGCTGAGGCAGGCCCAACCACAACGACTGTCAGCCAGTTGATTAAAGTGATAGACTTCTCTGTCAGGTTCTTTACTTCGTTTGGTTCTGCGGTCCTTTTTCATTTTTCTTTGCGTGTGTTTTTTTTATGCTTTCTCTCTTTCGTTTTTCGTTTTTTTTTGCTGGGCTGAGTTCGCTCCGCTGCTTGCTGAATCGTCTGGCGGATTCGGTTCGGTCTGCTGCGCCTTTGTCCAAATACAAACGGCGGGTTGGGGAGTAGGGGAAGAGGGAGAGGAGGGAGGGGGCTGAGAGTCTTTGGGTTTTTTGGGTACGTGTTGAGTTGCAGTTTACTTTGGGCGTTGCATACATTTTGAAAGTCAAGGTAAATATTAGATTTTGGCTTGTGCAATTTTTGGCTGTTTGTTGGCCGAAATGTGCGAGTGTGTGTGGTGTGTGTGTGTGTGTGTGCTGTAGATGTAGGTAAAACAAATATTAGCTTACAATTTGAGGGCTTACATAGTTTTGCAGGGTCGACGAAAAAGGCCCGCGGTGGCATTAAACATTAGTTATATACATATATCTATGTATGTATGTATGTATGTATGTAGGGGTGGAAATATTATGCGTTTTGAACAGTCAAATATGTATGCCATAGCTAAAGATATAAGGGAAGGCAAGAGCCTGAAGGAACTTTCCTATTCTAATAATAAATAAATGTTCGTTAGAAATATTTTATCGTTGCTTAATCTTAAACAGAACAGATCAAGCGTTTTTTTTTTTTTTTTAAGAATACATATTAAACAATGTTTTTTCATAGCTCCTACATAAAATACTGCCTTGCAAACCCCAGAAAAATGAAAGAACAACTTGAAATGAAGCACTTAAAGAGAAGCTAAAAATATTTCCATCTTTAACTAACCATTTCTTTCATAGTTTTTCCACTCTCCTTCTGTTGGTGAACATTTTTGGCTGTAACTGTTCATCTCTGTCACTTGTGTAGCCGTTTCTGCATATTTCATTACTATTGCAGCTGTCGTGTTTCTTTTTTGTTTTTGACAACTCTCCAAAACTCCCGCTCCAACTCGTTCTGCTAGCTCGTTTTTTGTTTCAAAGCTTTGTTGCTTTTAATTAAAGCGCCAAATTAAAATTTTCCATGTTCGTGTGTGTGAGTTTGTGTTGAAACTTTCACTGTACTTGAGAGAGCAACCCCAAAAAAATAAAAGTTTGTAAAGGGGCGGACAGACAGACAGACAGTTGTGCACATGTCCCACGTGTCACGTTAAACGTCATGCAAACAAAAGGCCTGCTGCCTGTATGTCCTCAGTGCTCAAAGCTCGTGAATAAAAAGCTTTTTTTCCGCCCATTAAATTTGGCTATTTTTTTTTTGTACCCACCTAAAATGTAAAGGTGTGAAGCGAGAGCTCCCAAATGCGCTTTCAGTTAACCAAGCTGCAAGTCCTTCACCCCCCACCAGAGACTCCGACGCGAATTGTGGCGCATATATTGACAGCAAGGTTCAGGCATTAAAAAAAACTGGCGCTGGATAAAAACTTTTTCGTTCTTTGTGGTTGACCGCTTGCAGTCAAAGTTAAAAGCTGAGCTACAAAAAGTTCCCACTGACATCATTGATCAAATGAAGGGGGCGAAATACTGACAAAAGGCGTGTTACGTTATCCGTAATGATTCCAACTGGGAACCAGCTATTGTGAGAAAAATATTCAAGGGTTATTCGCTGCAAAAAACGGGGGAAAATGTTTATCAAGTGTCAGGGGAAATGAAAGAAACGATGAGAAAATTAAATTTAAGGGTGAAACTTGAATGATGAAATTGAACTGCAGTAATCAAACATATCTAATTTTGTTTCGACTGCTGTATGATATTTGATCCTAAGTGATTGATGGGTGAGGATCCAACTAAGTTTTAACCTTAAAGCCGAAAGGGAAGGAACTTGAAGGAACTTAACTTAAGGGGTTAGGTGGGTTTCAGAGGTTCAAATAAAGGGTATTTTTACTGTTTTTTTTTTAAATATATAAAATCATATATTTTATTTTAATAATATATATTTAAAAATTATTTTCTGAAAATTTCATTTTAAAATTCCGAAAAATCCTTCGTTCAGTACCTTGATAATGTTATTGCAAAGATGTATGCAAAATTTGAAAAAAATCGGTTCATAACTTTTCGAGAAATCGTGTCCACCGACTAAAAAAATTTCTTAAGGGGTATCTCTTAGGATTTTACTCGGATCGATTTGAAATTTTAGGAGAATATTTTAAACATATTGTACTATTTGACAAAAAAATAAAAATAAATTTTTTGAAATTTTCAAACCCACCTTAACCCCTTAAATTAGTTAATTCCTTTCGCAAACTGTCTATTGCTTTTATCAACATAAGAATAAGCTAGAAGAGACTAAGTAAACACCTTGCCAGTTAATTGCCGAGTACATAGTAGACTTTCTTTCTCTGTGTATATATATCGTAGGAGATTTAAGTACTTGATGTCTCTTAGCTAGTTTATCAGCAGACAGCTGACAACTATCAGTGGTTAGTTGCTAGCTAGCTGGCTTGCTTGCTTTTCCGGACGGTACAAAAAACTAAATGCGAATAGCTAAAGTAAACAAATGACAAAAAACTTTCAGCTGTTGTTGCTCTTGTTGTTGTTCTGTTTTTACTGCTAAACGGGCAATCCTTTGTGCTGCAGCTGCCCGCATTTTAGTCTGGCTTTTTAAGTTGTTCCCAGTTCCCAGTTGCCAGCTCAGGCGCCATTTGCATATCAACCAAACAACAGTCAACTCCCCAACAACTCCTGACACATTCTGACTCCCTCTCCCCTCCCTCCCCCCTCTCTGACTCTCTTCTCCCTTGGCAGCTGCATTGTTTTCCTGTGCGCCGCCATTTTCAGCTCTTTAGCAATTCACTTTAGTTTTTAGCTGCCTGCCACCCTCGTCTCCTTCCTCTCTATTTTTTTTTTGTCGCCTTTAACGATGCCTAATTGCCTAATTAGGCATTTGCCTTCCTCTTCTACTCCCTCCTCCTTCCTCTCTCCTTTGACCAACTTTTAGCTGAATTTTAATATATATTTCTTTCTCGATTTTTTGTTTGCAGGTCCCGAAGATGTACTGAAATTTCTGGGCAATGAGAGTGTTGTGGATCACTTCAAGCTCGTCACCAAGGATGGCAATAGCCTGCTCATCGGTGCCAGGTAAGTTTCTTCTTCTTCCTCTTTTTTTCCACTTTCTTACTACTCCTTTGACACGCCTCAAATGGCGGCAGGTGAAACTCAAGATGCTGTTGCAGTGGCACAAACAAGCGGAGGTCCAGGCTGTGCTGGTCTGGTCCTCTAGGGTTCCCACTCAACCCCAATCGAGCATTCCTTCCCCCCCTCCCCACGCACACTTTCTCAAGAGAGAGGCCTTTGCCAACTGGCCGCCTACTTTTTCACTTTTAATTCAGCTTTGTGTTGCGTACGCTTTTGTTTTTCTCCGCTTTTTATTATTTTTTGTTGTTTGTTGTTTCGGGGTGCGGCTAGAGAAGCAAAAGGCGCAAAGGAAAGTTTCTTTTTCCGTTTGCTCCATTTTTCATTTGGTCGTAAGTGCCAGAGAAGGGGGGAAAGTGTGCTGCACTTTATGAGTTTTATGCGGGGTGTGCTTTTGTTGCTTTTGGAAATTGGTTTAGACGATGATTAAAGTTTTATAATTGCATTGGCGGGGGAGTGGAAATAGTCTCTCGGGCTTGAGTTTGATAGTCAGAATTTCTATAATGAGCAAAAGTGTGAGCCGTAACGAAAGAAAGAGGTGAAATAGTAGGTAGTAAAAAGGAAGGAACAGATTGACTTAACTAACTGAACAGAGAACTCATTCTAACAACCAATTATCCATTAAACCAATTAACAAACTTATTATTCCTTTGTACTTGTTATGTGGTATTTGGCAATCAATTTCTTTAACTATTTAAGCACTTTTCTCATGTGGTTCAAACTCTTCTTACCCTGAAGAGTGCAGGTTCCGTAGCAACAATTTCAAATATACATTAAGACCAGGCCGTAAATTCTGTGAAGCAGCCAGCCAGCACTCTTGACAAGGCAACAGTTGAAAGTTCAAAGTTGAAGCCTTTAACAAGTTGCGCACCACCCATCCCCATCCGTCCGTCCTCTCTCTCTCTCTCTCTCTTTGTAAGACTTTCCGTCCAATACACGTAATGTCAACTTTTTTGGGGGGAAGAATGCTGGTGTGTGTGTGTGTGTGTTAGCCTCGTCGTCAGCATTTGTTTAACATGTTTTAAATGAAACTCCGTAAATGCAAGGCGAAGAGTGCAAAATCCACATAAAGCAAACTTCAATTTACTTTTCGCACACATTGTATTTAATTTAAGTAGAAAATACGTATACGCAGTGTATGAAAAGTTCGCACAAGGGCACAAAAGACAGCAGACAGCAGCTGATGCTGGAGTTTGAACATCGAGTGGGTGGTGGCGAGAGGGTGGCAGGGAGAGGGGAGCTGGGAGAGGGGAGCGGGTGGTAGTAGTCAGTGCCAGAAGCTAACGTGCGTGGTAACTTTGATTTTGCTGACTGCTGGCAAGAAAAACAAAAAACCCAAGCGCAAAACTTTGCACCAGGTGCCCTAAGAAATAAGAGAGGGGATGTCGGTGAGAGGGGAGGTGGAGATGTTAAAGTTTGAAGCAGCCGGGCTGAGGCTCAAGTGGTAAACTTAAAGGGTTGCCCACAAGCAAAGCCTTCGAACCCAAACCAAACAGCTGAAGCTAAGCTGAAAGTGAGGGAGGGAGTATATACACTGAAGGAAAAATATATGACCCAGATATTAGAAAGTCGAGGTGAGATAAAAACAAACCGATAACAACAATATTTTTCTTGCAAAGTTATGACAGCTTAAAGAAATAAAGCACTGGAAGGTAAAACATTGCTTTGCAAGGGATTATCTTGAAAAATACAGTTCTTATAAAAATATTTATGCAAAGGTTTTTAATAAACTGTATGTATATTTCTTATAAAAAACTTAAGCTAAGAAATAATTCTTCTTTTGCTTTAAATGCTTTCAAAGTTCTGCAAATAATAACCTTAAACTATCATTGAGAATAAATCAATTTAAAAAAGTTCTTTATATATTCCTGAGTGTTCTTAGAGCTACTCACACACACGCACACACACATTGTAAATTCTATCGTTGTGGCAAAAACCGCAAAGATGCTTTCTGCGAATGTTGCCAGGTTTATTATACACACATACCATACATGCATACATATGTATGTATATACTCATAGACAATGGAAGGTTCACCCTTTCGCCATGCAAATTGTGCGCCAGCTGACACACATATTAAAATGTTGCATACTTTCTGGCGTTGGTCTGGACAGCAACTCGAAGCAGACATAATAAACTTGTGCAAGTGTGTGCTTGGCAAAAGGAGCCAAGGAATTTAGTGCCGCAAGGAATGCGTGCTGCTTGTAAGACAAGACGTCGCCACTCCATGCCACCATGTGCACCTCATCCCCCGCTCCCCCCCTCGCGCCTCTGGCAGCCACACTTGGCCAGACAGTGGAAAACTTTCAAAAATTGCAAATAGTTTTTGGTAATTTAATATTAACACGACTTGGCAGTCCACTTGCGTTATGTACAATGCTCTCACTCCCTCTCTCTTATCCTCTCTCTTACTCTGTCTCTCTTCAATTTTCTTTCGTCTCTGTTGGTTTGTGTTTGTTGCGGTTTTTTGGAGACACACACACAAACAGACAAAAGTAAATGGCGAAAAATGAATATCTAAAATGCGCTTTGGGCAAATGTTTGGGTTTCTGCAATTAGTGCGGCTTGTGTGTGTGTGTGCCATTGTTTCATTTCATATTTTATTCGAACTTGGCTGCCCAAACAAACAACTAAAACTGCATATGGCCACAGCTTGTGGTTGAAGCTCCTAATACAATAATTTAGTAAGAATATTTGTAGTATAATTTTAGGGGCGTTCCTTGTGACACAGAAAGATTTCAGTGGGAGTAAACTTCCCTAGTTTATTAATAGTATTAAATATTGAATGTAAATTGAGTAAATAAATTCATAAATCAACTTATTTTTCATTTATGATTTCCTAGAAAAGGGGGAAAAAAATCGACTTCAGAAACAGTACCATAACTGATTTAAGCTTAATAAATATAACATTTTTTGCTACATATCTTTCATTTCCTGGAAAAGTAACATTGGTTTTTTTGTGAAGCCAATCCGATTTACATTTTTGTTTACCAAAAACAATATTCATTTTGGCTACAGAAAAACAAATTTATAAATTCCTTAGAAACGTGCAATTGATTTTAATATTTATTTTATGACTTGAGTGAAAAACCAAGGATTTGATTTGGTATTTTGTACGTTTAGCTAAGGCAAACATAATTCATGTATTACAGACTTTTTAATTTGTGTTTTATGCTTGTTCTCCCCTAACCCCATCTCTTCTCATTTGCAAACAGCAAACGAATGCAATTTACTGCGCCTCAACTAAAACATTTATGATTTTTTGTAAATTTAATTACATGCATAATTTCCGGTTTGCTTATTTTGCTGAAAAAAAAAAGAAACGTTAAAGTGGGGGAGATGTGTGTATGTGATGCTACTAAGAAAGAGAGAGGAGGAGGGAGCGAGAGAGAGAGAGAGAGAGAGGGAGTATAATGAGGCAGCAAAATGCAAACACAACAGAAACGCAAGCAAGGCAGAAAAAAAATTAAGTGAGCGCCAAGCACAAACATACATTTCACACACACACACACACACACACACACACATAAACGCATACAAATTAGAGCTACTGAAGTATTAGTAGAGAGGGAGAGAGAGTGAATGAGAGGAAGAGAGAGGGGGTGACTTTGGCAGCGATAGAACTTGTCGGCTTTTTGCTAGCTGAGTTTTTGCACGCATGAACGCATTTGTATGCTGGCTTTGTCGTTGCCAGAGTTGCCACTTACGTGATTAATGGATTTTTAACAAGTTACACATTCCGAAAAGGAACACCAACTACACACACACACACACACGCACATGCCCACTTAGTAGAGGGAGATAGAGATAGAGAGAGAGAGCGTCAAAGTAACCAAAGGGACGGCAACTGCTGCTGAAAGCCAAAAAGCGCCATATGTGTGCGTCTGTGTGTGTGTGTGTGTGTGGAGTATGTGTATGCTTGGGGTCCCTACTAAACTAGCATGACAGGGCGGAAATGCGAATGTGACACGCGTTTTGCATGTGAAACGTCATGAACAATGTAGAAAGAAAGTAAAAAAATCGAAACGAAACGAAACCAAACTTGCCTTCTATCAGACACCCACCGGAACTGGCACACACACACAACAATAGAAACAGGTTTGTGTGTTTGTGTGTGTGTGTGTGTGTTGGTTTCTACCTGCCAAAGCCAGGCCCATATCCCATATACAAAGTCAAAGTGAATTCGTTAAGTTGCCAAAAGCAGCAACTAAACTGAAAATGGATGGTAAAAAGGGAGGAAAATAAAAATAAAATTAAAAAACAGGCCAAACATTTCTGGAAGTACATAATCGCAAAGAAAGCACCCTTAATTCTATTTTCTGTTTTGTGTTTAATTCAATTATGCTCAATTTGATTGAACTTTGTACAACTCTTTTCATCTTGTCTTAGTTTTCTTCTCAAAATAATTTCCTACAAGCTACAGAATATTTTATTTGATATATCAAGCCACAGAATTTTAAAGTTCTTTCGTTTGTAACATCCACTTTCAAGCACTTTGTAACAATTTTAACTTGTCACTGTCACTTATGCAAATTAGCTTAAAGCCACATTTATCCACTTGACTTTTCAACATTTTTTTTTTTTTTGTTTTGCATGCATATAGGCTTGGCGACCTGAACTCGTTAATTTTTTTGGCACACACACAAATAATCGTAATTTAGCAACGAATTTTCGGCGCTTGTATTTATCTGATCTATTTTTGGTTGCCTGCTGCTGTCAGCCAAAAACCACTCGCTCAACATGAAAATTGGGTTAACACATTAAGTCGGGATATGTATGTGCAGCAATGTCCTCGTTCCAATTTTCATTCCTGTCCTCCTTCCGCCCTTCGTCCCTGTCAGCTTGGCAATTGAATGAATGGCGACAAAGGCGGAAATAAAATTGCTAAACGAAGAAACCATTTTCAACGACTGCCTAACGTGGCTTGATTCTTCTTCCTTCTTCATTTCTCTCTCTCTCTCTATTTCCTGGTTTTTCTTTTCTTGCATATGTCGGCCTATCTTTTTTGTTATTGTCTTTTTTTCACATCTTCTTTAGTGTGCTAGAATTACGATGGCTGCCACAGTGGTAGAAAAATTAGCATATAAAATGTGTAAGGAATTTATTAAATTTGTTTGATCTTTGATTATTTTCTTCATAGACCTGAATTAGTTTAGAATGCCACAAAAATCATTTTCATTCCACTGTGCTGTGTTTGGGCAATTCCATTTTTTTTTATTTTTTTTCTTGTGTATGCAATTTTCCTTTGTTGCTTTTCAGGCACAGCGCAAAATTCATTTATACGCAAATACACACAAACACAAATTTCACATTTGGTAGTTGTTGCGTCCATCTTTTATTTCATTTCATTCTCTGCCTTTGTGCAACTGTGCAACAATCAGTTTTGGCGCCGCAAATTCATTTCCGCTTGTACTCGTTTCGCGTTGTTAGTGTTTGTGTAGGTGTGTGTGTGTGTGTGTGCACAACAATCGCCAGCTAATTTTGTTGCGATTTATACGCATATGGCGCGGTGCAACAGCGTTGCATAGTTTTTGTGGCACGCTGCCGCTGGCCAAAACGGAATTTCCAGCTCAGTTTTAACAAGGCGCCTTGAATAACGCCAAGCCACGCCCCTCTACGCCCCCTTTTAGTGTGGCCTTCTTCACGTTGCGCATAGTGCTGATTTTAATCTTCCACCCTGCCCCCTTCTTTTGTTCTCCTTTCTTTTCTTTTTGTTGCGATTGAAGATTGCAGCAGATTGAATTGTGAAACAAATGTCCTTCCACACGCCACACGTTGTGGCAACAATACTTGTTGTGCCCCACCATTGTTGCTGCGGCATTGTTTAGCGCTATTCAAGCTAGAATGCTGTTGCTGCAACGTGTGTCGCCTCAAGATGCAACAACAACAACAACAAGTGCTCTGATTCTTGAGCTAACAATAGAGAAAGAAGCATCAATGATGTCAGTAGGTAATCGGAAGCATCCATCAAGTTTTATGTTACGAATACCACAGGTAAAAATCACCTAAGAAAAAAACCTGAGTGGTGCTATTGTTTATTTATGAAATCTATGATGGCTAGAATAAAAGAAAGTGTAATGTTTTATTACACGAAAAAAAAACATTGCCTACTTTTTGTTGCAAAAAAATAAGCTTTAATATTTTATGATTAAATATCCCATCAATACCCTTTGATGTTCTTCAGACTAAATTGCAAGCACATTGCAAATTGATGTGCAAGCGTTAAACTAATTATAATGAACGATAAATAATTCTAACTGCGGGCCAAAGTCGTCGTAGCAATTTCCCTTTGTTGCTAAACCGACAAAATTTTGGTATAAATTGCAAACACCTCAAGGCACAAGGAACCAAAAACACACAGCGACAAAGGAGGGAAATTTGTGCCTTATTGTTATAATTAATATTGCATTCATTAGTTAAATTGAATTTGTCCATGGAGCTAGGCACTGTTGCTTCCTTTAAAATATGCAAGCGAAATCAAACTGTAGAAAATATTGAGAAAAGCCGCTTTTGATGCGACACTAAAAGCTTCCTCATTTTGGCCAATGCCTGACAAATTGAAAATGAGTACTGACCTGGTACTAGGTAATATTTTATGTAGAGAACGAGGTAGAGAGAGAAACGGAATGGGTAATTGGCTTCACTCAGTAAAGTGCGCTGCACTTGGACTTTAATCTTGCTTATGAGTTGGAGGAAAACTGGGAAAGTGGAAAATTGGGAAAGTGGGTTCCTCTCCTGGGTCTCTCGCACCAAACAGAATGCAATTCGCTTTGTCATGTTGTCCGTTGGTCAGCAACAGCAGCAGCAATGAGCCAATGGTGACATGACCAGAGGTGAGGCATTGGCATGTCGAAAATCTAGCTAGCTGCTGCTGCACCTGCACCCTGTGTGTGTGTGTGTGTGTGTGTGCAACTGACCTGCAACTTCCCTACTCCTCACAGCTGCTTCTCGACTCCTCGCTCAATGGCATTCACATTTTGCTTTTTGGCATTTGACAGTTTGGACATTTTCTGCTTGCTTTGAGTGCCGACGACAGTGACAGAGAGAGGGAGAGGGAGGGGGAGAAGCAGAGGGCAGATGGCCAGCACTAGATTGAGCCGGGTTGGGGAACCTGCCACACAAGAAAAACGTCGGTCAATAACATGAAATTCAAACCGTCAATTCGTTGCATGCCAAAACACAAGAACCAACAAGACCAACAGTTGGAGGAGAAGTAAAGGAAGAACCAATGGAAATGAATTCATGAGTTGAGCAAATGTCAAAGCCAAAAAGTAAATGATGGACTTAGAAATTCCCTCTATATACAGATTGGGAAATGTCGATGAGATTATCACACAAAAACTATCTCAAAGTTATGAGTGTAGACGTTAGATTAAATATCTATTGAAATCGGAAAACTTTATTCAAATCCTTCAAAGGATTATTAAAATTCAAAGAAAAAGTATGAATATTTTTTATGCCTTAAAATCTGTGATAGAAAACGTAAATGACTCAAAATAGGAACTTGTCTATAAAAGAGGAAAAGCTGCTTCGATAATTTTAGCATGGGCTGCCAATATATGATAATTAAATAGAACTAAAGCGTTAACTTTAAACTTTTGTCCAGCTTGCCAAATGGCAGAGTGAAATAAATGTATGTATGGGGAGGGCTATATATCTTGAAGAGGGGGAGAAGGGTATATTTTAGCTTGATTTGCTTAGCTTTTGGCTATGCCACAGTCAAGCCATTTACCGTTATGTCACAAGAATACCGCCAGCGACAGCTTCTTGCTGCTGCAACCAACATGAATGCAACTCACAAACGTCTGTGCAGAGGGGGATGTGTGGGGTGGAGTGGGGGGGAAAGTGGTGCACAACAACAAAAGCTGTCAATTCGTGTGCCCCAAACCCAAAGTCAACTTCTTTTCATGCCTCAAGTGTGCAAACGATGGATACCAAAACTGAATGCTGGCAATGCTAGAATGCAGAATGATCCAACCTTCCCCAAAGTAGCGCAAAGTTTGATGACGTGTGACATTGAAAGTTGACTGCCAATACCTAAGCCCAAGGCTGAGATGTATGTATGTGTGTGTGTGTTGCAGGCACTTTGTTGAAAGTCTACTAGTCCAAAGCTTGAGGTGCCCCCATGAATCGCATTTGTAAAGTGCCGCAATTTGCCATCTCAATTGCAAGCGATTCAAATCAGCACGTGAGCCACCCCAAAGCAGAATGGAAGGAAGAAGTAGGAACAGGTGAGAAGTTCAAAGAAGGGGTGCAAAAGTAATGGGTGAAGTAGCAGATCTGTCAGTTAGATTTCTCTTCAGTTATTGCGTTAGCATATATTGGCTGATAAGTTTTGTAATCGAATTGTAAATGTTGGAGAATTTTCGGTCAAAAGTTTGAAAGGAAAATTACAGGAAAAGTTGTTTAACGTTTTGATAAACACTGTTGTGAATGTTATCATGTTGATTTATTGAAAATATTCATACTAGACAAGAACTTTAGCTGAGAATATAATTTCTGTCTAAAAGTATGCAACACATTTTTTTCTCAGCTTGGTTTAAAAAATTGTTATCTAGATTAATTTGGAGCATAAACAACTCAAGTAAATAAATATGCACACATATGTTTAATTCGCATTATTTAACAAAATTTCTGGGCTTATTTCATGCCAATGTCCCTTGCTAATATTCTGTGATAGGCACTGAAGCAATAAATACGTAATCAAGTAGCATAAACAAATAAATTATGTTCATTATTCAACGAGCGCTAATGATGCTTAAATTTCGCCACAAAAACCCAGCAACCAACAAATAATGTGTCATATTTTTTCGTTTTGAGCGCTCTATGCTTAAAATATGACAATGCCAGATGAACAAGTAGCTAAGAAAAAAAGAAAAGAAATATAAATAAATTAATCAGATCTAGGCAACAAAAAAATACATAATTTATATACATCGTATTTACATGCCAGGCACAGCCACAGCAACCAGAGCAGACTTTGAGCATTATAAAAAACGGTCTAACGTAATAAATATCACATTTTATTGGCCACACGCGAAAGGTTGCCAAACCAGCCGCTAACTTGGCCCAAAAAAGATACAACGCCTTTGGTAATGATGGGAAAAATGCGTAGCTAGGCAACCAATATACTTTTTGGGGTATCGTCTGCCTTTCAAGGTCATTTAGGACTGGGTGCTTTTTGTTTTTGCGCTTTTAATGGTGCGAAGCTGCGTTCCACGCGTTGTATGAGCAATTTTGCATGTTACACTCTGGAGTCTAGACTGTATCTAAAAAAAAAGGTAGCTAAAGTTGGGGTTGCCTTTGCCTCTATTTGTGGGTCAAGCCGCAAATGACAATGATTTTTATTCCCTTTCTTATGTTTTTCCCTCATCTATTTTATGGCTTGTCTTGTTTTTGCTGCTGTTGTTGCAGTTTCAACATCTTTGAAAGACCCTCAACCACAATGCCGTTATTTATGTCCCTGTGGCTTTTGTTTTGTTTGGTTTTGCTCTTTGGCTATATGTAAGTGTTTGTATTTTGAAAAGGGTCCCACTTTTTTGGTATCTTGTATTCCAAGAAGAAGAGAACAAAGAAATAAAAACTTCGACTTGTTACACATAATTTCCAAATTATGGCGAAACCATGCGAAAACAGACAGCTGCAGTCAGAAGACATAGGAATAGAGCTTAGATAATAGATGTATAAAATAAAAATCAAATAATAAAATATTTAAATACAGAAAATAAATACAGAAATAATCACTAGAATGCTGTTTTGAAGCAATATAAAAACAAACACAACTTTAATTTGAAATATTCAGTTTATAAAAAATTCTTTTAAATCTACATTTCAACATAAATTCACTTCAACTTTAAGTGGAGTGTTATTATTCGTGATAACTAGGCAAATCAGGCAAATGCGTTGACCAAAATAGTATGCATTGAAGCATTTTGGATGGCCACAGCGCCATAGTTTGAATTATCTGCGGTTTGGGATGCCATCAGGCTCAAAATGATTCGCGGTTGCTGCGAGACTCAAATTCGACTCGTTGAGCACTCATGAATAATTCGCAATCGACACAAACACACATACATATTTGAAATTTATTTGTAGCGACATTTAACATTGCCAAATTGCATATTTATTTATTTGTGTTTCTAGTTAGTTCCTAAACATTTGCATAAAACCAACCAAAATACATAAGTTCTGATAAAAGAACAAATTAGCCATTTAATAAAATACTTTTCTATAAATACTGTTCTGTTCAATTAAGAGCCAAAAAAGAGAAAATCTAATTGTTTCAAAAGCTAATGGTTGCTTAACAACTTGAAAATCCTTTTCCGGACAGACTATTAAGTATTGTTCGCAATTAAATGGCAATTGATTTTAAGCACCTTTTCAAGTACTTATGTGCGTTAGTCAGGTGAACGGCTTTCGCATTTTAGTTACCGTTTTGCGCATTTAAGTTGCTAAGTAAAAATAAACTGAGCGCACCAGCAGCAACAACAACAACATAAACTACAGCAATGCAGTTAAATGCGCAACTATGGCAACAACAACAACAACAAAACATGTGCAAAGCAGTGAAAATCCTACGTAATCGTTACAACAGCACTGCTTGCAGGCAGTAACGAGAACAGCACCAACAACAACAACTAACATGCTACCGTGTGGAAAATATTTATGAGCGTGGTTTTTACGCCAAAATGCATTCTATATAATGTTCCCTCTCCCCTTTAGCCGTCACCCTCTCTCTCTCTTTCACTCAGTTTATCTGGTTGGAGCTTCTGTTTGCTTGCGCTTCACACTTGGACTGCTTTACCGTCGACGTTGTCGTCGTAAGCGCGTAAATATCATTGGCGCTTGCGTGTGTGTGTGTGCGTGAGTGTTAAGCAGTGCGTTAAAGTGTTTATGTGTTTGTTTACGTATGTGGATGTGTGTGTGTGTGTGTTCGTGTGTGTGTGTTCGTGTGTGTGTGCAGCAACAACGAGGCCAGTTATTTTTTTCCACTTTACGCTTTTTGGCACTCAACGCATTTTGCTGTTGCCAGTCATTGCCACCTGCAGCGCTCCTCTCCCTCTCTCTCTCTCTCTCTTCGTTTTATCTATCTCTCTTATGCCCCTTCCACTTGTATGCTAATTTTCGCTCAGCACATTTTATATTTATACGCTGCTGACAACAACAGAACCAACAGAAGAGCCAACTTAACTGCGAAAAACCACAGCGCAGGGTTGCCAACATCGTTCGTTTCGTTTCGTTTGAAGTTGCCTTTTGCTGTTAGTGTTTTTGTTGTTTTTGTTGTTGTTGTTGTTGTTGTAGCCGCTGCTGTTGTCATAATTAAAACGCGCTGCATAATTGCCAAACAATGGCACAATGCACTGTCACTTGTATGTGTGTGTGTGCGGGCCACCCTACCCACCCGACCCCCCCTTGGGTAGGCTTCTGCCATGGCAATCATGACCATTTATTCGACTGCCTAACAAAGTGGACAATGTGCAAGTTTCTCTTCTCTCTTTTTTTTTCGCCCTGTTTGCATTTGCCAGGCCATCAACCAACACACACACACACACACACACACACACACACACACAACTAACACACACATGTACATGTGAGGCAAGTGCAACAGAGCGCGCTACAAAATGTTTCCACAATTCGAGGCGTAATTGGATAACGTTGCCTGGCAAAACGCCAAAAAAGCCCTTAAACATTGTTGCACCAGGTTGTGTCATATACATACATACTTGCAACCGTGCAACCATGCAACTAGACATATGCCGTTAGACCAAATGATAGTGGAAGCAACCAAAAAAGGAAGAGGAAGAAATGCGTTGCAAGAGACAAGATAAAAATGTTTTTTAATATATGTAAGTACAAGCATTTTGTGAGAAAGAAGCCACGATTAAATTGTAAAAGATTGTCAAACTATGCAAGGCACTTTTTCACTAGCAACATTTATTAAAACTCAAGCTTGTCAATTATTTGGGTCAGAGCTAAAACAAGAATGTAATCAAGTTATTTGTACAAATATTTTATTTTTTGCTTCAAGCAAACATTTTCAACTATTTATATGATATATTTAATAAAATATTTATACACATTTATTAGGAATTTGAGTTTATTGATTGAACTCTCTTTCTCTCCCTTCTCCCTTCTCTCCACTCTATATCTGTCTCTTTCTATGTAAAAGCTGTCTGCCATTTTGTCGCAACTAAGAAGTTAGCAACAAAGGCAAAAAGTAAATGCAATTCCATTAAAAAGGTCTCTTAATATTATCAACAACAACTGCTTGGCATCCATGGAACTTTGTAAGGAGCCAAGTTCACTTTTAACCGCATCATTTGGCCTCAGGACTTCCTCTCTCTCCTCTCCCGCCTCCCCCCATCATCGGTTCTTATAGATACACCTTGTGCCAATTTTGCCCGTTTTTACCTTATGCAAAAAGTTAGCTACATATTTATTTTAAATTTTCCGCTCTTTTTGCTGCATTCAAGCCAAAAACGACGGAAGTTTCGATAAGGCTGCTTCCATTTTGGGTGGCTAAGTGGGTGGTATGGGTGGGCTGGGTGGTTAGTTCCTTTTTGGCTTGGCTTCGATTGCCTCATTCTCATTTTGCCTCATGACACGGCAGCCATAAAATATTCGACCAAAGTGCACTCATACATGCACACACACACAAACATACACACACATACACATAAAGCCGGCCGCACTCACGTAGTTGCGGTTTCAATAATCAATGAGTTGATTTTATGAAATTTCTGTTTACCTCACTCCCCTCCCACTTCGCAATATTTTTGGCTTAAAACATTCACACCCAAATGCACACACACACACACACTCGTTTGTTTGTGCAGAAATTTTATTAACGAGAATTTTGAAATTTTTCGCATAATTTTTCGCATTACTGAAAGCAAAAGCAAAAAGCAAAAGCATTGTAACGTGACCCAGGACATGGGCGACGTGTTGCTGATTGTGGCTCAAAAGGTCAAATGGATTTTTAATTAATATTTTAATTAATAAAATCCAGCCAGCTTGCCCTTACACCTTCCTCCTCCCTAATGCTCTTTCACATTTTTTACTAACTGGTTTTTATCTTTTCTCTCTTTTCTTTTTTTGTAGAAATACTGTCTTTAATTTAAGCATTAACGATCTCGCGGAGCAGCAACGTCTGGTGTGGACGTCGCCGGAGGATGATACCAAAATGTGTCTCGTCAAAGGCAAAGATGAGGTAAGTGAGGAATTTTTGAATTCCAAGAACTATATAAAAAGTAGAATACTGGAAGGGCAGCATCTAATAATAACAAAGCTGAAACTTAATGAAACTAAACGATGTTTAACAAAACAACATATTTATAACAAAACTTAACGATATTGACGTTTCTTAACGAAACTTAAAAATACTAACGTAGGTTAATGAATCTTAACGAACTTGACAAAGTTTAACCAGCCTTAACTTTACTTAAACTTACTTAGGCACAATTTCTCAACATCCGGTTAGTCAACTTTTTCTAAGTCTAGTCAAATTTGAGTTTCTCAATGTTCGGTTATCACTTACTTATCCGATGCATGGAGGTCCGGCTACTACTTATACCGATGCTAAGTCCCGATATATAAATATCAATACAATCATCTGAAGGCGAACAGGTGACTTAAGCGATGATAGGTAACTTTGGCTTTGAGAAAACCAAATTGCTTATCTCCAGTATAGCTCGAGCAAAAAAGTTATTCCGCAATAATTTTTTCCAAGTTTAACTGGACATTAACAAATTGGGCCTTAACGTGGCTTGAGGAAACTTATCTGGGTTTAACGAAACCTAATGTTGCTCCACTTTACTCGCTTGCCTTTCTAATTCTCGAGCTCATTCATTGCACTTTGTATTTTTGGCGTCAAGCTGTTTTAACAACTTCTGCAGCTTTATGATTGTTTCTTGACATAACGAGCATCTTAGATCATTTAGAATTCAATTTGAGCAACTTTAACTATTCCTACTTAATTTTAGTTAAAGTTTATCGAGCACTTTGGCTTTATGGTAATTTCCATGTTCATTTCCATTGCAACTTGTATTTTAGTTGTTGTTCGTTCCTTCGTTCTTTCGTTCTTCTTGTTGTTGTCCGGGCAAGAACGAACCAAACAACCAAAAAAAACAAAGCAATAAAATGTTTTCCGCTCTCCAGGAACTTTTATCGCGAGCTACAAAATGCAGCTAGAGTCCGAGCGTTTGGGAAATTGATTTATGCAACTTGTTGTAGTTGGGTTTGTTTTCCTTTTCGAAAAGAAATCGAATTAAATTTATTGTTGGCACAGTTGACCCATTAAGAAAAGTGCCAAATTGGAAAGAGGAGGAGAAGAGAGAGAAAGCCAGAGAATGAATCTGCTACCAAAAACTGAACTTGGTTAATGGAAATGGCAGAAATATTTTTTTTGTTCGAATTGGAAATCGCAGCTGTTGTTGCTTCTTGTTGCGCCTTCCGTTTCCGGTCAAGTGAACCAAATGGCGCAACACCGCAAGGAGAATTGAAGGACACAACCCCAACACAACCCTAACCTAACTCAATCGCAATCTCAGAAAACCCGTTGCATGCTCAAGTGCACTTCTGGCATTGCTGACGCTGACGTAATTAAGCAACACTTGTTAAAGGGGGTTCACTGTTCTACACACACACAACCACAACAACTGAGAACAGGTGTAATTTTCTGAACTCAATTTGCTTTCCCCCAAACTAGTTATTTATAGCGTCAAGTCTGAGCCAAAAAAGGAAAGAATTAGCCTTGCTTTTCTTGTGCGCAACGCAGGGTTGCAATGCGACTAAAAGTCAACCTTTCACACTCTGCTTCCGTTTCAATGGCGTGCATGGCCGCCATTTTGCAAGAGGTTGCCAAAAATAATAATAAAGGAAAAGAAAGCCAGAATGCAATTGTTTGGCCCTTATTACATGCAGTCTCTAATGAAAAGTTCAAAATTTACAATTTTAATTAGCTGACATTTTCGCTAATATGCGCAGCCCGTTAATGCAGATAATAATCGCAGCGCGCAAAAGCATGCTACACTTTATTCGCCTGCAGTGTAAATGCCAACAAATCACGCGATTTTCCTTCGTTTATTTTCATCTCCACGCTTGCATAGCTAAACTACCAAAATATAACTTTAAACTTGGCAAATAATTGGGTTTTTTAATTATATTAATGCCAGGCAAGAAAATTTGTTATAATTTGCACTTATTATTATACTCTGGTATTATTCTTGGAATGTTTTGTTAAGCATTTTCAAACTTAGCTCAACTAGATTCATAGGAAAATATTATTTTATAATTTTGGGAAATCGCAACTTTAAGCTTTCATCATCAGCTTAAGCTTTAATACAGCACTTCATTTTTTTCGGCACGCCAAACAAACAGACAAAACTTTTCTCATTTGCGCTGAATATTTTAAGGCCAATTGTTCCTGGAAAAAATATTCATGACTGATACATTTTGCTCAGCTTTGCTTTTTTTCTGTTGGCGCCTCCTTTTTCAATAACCCCGCCCAAAATGGACAACACGTGTGCTATGTATGTATTGGGCCATGAATATTTCCCTTAAAATCCATAATGGCAGCCATTTTTATGTATATAAAATGCTCGACCGGATGCGGCAACAAAACGCTTTACCTTTTGGCTATAACAAAAGGCTATGATTATGGCTGCACCAATGAACACACACACACACCTATGCATGTATGCATGTATGTGTGTATTGGTATTTGCATTGTCGTCGCTGCTGCGAAAGATGATTGTAAATTTTTAATTGATTTATTATTTGCCGCAATGTTTTATTAAAGCTGCGTAAACAGATGTTAAGAGCGGTATTCCTTCCCCCTACCCTCTCCCCCTTTTTGGCCACGTTAGCGCTTTAGACCTCTGGCCTATTTGGACAAAATGAGCAATCGGTCAGCAGCTGCGTCCAATTTGGCCAAAATGCTGAAAGAGCTCGAATATAAAAATTAAAAAATTGAACATGAAAAGCGGTGAGCCAAATTTATGTTTATACATGTTGTGTGTGTGTGCATTGGGCGCGATTTAATTAATAAAAGCAAGTTAAGATATTTGATTAAATTGTTTGCAGTCAAATATTAACGCTGCCCACATTCAATGCATAAATATTTCAAACAAGTTATGCAAGGATCGCACTATTGGAATTATTGGATAAACACAGACTGTGTAGAGTCGTGGAAATAGCTTGTAAACATCATTGAAATAACAATGAATTCATTTAATTACTTTTTTGACTCTGCAATTCTTTTATTTTTAATACCTACACTTAACGAAAATTTAAGTCTTTTGTATCTTTTTTTCTGGTCACTAAACTGAAATGAAAGACAAACAGTCGATTAATTTAAAATGGCGAACGAAATTTGTCAAAGAATAAAAAACGGGGCAAAGAAGGTAAACAAACAACAACAACAACTGAAGTGGGCGTGGCGAGGTCAATAGATTACGTGAAACGGGTGAGGAGTGTGTGTGGGGGGGGGGGGGGACGACTTTAGCAGAATTAATGAAATTCCGAATGGCCCAGCACAAATGTCAAAAACGAAATGAGTGATTTGAATGGATGTACAACGAACGCATTTGAATGGTTTGGTGCCACATGCCACGCCCCCTCCCCACCCTCCTCTTCCCAAACTGCCAACAACAAGTGAGATAAATGAGCGTGCGATAGTTGGATAGATGAATGTATATATGGATGGATGGATTGGAAACGGACGGCAGCGAGTCCACAAATGCCAAAGCACTTTTGCGGTTGAACTCTCTCATCCCATCTCTCTCTTTCTATGTCTGTCTGTGTTTGGGGAAAACTGTCAGAAGGCTTGCCGATGTCTATGTCTGTTTAGAATGTGTGTGAATGTCGAAAGTGTTGGCCACCTGTGCATAAATTAAAAGCACTTCCGTACTCCGCAAATGAACAATAGCCTGAACGTTTGGTCCACAGCTCTCTCAGCTTCTTCGAACACAAATGAATGAGAAATGCCATTTCACACACAAACACAGATCTAGAAAGAGATGGAGGAAGGGGAAAGGGTTGTTGCTTGACACCCAAATGGCATTTAACAACAACAATTCAGCATTTGGTCAACCATTGAATTGACTGCAAAAGCCCCATTGTCAGATAACCTGCCTAGAATGCTTGAAAATATTTCAAAACCCTTTTCACATGACTTTAGCAAAAGTCTCAAGCGATTTTCAAATTAATATCTTAATGATTTTAAAGGATTTTAAATGATGTTTGGCATTCATTTCACAGTTAAAGTTTTGCTTAGTGGAAATCTAATTTCATATTTCTTAAAAGTAGTATATATCCGTTAAGTTACAAGTACAATTGTTATTTAGTAATTTCCTCTGAATGGTGACATTTCATTATCATTTCCAGGCAGCTTTGCTTTGCTTTCAACTGCAGACAATGCAACGTTTTGGTGCATGACACTTGAACAATGTGTGAGAGGCAAGTTAAATGCCATAAAGCACAAACCTTTAACGCACTCAAAGAACGAGAAATGAGAAACTACAAATGAAGACAACATTTTGATGCCTGTCCTTTTTTTTTGGCCCTGTGGCAGTTGTTGTTGTTCTACATGATTCTAGTTCTGCTGTTTCTTAAATTTCATTTAATAATGAAAATGCTTTCTGCACATTTGGCTCAGTTCAGGTCTAGTATTCGTATTCGAATTCGTTTCCTGCTCTCTGTTTGCGTATCATTAACGAACGTTTTCTTGTTGCCTACCTGTAGGCGTTTTACTGAGCTGAACTTAACTCAAATGTCAGAAGGTAAAACCCAAAAAGCGTATGTCTTCTAATTGATGGGCCTGCCATGTCAAATTTCGGAAATTTTCCAAAACGTTTGTTTGCCAAATTGCTCAGCTGCCTTTCTTCTTTCCCCCCCTGTCTTCACTTGAAGCTGGCCAACAAATTTCCATTGTCAACGTGATTAATGCCAAATTTACTTGATTTGATATCTCTGGCTCTGATTACGTAATTTCTCTCTTAAATGGGCGCTGTGAGTTTAAAGTTTGGTTTTAATAAACACATGAAAATTGCTAGACTAATGAACAATTGTTTGTGGCAAAGGCATTTTGCTAATTTGCGCTTAATTGTTGGCCAAATATTGCACGAATTTTGGTCAATTTGCATTTGAATGCAACACAAATTATCAAAATAAATAATAACAATCAAAATAATGAAGCGCATCGATTTGCTCTCTAGAAAAAGATAAAAACAAATAATACTTTTAATTAAAAAATAATACAACGCTAAATTTTTAAAATTTTTAATTAAATATACTATCAAAGAAATTAAAAACATGCCTAACACAGTTCAAAAAACAATAAATGACAGCCATAAGTTTTGAAAAACGTAGAAATTAATAAATTAAACACTTAATTGCTTTCTGCTCGAATAACAAGCACTGAAAATGGTCGCTTTTATTAATGTACAAGTAAAGTATGTAGTATGGTAATGTTCGTGTTAATTACAACGGCAATAATGTAAAGTACAACAAAAGTAGAAGTGACAACCACCAAACCACCCCACCCCCCTTAAAAACCACTTGCCTCAACCCCATTTCTCCTCCCACTGCTGGCCTGCCTGTGTAATTGTTGTAAAATGTGTTTTGTTAATTTATTTAAATTTATGCTCAAATGCTGCACAAGCCAGCAAAACAGCAACAACGACTAAGCACATAACTAACAGCCTGGCAACAACAACAACAACTACAACGAAACCACAAACTAAGCAACGGCAACAACAACAGCAACAATATGTAGAGCATAACAATGCTGCCAAAGCAGCAACGAAAACAGTTTAAATATTTAAAACAATAAACAAAACGAAATGGAATATGTTGTTGTCCATTCAGAGTTAGTCCAACAATTTTCCCAAGGCGCTGGAAAAACAAAATTATGAACAACTTTAGTTCACTAAAATTACGTAATAATATACTATACGCCGTGCAGGCATTGTTTTCAGCTTTGAAAAGTAATTAAAAATGTGAATAGATTTTGGGAATTACAATGTTTCCCCAACCAGATTACAATTTCACTTGTTGTTCAGTGATTTTTCTGTGATTTTTAAAATTAATTGAAGAGGGAAAATCTTTTAAAAAAAATCATTTTAAAATCATTTTTACATAGAACCTGAAATAAAGGTAGAAAATATCTAATATCTTTAAAATACTTGGCCTCAAAAGGTGTTGACTTAATATCCGTTAGGCATTTTTTCATACACACAAACACACATACACACACTCACAATTCTTTACATTATTGGCCACAATTTTCCAACTGAACGCAATCGGAAAATGCGGTTAGTTCTAAATGTTGTTAGTTTGGTGTAGGATACAATCAGGACAATGCAAATGTTGTGGTGCCAATGGTGCTGCAACAAAGTGGGGCAAATACAACGAGAGACAGAGCACACTAAAATATTCACATAGTTTTTCATAGTTTGTTTACACAACGTTGCGAGCCAGGGAAATTGTTCAAAATTAGCAGCCAAACAAACAAAAATGATTAAATATTTCAAAGAGAGAGAATGGAAAATGTTTTCACTGCCTTTTTCACCGGGGGAAAATTTCAAATGATTTGTCATGTCACAGTGCACTGCACTTCCGGTGGGCGTGGCGCAAAAGTTGTTCCCTCCTTTTGCCGACGCTGCGTATGCGTATTTTGTAAAATGTGGAGTGCCTTTTAATATTTATTGAGTTGCAAAGTTGGCCACCCTGCCACCCACTCTGAATGCCGTTTAAGTGTATTTGTTACGCATTAAATATTTCAATTTGCAAAACATTTATGCAAAACACAAATACATATATATAGCTGACATACATTTGGGCCAGCAGGAACCTGGCTGCTGCCGGATTCAGTTCGGGCCTCGTTAGGTTAAAGTGCAACCGAGACTCTCGTCCTGCATACCTCTTATTCAGGCCAAAATGGCAAACGGAAGTGCAAGTTTTTGATGAGCAATATGCATGAGCTATATATACATACATACATATATATATGTATGTATGTATGCAGCTTCTTCATTTATACATGTAACATTTCCATTTTCCATTTTCATTTAAAATTAGTTGCAGCATTCGCCAAGTTTTCAACAAATTGTTGAGCAAACTTTTATGTCTTTAAAAATGTAACAAATTAAATTTCACTTTTTATCCTTATTATACTTGAAATAAAAACCTACATAACATCCTGAATATTTGCTTTAAATACCATTTTGTTGCAAATTACACTTTTTACTAAGAACAACTTTTATTACACTCTCATAAATATATATAGTATATACTCAATAACCTTTTTCCATTTGCATTTATTCTTGTGTTTTTTAGGAGGCCTGCCAGAATTATATACGAATCATGGTTGTACCCTCTCCGGGTCGTTTGTTCGTGTGTGGCACCAACTCATTTCGGCCCATGTGCAACACGTATGTCATCAACGACAACAACTACACGCTGGAGGCAACAAAGAATGGCCAGGCCGTCTGTCCCTATGATCCCAGGCACAATTCAACCTCAGTGCTAGCGGGTAAGTGTCCATTTTACAGTTACTCCCCTCACACCCTCGTCAACCCAGTCTATTGTTTTGGGCGCTCTTTTGTTTAAACATAGTTAGTCTGCAGTAGCAGGGGGAGAGAAAAAATGCAATTACCCTTTTGAAATATGAATGCTGGCAACGAATATGAAACACACACAAATCGGATATAAATTGTCATTCGTCATGCAATGTAAAAAACTATTTGCTCCTTTTTTATTTGCCACCCTCGCTAACAAAAAACTTTTGCGTGGTGTTGTTATTGTTTGATACTAGCTGAGGAATGCTGTGAATAATGTGTTGATGTTTAAAATAAAATCATTTAATTTATTAAAACCATTTTGCGTTTTGTTTGTCGGCAGCCCGCAATTTGTTTGGCAGCTTTGAATTCGTTTCGTTTTCGCATTTGCCAATTTGAGGTTTGCTTTTTCGGTTTGCCTTAATATTTTATTGGAAATTTATGATAGCATTTATGCACAAATACATGTATGTGTGTGTGTGTGTGTGTGTGTGTGTGTGTGTGTGGTTAATGGGCGTAGCACTATTGTGCATTGTTTGTGAAATTACGAATCTCAAATTCCAAATACATATTTATTAATAAATGTTAAATGGTTTTTTATTGTTGGGGCTCCAAGAGCAATAAACATACAATTTAGACAGCTTTCTTCCGCTTTATTCAAGACATTTTGTTCTTCCCCTTTGCCCCTTTACTATGTCATAAATCGACGCTCTTCGCGGTTTGTTGCCAAAACTTTCTTACAACGTGATTTGTTTGCATTTCATTGTCTGCACACAAACACACACAAGTTTTAGGTGTCTATTTGTGTTGTGTGTGTGTGTGTGTGTGTGTGTAGGTGTACTTGCCCCAAAAACTTTTGCCAAACACACACACACACACACATATAATATCGATAAACGTTTATAACTAACTTGGAAAGTGTTTGTGGTCATGTGTACATATATATACAAGATAAATGTGTGTGGAATGGAGGGGGGTAGAGAGGTAGGGGGCGGTTTAAGTGTTGCGGCAAACTTCCGGCGGATGCAGGCAGCAGATGCTGCTGCTGTTGCCGCCTCTCTGCCTCTCCTAGAATGTGGGTCATAAGAGTTTATCATCAACAAGCTGCCACATCCGGCGTCCTGGGCACCAACCTGAAGGCAAAAACAGCTAACAGCCAACAGCCAAAGAGCCAAATAGCTAACAGCCATCGTCAGTTGCCATTTTCTTTATGGCGGCAAACTCGATATTTTTTTTTGTTCCTATTTCACATTGATTGCACTTTATGGCGCTAATATTAAAACCGACGTTGGCTTTTTTTTCTCCTTCCATACACACACACACAGACACACACACACATATTTAGCTCGCATCGTTTGGCATTTTGTTGCCTGTCGATTTATCGTCAGGATTTGGATATTTAACAGCCAACGCCAAGTTGTTTAGATTACAAATTGGCTCGAACACAACAAGCAAAAAATAAAAAGAAGAAGCTAAAAGCTCGAGCTGAAAATGTTATCAATTCAGTTTTCAATCGTGACACGAAGGGGGCGTTGTGTTCATGTGGCTTTGTGGGCGTGGCGCTTGATGAACCTTTTTTCTATCAGGTTTTCCAATCCCCTTTTATTTTTTGCGTGTGCTGCCTGCTTGTTGTGACAGTTTTCCTAACTGGGCGTGTTCCGTGCGAAAAAGTTTGGTGGACAACATTTTTGTGCCAATTTCGTTGTAAAAATATTGTTGCAAGCTTGATGAAGTTTTCAATTGGTTTCTGCCACTAAAACACCCAGAACATTTTGGACTAGGTATAGGAATATTTTGGTTGGATTTCAAATGGAAAATATATATTTCAATTGGTCAGAGTGAGTGGCATGAAAGTTTGACCATAAAAAAGAATTAAGCTAAACTATTTTTACTGCTCCTATTTTTCCCCTTTTGTTTTTGGCCAGAAATAGAGATTGGATTTGGTGATTGGTTTTCGGGGGAAGGCGGAAGGGGGAAATGAATTGACAATTTGTCTGTCTTTGTCATTTAATTGGCGTAATGTTTTTATGGCACAAGCACCGTTAGCTGTGATATTGAATTATAAATGAGCTTCGAGTCCAGAAACAGACAATTGAGGACATTAGAAATACTAACAACTGCAAATGTGTGTGTGGGAATAGTATTATTATTACCTGAGGCTATATTTATCGAAGTAGAATAAAAATAGAGGTACCAAATTTCTTAATTTAAAAAGAAATTAAAGCAGGAAAAACTTCAATCCGAACTTGTATAAAAGTTTATGACTTTACAAAACCTTTTTTTACGACAGTTTTCTTCAAGTCTTAAATTTTAATTGATCTTTGTTTGTATTGACTGATTTTATATTTAGTCTTTAAGCAACTTAAGTCAAATATATCAAAAAACAGCCCCACAACAAATTCAGAGGTCAGCGAAACCATTTGTCGATATTTCGTGAGCTGAATATTAAGTATACGCATTACATTAAAATATACATATCTGCAATAGACTCTTTCCTTGAGCGTTTTGGACTGTTTTTGATGGCACTTGAAAATATGGCTTAAATGCCTTACCGATTTCAAGCGCACGCCCCAAAAGCAGAAGAAGAAAAAACAATGCGCGCTTTCCAACAATAGTAATAAATAATTTATAAGTGCGCATTTGCCACATTAATCACGAGCCGACGCTGCCACCAACCAGTCAGGCGGGGTGGCGGGATGGCGGTATGGAAAAGCAGCGAAAAGAGCTCTTCTCTTTGGAGGCTAAATCCCTTTGGCAGGAAAACTTTTGTGCACAGCGCGCTCCAAAAGCCAACGCATATTAATTTCGGCACAACCAATCTAGTCAAGGGGAGGGCAAGGAGGGAGAGAGGGAGGCACACACCGGCGAAGCGTACAAATTGCCATCACTTGCGTTCAATTTTAGACTTTTCCAAGCAAATGCACAGACGCGATTAAAACGCTGACGGATGGCAGCACAGCAGAGGCTTGAAGCTGCCCCGAAAAATGTCAAGTGCCAGGATACACAAGGACACATGGCCAGAGAATGGCTCAACTCAACTTCGTTGACCCCGATTGTTCCCCGACCCATTTGCATATTGTGCCCCAAACAACAACAACAACAACAACGAGAAAAGAAAGCACGAAATTGGCCGTTTTTGGGCATTTTTTAAAGCTTGAAACGCTGACGGAAGCCGCTGAGGGAATTTGCATATGACCGGAAATAAGACCTGTGTGGCATTAACTTGACCTTTTTTATGTGTGCAACATGCGAGCAAAAAGGGAAACTTAAAACCGGCACGCATCATGCAAATGCCACAAAGTTGCAGGCTCTTAAACAAAAAATGTCTAACAAAAAAACTTTTCACTTTATTTGAGCTTCTTTTTTAGAGTAGGGAAAAAAAGTGTGCTATTAATAATTGCTCGTTTACAGTTAATAGCAAACGTTCAAGCAAATCGCATTTATTATTTAGCTATTTTTTAGTTCATTCAATTTAATTCATTGCTCACGGCAGCAAAAACAATAACCTTAAAGCTATTTCGATAAAAGTAACTATGTGCAACAACAACAAGAACAATGGGGACAAGTTGCATGCAAATGCTTTTCCATGTGGGCCAACACACATGTGGGCGTGGCACCACTACAACAGCATATCAATGAACTGTGCAAGAGCGACAAAAAACAATCAAAATGAAGCTGCAGCAACAGTAAATAAAAACAACAACAACAACAGCCAGCAATGGGAAATGTGACCTGGAAGAGGAGTGAAGTGGGGGGTATGGAGAGGAGTGAAACTGGGCCAACGCTCGCAGCAGTTAAATAAATGATATCCCAGCGCTTGTAACTGCACACATATGTATGTGTGAGTGTGTGTTTGTGTGTGAGAGTCCTTCTCTATGAGTGCTGCAGAACTCATTAACTTTTGCTAAATGAGCACGGAAATAACAACGGACTGGGTGGGAGAAAGAAGCAGAATAAAACGTACAGCTTGATTGTTTGTTCCATTTGATGTGATCAGAATTAGAATCAGAACGCTCTTAACAACAACTAGGCAGTTTGCCAAGCGGCACACAACGTCCTCGATAGTATAGTGGTTAGTATCCCCGCCTGTCACGCGGGAGACCGGGGTTCAATTCCCCGTCGGGGAGAGGAGTAAACTTTTTTGTGGGACTTTATTTTTTTTTTTTTTGTTACATTTTCATTATATCCACGTATCTTCTTGGCAAACATTGCTATATAATATTTGCTTGTGAGTTTTTTTTTTGTACACACTTCAACAACCCCTGTCTTCCATACATTCATGATCACCATTAGAAAAATATTAGAATTGTTCGAAAAGAGAAGTTTGCTAGCGGTGATCCAAGTCCTCGATAGTATAGTGGTTAGTATCCCCGCCTGTCACGCGGGAGACCGGGGTTCAATTCCCCGTCGGGGAGACGAATATTCATTATTTTTTTTTTTTTTTTTAATTTTTTCTAAAATAAATTAAATGTGCTTTATATTTCTTAATGTACTTATAACGTATTCACTTTAAAGACAATTCCATTACAAAAAATATTATTTGTAGCATACTTTTAGTAGCTACAGAAATGTTTGCCACCGAACCTTGAGTAAATCGAAGCCACTAAAAAGTATGCAGTTAAACAAAAACTCGACATGTCATTTTAAATATGTATAATTGTTATATTTTTATTTAATTATGAAGAATATGTTTTATATTCTGTATAATAAAATAAACTTTAAAAAAAAAAATGTATGTGAAAAAAATTATAAAAAAGAAAGGAACATTCTCCCCGACGGGGAATTGAACCCCGGTCTCCCGCGTGACAGGCGGGGATACTAACCACTATACTATCGAGGATGTTGAGTGCCGCTTGCCCAAGCAGCTTTTTCAATTCGGAGAGCTAATAGATCGTTAAGGGGCATTATAATAAGAAGCAAGATCCCTAAAGTCGTGATTATTTATTAATTAAGCGCAATTTTTCCTCAACATTTGGTTTAAAGTACTTCGTTTTGTTGTTGGCTTGCCATGGTTTTTTATTTTTCGCTGTTGTGCTTGTCTTTGCCCTCGTTAAAAGTAAAATACAGCTAATTTATTTTAGCCAACTTAAATTGGCTTAAGCGAATGACCAGAAGAAAACAAATGGCGCGTTATCTACAAACCAGAGACAAGGCAAACACACAAACAAACAAGCACAAAGATATACACAAAAGGACAATGCGGGTGCAATGCAAAGCGAGCGGTAAAAATAAACAACAACAACAAAAGTGACTACTGTCAGTTTCATTAAAAACAATGAAATCTGCTAAGAGCCAAGAGTTTAAATGGCGTCTAACTGTGCACAGCAAAAAAAAAAAAAATATAAAAAAAAAACATACACACACAATGACCACTGTTGGAGGAAAAAAGGCCAAAAGCGGCTGCAGTATAAAATATATATACTCTTAAAACAAAGTCTAAACACAATAAACAAAATGGCGGAAAAAACTCAGAGAAAACAACAAAAACGAAATAAGTGCAAAGAAGAAAGGACGAAAATAAGCACAGCTTGTGACCCTTTTTACGGACAATGCACGAATGGCTTTTCCTTCTCTCCTCCCCTTCCTCTTTTATACACACCTACACACATACACACATACAAGCATACTTATATTTATTTGCTTTTCTTTTCATTTCATTTTGTGTGTAATTTGAAGCAAAAACATTAACAAGAACAATTAGCTCTTGAAATGAGCACAACAACTGAGAAAACAATTGCATTAGACAAGTTCAACCTTAAACCGAGATACTACTTTGAAGATAAACAATAGAATTTTAGACCTTGAATGCGTTGTCCTTAATCAAAGAACTGAGGTTGAAATCGGTGAGAGTGCTTAACAATAGATATATCTTTAAGGCATGGAATGATTGTACATATATAAAAATATGATAAGAACTTTTAAATTGATTAAACTCACTCTACAGAGAGCTAAGTTCCTTAACCTGCTGGTTCCTTTGTCAGTTCTTTGCTACGCATTCTTGAAGGACACGCATCCTTTTGTAATTTTGTTGCTAATTACGTACGGTACGTCGACTGACGTAAGCTTAAGACGTTGGCAAACATTTGCCGGCTGTGACCGAAGGCAACTGTAACTATAGACACAGGTCTCAACGAATCATCTCAGGATGAGCATTCAAAAAGGACATTCACAGCTGAAGAAAGAGGAACGCTTTGAGCAATGGCTCTCCGGGTTCTCTTCACTTTACTTTACATATGTCGAAGAAGCGGGCATTAAAAGCGTAAGCTGTAAAGCAAACAGGAGGCCGAAGGAGAAGGGGGAAGGATTAACAAGCCTGGTGGCTGCTAGGATCTGGAACCTGAACGTGCTGTTTGGTGCTGGGTCCTATGCTCATACAGGAAGGAAGGACGCACGGAAGGAAGCAACACGCAGCGAAGGCTCAAGAAACGTGCAGGCTCCCCCCTTTTACCCTCACCCCCACTGCCTGTTTATTGTTTCAACAGGATTGTGTGTGTGTGCCGAAGTGTGTGTGTGTAATTTATAGTACCATGTTTAGGTAGGCAACACAGCAGGCAGGCAGTCAGGCAGCTTTATGTTTGCCTTGGCTCATATTTTTAACACTAAAACTTGAGTAAATAAGAACACGAGGCAAGGACTTCAACCCACTTCAATCTGCTCACAACTAGCCCGTGTTTTATTATCCTTTGAATTATGTTATGTTACCCGAAAAAAGCACATCAAACAACTCAACTCACAGCTCACTATTGAAACAGCAAATAAGAAACAGCATAAACGTAAGGATGTAGTTTATGTTCCGAAGGATTTAACGAATGTCTTCACGATTCATCTGCTTGTTGGGCTAATTGGCAGAGCGCAATAAAGTGCTAGATAAACAGAAGAAGCGAGCAAAAGTAATAGAAACAGCAGCTATAAAAGTCAAACTGAAAAAACTAGTTAATTTTTTCTGTTGTTTTTTCCCGCTCTTTTTTTGCTTTGCCATCGATTCGAATGATTCACATTTCAATTTGGGTCAATTTGTCATGCTAATCGAGTTGGGGACAATTCTCTGTCGGATTAGTTATGGTCGTTAGTTAGTTCGAGTGGATATTGGCTAAGGGAAGTCGTTAGATTTTTTATGGCGTGCAACGATGTTCACATTTGAAATTTTATCAATATTTCTGTAAATGAATATTTATAGTGTGGAAAACGAACGTTCCAATCGATAGCATTTAATTGGATTGTAAAAAAAACTTGATTTGCTTACAGAATATTTTATTTGATTTAGCAATAAACTTCCTCAATTATATCTTTCATTTCTATCCAGCCTTGGGCATAAATTGCTGCTCTAATTGAATTCATATTCTATTTCATCTGACGCACACTTTGCTGCTTATCGCATTAATCTAAAGCGTTTTGTAAGCCATCTTCTGAATAAAACTGTAAGACAACAGAAAACATAGAAATTATCTAACACAATAACCTTCAGCATGCCAAAAAAAAAGTTTTTGGGTCGCTCAACCCGAAGGCAAAATCCTAGCATAACAACAACAACAAGACAGCAGTAAAAGGTTAACTTAATATCAGCGTAAAGCTGAAAAGTTTTCCTTCGCTCAGGAAAACATCAATATCGATGACGACAAATGGTTGGCGGGAGAAGGGAGAAGGGAGAAACCACAGCCAAAAACTATGAAAGAGAATTATTCATAATTTATGAAATGGCAAATAAGAAAAGCAGCTGCAAAAGCGAGTCTAGCTGGCGCCGAAGAAACCGAAGGCGCGCTTACTTTGTAGACTATAAGCGCCGCAATGTATGCTACACTATTTCGTGTGGTGGAGCAGGAAAACGAGTGGAATGAAACACACACACGCACACAGAACTGTTGTCGCATAAACAAGTTGCTCAACTTTTAATGTTGCACATTTTTTCTTCTTTACATACATTTTTTTTTTTTTTTGGGTGGTTTAACTTCGGGTGCTTTGGCCTCAAGTGGGTGCCAAAGCTGCTCCAAGGGTGGTTTTTTTTTCTTCCTTCTCTGCTCTGCTCTGCTCAGACTTAACCTTAATGAGCATCAAACTGTGCGCCATAAACCAGTTGAGATGCAAAGGGAATAAAACAGCAGCAAGCAACGTAGTAGGTAAAAAGTGTTGCCTTTTACATTTTTTGTTGTTGGTTTTGTTGTTGTTGTAGAACCACCCTTCTTCTTGGGGTCTATGTAGCTCCACAATTTAGCGAGCCTAATGATAAACAAACACAATGATTTCAAAATAAATGAGTGGCATAAGCTCTGCTCTTGGTGTAAGTGGAGTCATTTGTATATGAAACCGCAGACCGAGACAGGGTTGCCTTTTCAAGAGGGCTGCCATACCATTTGTCTGGCAACCCCAAATGAGATGAGTATGAGTAGGGCGGGACTACTAAGAGTTTTAATTTTTAAACTGGAAAGTTTTTGTAAATATTCATAACATTTTCTTCTAACTTTTCCCATGCTTCAACTCTTGAAAACTTTCTTCCATTATTTATTAAACATCGATTATGCTTTGTTCTGCCAAACAGGAAACCAATTCATATGAATTTTGATAGCAGCATCAATAGAAATTTATGCATGCAGATAAATAAATATTTCCCTAGACGTCTTGCCAAAAAATCCCGAAAGCATCCGGAAAAGCCATTTTCATTGCATAAGCTACAAAACATTGGCCATTAGATGAGAATCCGAAAAGCATTTGTTTTATATGCTCTTCTTTAGCTTCTTTCGAGCCAAGACATTAACTTTTAATTTGATCATTTCTAAGCAAAACGCAAGCAGATACAGATACGGATACAGACAGCTGCACTGCAGACAATTTGCTGCAGGGACGCAGAATGTTTTCAGTGGGTGAATGTCGCAAAAAGTGGAACAGATTCTCTCTCTTGCACACACTCGCAAAAAAGCCAACAGCTGATAATTGCGGTGCGCCAATAAAAAGCAAATTAAGCTAATTGCAAAATTTGCAAAATCTGAGCAAAAGAAAAACCCACAGAACAATAAGCCAAGGAAAATCAGCAGCAGCATAATAAAAGTTTGGAATGATAGCTCCTCCTTACCCTACCCTCCAAAGTTGGGGTAATTATGCGGCACAGAAGACATGTTGCCAAAAGTTGAATCTAATCCTCGACCTCGAGCCACGAGAGAACTCTGGCAGCTGTTTTGGCCAACTTGGCTGCACATTTTTATCGCCGCCAAAGTGAAATGTAATTAGAGCCGAAAATATGATAGCACGATATAAAAACGACGAAGGCAAAAACAAACTTCACAAACTGGACTTGTGCCAGTAGAATACAGTGCATGTCAAACTATTAAAGCCATCACAAAGCTCATAAAACACACAGCACAAGCTCAAAGTCTTTTGGGCCAACAACCGCATGGCCGCAATTATCGTAATTAATAGTCACAAACACTCTCACACACATACACACACACACAACCTTACATATTTTGCACATGTGTGAGTTTATTTGAGATTAATTAGAACCTCTCGGTCTAAGCCAGAAGAAAGACCCAAAACCCGAATCAAAGCTGGTCGTGCATGCAAAATCGTTAAACAAATTCTGTGCTTAAATATTTTGGCCAGGAATTTCTAGACAAATGGGATTGTGGCATTGCTTCTGTGTTTATGATGGGGGATGATTTGTTGGCAGATTGTGCAGTTTGAGACGCGGTTAAGATTGGACACACGATAAAGGATGGAAACCTTTGTTTTGACAAGGATTTACGCACTTGGCATAAATCAAATGGAAATGGTTTGAAAGTTCATAATCGAAAATGTCATAAAAGTTTCATAACAATATAAAAGTTATTATCAAATTTTAAGAACTTTAAAAGTCAACATAAGTAAACTATAAACTAAAGTGAGATATATTAAAATCGAATCAGCAAATTGACAGATAATTAGAAGCAGAAAATAAATAAAGTTCTTATAAGTATTCTCCTTTAGGTTTACCTATATATCAAAAGCCTTTAAATGCCTTTCAGCATGTCTTAAAATTTGGTTAAGAAACCCATCAATTAGTCAGGGTTCTCCAACCCTGAACGTTTGACTCAAATGAAGTAATTTGCAGTACATTGAGCTCAGCCCTTGGAGCCCAAAGGGTTGAGAACCCATTTAAAATGGGCAATGTACGTGTATTGCACTTGTGCCAGACATTGTATGTATGTGCATAATTATGCCTAAACGAGCTATTTAACTAACGGCCTTACACACGAAGAGGTCGTAATTAAAGTGGCATAAACAAACCTCCCCAAAAGTGAACCTGTCCGAATAAAAATAAAAATATGTTTACATAAAATATTTAAAACCCCAAACCAAACATATCCGGGGCAACCTTTGGTGGTACAGGTTTTTGGTTCTGGTTCCGTTCCATTTCGTTCGTTTCCGTGGCATGTAATAAAGTTACGCGTGCTTCAACACTCGCCTGACTGTCATTGCAAAATGAGTGTAATTTATGTATTAGCGTGTGTTAGAGTGTGTGTGTGTGTGTGTGTGTGTTGTGTCTGCCGCATGGTATAAAACATGCAAAACTATGCAAATTGCCGCAGTCAACGCGATGAACTTCACTGTGCCTTGTAATCGTCAGTTTAAAGAGCCTTTTCCGCTGTTGTTGTTGTTATCGTTATTATAAAAATCGATTAAATCACTTGAAGAGTTTATCGAACCTGTCAGACACAAACACACGCACACACTCACACACAATAACAAGCAACGGACAACAGACAAAGTCGGTCAAATATTTGCACAAAAACTACATTCTCAAAGCTTCTGCTTTTATGAGAAGCATAAAGGAGAAAGGAGAAATGGGTTCTTGTGTAAGATTCTCCTTGCACGCTAGATTGTCATTTAAAAATGAGTTAAGCGCTGCAATTGCTGCAATGCAGACAAGGTGGCAACGCTGTGAGTGCGGGTACGGTACGGGTAGCGAACCGGTACGGCGTTCGTTTTGTGCTTGTTCTCGTCGTCATCAGGTAATGAGCAAACAATAAAAAGCAAACGGCGCTGCACGGAAACAATGGCGACAAGAAACCAAGGAAAAATGTTTGAAGCTTACAAAGGCATGACAGCGAGATACCCTGTAACTAAGCTCAATCATATTTTTGCAACCCTGGCATACCCCTTTTCATAGTGGGAAAAAAAACCCAATTAGATGCAAAAGCGAACAAGCGAAACAGCAAATAGACTAAAGAGTGAGTGAGAGAGAAGAAAAGTACAGTAGGAGTAAAAGAGAGAAACAACTTTTCGTGTTCTGTCGATGTTGTGACAAGCGACAAGAGTTTAACGGTACAGTACGGGAGCGGAGCGGAGTGTGAAATGGGTGTAATGGGTTTGGGTGTTTATTGTGTGCCTCGTTAGCTGGCATTGGCGACCAGCAGCAGCAACAACAACAATGGCAACTCTGGTCGCGATGTAAATTGCATTTCCATTGTTAATTACCTGCGATTCATAAATTTTGCATTGCCCTTTGACCTCAACGCCCTGCAGCAAAAACCGAGTTGAGCTGGGGTTGACTTTCCTTTCTTCTAGGGTCATAAAAAAAGAATTGGCAAGAATTGCAAGGCTTTGAGTATATGTGTTTTTGTCTTGGATATTAGCATTTCCTTGCCTTTTGATGCTCTCATATTTTAATTAAGCGGAAATTGTACGTAAAATGATGAAAATCTCTGAAATTCATTCATTGACACAATTTTGGTTTATTCAGGCATGAGAATTTGGTTATTTTGGAGCCAAATTTATGTTATGCCTCGTTTCATAATTCAATTTGTGAAATTTGCATTTTCTAGCAATTTTCCCAAAAAAAGTTTAATGACAAAACTTTAAGCTCTAAGCACAGCTTAAAGTCAACCAACCCCCCTTTGGACAACTTTCCCCCCATGCGCATATTTAACAAATGTTTTTATTGGCCGTTAGCTTCACCTGGCCCATGCCACAGCCTCCACTTTACTCTACTCCACTGCACTCCTGCTCTCCATGATAGAAAATTAGCATTCGTTATTTATTACCAACACGAATGGAAAATTCGTTTGCCAGCATCATCAGATTCTATGCGGGCTTTTTCGCTTTTACTTTTCACTCACCGCGTGACTTTTACAGCCTCTTAATTTAAACAGTCGCCCTGTTGCACGGGGGCGGATCGCGGGCACGTTATGGCCGCCTGGGGGGGAAAGCGAGTGGCAAAATTAATTTGTACCAGACGACATTTTTAATGTGGCAATGCCGTGCTTTTGTTGCCTCCTATTATTATTGTTGTTGTTGTTGTTGTACGAAGCTGTCGACTCGCATTTGGATTTTTGTGTTGCGTTTTTAGTTTACTTTGGACATTTTCATTTGACGTGGGCGCGTTCTTGTCACGTAATTCAAATTTTATATTCACTTTTGAGTGTTCCCCGCCTCCACCTCATACTCCTCCAGTGACGTGTTCTGCGTGCGTGCGTGCGTGAGTGAGTTGGTGTTCTACGTTTTATCGATTTACCGCACAGATTTCACACTCTACAATCCACCAACCCTCCCTCCCATTCTCCACCCCTTTTAGGTTTGCACGCGAATTAACATGAAATTATAATGCATGCATCAAATTCATGTAAGCATTTCTTTTCGTTTATGTAATAATTATGCAATTTTCACAGTTTTGCATAAATTGTTGAACAGTTTGCAGCATTTTTGGAGCCCCGGACACAATATGTGTTGTCAATTTGCGGTGCTCTTAGCCCTATGCATATGAATATTGTTAAAAATTGTTCGATTATGCGATAATAGTAGCTGGGATTAATTTTTAGACAGGTGCAAAAACTTAAGAGCCATATGGCTGCGTGTATTTTCATATCTAAAGTGGATCTAAAAATAGAAGTTGCTTGATTAGATATGTTGGAAAGATTTCATAAATCACATTTAAATATTTATATGCTTTTTGCTATTTATAGGACTGAATGTTGATCTTTCACATTAATTCTCATTCTTCACTTGGTGTTAAGAACATGTTTCTGTTTTGGCAAACCGAACACAACGTCCTCGATAGTATAGTGGTTAGTATCCCCGCCTGTCACGCGGGAGACCGGGGTTCAATTCCCCGTCGGGGAGACGATTAGTCATTAATTTTTTAATATATTTACTTTTTTTTGCAATATGTATAACTTTTTATATATTTTTTAAAACTATAAAAAAAGAAAAAAAAGATTCTAACATCTCTCCCCGACGGGGAATTGAACCCCGGTCTCCCGCGTGACAGGCGGGGATACTAACCACTATACTATCGAGGATGTTGATCATCGCTGCGAAAAAAGCCAAATTGTGTTTGGCTGGCTTCTAATGCTTATAGAATTTCTATTACGAATGAGTAAAAGTTGTTTTTAGTATTTTCTCATGTTTCAATTGTTTGCCAAATAGCTGATAAAATTAAAAAGATAAGTTATTGTCAAAGTTTGCATTATATAATTCATTCAGCTGCTGTGCTCTGTGGGTGTGTGTGTGTGTGTGTGTTTTTTCGGTAATTACACAAACATTTTATGGGAGGATGTGACTGAAATAACTTTTGATAGCCTAGCTTTCAAAGCGAAAATCTTTAAAAGACTGAATACAAGATTTTTCTGTGCTTGTGTTCTCGAAGTCTCTTTCTCTGGCTGTTTTCCATTTGCCGTTTGCTTGCTGTATGTAGATGCAACGACGATAATGCGACATTCGGCTGTTGCTCTCGGAAACTTTTTTTTTTTTTTGGCTAAAAGCGCCTGTAGGCAGAGGCGCTCACAAAGCCAACACAGCAATCGATTCTGTCATTGAGCCGCCGGCTGGCAATGAGCTTCATCGGACACTGACTGAGGGATGGGAAGGGAGGGGAGGGATTGTAGGGTGTGGCTGCTGTTTCAAGCCAAAGGCAAAACCATTTCCGGCCAGACAATAAACGGGCAACGTTGCCAGCTTGCTTGGCATTTCCGGCTGCGCATTCAACTTGTTGTTGTTGTTATTGCTGCTGTTGTTGCTGTTGTTAATGTTGTTACTGCTTCTGTTGCTGTATTCTGTTTTTTTCATATTTCTTCTGGCTCGTGGAATTGAAGTTTGACAATGCCAAAGCCAGCAGGCAGGCAATTCTGCCAAGTAAAAAGTTGAGACAGAATAAAAAAAAACCTCATTTATCTTATGTCGAGGTAGAGGAGGAGGAGGAGTAGGAGGAGTAGGAGACACTTCACTGTTCCCACTTCTGGCCGCAGGGCAATTCAATGTCGCCGGAGACATGTCAAAAGTTTAGCAGTTGTTGTTTGTTGTCGTTTAACTTAATTAAATTTTGCTCACAAATGCGTATGTGTAATGAGAGAAGAAAAAAAACTGAGCACAACGCAACAATTGATTAAAATTTTATATTATTTTTATTCGCCACGTAAACAAATTGCTCTTTTGCATATTTTACTAACGTAAATTGGCTCGAGCTGAAAGTTTTCTGGTTGCGTGCCACGCCCACTCCGCCCCGACACGCAAAAATAAAAGTTTATTGCATTGCAAATGTGAGGCTAAAATTGTCGCATAAAAAACATAAACATTTACACTTAATAAAATGTGAACGCGTAATTGACATTTATTGGCCTCATTTTTCTTACATAATGTGGGTGGAGGGGGGAAACAAGCAGATAATAATAATAATAATGATACTTTGGATTTTGCATAACAAATTTAAGTTGAGATTTATGTGCAAGAAACTCAAGTTAAAGCAATTCTCAACCCAGCAAATGCTTTTAACGCTTAAATTGTTTTCATATTTATGTTTTTTTTATTAAGTCGGTTTCTGTTTTTCTTTCAAGACTTTATCAATATTTGTCTACTTAACTAAACAATTCTCTCCATCCTGTTATTTCTTTGTTCTTTTACAGACAACGAATTATATTCAGGCACTGTGGCCGATTTCAGTGGCAGTGATCCGATTATCTATCGTGAGCCTCTACAGACGGAACAATATGATAGCCTCAGTCTCAATGGTAAGTTGTTTATACACATTCTCCCTCTTTCCCTCTTTCCGCCCCCCCTTTTTCACAGCTTGTCCCACAACCACTTCTGGTAATTGAAAATGTCGGCTCTGTTATGATTATGTTTTCGTTGTTGTTAGCGAGAAATGCTTGCCACTTGAATTGAATTAAATCTCCCTCTCTCTATCCGATGTCTTTCAATGTCCTGCAAAGTCCTGAACGTCATATTGCGTGCTGCGGTTCGCCTTTTGCATATTTCAAGTGCTTCGATTTTCATATGGCAGACTGTCCATTAACTGTAGAATAGACAGCGCCTGCCTGTTTGTTAACTGTCCATTACTATTTTGAGTTGTGCTCATCCCCATCCTGTTTTCCGTTTATTTGCGTCCTGAATATTTTATGCAGCTTCTCGCGACGTGTTGCAAGAAACTCTGAACGTTAAGCTTCTTAAAGTCACAACGCAACCAAAAATCCCTCTTGAAAGCTTTAAAAGCTGAGAGTCATATGCAAGAAACTGTAAAAGAGAAATGAATTTCCCATTTAGCTGACTTTTCTTAAAGTAAAATTTCTATTATTTTTGTCAAACTCTTAAACTTGAATGTCTAAATTATTTTCGTATAAAGTTATACATGTGTTTCATTCTAAAATTCCTCTTAACTTTATGGATCATGCTCTACGCATAAAATTTATATCCCTAGAACAGAGAAAAGCTAACAAATCTTTTATCTTGTCATCGACACGAGTCGCCCATAAATCTTTAAGCGTCAAAATTTGAACTATAAAATATTTATAGCTTTAACTATGAACATTTATGACATAACTTTTTTGTTTAACAAATTTACTCATTGCGTCTTTCTTTACAGCGCCAAATTTTGTGAGCTCATTCACTCAGGGAGATTTTGTATATTTCTTCTTTCGGGAGACGGCTGTGGAATTCATCAACTGTGGCAAGGTGAGTGAAATCAAACGAAACGAATTAAATTCAAATATGCTGGCAGAAAAAACCCAAAAACCAATTTTCTATCTACAAATAAATATATGTATGTGTGTGTGACTCTATTGCCGCCATATTGAGCGGCCATTTTGCTTGTGTTTGCTTTATGCGTAAACACACACATACACACACATTTCCGGTTTGGGCATTGGCCAAATACAGTTATCGAGTATTTGTTTATTGGACGCATTTCTGTTTGGACTGCAACCACACATTCAATGGGCCGATTAGCTGCATTTCCATTTTGTCTCTCTCTGTTTGTGTGTGTGTGTGTGTATTAATATTTATCTTTTATGGCATTTCAGGCGATTTATTCGCGCGTTGCACGCGTCTGCAAATGGGATAAGGGCGGCCCGCATCGTTTCCGCAATCGCTGGACATCGTTTCTCAAGTCCCGCCTGAATTGCTCCATTCCCGGCGACTATCCCTTCTACTTTAATGAGATACGTAAGTTTGTGTTTTGCTTTTTGCACCTAAATAAAATATAAATACATTTTATATTGGCTTTGCAGAATCGGCTAGCAATCTCGTTGAGGGACAGTACGGCTCGATGAGCTCCAAATTGATTTATGGCGTTTTTAATACGCCAGCAAATTCAATTCCCGGCTCAGCGGTTTGTGCCTTTGCCTTGCAGGTGAGTGCACAATTACAACGATTTATTTCACCTTAAACTTCAATGTTTTCCGTAATTCACAGGATATTGCCGACACATTTGAGGGACAGTTCAAGGAGCAGACCGGCATCAACTCCAACTGGCTGCCAGTAAATAATGCCAAGGTGCGTACGATTCCTTCAAGATATATATATGTGCGGTTTGGTTTATGCTCAGTTTTACGTCTATAACGTGACAGCCGTTGACTGCAGCTGCTTCACAATTTATGGCCACACAAATTTGTCCAAGCCTTGCCAAAGAAAGTCGAGAGTACTTTTCTTTCTTGCCAAAAATTTGCATTTGAATTACGAATGGGGCATTTTTTTCTTCTCTTTTTTCCAACGTTCGACCCAGATGACTGCACATGTTGCCAAAAGTGCACAATTTTGTCGAGTTCAAGGAGAAAAAGCCAAATTAGAAATTGAAGATGTTTGAAAGTCGAAACAATTGCCATACTAAAAAATGCATAAAACTTTTAATATTGCTGGCTGAAGCTGAATTTCTTGTGCAAATAGAAAGAAATTCTCATTTATTTAACATTAAACATCTTTAACATTTCATAAAGAATATATAGTATATTCCAAAAAGCAAAACCAATGATACCAAAAAAACCACAACTGAAAAATATAAATCTATAAGTCTTATGTTTGAATAATTATATAAATAAGTTACTTACGAGTAGAAAATTGCACAACAAAACGATTCTCTCCCTTGATCAAAATCGAAGGTCTCTTAAGTTGAATAGTTTTCCCATTTGTGATTTGGATCTCGTTACTTTTGCGACTATTGCTTGGTCCAATATTTGTTTGTGCCTTTCGAAATTTTAGCGTAATTTTAGCGGCATTATTTTGTCGTGATATACTGCCTAATATGACAAAGTGTTGGCCCTGTGTCTTCTGGCCGCAAGAAACCAAGTCGGTTTCGTCAATGGGAATGTCACTTATTCGTTCATATTCCATTTTTGTATTCGTTTTTCTGGTTAAAGTAAAGCAAATGAATTTATTTTGTAAATTTTCTTTAAATATTTTCTGAATTTTACCAAATTTGTTATTTTTCTTTTGCGATACGTTTTTGAGCAAGGCTGTTAGTTGAATGAAATATTTTTTGTTAGAGTTTGGAAAGTTCACTTGAATTTCGAAAAGGTTACTAGATTTATTTTGACTGTCTACTTTTCTGCTGACTTTATGCCTTCCATACTCTGAAACACACAAGCATATATAATTCAGTCAAGTCAACTGAGCTGAGCGTGCATTTTCCGCTGGCGATTCATAAACCGAAATCATTGCCAGACAGTCTCGCACACACACACACAAACACTCGCACACACACACACATGGTGCTCGCACAAAGGACACTTTCCGGCATTGCCTTTGTCCGTCTGCACTTGGCCGTGCTGCGCAATTTCCGGAACACTGTTGTTGTTGTTGTTTTTGTTAGTATGTACGGCAAATGCAATTTATATGCTCCCTTTTGTGGCCAAAAAACAGAGAGAGAGAGATACTCAGAGATGGTGAAGTAGTAACTGACCGAGCATAACCATAACTATAACCACATTGCAGTCATATACTAGTATACTAATAAATTATATTTCTCGTCTCCGACGTGTTCCCTTTTTACTCCTTTTTATAGGTACCCGATCCGCGTCCCGGCGCCTGTCACAATGATTCACGACAGCTTCCGGATCCCACATTAAATTTCATCAAAACACATTCGCTAATGGACGAGAATGTTCCGGCATTTTTCGGTCAACCGATTTTGGTGCGGACGAGCACAATGTAAGTATATATTGTATATGTATACATCCGTCTTTATCTTTATGTAAGCACGTCGCAAAGTGGCCCACCGAATAATGTAAATATTATTGCACAAAACTATGCTCCCATAACGAGTGGCGGGCGTAGGGAGTTGGAAGGGGTGCTTGGGTAAACATTCCATGTGTGGATTGTAAAAACTTTAACTGCAGATGCAACTGCTGCTGATGTAGCCAGTGTTGCCACTGTTGCGGATGTAGCCAAGTGAATACGTGACGTACAAATTTCAGTGGCTGAACAATTCAACTAATTTCATTTAAATAACAAATGCCGACGACATCTGATATGTGGCAACAACTTTTCGCATGTACTAATACTTAATGGCATAATCGTTGTTGCTGCAACACGTAGAAATTCTAGAATTGAAACCGTGAGTTGGTTTTTTTTATTCAAATTAAGTTTTGTTATGTTCATCAGAGATTTGTTTGAGATTACCCGTAATATTATCGATATAAAGAAATATTTAATTTGTGTGTAAATTATTATTTTCCATATCAGTTTGCTAAGAAATAGATAAATTTACATACGAATAACGCTGTGTGATAAAAATCAATATAAAATTGAGAAAAGCAATTTAATTTGAAACATTTTCCGATGAGCTTTCAAAAGGGGCAAACATTCGATTTAGTTTTTATTTATTTTGCATATTTTTGTAAAGCTTTAAATGTTGGAATATGGAAAAGTTCTTGTGATGTTTGCAGCTCAAAGAAATGATTTTGCCACACAAGTGGACACACACTAACACACACACACACACACTTTTATGGCTACAATATTTTGGAGGAGTTGCTTAAAGCAACGATGGTTTTTTTTTGTTTGGGCGTAGGAGCATTATTGTTCAGGCCGAGATGCTGCAGCTGCTCCAACTCTCTCCAGTCTCTGTATAGTGCTCTCAGGCTTTTCTGCATGCTCATAAATTATTTTCAAGACTCTGCTCTACTCGTAGACATGTGGAAATTTAAAAATTCAATTTGGCAACTTTTCCATGTAATTGAGCCACAATTACGGGCTGTTGAGACGGGGTGCGGTAAACTTTAAAGAGTAAATCATATGCGAGCCACTGAGCAGTGGGTGGTTAGTGGGTGGGTGGTGCCAACAGCACCTGCTGTGGCTGCTGCTGCTGCTGCTGCAGTCAAGCGATAGTTTGAACCAAACGAACCGAGCCAGCCAGAAGGAAATGCATGGATGCGCCGAGGCAACCCGTAACGAAAATATGTATGCACAACTGAATAAATTAGAATGAAATATGGAAAACGTAGGACAGGAACAGCGTAGACTACTCTTCCTCCGACCACACACACACACACACATGAGCACATGACCACAACAAATGCGAGTGTGTGCGGGTGAACGAAGCGGCGACATTAGCGAAGTGGTTGCGTTGTTCCGTTCCGTTTTGGGAACTGCTGACTGAGATGGGTAACACTCTTGACTCATTGCGTTTTTCGGCCATAAAGGAACAGTGTGAGAGCAGGATGTGCCGGCGAACACGCATCAGAATTTAATCATGCCAGAGAAACGCAATTGAAAAGCATCCAAAAAGTTACTCACACACACACACACACACATTTCTATATATATATATATAGTATGTCGACCCACTTAGTGGTACAAGTTCGTAAGTCGGTCATGCACAAGTGCAGTGTTCAGTCACAGTTACTCAGTAACAGTTACAGTTGCAGTTGCAGTGTTGCATTTGTCAGAAATAAGTCAGACAGTTGAAAAAACTCTGAGAAACTATTTTTGGCCAACTTCAATTTATACGCATGAATCTGGCTTAAAGAGTTGAAGATGAAGATTCTAAGCTTAAAGCTAAATGAGATTCGGTTAAGATTTGACAAAGCTTTGTCAGAGGAAAGTTTGAAAAAGTCACTTAAAATATTCCTGTTTTCTGACAAGTTCTCAAGAGATCCCTTAAAGTATAGTTGACAGTAAAAGCTTTTAAGCCTACATGAATTTATTGATCAAATAATAAATGCATACAGTTATCAAGCTAAGAGAACAGACCACAAAATGACCAAACACTTCAAATTGGACTTGAACTGGGACAGGGATTAAATTTTGGGAATTTTGTCGATTCCTGTCTCTGTTTTTGGCAGTATTGAACACAAATGCCAAAATCAAATCAAAAATGCACAAAATTTATGGCGTTCGTTTCGGTTAAGGCATAAATTTATTATAATTTTATTTTATTTGAGCACTAGAGCGACGAGGGGCCAGAGTTGCCAGACTTCAGTGTGTGTGTGTGTGTGTGTGGAAATAAATAAATCACAAAATGGGGCCATGACTGAAGGGAGGGAGAGTTGGATGCGCCACTTGCCAGAAACGTCCAGACACCGCAGGATACTCATTTGCATAGACCAGAGCGGGGGGAGGGGTAGAGTTGCCACCACCAGCAACGCCCAAGTAGAAGAAAAGTTTCTTTATAAGTTGAAAGTTTTAGCATCTCGACAAAAGTTAAATGCTTCAAGAGTTGCAAGAGTCGCTGGGGTCACCGGCTCTGTAACAAATTGTTTCCTGGTCGACTCTTCCGGAAGTATCCATACTCGACAGATTTCTGCCAGCTGGTTGACCATATCCTGACCATCTCCACAGCCAAGGTGCCAGCCACAATGATGCTTCTGTTGTTGTTGCTGTTGTGTGCGCTTATCTTATCGCTCAAGTTTTTATACCTCTTTCTCTGGCACTTTTAGTGTCTCCCCCTCTATCATGCATGTCCCCTTTTGCCCAGAGGCTCTCTCTCACTAATTTCATTCCATTGCGCATAGAGTTGACCCTTGTCCGCTGTTGCTGTTGCCGTTGATGTTGTTGCTGCTGTCGCCGGGTCTAAGCTCATCGGAGCGACACAAAAGTTGGCAAAAATTGTGCAAGTTTCAATTGCCAGCTGCTGGAAACCCAAACCTCAACCTTGCTGCCTCTCTAAAAGTGTCCTTTTCTTTTCACTACTTTTCTTTTTTTTCTTGTTGTTTATTTTTATTTTATTTTTTTCTTTGTATGTGTCTCCATTCTATTTTATTTCGTTGTTGCTTTGCTTGGCCTTTGCCATTTTTGTAATTTTCGGCCTGGAAAAGTTTTTGGCAGCACTTTTGCATTGCCATTCATTGGGATTTTCATCTTCTTCTTCCTCTGCATTTCTTCATCCTCCTGCCTCGTTCAGATTCATTTCATTTCATTCGGCTGCTTTTGTTGCGCTGGGAATTAATTTATAAGCCGCCTTAACTTTACTTTCAAAATTCGCCTCATATTAAATATTTAATCTATTAATGTTTCTTCAAATTTGTTGTAGTCATAATCAGCTGGCCAATAAACAATATACTTTATGGGAATAACTTTAGTTGATCAACACTTAAATTAAACACTGGATTGTTTTTCATTCTCACAAACGCATAAAATGCAATCAATAAATTGTTTTCTGTATTCATTGGCAACAATTGTCTATGGAGACACCATACAAAAACTTTGCCAACTACAATTTAGTGTATTTTAAGCTTCAACCCTTCAACTATCTAGACAAGCATTAGTTCATGTATGTATTCCCCAAATCTCAGTTGTGCTTAATTTAAGCTCACATTTTGTTGCCATGCTCTTAACGACTATGTATTTGTGTATGTTGTAAGTGCACATTTCAACGAAACAACCGCAACAGTCATCACAAAATGGAGGCCATTTAAGTTAGCAGCAACAAGAGAGGCAACCAGCAGAACGAAAGCAACTGCAACTGCAACTGCTGCTGGACAAGGGAAAAAGCGAGGCAATTCTTTGGGCATTTAGAAAATTGAGCAACATAACTAAAACTCTAAAAAAACGAGATTTGTTAATTAACAATAAAACAATGCACAATGGCAAGAGAGAAACAGATAGAGAGAGAGAGAGTCCAGGGAATAGTCCAGTTCAGGTCCAGTTGGAGCCATTTGCTATTGTTGGTTCTGGTCCCGCTGCTGTTGTTGGAGCATTTGCATTTAAATCGAGGCAACAACTCACACACACACACACACACACTAATACACAAATACATGCATAAAACAGTTGCACAAAAACCAACATGGAAGCAACAATAGACAAGGCAGCCAAGCGCACAGCCACAAATGTTGCCTGCAACAAGGACAACAACAACAACAACAACAACCACAACAACAACAGCAATGCTAACGTTCAACATTTTTGTGGTGAAATCAGAGAGAAATTTCCGTTTTTATTTCATGTCTTCTGTTGTTGTTGTTTACTGGAATATGTTTTTACATATAAAAATACACACACAATTGTTGTTGGTGGTGTGTGTATTGGTGTTGCTGCTGTTGCAGTTGTTGCTACCGCTGTTGTGGTTTTGTGCCATTCTGTTTGTCATTCTCGCTGCTGCCCTTCTGCAACTCACGACGACGACCATTTTTGGCGTCTGTCCTTTATTAATGGTGTCTAACCAAAAAAACCAGCCGCCCTTTTCCCCCGCAAAATATCCTGTTGTGTCATTCAGCAGCAGCATCAGCAGCAGCAGCAGCATTGACATGTTGTTTGTGGTTCCAATTTGAGCATGCGACTACAAAGTTTTATAAAATTACACTAGGCAACAAAAAAAGAAACTTGTTGGAAAAACAATGTAATTAGTCGCTTCGTTTTTACAACAATCTAATCACAAAATTTCGTTAGGGCTGCACTTAAAAAGCCATGGAAAATACAATTCTGTAATGTAGCTCAAACATAAAACACTATTTTGTTAGCGATTTCAAGTGCTACTTTAGAGCTTGACAATATTTTTCCCACAATTGAATTTAGTGAATTTTTCAGTATTATCTTTACCAACAGAGTCCTGTATTGATCTAAAGCTTATTCTTACTAAACAAACATTCTCTTTTCTTCTTTCTCTTTTGCAGCTATCGTTTTACACAAATTGCGGTTGATTCACAGATCAAAACGCCCGGCGGCAAGACATATGATGTGATTTTCGTTGGCACAGGTGAGTCGGAATTTGACACAGACAGTTTAGTTGATGGGGTCCCAGGGCAAATTGTTCAGACAGCGATTGTCGTTAGAGTTCATAGCATTGTTTGATATGCCCCATGGACTTGAGATACATACATGAATACACTCAAAAATTTTAAAGCATTCACTAAACCTACTTTTTCTCCCCCTCAGATCATGGCAAAATCATTAAATCCGTTAATGCCGAATCGGCGGACTCGGCGGAGAAGGTGACATCGGTGGTGATTGAGGAGATCGATGTGCTGCCCAAGAGTGAACCGATACGCAATTTGGAAATAGTGCGAACTATGCAATACGGTAAGTGCTTGAGTGCTTGTTGTTGAGCGCACGAGAATGGGACTCAATTAAAAAGCGAGTGAGACGGAGACGGAGGGAGAGACAAACGTGTAACGAACTGACATTGTAAAATTCTCATACTCGTTACGTATACGTAATTCGCAGATCAACCGAAAGATGGCAGCTACGACGATGGCAAATTAATCATTGTCACGGATAGTCAAGTGATAGCCATACAACTGCATCGATGTCACAACGACAAAATCACCAGCTGCAGGTAAGTGACACACACACACAGACAGTTGCACCTGCAACAAAATTGAACACAACTCGCACAAAATGTGAAACAGATTGAAGCGATGGGTTAAAAGTATAAAAAAAAGAGAAGGAAAGGAAAGGAAAGGGAGAGAATACCATCAGCAAGGACAATGGCATTTTTATTTCATGTAACAATTTGCGTGACTTTCATGCGTTGACTGTCAACCAGACAGAGACAGTTGGGGAGGAGGAAGGGGAGAGATGCTCCCTCTCTTTCTCTTAACTTTAGTGGCATTGCCATTTATCTGTCTGGGGGGTTCTGGCCACTTGGCTGCTGTTGCAAGTTGCAAGTTGCAAGTTGCAATATGGCAGCACTTTATGCGCATTTATGGCGTTTTACATTTCACAATTCGCAATATGTTTACACCATTGCCATTCGGATACACATAGCTCGTAACCCCACTCAACCCACTCTCTTTCTCCCTTCTTCTAGTGAATGCGTCGCATTGCAGGATCCGTACTGTGCCTGGGATAAAATAGCTGGCAAGTGTCGCTCCCATGGGGCGCCACGTTGGCTGGAGGAGAACTATTTCTATCAGAACGTGGCAACGGGTCAGCATGCCGCCTGCCCCTCAGGTAAGTTCAAATGACCAGACCATCTGTCTGCCACACAAATTAAATATATGTATGTATCTAACTCTCTGTGCTGTCCCTTAGGCAAAATCAATTCAAAGGATGCCAATGTGGGTGAGCAGAAAGGCTTCCGCAACGATATGGATTTACTGGATTCGCGTCGTCAGAGCAAAGATCAGGAAATCATTGATAACATCGACAAAAACTTTGAAGGTAAATCCGAAACATATTTCAATCTATTTGCTTTGCATGTGTGTGTGTTGTTAGTATCTATCATCTAAGTATCTACAACATAGATTCTACATGTTTACCAGTTTGTTGTCATTTTTTAAAATCACATTTTCAATTTACTCGCGTTCACTTTTTTTTATGTTTGTTGCACGCCAGGTACTTGCTGCCAGACACTGCCTCATCCTTCCAGTTTGCATATTGCCACTTTATGCTTTTCAATTTCAATCAACATTTACCCAGCACTTTATTCTAGTTGCTTTATTATCTTCTTGAATGCTACACAATAAATGTGTTTTCTATTTTTTTTATTGCTTTATTTTCCTCACTTCCATATCCTGTCATCAACTCTTCTGTTCATAAAGTTATTTTGTAAAATTGTTGCTTTTATGCTAGCGAGCTAAGCTGCTAGAATTTATAATGCGGAATAAATAATTGCTTAAGCAGGGCTTTTATTTGGCGAAATACAATTTAAAATTGCATGTAACAAACACTTAAAAATTGTTTAACATGTTTTTACATTGTGTAAAATATTTTAAACTCTCAACACATTCACTTAGTTTGATTATTTGCTATCAAATATTAAACCCTATTGTATATATATTCAATGTTGTTGTTGTTCTTTGTATTAACTCGTTTTTTGTATTCTTCTTGTTCTTGTTTCATTTCATTTATTGCTCTTTCAACATTTTGCCACAATCACATTTTGTTGAAACACGCGCTAATACTATTTGGGCGTTATTCGTTCTATGTTTCAATGTTTGGATGTTTATTGATGTCGTTCCTTCCATAACGGATTCTCTCTATATATGTACACGTAATCCTACTTGATCAAAAATCAAAATAAATTTGTATCCCTAATACATTTCAATGTTTGATGTATCAATTCGATGAAATCTGTATCGTCTCCAATCCGTTTCTATCGTTGACTTTGTTCATTAACTAATCAAAGGTCCACAAATTTCCGCAGATATTATCAATGCACAGTATACAGTGGAGACTCTGGTGATGGCCGTGCTGGCTGGCTCTATATTTTCACTCCTAGTTGGTTTCTTTACGGGCTACTTTTGTGGTCGGCGTTGCCACAAGGACGAGGATGACAACCTGCCATATCCGGATACAGAATACGAGTACTTTGAGCAGCGGCAGAATGTGAACAGGTGAGTCGAATGCTAAAGAATATTATACTAATACTTAAATTAACTCCACCTCCCTCATAGCTTCCCCTCATCATGCCGGATACAGCAGGAGCCTAAGCTGTTGCCCCAGGTGGAGGAGGTGACGTATGCGGAGCCGGTGCTGCTGCCACAGCCACCGCCACAGAACAAGATGCACTCGCCGAAGAATACGCTGCGCAAGCCACCAATGATGCAACAGATGCACCAGGGACCCAACTCGGAGACACTCTTCCAATTCCAGCCGGATGGCTACAACACCCAGCAAACATATCGCGGACGCGACAATTTCGGCACGTTGCGTTCGCATCAGGTGATGGTGAGTCTTAAGATATAGATCTATTAACAAAGTGAACTTTATACTGAATAATTTTCATTTGCAGGGTGATAACTATAGACGCGGCGATGGCTTTTCAACCACTCGCAGCGTTAAGAAGGTAAGTTGTCGCATTTCCTAGTGCCTGTTGTAAATGTTTTTTTCGTATCATTTTCATTTCTATACTTTATTTTTCAATGTATACAACTACTAATCTCTATTCTTATCGTATATCCATTGAGCTCTTTTCGATGTTGTTGACATTTTGACATTTAGTACTACTATATACTAAAATATAAACTGAATCCTTGTGGTGCGCTTGTATTTGATTGAACTCTCTCACTCAATCGTCGATTGGTGTATTTCTTAGACTCACTCTCTCTCTTCAACTACTATGTTGTTTGTGTCTCCATCTCTGTAACTATCTATCTTTATGTATGTAAGTGTGTATGTATCTCTGTGTGCGTATTTATCTATCTTTGTGTATGTATGTGTACTTTAACTAATTGCAAACTCACTTTACAAACTAATCCATTCACATTGCATTTATTCTCTATCAATTTGTGTTTGTAGATATGCATTGCATTTCAATTACTTTTAAGCTGCATGTTCTTTAATTTTCTTTAACGTCTCTTGTTTTATAAATACATATAATATTGAAAATCCATTCAGTTAAATATATTAAAATATCTGTGTACAACTAATTTCGTAATTTCTTTACTTACTTTAACATTTTTTTCTTTTTATCTGTTTTCGTTTTGTTTCTTTTAATATTCCTTCCATAACAACATTAAATCATCAGCTCGCAATCACAACCATAAAATAAAAATACTAATCTAAATCAATATTCGTATACTTGTATGTAAATCACTCATCCATTTCACATACTATATAAATTTATATTTGTATTATATTTAAAAACCGGTTCAAGGCCATTGTCCATTTGCATGTCCATGAATCCATATAAATCATGTACATTGTTCCATATTTTCTTCGTCTCAATTTTTGTCTGGGGTTTGTTATTTGTATGTTTTACTCGCTCTCTGACGTCCTAGAAATACACCAATCCTTCGAAATGGGCGATTGCGAATCTTTTGCAGGCGTCTCTCTAAGCATTTTGTATAGTTGACTTTCTGCTGTAAAGACACTTCTTCTACTATTCTCTCCAACTAACCTCTGAACCACTTTTCCAAAACAATAACACACAACCACACTCTAACCACATGAAGAAGACTGGCTATCAAGTGTCAAATTGTGGACAACAGGCAACCAAAATACCAAAAACTCTATCTATCTTTTCTTCTTCTTCCCTCTTTTCATTAGGTTTACCTTTGAGACGGGAGTGGGGCGGCTGAAACCAGTCAGGGACTAATTACCCAAAATATGGTAAATACTTACGCATAACTAAAGAAAAATTTAGTTAATTTGATTCCTTTTCCTTTATTTCCTTACATTTATGTTTTATTTTATTGGTTTTTATTTTTATTTTTTGATTTTTGGATTAATTTTTTGATACGGCTGACAAAATTTTGCTTTATAGCTGCAATGTGGATACCCTCGAATTCGAGATCAACTGAAATTCGAAACTTAAAAGTAAATTTGCAAAATGAAATTTTGCTTCAAATTATTTTTCATATGATATTCTCTGCAAATTCGGTTTGAACACCTAAAAATCTTCTTCTTCTTCTTCTTCATATCACACCCAGCACAGTTTTTCTTCTGAACGTTGATTTATCTCACGATCTAATTGTAAATTAAGTTTGGAATGCCATTTTTTTTTTTAATTTTTGTATATCTATTAGAGAGTGGACCGCGAACTTCTTTTCTCAGAAGGAGTTATCGATTAGAACTCGTTCATTTGTTGGTCAGCCAGCCTGCGCCCAACTCGACGTTTCGTTGCATTTTCCAGTGGCAGGGTTTCAAAATTCGGAGTCATCGATAATTATCAATGTGCGTTTATCTGTCTCTCTCTCTCTGCGTGTATGAAATGTGTATGCCTTTAGCTTTTGTTACCCATATCCTCATTCCCACTCGCATAGGTTGGCAACTCTTGAACTCTACCCACTGCATGGGCGTATATAATTGATAAACTACACCCGAACCATTTATCCAAAAGCCCAAGAATGTGTGTGCGTTTAAACATAGCTACTTAAAATATTCACTTGATATGATTATTTTGTTAAATGTACTCTTAATATATTATACTACCTTAAACAAACCACAAAGAACCACTTTTAGAACTACTCGTAAAATACTCGTTTGTAATATTAGTAAATTATGAGTTTATTGCTTGCTACTCACGTCTTTAGGTTCTTTTCAAATACTACACTGATAAATTATAAATTTAAGATCAGAAATTCGAAATTTATTTTTATTTGCTTGGCAAAATTATTATTAGGTCTGTCCGAACATTTAAAACTGGGCTGTGCTGAGTTAAGAACTGAACATTGGATCTAAAAAGTTTAATTTAAATCATGTAGATGGTTTTTTAAGTTTACAACCAACCACATTAGAGCCAAATTTAATGCAAACCAATTTTTAAATTACATTTTCGTTCAATATTTCTCTTATGAAAAATACAGTAAAAAGTTTTTAGAAATAAAAAGTGTAAAGAGAATATATAAAACAAATTATATCACCACTCCTAGGCTGTAAACAACACAAACACACGAAACAGAAGTCTTGGTCGCGCAAGAAGACAGCCGCCCCGTCACGGTATCGGTAAGTTTTTTTGTTCCAACTCATCTGAATTTGAAACTTTTTTTGGTTTAAAAAATTGTTAAGACATCATACATATACACTAAGGCTTTGCTCCATTTGACTTTGAATTGAAAAGTATTTTTCTATGTCCTCTCAAACTTTAAATCTATCTCTGTGTGTATCTTTGCTATCCCTTTGTATTATATATTCATGTATCTATTTGATTACAAATGCTTCAAATATTTCTAATATTTCTAATAATTTTATTAGACTGCTTCATGACAAAAAAAATTTTTTTAGTTATTTAAAATATTTTATTTGCACCTAAATTTCCCTTTAATGTTCTCCTCAATCTTAAACAAATTTATTTTTTTTTTTCTATGACTCTAAGTTGTTTTTTACTTGTTTACTTTGTATCTCCCTATGTGTGTGAGTGGAAGAGTGTTTGTATATTTGTGCATGTTGCAACGAACTCAATATTGTGCAAAACTTATTAAAATTAGATTTGAAAACAAAAATACATGAAGTAATCATAAATGTAGTATACACATTATTAATAAACTATGTGTATGTATTCGTACTATTTGTGTATACGTATTTGATATGTGCCTTAAATCTGTCTATGTTGTTGCAACATGCTTTCTCTATCTATCTCTCTACGTTTCTCTCTTTGTTTGTTTGTTTGTGTGTGTGTGTGTAAGGATGACTTTGCATAACTTTGGATAAGTGCTCTTGAAACAGCTGGGCCAACACCTGAACTCAATCGACCTAACATTGTTTGTGTGTTCTCTCTGTTCTCTGTTTTATGGTTATTGCAGTAACTCAGCACCGTTCAAATAGCCCACAGCAACAGCAGCAGCCACAGCAGCAGCAGCAACAACAACAACAGCAACAGTCACAGCCACACTCCAGCTCCGGGTCATCGCCAGTTATGTCAAACAGCAGCTCCAGTCCAGCGCCGCCATCGAGCAGCCCCAGTCCGCAGGAGAGCCCCAAGAACTGCAGCTACATCTACCGTGATTGATTGATATGTAACACCAAATCGATGCCACTCATCCAGGCGTTGCCCACACCGACGCCGACGCCCTTACCCCCACAACATCAGCAACACCGAATCCTGGCCAAAAAGAAGCAGCAGCAGCAACATACCAAGTCCATGCCCGTTACGCCCATACAGCCGCAATCACCCACAGATCCAATGGATGCACATTTTATGCCCATGCCACGTTCACCCTCCTATGAGCTATACGAGCCATCGCCACTCTTTCGTCCCGCGCACTTTGACGAAAGCGATGACGACGACGACGACGATGGCGACCTGGACCTGGATGCAGTGGACACCACATCGCTGGCCATGATCACACCACCGCCGCCATACGATACACCACAGCTATCCTTGGCCAGCGATGCTCTGGGTGCCAGCGTCTCAGTGCCACCGTTGCCACCGCCACGCCGCTTTCGTTTTGGCAATCGGGAGCTGTTCAGCATGAGTCCCGGCACACCCAAGTCGAATGCCATAACGCCCACAAAGCTGAGTGCCGCTGCGGCCGCTATGTTTGCCACGCCGCAAATGGTGCAGTTGAATCGCAAGTGGGCGCATCTGCAACGGAAACGGCGGCGACGCAACAGCAGCAATGGCGACTCCAAGGAGCTGGACAAGCTGGTGCTGCAGTCTGTCGATTGGGATGAGAATGAGATGTATTAGTGGCACTTAAACTCAACTTCCTTCTCCTAACTGTACTCGTAGCAATCTTAACACATATAAATATATAGATTTGTAAATTATATTAGTCTGCGATACACAACACAAAAGAAGTCATACAGAAAATGTTTGCAGTTGATAATTATGATTTATGCCAATTTTAGATGCGACTTTACAATAACATAACACTTATATAAAATATTTAGAACAGCCAATCAATATTCAATCGGAGATCTGTAGTTGAGGGTTGTCTTACAATCTTAAAATGTGATTAATAAATTCAATTGAGTTCGAAAATGCTTCAAAAGACAACCCTCTATGAACTGGGGCTTAGCTAAAGGACTTGGCATACGAATATAACTTTATATATAGTACAGTTACAGTTGAGATACCGTTTTCTTTTGCTAATACTTATAGAATGTATAGGGTATATATTCGTGCAGACATCCAACTAAACTTAAAAAGTAAATATTTTGCATTTTTGAAATTATTACAGATTTATGACATATATATCTACACACAAACACAGCAAAGCCCGCAATGAAAATTATATACACAAGATTTATAAATAGTTATATACCATATATAGCCTATACACATACATATACCAAGAGCTGCTGCTAATTATACGAGTAGGCATCAACAAGAAACTGTTGTGAAAAAAAGAAGAAAAATTATGCTCGAGAGCTATGCTATGTAGAAAAAAAAAAAAAATCAATATTGTTAATTAACATACACATAAAACATTTAAACACATTGATAAAATGGCATATTTTACATGCAAAATATATAGTATACTCGTAAATTAGTATAGCATGTACAGTTTTTTGAAAGAGGAAACGAGAAACTTTAGGGATTTCGAATGCAATTTGTAAATAATATTAGGCACAACAAACAATTGTGTAACATATAACATAACAAATATTATACAATACATACAATTTTTTGCATTTAAAACGACAACAAACAAACACGAAGAAAAAAAAATAGTAAAAATATACAAAAAAGCAAAAGTTATAAAAAAAAAAATTAAAAGTAAACAAAAAGTAAGAAAAAACGAAACGCTTATTACTGATTTACACATAAGTAAAATACCAAAATAGTAAAACAAATTAGTTTTTAAACAAAAAAAAAAAAAAACGAATAAGATATACACATGCAAATAATATGTAACCAGAGAAGAAAAGTTGCTATTGTTTTGGCTTTGTAATGTTTGTTTATCGCTGCTTAATTCTAACGATTATTACAATCTGTGTAAATAGAAACTGAATTGTGCATTTTACTTTACATCTAGTATACATAATATGATAAGCTTCAATGGAACTGCCAACAAACAGCTTACATTTCATTAAACACTACGGAACGTACGTTGCTTATAACTTTATTAAACCCTACATATAAGGCTAACAGTAGTAGACTTTCTAACACACACGATACCTACTATCAGATACCGAATATACCTACATAGGTGCAGCTTAAAAATCTTCATCATTTCATCCTACAAACTTCTCAGATACATACTTGTAAGAGATATCAGTCAATTTGATTTGCAGCCTTATGCTTTTATATACTATGTACTTTAGACACTTTCCATTGCATACAAGTTAAAATAATGCTTATATATAATCAACTGATCTACTACTAAAAAAAATTGTATAAAATGTACAGCATTATAGAAATGTATAACAAACTGTACATATGTGCGATATGTGCCATAAATAGACAAGAAATATGAGTAGGTGCGATTTAAATACAAAATAGACTAACTACACAAACACCCTATAAGCATTGAGATATTTCAGTTGTTTCCCACATTTTGTCAAGTTCAAGAAAGCAATATTACTAAGGGAATTTCTTCAGTGTATGTACAAAAAATACCAGATGCATTCTTAGTTCACCAATTTGATGAGGTGCAAGTCAGGTTCTTATAAAGTGATCGATCAAAAGATAGTGAAAAGCATAACGTAACATTAGCTCTAGAGACTTTAACATACAAAACTTTGCAAATATTTAGAAGGTAAATCGCTAAAATGAAACACGTTTCTCTTTCGTAAGTACTGTAAGCCATTAAATGAGAAAAGATATTTTGTATAAAGCAACAAAATAATATACTTGAACTTTACGTTCTGCATATTGCATATAAGCAAAACGAAATGAAAGCGTAGTAATATCTAAATCAAAGCCAATGTATAAAGAATAGGAAAACCCAGAAAAACAGAAAAAAATTTAAAAGTAATCCTAGAATAAACAGTAATTGGAATAATATTCATATTATTTATTTGGCGCAACAGATACATTTAAATTGATTGCATTTAAAGAGCCAAAGACACGATTTTAGTTATTAACTTCTATGCACTTATAAGTTTGTTAGTGTACATATACCTATGTATAAATGAAAGTTTTATATTATTTAATTATACTTATTTGGTTATACAGTAAACAAAATTATACACTTTATTTAATTACATTAGATGACTTTCTTTTCTTTTTTAGTTTTTCAATGAAAAAGTGTCGAATACTTCAAAAGCAATACAAACACGTAAATATATTTAATAAGTAAGTAAAAAAGAACACATTAATTAAATTAGAGCTGACACATACTTAGAAAACAACAGCAACTACAACTAATAAAAAAAAACCGCAAACAGAAAAAAGTAAAGAAAAACGTAGATTATGAAAACAAACAAAAAGAAAAAACTAGCGACTCTACTAAAATCTAGAACTACATTAAAAGCATTACATACGAGAACATTCTTAAACTTATAACAAATTAAATCAGATCATTAACTTTTATACACTTTACATTTACATACCGATTATATATATACATACAAAACATTTATACATAGTTCTACTTATGTATTGATATGTACTTGCTATTAGTAATGACAAGTATTGTAATTTAGATTCAAGCTACAATTAAAAAGGTTTTACACAGTATGCCTACAGAACAGCAACAGCAACCGCAACAAGTTGAAGAATTCTAGAGTACAGTAAAAGTTATTCATTATACACTCATAGATGATGCATGATGCATATAACTATGAACAACATGCATACATACTTACAATTAAATAAAAACAAAAATACTTTAGAAGACAAATTGTCTCGGAATGCTTTTAAAAACAATAAAGTCTAAAATGATAAAAGTATTTTACTAGGGACAAGAATTAATTTTCTGAAATCTTTCTGCAAATTGCAAAACATGTGAGACAAATGCCATGATAAACATTAAAAAATGAAATGCAACTCAACAACTTTTTAGGAACACGCTGCAAATGATAATTATAAAATGATACTTTAAAAACATATATACATAACACGATTTTTAACTTTCTTCAGATAAGATGAGCAAGATTATGAACTATGTATGAAAGATTTGTAGCGAGTGCGTATTACAAAGTAACAAAAATCAACAACAAATATTACAAAAAAAAAAAAAAAACGACATTAGTGAGAAAACAAAAATTAAAAGAAAAACCAAACTCAAGTTTTCATTTATCATTAAAACGATATATATTCAAGTGCTTCTTACATAAAAATAAAATAAATATTTATATACACATTAAAAAGATGTGTAGTACTACACATAGTATATTATTAACAGGCATTACATAAAACTAATTAGGTGATAAGCATTAAATTTACTATATTATTTATGAGAAACATGAGGAAAGCAAACTATTGTAGATTCAAATGCCTAATCGTTTTAAATTAGAGTTTTCCGAGCTAGTATATCTGGACTTGGGATCTGAACCGTATGTATTTCTGATTCCGGTTCGGATCCGACTGTCGGTCCACGTGTCCGCGTTTTAGATGCGACACGAAGCGTTTGGTTTGTTTTTAATTTGTAAGTAGCCTGCTATTAACTTGCAACGTAATCAATGCATTTTACTTAAAACAAACACTTGCGAGAAATCAATTTAAATAATTATGTTAAGATTTTATAACGCAACAAATTTAAAAATATAGATACACATATATAAATACCACATACCCCATATACAATCCATATATGAGACTTTGTAAATACTTGACATACAAATACAAAAACATTGAAAATGATCAAATAAAATAACCTTTCATTCGAAGAAAAAATAAAATAAAAAAACACAACACAAAACCGATTTTCTCTATACATAATTTTTTGGCCAAAACACAACTACACACACTCCCAAATCACACATACACTGCTCCACAGTGAAATATCTGGGGAAAATACGAAGATAAAACCAAGTATGTTATGCATTCTTTAGCGTTTACAAAATATGTAAGTTAAATTTAAATTTGAGAATTGAATTTAAATTTAAATTGAAATTGTTGAATATGTAGCGCAAAACAAAGCAAATAACCAAAAGAGAAGCAAAAAAAAGTAAGCCATAATACATACGAGTATATATAGTATACATAAATACATATTTATAATCAAATAAGTTACGAACTGTAGACAGAAAACACAAGAACGGTACTTCCAAGCAACTATAGAGCTACACAAACAAAACAAAACAAAACTCCAAACCTTCTTTTTCCAAAAATCACCCCCTTTTTGAGTTCGGGCTCACTCCAGATTTGGCTTTCGGAAATCGTTTACAATTGAAATAAGCTAAAGAAGTTTTCATTTAGAATCAAGCCCGCCAGAAAAATTGTTCTGATATTTGTCTTAGTTGAACCAAACGCTTCAAAATAAATATAAAAAATATATTTGCAAAACAATTTCTTAAAATTAAATATTAAAAAACATAAAACAAATGTTAGTAAAAAGACTGAGCTACAAATAAAAATGATAAATGAAAAATAATTAAATCATTTATTAACATGAGGTATCTTTGAAGAAAATAAAATCCAAACGTTTTCATCAGTTTTGAAATAATTACGCAACCCAAGTTTATTTATAATTTTGGTACAGATTATGAACATATTATTTGATATATCTGTATTGTAAGAAGCTAATGTAATTATTTGTTAATATGCAATTATTTGTTAAGAAGTTCCTAAACAAATTGCATTTAAGTGTTGAGTCAGCGATATTAAAATATTTATCACTTTAGTAGATCTATCCAATTACAGAATTACGGAACTTCTGCATTTGTTTATTGACGATATACTTTGAATGTTTATCTTGAAATGCATTATGTATATTTCCAATTAATATTATAATACTTACGCACAAGTTTCGTCATTGACGATACTTAAACAAAATCAGTGAAAGAAAACGCATTTAAGGCTTAGAAAATCATGATACGTTTGTACCCATATATACGTAAAGCCGTTGAGATTTTGATGGAATTTTAAAATGTTCTTCTTTTTTTTTGGAAATATTTTTTATTTTGGGTGACTTTTTTTGAGCTACCGTCTGCCGCGGCTTAAGGCATAATCAAGATCTTAAAAGCAAGAAAATACCTTGATACAAAAAATAAGAAATTAATATACAAATACACAAAAAACAAAACACATACATATATACAAACTACATACAATTGCTTTTAGCTTTCCTAGTCCTCTGATTTAAATACATATGCACATACATATGTATGAACTTACCTATATAAATACATAAACTCATACATAGTATATGGAAGAAGTGAGTGAAGTGATTCTTCAAGTTTAATCTCAAAACCAAATGCAATCTGACCCAGGCTAACAAAAAGTCAACAACTGATTTGATGATATACAATCAAATCGGCAAGAATGAGAATGTGAATGGGCATCAGAATGAGAACTCGATTTCGAATTCGAAAAGCGATAATTGAGAAAACATTTACAATTAACTGAATCTAATATATAATACAAAAAAAAAAATTATAATGAAAACAGCGCATTCGAGTGTTAAATTCAAAAGCAACACAACAACAAAAGAAAAAAACAAACTTAACAAAATATTATTAACAATTATTATATTGTACTATTATAACTGAAATATTTAGATGAAATGACGATTCTTAATTATAACATATTATTATAGAAACATACTGAAACAAAACAGAAAAATGAAAAATGAACCGAAAACGATTAATAAATGAAAAATATAGAGAATATTATATTATGAAACAAACGTTGAATGTTATTATTATTAAATTGGATTGCCTTTTACCTTGAAGCAAGCCAATTTAATACATATTTCTCAGTAAATTGAGTAATAATAATCAAATTAAATTGATGACCACAAAAAGGCAACGAGATAACCCCAAACCCCAACTTCTGGCAGCCTTAGACCATTTTCAAGATAGGCAAAGCGACGACAAGCGGAACACGCGAATCTGGCGCAAACTGTCCTCAACAAAACAAGATTAAAAAAATACTGGCGACTAGAATTACAATACTCCAATGTATCTCTATCTCTCTATGCGTGTGTGTGTGTGTGTGTTGTGTCTGTTTTGCCGATTAAGTTTGAACTTTTGATTTCCTAGACTGCCTAGTCTCTGCCCGCAAACGAAAATCAGTTTCAATTTAAACACAACGGAGTCGAGAACATGCAGCTGCTCTGCCCGATGCTTATGCTGCTCCTGTTAGCGCTGGGCGTTTGCCACGCCCAGTTTGAGGAGGTACACAGTGATAGTGAGCAGGATGCCTACTTAGCAGGGGTCTTTAGGCCACAGCCACTCAAAGGTGCACCCTGGCAGGAGGACGCTACTCCTTCAACGCCGCCAGCTGGCTTGGATGAGCTGAACGGATTGCTGACAGGACTTTTTTCCCCGCTGAACAGTGCACCTACGCAGGAGAATGAAGAAATTGCCAGGGAGAGGGCTGCCTTGCTGGGCAACCTTTTCACCCAGCAGCTGCCTCCAGGCGCACCTTGGCAGGATGTGCCTGCGAAACCCATGGGCCCACCTCCTACAGGCAGTGCTCTTCATGTGCCCGGCGTGGGTGAGCTGCATGGCTTGCGAGGATTCAAGCTGATCAAGGGTCGTTACATCGATGCCTATTTGGGCGTGCGTTATGCTCAAGTGAATAGCGGCTTGGGTCGCTTCCAGAGGGCCAGATCTGTGCCGTACCAGGGACGCATCAATGCCACCCACTCCAGTCCGAACTGTGCCCAGTTTCCGGAGCAGCAGCGTCTGCAGGCAGCCGAGGCACGTGGCGAGAACGTTGACGATTGCCTTACCCTAAACATTTATGCCCCAAATGGAGCTCGTGACTTGCCCGTGCTGGTCTTTGTGCATGGCGAGATGCTGTTCGATGGTGGTGCCGAGGAGGCACAGCCGGACTATGTCCTGGAACACGATGTTGTTCTGGTGTCCATCAACTATCGCTTGGCGCCTTTCGGTTTCCTGACCGCGCTCAGCGATGAACTGCCCGGCAATGTAGCCCTATCCGATCTGCATCTGGCTCTCGAGTGGGTGCAACGTAACATTCGGTACTTTGGAGGCGCTTCTAACCAGGTCACACTAATCGGTCAGGCTGGAGGTGCCACTTTGGCCCATGCTCTCAGCTTGAGTCCACAGACACAGCATCTGTTCCAGCAGCTCATTCTGCAGTCGGGCACTGCTCTGAATCCCTATTTGATAGATGAGCATCCCCTCGAGACTCTGGCCACCTTTGCCCGCTTGGCTCGCTGCCCCACAGCTGGACGTAATCTGGGTCCTCTCTACGAGTGCCTGCGTCGCCTGCGCACCTCTCAGCTGGTGGGCATCTTCGAGCAGCTTCTGCTCCAGAACGAGCCACGTGGCCTAAGTGCTTTGGGTGGCTTCAAGCTGGTCATCGGTGATCGCCTTGGCTATCTGCCCGAGCATCCAGCCGCATTGGTCGCCAGCAACAGTGCCAACAACAGGACTAAGCCGTTAATTGCGGGTGCCACTAAGGATGCCAGCGCCTTCATTTTGTCACGTAAGTTGTTTTTTTTTTGAGGTCAAGACAGCATCTAAAGAAAAGAGAAGATTTTTGTTCCGGTGACACGTTTATTGATAAGGGACCCGCTTTACAAGCTTGTTGGAAAGTTTTTAAAACTTTTTATTTTGACAGGATTCTACGACCAGATTCAGGGTATGCAGTCTCAAAACCTCAGCGATTACATTAATGTGGTGTTGCGTCATACAGCTCCACCACAGCACCACAAGATCTGGCATGATTGGGCACTGCGGGAGATCTTTACTCCGGAACAGACGCGCTTTGTTAATGCTGACAGTGTGACTCAAGGATTGCTGGAGCTGAGCAATCTTATCTTGTATCGGGCGCCTGTTATTGATGCGATTCGTTTGTCGCACAAGAAGAGTCCTGCTTTCCTGTACACTTTCGATTACCGTGGGCAGCATCATCGCTTTGGACACTTGAACAGTCCTCTACCCTTCGGAGTGGATGCTTCGCTCAGTGATGACAGCGTCTATCTGTTTCCGTATCCAGAGGAGGCAAGCATTCTGAATCCTGAGGATAAGTCCTTGGCACGTGCTCTGGTTGGCATGTGGGTTACCTTTGCCCAGTCTGGCATTCCGAATCCCATTCCGAATGTGTGGCCCAAGGCATCCTCTGAGTACGGTCCGTTCTTGCGTTTTACCAACTCGAGAGAGAAAATTCTGGAACTGGATCAGCACTTTGGCGAGGGCATTAATATACCCAATTTGTACCCCCAGTATTCCAATACCACCTCTTTAACAACAACTACAAGCACAACCACAACAACAACAAGACGACCATATCTATATCAACCTAGACCACAACCCCAACAGCCTGATGTGAGGCAACCGCCAACACCGGCGTATTTAGATTATTACGCCAGGGCACAAGAGCAGCGTAGGTTACAATTGTTGCGTGAGCAGGAGGAACGTGAGTTGAAGCAACGTGAGCAACTGCAGCGAGAGCAGCAGCAGCGAGAGGAACTCATGCGCGAAGAGGAGGAACGAAAGCGAGAGCAGCAACTGCAGAAACAGCGTGAGGAGGAGTTGCAGCGAGAGCGATTGCAACGAGAACAATTCGAACTTGAGCAACGCCAACGAGAGCAGCAACAACGTGAGGAGGAAGCCAGGCAGCAGGCGGAACGCAACGAAGGAGATGAACAAGAAAAGGAAATGAATGAGCATGAGTTGAGGCAACAGCAAGAACGTGAACAGCAGCGACGAGAACAACAACTGCGAGAGCAACAAGAGCGAGAGCAGCAAGAACGAGAACAGCCAGAGCCAACGGAACAGGAACGTGAGCAACAACAACGTGAACACCGGGAGCGAGAACAACAACAGCGAGAGCAACAAGAGCGTGAGCACGAGGCAAGAGAGCAGCAGGAACGAGAGCAACAGCAACGTGAGCAGCTAGAAAGAGAACAAGAAGAGCGCGGCCAGGAACAACCACCTCCCTACGAAACGGATGCCCCACAAGACCCAAGTGCCTATGAAACCTACGACGATTATGTCAAGGCCTACGAGAAATGGGTACTGGAGAATTCAAATCGCTACGATCCACAGAGCTATGCCAGCGAAGAGGAGGAAGTGGAGGATGATGCAACTGAAACAGCACCCATGTACGATCCTTACGCACAGCCCGAGAACGGTTATCCGGAATATTCGGAAAATGTACAACGTCTTAAGACGATGCGCAGACATCCACGTCAGAGGTTTTAGATGTCAAATTCATTTAGTCTGTAACATGTGTTCATGTAACTAATGTAAAGATTTTTTTATTAAATATCATTGATATCTTTAAGTGTCAGCTAAAATTGATTAAAGTTACAAATCCCTACAGAACTTCAAATTACCCATTATTTTATTTAATAGTAAAGTGATTTTTAGCACAGCTTTAGACCTTTGAATTAAGTGCGTTTTAAAGTCATAACTTCGATATTTTCTTTAAAATTTTGGCAGGACATTTTTTTTGTTGAGATCGTTGAATTCCTGATTATCGATTTGCATTCAAAATTTCCAGGATTCGGCAAAAAATATGTTTGAAATTTTTTTTAAGGGTGGAGGAGTAAGTAGTAAAAAAGGCAAATTGTGAGCCTCTGTGACTACGCGAACGTCAACAACGCTAGAACAAACTTTTTATGTTCGTGTGGAGCGTTAAGTTCAGAAGAGGTCAGAAAAATTTATAGAAATCGAAAAATCTTTTGTATTTCGGCCACTTTAAGGACTATCTTTTAGCAGAAAATTTGAATAAATTAATAAAAAGGACGAAAGTTCTTAAAACAGGGAAGATATGAGGACTTTTTTAAAAAGAGAAATATGCTTCTAATTCGGCCAAATACTTACGGATCCTCGATTCCTGTTGCAAACATTTCGTTTCGGTTAGGGTTACAAACTGACCGAAGGACATCCAAGTTGTCCTTGTAGTGTCCGAGAAAACAGCGACTTTGTGACTTGGACCCATTTCATAAGGCCTGAGATCAATTTTTTCCAAGTATTTGGTTCTTAGATAACCATATATTTTTTGATGCCGTTTGATAGATTTGGTCCTTGTGATCCTAACGCACCATATCCTTCAAAAATCTGCAAGGATTTAGCCGAGCTAGAGCGGTTTAGTACTCAATGAATATGTTATTTGTGTGCCCCTAAAAGTATACATTAATTTTCGTTAAATTGGTTTGTACCTGCATAGGATAGCGACTATGCAGCACCCATTTTTAAATAATGAATAATACACGCGAATCTGTTATGGTTCGTTAACCTTTATTTACTATAATGAATGTAAGTATATATATAAGTTTATGATTTTTCTTAGCCGATAATATTATCTTACGATTTCAGGAAGACTTTATTTTTCCCATTTGGGCGCTTCGGCTTTGGTGTTGCCAATTTCTGTGAAGATTGGTGTTGAAACTTCGAGTATCTGTAAAGAAATGATAAACGAACGAATAAACAATCTAGGATACGTATGGTATAGAGTAAATTTACCTAAACTTTAAAGAAATTCGAGCGATGCCTTCTGACGCTCCTACTACTATTGGAAAGCGTCGAGGACAAAATTGCACAATTTCAGTTCGGATTTCGAAAATCTCGTGGAACACCTGAGCAGCTGAATAGTGTTGTAAATTTCGTACGTGGTTGCGGCGTATCTGGACATAACACAGACATTCGATAGAGTATGGCACAAGTTCTAAAGTAGTTTTTTTTAAAGCTCTTTTTAATTATTTAATAACATTCAATAACACATGCAGTTATACGTTATATTTAAGATCTAGATAGCCCAACTTTTTAGATTCAGCCAGCAGGGCAACGATGCCAATTAATACCTCCTCAGCGTTAGGTATTATATAGGCTGGAGGCAGTACGAATCCAAAACTCCCAGTATCACGAAATTCGATGGTGTATGATATTTTTATATCTTGTTCATTGTATGCCCAATCGTTGGTAGCGCCAGATGCAGGATCTAAAATGTTAAAACAGTAAGATACGTTGCGATATCTGATATAAATCTATAACTCACAAAGAATGCCTGCTGCTGACCCATATTTGTATGTTGTTCCATAAGGCAGTAATTCGACTGCATCGGCAAATGCTTTTGCTATTTGCATTAGTTCGTCGTAGTTATCCGGAAACTCTTCTCCAGTATGCCCATAAGGGGAGAGCAACAATTGACTGTAGGAGTGAAAGGCAAGCATAACATTTAGCTTATCCTTAATGCTACTAACATAGTCCGACATGGCTCTTATCTCTGGCTCGGAGAACGGGTGTGGCCCAGCGTAGTCCTCAGCGCAGGGATTTGCTGAGGCGCCGTCATTCTCCATCCAATGTGAATCGTAGTTGCGATTGGGGTCAGCTCCAATGCAGCTCGAAATGTTTGATGGTTGCCGCGTCTTACGCCAGAGACGATCCTGTACAAAGAGAAATAGCTTTATTATAGCATGTGCTCAAGTGATGTTTCCATCTGATTTACTTTTTCGTGGCTGTACACAAATCCATCCACATTAAGCACTGGAATAATGTACCAGTCATGATTTTCGGCCAACTCTCGCACCAGATCATCGCTAGAGCTGAGAAGCTCGTTTATTAACCAGGTTGCCGTGGCTGATGTTATCCATTCGCGTGCATGTATATTAGATTCAATAAAGATACCTGGATTTCCCGATTTGTATGAAATCCTTATACCGCGTATGTTTCGTCCCTCGTATGATTTACCAATTATAAAACCTTCGGTAACATTAGGATATGCTGCTAGCACTTTATCTAGCCAAGCCTCGATTTCATTCAAGTTATTGTAACGTGTCCAACTAAATGTGGGGACCGATCTTGAATTGACTTCATATTCGTTGTTAATCAATCTTTAGAAAGGATAATTTGAGTCAGGCAGATCAAAACAATTAAAGTTGTACTTACTTTTGTACATCTGCAATAAAGTAATTAGCACTAGCGTTTAATCGTTTTAATTGTTCTTCAACTTCGAAAATTGCATCTGGGTTCACCATCAAATGCATTTCACCATTGTTCTCTAGCCAAATTCTTAACTGAGTATTTGTTATGCACTTGTCATTATTCAATAAAGTTATTCATTTATAAGGTACTCACATTATGGTTTTGATTTGTTAAGTCTAGCAGCTGCAGACGTTGCTTAGGATTTTCATACGTAATATTATAAACTCTGTAGTTGTCATATCGCACCTTCTGTTCCAGCTTGTGGTTCCTTTCAGGCTCCTGAACCAGGGTTGCCGCCTTGGCTAAACCTAATAAAGTCAAAACTGTAAGTATTTCGTAAAGCCTCATGTTCCTCGCATCAAGTTTATTTTTCTAATAATCTATGGTATTTGACTTCATAGAAGATATGTAGAAGAATTTAGCTATAAATCTAATCAATTAAAAACTAGCTAATCGTTGTGTGGTACTTAATGTAATGATAAGAAACGATAAGCTCGTTGCAGTTTTTTCTTTAATAACAAGCGATTTTCTTATACCCTTTCTCTAGTTCTATAACCACACTTTTATTTAGGAGTGTTCGAAAATAGTTTATCTGCATTGTTTTCACTCGAATTCATTTCTAAGCTCTAAATAAAACAGCTGTCCTGCGATAAAAAAAAGCGTTATATATAATGAATACCCACAACTTTGAAAACAAGAACATATTTTTTGTTCAAAATAATAATATTAATATGTTCACTTATCACTTGTCCATTTAAGTATAACAAAGGGATGATTGGACAAATATTTATACGTCATTTACACATAAAAATTTTGAATTTAAAATTTTACCTTTATGTAAACACGTCACTAAATTTCACCAAAATCAGCGAGGCTTAATAGAAGTTTTGCTGTCATTTAAGTAGCACAAATAAAACAAATTTTTAATTAGAATGCACTTTGAGTTTTATTGAACTTTACCTAAAAAGAAGTTTTAATGTCATTGCTCGATTTATGTAGCAACACGATTATTTTTGCTTATTGCATCCTGTGCCACAATCGGAGCCTTCACAAATGTCACAGAGGGAGGACTTCACCTGATAATACTCTGTAGCACGGCGATTAGTGTCGTAGTAATCGTATAGGGAAACAGCAGCGGGTTTTTGCTTTGCCACCAAGTGCGCCCGTAAGCCTTCCACAGGTAAACACTTTACATCACCTGGCGTCAAGCTGTCGAAATAGACAATCACCGTTGAGTCTGAGTTCTTTGTTTCGATGCGCTTCACTCTATCAACCGCTTCAATTTTGCCAAAACTGTCTGCATCGCCAACGTATCCTGAGGGCAAGGCAATTTCCATAACGGCCATGTTGGAGTCCTTCTTCTGGTCACTCGTCTCAAGTGGTATGTATTCGGCGCACACCTCGAGCGTTAACTGTTGCAAGGGTGTGTCCTTAACTGTGGGCGTGACCTTGAAGCTGGGCTTCTTATCTTTCTCAGCTAGATTATACCGGTAGGAAAGTTGCACCATTGCCGACCCTTTGCCTTTGGCAGTGAAGTTTACCATACGAGTGCTCTTGGGCAAAACGTGACTCTGAAGCACCAGTGAATTTTCTGGATTCACTAGAATAGTTCCGCTGTTGCTACTGTTTTTGTCATTGTTGCCAGACGAAACAAAATCAACGTCAATGTTACCAGTACCAGAGCCAGTCTTATAAGCGAACTTTGTCAGGGCCTGTAGACCAATTACAGTGTCCTGTGTGGAGGAGAATCCGCCTTTACTATTACGCTGGGCAATCAGCCACTTTATGATAGGAAGTAGATCTTCTGCCGCTCCCTCTTCTAGAAGAGCAATCAGCACATACGAGGTAATTTCAACATCGTTGCTGCTGGAATGCCAGTTGGTAAATCGATTTTCCTCTGTTGAGGGCTTCTCGGATGCCTTGGACCACCATTTGCGACCATCTTCTTGCTTGGCGACACTCTGAAGCTTGGCCAAAACTTTTTTTGCCTGTGGATGTTTGGCCAGCTGAAGAGCAACGGCGGCAATAGACAAGGAATATTGATCATCTGATTTGTCCACCTCTTGAGCAACATATTGAAGGGCCTTGTCAATTGTTTGCTGATACTTTGATATGACTTCCTGCAATTCATTGTTTATAAAATATAGCTAATTAAAAAAGCAACAAAGCTGCTACTTACTTCGTTTTCAAAGAACGCAATCAGCACAAACGATGTTAGTCCCAAGGCGTTCTGGTTGGCATTGTCAAACAACTTGCCAACCTCCGGGAACTCGCCATTGTCCTTTTGCTTAGAGGCAAGGAAATCCAGACCTTGCACTATAACTTTGGGGTCCACATCTGTGTATTTGGCAGCCTGATGGAACGAGCGCACTACATAGGCAGTTAGCCATGTGCTGCCCGAAGGATCGGATTTGCCAAAGGCGCTGTAGGAGCCATCGTCGTGCTTATAGGTTAATTCACGCTGGTAACCAATCTCTAGAAACTTCCTTGCCTTTGCCTCCACGCTGGGCATTTTGCGGTTGGTCACTTCTAAATACTTGACAACCAGAATATTCGGCACAAAGTTCACCATGTTTTGCTCACCACAGCCGTATGGCATGCGCACCAAGTTGTCCAAATTCTTAATAGTGGGACCAAGAAGATCACCAACCACAGAGAACTCTATAAATTCAGAGTCTAAAACGGCATCACTAGGTATGTTGGCCTTTAGTTCCTGACTCATAGCAGATTGATCCTTAAGATTAATAAAAACAGCCTTATTTTCAAACTGTGTGACACCTTCCGGATCGACCTTTAACTTTTGATGAATCGTGTCACCTGCCAGTGCAGTTGTGGCTGTAATCTTCAACGTAATTGATCCAACTTTCTTGGGGCGTATCATAAAGGAGACACTCTGGCCGTTGTTGGAGGGAATAGAAACTCGCTTAACTCTTCGAATCTCATCAATTGATTTTTCCTCCACCTCATTGGTGGCCTCGGCGAATTCGTATTCCTTGTCTGAGTTGTCCATTGTTACCTCTGCGTCGAGGGCCTTGTCCATGTAGTTAAAAATAATGACAGGTATGGCAATGACCTCACCTTTTTTAAAACATACGTGTTTTAAAGTTGTGTTCACATTTAAAAATAATAATTTTGGATCTTACCTCGCTTTACCGAATAAGGAAGATTGGTCGAGACAAAGAAGGGCTGAAATACTCGAATTTTACTTGGATTCTGAGTTAGGGCAAATCCGGTTCTTGGATTCAATGAGAAGCCGGTAACAACCCATGACGTGATAGTGTCCGGCACCTTTTTACTTAAGGTAAGACCCTCTGCATCGGTGCTAAATTATAAAAAATACTTTGTGAGTTTTTTGTTCAAATATTAAGGTTCTTACTAGCAATAAGCATAGACAAGCACATAAACTGAACATCTTATAGTAATTCTTCTGGTTAGTACCATTGACAATGAGGGTAATATACAAATCGAGCCCTATTTGCGAAAATAACTTACGCATGCAACTGTGTTTATAAACATCAACCGCATCTGCACCCAAAATATAACGTTTTAATTGTATGTACATATGTATTTATCAGATACAAAAAACGATACAACACAGCTAGAAAAAGACTTTTTTTTGGCGCATACGTTATTTTCGCAAATAGGTCTCGATATGATAGTATGATAAAGCCACATGAGTTTTAATATCTATTATGTGCGTTATACCAATGAATGTTAAGAGTATGTATATTAAATTTTCTTTAAGCGAAATATTTGTGTACTTTTTTATAAAATTTCCTTGAAAAATCCATGTTTCCATAAATATTTCGCGTATTGGGGAAATTGTTTGCAATTTCTCTTCATCAAAAATGTTTCTAGAATCAATGTGCTTTTGTGTAGTTTTTCGTGTTTTGTTGGAACTTTGCCTTTCCCCACTGACTTTCATTATGGGAATTAAACCCGAGTCCGGTTTTTTAATACTGTTTACTTTAAATGTAGGAAATGTAAGATTTTAATTAGTTAATTAGTAGTGTTATAGTAGTTTTTAAGTATTTAAGTGCTTTTGGTAAGGTGTTATGTGCCCATTGTTTATAAGTTTTTCACAATAACATTTATAGAGCGTATAAAAAAATTAAACATTTACGTTATATTGTTAAGAAAAATCCAAGATTCAGGAAATTCTTTTCGAATTTGAGGTGTGGTTGCAGGAGGTCGGTCTACTGACACACGATTAAAAAGTAGTGTCGGAGGTAAACGAATACCCATAGCACCAGCCAACCCAAGTGGCATTGGTGCCGGACCCCGGGGGTATGGTCTACGTAAATGAATATTAGATACTAAAATTTTTTTAGCAAAAAACAACGGTACATCTGGAATAAAATAAATGAGCCTTCCGAGAGATGGTATAGATAGTTCTACAATTTATAACGTATCGAATTATTAATTGTAGGTTCAAAAATGTAAAATTATCTCATTAACAAAACTCATAAGTTTTAAGATTCAACGATGCCAATAACCATTCTTAAAATATTAATGTGTGTAAGAAAGAAAGTATATCAGAGTACAGAGGCAAACTATTCTAAATAAATAACTTAGCTGGTAAGCGTCAGAAACAAATTGCAGAGAAAAAGTCTAAAAGCCCAACCTACCCAAGTCATCAACTTAAAAGCTTGCATACTTCTCAATGTGTTTGAAAATCCAGCTTTCAGGGAACTCTTTACGTATTTGTATTTTCTGGTCAGAAACGATATAAAGTCTATCTGGTTCGTAGGAAAATGCCACGCTATTTAGTTCAAGGGGCACTTCAGTATCTGCATAACAAATTTAGGATTTAAATTACTTTATAATAAAACCGTACTCGAAAACTTTGTTATGTTTCCATTTTTACACAAATCGCAAATGTTTTTAAGATTGAATTTTTTAGTGCCCAATGTATATTGTGTTAAATGTTTCTATAAGCTCTTATTTTATACAGCTTTTAGTGTCAAAAACCCAATGCATAAATTCAATTACGTTATATTGTTATAAAAAATCCAACTTTCAGGAAATTCCTTTCGAATTTGAGGAACATTTATAGAATTAGATGATACTCCAGGCATTCCTGCCCCTGAAAGGGCGTGGACCTCTAGAAAAGAGTCTTCAACTGCCATTGCATACAGAACAAACTCAGATCCATCCAGAGGAAGGGCTTCATACCTATCACCTAAATACAAGTGATGGGTAGTAGGTTTTAGTACACCGAAAAAACTTAAATGATTAAAGCATCCCACAAAAATTTAAGAAAAATCAAATTCATACTTTTCGAAGTTATTAAATATCCAAGTGTCAGGAAACTTCTTTCGTATTTGTGTTTTTTGCTCAAACATGATTGTCTCTGCATGGTATCTGGTGTCACTTAATGAATACGCAACGTAGGGAAATCTATCTGCGTTAAAATATAATTAAGTTAGTTCTCGTAGACTGAAAGTGAAAAACCTCAACCAGAAACAAACAATTCATAAATTTGTTACTTTGATTACAGGATTAATGGGTGCACTTCATGCTTTAGGATACCAGGCAAGAACCCACCTCGTATTAGCGAGATGCCATATCCAAACCTCAGCAAAGTTTTTGCGTATTAATTCAACTTGACTCGCTGTCTGAATTTCTGTTTCGTCATTAGTAACGAAACTGTGGACTTCAACTTGTAACTCTTCGGCTTCTTCTTGGTACATGGGGGGTAAGTACTCAAACATGCCATCAAGCGCATCATATGAACGTGTTGCTAAAATTCGTACACCAACAAATATTTGCATTGGATGGGATGGTCCCAGAATTAGGCCCTAGCTCAAACTGAAACCTAACTTTATTTGAATTTATTTTACAAGTGCCTTATTCTCATCTGATGGCATATTTTCTGTTGACCCACCCAAGGCACATTTAACTTACCGAAATTATAGGGATAATTGGCATTTGTAAGTGTGACCAAACCAGATGATTGTCCTGGATACCGACCGTATCCACGTTGCCAGGGTGTAGTTGTTTTGTACTTGTTGAGGCTGTTGAAAACATCATCACGTGCTAAATCATTGCCAGACTTGAGCAATAAAACGCTCTGATCCACACCAAGAAGACCCACATAAGAACCAACATCAGTTTTAATATTTAGCTTGACTTCTTCACTGGGCTTGGCCTCCAATGGAGCAGAAATTTCGATCTGTGAATTTCGATCAGTTCAAATTATTCTGAATGAGACATTTATGTAGGTTATTTAAGCTTACCGAGTTCTCGAAATCCTTTTCGAAATCAACTGTTTGCTCTTCGAAGCGCAGCTCGTTGTTAAATATGTAGTACACATATATTGAAGACTGTGGTACCATGGCAAAGGTGGGTGTAAACTTAACGGTGTGGCTCTTGCGACCTTCAGGCACTTCGACATGTTCGGCTTTCGCAATATTTCCACGAGCGATAATCACGTAGACAAAGTATGGGATTTGTTCGCTCGATTTCACATCAAAGGAAACGTCTTTGCCCAGTTTTAGTCTAAGTGCAAAATTATACAATACAATTAAGCCTACAGAAAATAATAACAGTTGAGCTTACGTTTTAGTATTCAGTTGTATCTTGAGCGGCTCAGCGGTTTCAACAGTTGGTCGAAATTTATTTATTGAGCCCAAGTGTGAGTTTGAGTCAGCATAGAATCCATTCACACTGTACAAATGAAACTGGTTTTCGGGCAGTGTAACATTGAAAGTAGCAATTCCATGCTCGTTTAAGGGAGCTTCCAGTTCGATGGTTTCGTTGTCAAATGTTCGGGCGGAAGGCATTGGGCCAAAACCAAAGCTATTACCAAGAGGCATTGGATCAAAACGAAAGTATCTATGAGGGCCTTCAAATGCCAGTTTTGCCTTTTTTGTTGCATCCCGAACAGGAGAACCATCCAAGTTCTTAACCACAATCTGATAGATAAACGATTTGCCTGGATGATAATTGGGAACAGCATCGATTGCCTCCAGTTTGTATCGCTGCATGTGGAGAGTGACAACAGAAGATGCGTTTTGTTTGTTACCCGTCAAATCTTCGGTGACTTCTGCAAAGATTTTTAGCGGTGGCATATAACGAGAGTTTAAATCGGTGCCTTCAATCGGGAACTCAACATGACCCTTTCCATCAATCTCGATCGTTTTCATCTGATTCAACCCGCTTTCAGTTTGACCCCAATAGCTATAGTTCGGAGCCACAGAGACAGTGGCCTTGCCCTTTACGGGCTTGCCGTATGTGTACTTGGCTCGTACTGTGGCCTTGATAACACCATCCTGAATTGCAATATCTTTGGCCGATTCCACGAATACCTCAAACTTTGGCAGCACGTACTTGGCAACCTCAAAGGACTTCGTTTCAGAGCCTTCATCGGCAATACTAACAGCGATGTTCCACGTACCCAAGACGGGCTGCTCCGACAGCTGCAGCTCTCCGGCGTAGACGCCTTTGCTTAGCTTCACGTCCGTCAATTGCTTGATGCGATTCTGGGCTCCATCGTTAATTAGAATCGTTATGGGCTTGTTGATAGCAGCAGGTCGTGTGTTTTCATCCAGGAACAGTACTCGAAACTGAACTAGATCGGATGGCTTGTAGGTGGCCTTATCTGTTTGTATGAATATTGATGCTTTGTTCTCTTCGTAGTTCAATACCGTTGAGTTTTCGAAGATAATGCCCTCAATACCGACAGCTGTCAGATTGTAGTCCCCGCTCAACAGTTTCGGCACATCAAACTCAACATTTACTGTCGACATGGGTTGCACCTGCACCTGTTTTGTCTCATTGTAAGATGGCCCAGTGATTCCCACTTTTACAATGCTATTTTTCTCAGCCTTGTGCACGGACACAGCTACATTATACTTGAAGTTAGAGCGTATAGTGCCAGGCGCGATCACCGTGTATAGACTGTAAAATTTATAACAAAACAAAAAACAAACAATAAAAAAAACAATATTTTTTAATGTATACAGTATATCTGCTGGTAATTAATAGTTATTTCTCTAAGCGCAAAACCGGACTTGAATGCTTATCAATTAATGCTACTAATGCAACTTTCATGTCATACCACAAATATTTAAATTCTATTACGAACATTATTTATCATTATTCCCCTACTCCATTCTCCTTATAGATTGATGAGAGTGTTACCAAAAATGTTTACCGCTATTCACGCGCATTCAATCTCATTATTCGTCTCTCAAAAATAAGATAACGTAACATGGACTTTTATATGGGATGTGTATTGAACCGGTTTGAAAATATGTACAATCAAAATTACTGATAGTCTGACAGGAATCTCTTTCTTTTCGACATTCGTCTATTATGCTCAGAATAACATACAAACTACACCTTTTCTTCTTATTTGAACTTGAACCTGCTTCTTGGTAGTTTTTTTTTTTTAATTGATAGCTTTGTGAAACCATGGGTCCATCAGGCTACAAAATACATACCCAGCGGCATTTATAAGTACTCCCAGTTGAATTACACAAAAAAAAAACGTTAAGTACCGCGTCATATTCACGTTTATTTCATGAGCTTAATTAAAATGCAAATTTATTTGTCTAGGCGATATTATAGTGAATTTCTGAGAAATCACAGGCACTCAATCACTGCTGGAGCTTGGCAAATATTGTTTTATGATCTCTTTAGTACAGTGCTCATGATTCACATTAGGTATTGTTTACAAGTTTATTGTTCACTATCAGCACTTCCACAAACACAAAGTAGAGAACACAAAAAGAAAAACACACACAAAAACAAAGCTCAGCTTCGACTTTCACTATTGATGCGCATCAATCGCCGCTCGGATCCACAATGAGCACGTACCGATGCGAAGCTGGCCTTAAATATGATTTTGAGTGTGACACGAACACCAATCGGGCAATCGGTTAGTATTGTCTGCCCACCTCACAAGCACACACACACACACCTATATAGTTACTGTGGTGACTGAGAAATTCCCCGCTGTTTGTACACATTTATCCATAGCATCAAAAAATCAGCACATGCCGGCTATTCGTTTGTCAACGTCATTGATGACGATACCACAGAATTCACACTGGGGCTAAGGTTTTTTATTTATTTGTGTTGTTTGCTTTTGTCGGACAACAATAATCGCACAATATATCTCTTTATTTAGATCTTTAAAAATGTAATAGGTAAATATCGCACTTTTAGATTTACTACTATTGTTTTATTGCCAATTGCATCAAAAATAAAGGTAATGAAGAAAATTTCCCACTGTTAATGGTACCCTACTTACTTACACTGCTTAGCCGTTCTATTTTAACTGCTTAGTCACACTGCTTGCAAAACAAAATAAACTAAGAAATACAAAATAGATTGCGCTGTTGGATCATATATATATCACTTTTCCGAATATAAAAGGAGTATTAGTTAGAGTAACACTTTAACACGGTAGAACGAAAAGCTCTTAAAATTGATGTCTACTGCAAGTACATATGTGAAAACATTCCGGAAATAGGCAAAATATGGTACGAAGATATTATCGGTTTCTTTATTAAAAATTTTCTATTGGGTTGCTGTGTAATTTGAATATGCCCATGTATTCCTACAACTAAAAATATACATACATACATAAGTTTGTTTTTTTTTAATAATTGTTTTACCCCTTAAACATTTTAAGGTTTATAAGTATTTTCCTCAAAGGATGCTTAATATGTGGCCACAGCTAACTGTTTTATATAAATTTTAATTTGCTTTTTTACTTCTACATGTATCACAAAATAGTTATTACTTATTCGGCAATGTAATCCGAGGACCCAACGCATATTTCGCTTTGCATTTTCATCCGACAAAGAGACCATTTGGTTTCTGACAGCGTTGCGTTGGAGCTCAAATTAATATTGCATTTTTTTGGCGCATCAAATTGTTAATTTCAGATAAACATTTACTAAATTAACTGATAACATAATTTTACACATACTATTACACAATCAGAAAGATTTATATGTATATCATAAATTACAAAAATTGTATTGAAGATTAATCGACTTCTCGTAAAAATAGTGGTTAAAATAATAATTGCTTCATATCACCAGTTTGCCTGGACACAATCGAATTTCGTTCCGTTTGCTTTTTGTGAAATAGGTTTTCGGTTTTGGTTTTGGATTACTATTCTGTATCACAAGGCTCATGTTATATTTTAATTGGGTTTTAAGCACGTTTTTATTATCCACTTGCAAATAATGCTGAACTCGTTTTACTCACATCACATACACCGAATGTATTAGGATCTTTAGCTAAAAAGTTGAGAAATGGTGGATTGGCCCAGTTGGCCAACAGAGCCTTTAACATAAGGACGGAGTGATTAATAAAACGTTGGGATTTGCAATTTAGCTATTGTGAATTTAAATGAGCTGTATAAGTGCATGTAGTTATATAAGTGGGATAAGTACATTAGAATTTTTTATAGAATTTGTTAAGATTTTCAACCTATGTAAGTTCAGACTCTCATGCTTGGTCACAATATTTTTGCTGCCGAACGTGCCTATTTTACATATTTTAGATGAACAAGACTGTTTGTGAGTGTTGATTTGTGTTGGCCAAACATGGATGAAACATTTTGTGAATGATAATATGTATCTGCATGTGACACAGTCGTAGTCTATTGTAAGTAAACGTGAAACGAAAATTCGAAGCACCATTAAGCTTCGCCTATCTACATTCAACGATTAAAAATTCCTTAGGCGCGTCCTCTATTTACAATAGGCAGGCTACGTATAACCATTTAGCGTATCATGTGCAGCTTCCAGCGGAGCACAAAGTACGCAATGATGCGCAGGGCGAAGAAGATTCCTATTAAGGCTACCGCGTCGACCCAGAACCGTGCATCCTCCATTGACATCCACTCCAGAAACTTTTTGGGTACGCGATGATGACAGTATATCTCATTGCAATGCAACTTGGCGCGATCCATGCCGTAAATGGAAACCATAGCACCTTTATTGGGAGTTCATCGATTAGTCATTTATTTTGTAGTCAATAAACACACAAAACCACTCACCCTCAAAGCCATAGCGAACGTAACTGACATACGTGACCCACTGCAGGTAGGCCGGTATAGTGTCAAAGTTGACAAAGAAGCCGGAGAACAAAATAGTTGGAATTGTCGTGACGGGACCAAGAAACACACCCGTCTCCACATTCATTCCAGCACCTATAAGCAGTCCCAAGGATTGCGCCACCAGAGAGTTAAGTACGCAAATTAAGACAAACATTGAGATGCGCTCCGTTTCCATGGGCTGTGATGTCAGATAGTAGACGACCAGTACAAAAACGCTGGAGAAGACAATCTGCAAGGAATATCCAATCCATGCTCTCAATTAAAGCCAGTTCAAAATTCTATATTTAGGATATTCAGTAGCTATGATATATGTGATATGTGTTATATATATTACACTGTAGCTAGTGAGTGCACATTTTACATTTCTTTTGTCGTATTTGTGACAAGTCAGTAAAATTTATTAATTTAAAATTTACTGGCTTTTACAACCAGTAAATTGCTCAAAGTGACCTAATTTCATTAGATCAATAATCTCGAAAAACGAGATATAACAATATAACATATAAGATGATATGTTTGCTTTGATAAAAATGTTTCTTTCTGTTTGTTGTAAAGCTTTCAAATATCAACTTATTACTTTACACATATATCATAGCTACTGAATACCCTAATTATTTATATGTTGGCGCAGCTTACCTGAAACGGAATGTCTGCAAGGGTCTTAGCAAAGTAGAACGCTTTTAGAGAGTACCAATAGTTGAGATGTTCCCGCACAAAAACTGACATCTCCGTAGGAACTGCGTAAGATCAAAAATAGTTTAAAGGGTAATTGAATTGAACAGTACTTACATGTCAGAATAGTGGGCATCATGGCTGTGAAGGTCGTAAAGAGAGAGACAAAGAATATGCAACCGGCATTGCTCATGATCTTGCTAGCCTCGTTTCCCACATCGTAGTAGATCATGCCAATAATAGCACCAACAATTATATGCGAGGCCAGGCGCATGTGCGTCAGCATTCGATCCCGCATGATTGTGCGAAAGGAACGCTTCAGCAATATCCAAAACTGCGTCCAGCCGCTGGTGGGGAAGCCCGTCTTGTTGGGCAGTGTAACGACACTCTCGTGCGAGTCCAGCAAAGAAGTCATGCAACCCACAACGGTACTCGTGCCTCCACCGCCACCACCAGTCACAGCATTCTGGCCACCACCCTTGGAGGAGCTGAAGCTGCAGCTGTCGTCGTTGGTGGCAGGGATGTTTATGATGCTGCAATCAGAGTTCTGTGACTGCTGTGACTGCTGTGCCTCCAGTTTTGGTGGCTTTAGTTCAGTCAGCTCATCTGCTTCATCACCAATGGGATCCAAACTCTTCGGCAACTTCTCATCTTCCAGTGTAATCGTTGCTGCCGCCGCCGCAACTGTTGCATTGTTATCCGAACCGCTGCCACTTCCCTTCACAATGTCATTGGCGATTCCTTTGGCGTTGGTCAAATTGATGCCGTAGTCCTTGTGCATGTACTTCTTGCAGGTGCCGCTCTTGACAGCCTGAACCAACTTGGGCACCGCTTCGCCATACTCACCGGATGCAACCTCGAGCACATAGTCGGCAGGATTGTGATACGAGGGGCATTCGTAGCCGAGGGAAGCCAGGTAGGGCACAAGACCGTGCACCCGACCCTCGTACACGCACTGACCCTGGGCCAAGAGATAGAGATGATCAAACTTTTCGAAGAGGCGTGCCGATGGCTGGTGAATTGTGCAGACAATGGTGCGTCCTCCACGGGCAAGGGATTTGAGCAGTGAGATTAACTGAAAGCAGGTCGAACTGTCCAGCCCGGAGGTTGGCTCGTCAAAGAACATCACCGGCGGATTGTTGACCAACTCCAGTGCAATGGACAAACGCTTCCTCTGTCCGCCGGACAGATTGCAGGTGAATGTGTTGACGGACTCCTTGAGGCCAATTGTTTCCAGTATTTCTTCGACCACAACGCTCTTGGCATAGGTAATCATGTGCTTGCCGAGCTTTAGATTTGCCGCCACCATCATGGCTTCACGCACTGTGAGGTTGGCAATAAGGACATCGTCCTGCATAATGTAGCACGAGAGCTTACGGAACCGCCGAAGATTCCTCTCCTTGCCATTGATCATCACCGATCCACTCAATTGTGAGGTTCTGCAAGATTTAATGGCTTAGCCAAAATAATAGATTCATGAATTTAAATGCCAAACTTACTTGTAGCCAGCAAGAATGTTCATAAGCGTGCTCTTTCCCGCTCCAGAGGGTCCCATGATGGCCGTAATCTGTCCATTGCGAAACTTTCCCGAGACGCTCTTCAAAATCGTCTTGAAGCCACGCAGATGTCCTTCGGCCACCGAGTAGGAGATATCACAGAACTCGATGTCCACCGGCGGACGCTGTGGCAGATGTGACAGCGATATGGTTCCCTTCTTCTGTCCATTTGGGCTGCTGCTGCTGTTGTTCTGTATCTTCGGTGCCAGCACGTGGTTGTTGTAACTACTGTTGGGATTGAGTCTTCCATTGCACAGGTTATTCTGCGAGCTGCAACGAAATGCAAGTGCATCGATATCGATTACAAAAATTGACTGGCCAATACCCCGAGTCCACTAGAGCCGGATGCACGGATGTGATTGGAACTCGGTAATGCAGCATCTATTTGAATTAGATTCTGAATCATATTCAATTTCGCTCAGTTGGAATCGACATCTCCTAGTTGATAAATTTGTACTTAAGCAGAGGAGCTTAACAGCACTGTTAGCATAAAAATACCAAATATGAACAGTGCCAAATTGAGTATAACAGAATATTAAACAGCTGTCAGCGGATTTTTAATCGGATTTCTGTTAAAATAATACGCTGTTTCCGACATTACCGACTTCGCTGTTATGATAAATGAAGCTTAGTGGAATCGGGGTATAACAAAAAGGCAGAAGAGAATAGCACATGGTTCTAGCCTACTTCACAACTATTATGGCCTTCTGCCAGCCCGTGCTGGCCCCGTCTTCTGACCGCTGCAAGGCGCTGACACATCCGTTTTTTGTCAGCTTCGTCTGAACAAAGGAGAGCGAACGCTTGCACTTGGCCACATCCTGCAGCATATCCTCGAAGCAGGTGTTCTGTATGCCATTCGTCTGACACACGTTCCCCACAACATCCTCCTCCTGTGTGCTGCTTTCAGCGCTGCAGCTACTTTTCATCAGAGACAGCTCCAAGCCGTTTGGCATGTTAGCAATTTAGTTTCACTTTTCACTGAGTCATTTTTAATTCTACTCTTTACAATTAGTCAGCTTGTTTTTGGGGGCTTAGTCAAGTTTAATCAATACCTAAGCCGTTAACTAAGTATTGCATCACATACACGTCAATTTTTGTCACACTTTAAAAAGAGCAGAGTTCAGTTTGGTTTTCATTCATAACATTTGTTGTGCGATTGCCTCGTTAGCATAGTTCATTGTTGAGGTATTGATAAAGTATGCCGACTTCTCGACAATCATGCTAATGTCAATTAAAAATACAGTTTGGGTGCAAACTACTTGTTTCTATTTAGTTGAGAGAAGCTAATTGATGATGGATCAACACTCAGTACAGTTATGGGAGGTGTCTACTGTTATTTTTTTGAGCATTACCAATTTCTGCCATACAGTCATACAATCAAACAATTGAAATTCCTCAAATCCACAATGTAATTTTCTGCACCAACAATAAATGCAGGCAACAATTTTGGTTTTACACTCAACGACCACAAATAATGATTGAAATTGGCAGTGTGGCTAATGGGAAAACAGATCGAGCATAGACTCATCAGACAGCGTGTCGATGTACAGACATTAGACATTAGTCAGCCGAGAGTGACAGCATAAACAGAACCGAGGGGTAACAGCTGACTGCTCGGTATCGGTGAGTGGTCGGCTCTTACCAATACCAAGCAAGTAACACATGCATGTATCTGTTATCCAAAGCAGCAACAAACAATTGCGAGTCAATGTATTCAACTCAGTTGTGTTGGTTAATTTCAGATTGCTTATGCATACATACAGACATACATAGATACGATAAATACGAGTCTTGCTTGCTGCTCTGCCTCACTTCACCACTTCCCCATATCCAACAGCAGCCACATCTGCTGGCTCGTATTGTGGGACAGCTATCGCGAATCGTTTCCCGCGAATTTCTCGGTGCGCGTGCACTTAGCGTCTGGCCTAGCTCTGGGTACATTTTAAGTGCGCGTGTACTCGCTTGCACCGAGAAATGACTTGGCTTCGTGCAGCGTACACTAATGTTAACGAACCCAAGCAGGCAAACGGCTAAGGCGAATTTCTGAAACTACAGCTACGGAAAACACGCAACGTGGCCTAAAACAATAGTTTGTATGGGCCAGAAGTTTTATCTATTCTGCTGAAGGCAGCTGAATTAATAAGGAAAGCGAAAATCGAATCATTTCACAAAACTTCAACTACAGTACTTAGTACTTATCAATCTTAATGCATTGTAATTGATGGCAATTTAAACCACAATTATATTGATTGATTAGCAGACCATAAAGCAGCTGCTTCTACTATTGCTACTGCTACGATTAGACAACTAACCTTTGGCCAGACTGCAAATGTAGTTACATTGTTACTATTTTGTACCGATTAAAAAAAAACCGGAAATATTCAATAGCACAAAGCACTAGGAGTTTAATATGTATAAGGTAACTAAGGTCTTAACTGGTCATTGAATCGGTTTACCATTTACCAAAATACACACACAGGCAGGTAGAATAACCGATTGGTGTATTGAGTTCAGTGAATGATAAGTAAGACCGATAAACCTACACCAACAAAGCTGTTTTTTTTTTTTTTTGCTGCGTAGCTTTCATCCTTCGAATTGCATTTTACAGTCAGTCATGTCAGTCTTGATACGGTCAATTATATAAGGAGTAGCCATGAGGTTGCCCTGGGAGCTCTTAAATAGGTTGCCAACGTTTTTTCCTTTAGTTTATAGTTGGCTGTTGTTCAATTGCATAATCGTCGCAGGCTTCGCGATTTCACCTCCCGACGTTTTTCCGATTTCTAGAAGCAACAAACACACAACGTTCAGATGACACAATTCACAATATGAGTGTTTTCACATGCACATTAATGTTTAAAGGACAGGAATAAAAGGAAACACAAACGCTTGCAGGGAACCAAACCAAACTGAACTGAACGGAACTCAACTCTGTTGAACTGACTGCGGCAAAGTTTGGACAACTTGGCGGCTTGTTCGATTTTTCCAAGCACGCGGCGCCGTCGCTGCTTCCATTTGGTTAGAGTATCGAAGTGGCCCGTATTTAAAGGGCGTATTAGTTGTCAAACGGGTCACAGAATTATTTAGAACATGTATTTAATTTTTTGTAGACCAGTATTACCCAATTAATAATGAGACGAAAAATATCTGCTTCCGCATTAGTAGTTCGAACATTTGTTAGGGTATTGCTGTGGCGGTACTAAAAATAATAGACTACTGTGTTTCCTTTTTTCGCTTCAGTGTGCTTTTGTTTCTGACAATAGTTGGCTCTCATAGCTTTTCCTTCTTGACGTTGCGCATACGTAGGGTTGGCCCATTCTTAACAATGTGAATGCCTATCCTACAAGTATGTGTGATTGTATGGTTTATTATTTATAGCACTGCCGACAACGCAAACTAGGAAAAAGGATATTTCAAGCGGTTTAAACGTTTTACTTTTTTTTTTTTTTTTTTGGTATAATTTTTGTAACCTTTGTCTACCATGCGCTTTCTGGCGTGCATGGAAATAAGAAAAGGCAAGTTTATAGCATCTGCTGGGTCATTTTAATTACAAACATTCTATGTGCTAAGCTGGGCATTGGCATCTGAATGTGATTGATTCGAATCTCTTTTGGTATTTTAATTAATGTGCTGTGGACAGTTTTTCAGTAAGCAAAAATACTCAAAGCTTGCAAAAAAAAGATACATTTCTTTTCACTTGATGCTTTTGCCAAGGACGGTGTTTATTTCTATTTTGAAGTACTTTTTGCTTAACATTTTTTGACACTTGATTTGTGATGCTCCTTAGGAACGCTTGAGTCAAGGATGCCAAACAATTTTCGTACCCAACGAGTTGTCTATTGATTTTTCATAGCTTCTTACGATATCCTTAAAATTGTGCGCCTTTTAAGTGCAAGTGTTTAACAATGATACTACTTTGACAGACTGATTTACTTCAAACTATAACAAGTTTTGCTTGACTGCATTTGATTTATAGGGCAACTGGACAAAGCAGTCATTAAAGTGTCCTGGCGTGATTTGGGAAAGGAAAGCTATGACTTAATGAGCCTTCCGCTCCCACAACAAATTCTTACGACTTCAGACACGCCCAGATTATGAAACGCTATTTAGGTCATTCAAAATGAGACTAGTTTTTGACCAGCTTAATACTTTTAAGGTTGCTTAGTGAAACACTCACACAATCATAATCTGTGTTAATCTAATTAGTAGTAGCCCACCAGAGTTTTAATACAATATAAATGATACTACTCACCCAAAGCTGGTGTTGTTTTTCAGGTCGTTGGTCTTCTGCAAAGGCAGCGCCTGCAACTGATTTAATATTGGCACCGGTTCAGAGCTGCTAGTATTGCCTGTTTCTGGTCCTGTTGTGGCTGCTGTTGGTATTGTGTTAATGTTGCAGCTCTTGTAGTGAACTGATGTTGATGTTGTTGATGATGTTTTCTGGGCTGGCAGTATGATAGCGCTGCAGCCGTTTTCCTTGTCCACAAGTGGAACACTTGAGGCATGCATCTCGTTCATTGTTTATATGTATAGCTTGAATTTTGTGAATCTAGTTTATATAGTTTATAGTGTATTATTCCTGCATACACGCATAGAGTATTGTTAGTTTACTTTTTGTATTTATTTATTTGGCGTTGTTCTTGTCTTTATTTACACTACAGAAGTTTCTTCTCGTACATTAAACTTTGAATTATTCATGGTATATTTTTCACAATTTATTTGGCCGATTTGTTTCTTACGCGTAGTTGGAAGTTTATGAATAATTCAGATTCCCGATTTCCTCTTGATCACAATGCACTGGAAAAGAGAATTATTTACGACATGGATATGTGAAATGAACATCTGATTTTAGTTATAAGAAAAATACTTGATTCTAGAACAACGACGATATTTAATACAATATTATTGACTTAAGGTGCCTCGTGCCGTACTTTTAATAAGGAGCTATTCAGCTATTTGATACTATGCTAACGACAGCTTCTGGGTTTAGCTGCACTTGGATGCTTTAGCAGGTGGCCGGCCAGGCGATAAGATTGCAGCTGTCTAAAAAGGCGTTTGGCTATTCAGCGAATTGTTCGCGAATAGATTATAAAACTGGCATACAAATTTATTACAGATTTGTGTGCCTTTCTGATTAGGGATGGCTGTGATAAGCTTAGCAATTTTCCTGCTAATCGCCGATATGTAATAGACTATAAACTGGCCAAGTGTTTTATAGAAGGTGCTGATTTATCAGCCAACGGCAACAGATACATATATGTATGCTTATTCTTGTGACTGCAACGGCCACAGCAGCAAACTATATAATCATGATGTCGATATCAAAGACGATGATGATGGCGATTGTCGCCTGTTGGTTGTCAAATAAGATTATGTACACCCAGAAAAAAAAACGCCACAAGAATCCATTATGAAAATAGTAAATTTTACTATGCGGGTTTTAACTATGAAACGTAGTAAAAATCACTATAAACAATGTTGATTCAACTAAAATCATAGTTAAACAGCAAAATGAACAAGCACCTTAAAACAAAATGCGTTAACTTTAACATGGCAATACATGTTCATTTTAATGTTGAACCATATTTAATCCAACAATTCGCGCATTATCAAATATTAACATTTAAAATTAAATGTTCGTTTTAATAAATTAAATTTATTTCTAACATTCTTCAAATTGAGATTTACATATTTTATAGTGATTCTTGATTTAACATTTTCACAAGTCAAGTTTGCCATATTCATGTTTAAGATGAAATTATGCCCGAAAATAATAAAATTAACCATGAATATGGTTAGCTGTACTACGTTTTTTTTGCTGGGTGTACTAGTGTGCAGGAAGTGCCTTCGTCCTACCTTAATCTCTTTGAAATTGGGTTAGTGGCACGAGCAAAGAGTGCGTTTTCATTGACGAATCCACGAAACCATTTCTGATGATCGAGAATATTTGTGCATACAAAGTAGCTAGACTGTTGGTCACAGATTTATATTTGGCATAATATTCATAAACAAATTGCAACCGTAAACAATTAAATAGGAATGTTTTGCCAATTTATCTCTCTACACAGGCGAGAGCAACCTTTCGTGAGAGCAAAGTATTCAACGAGAATGAAAAATAACGCACGCGCTCTCAGCAGATAGAAAAGCAGGAAAGCATTTCAAGATACACATGAGATATTTTTTAATTTCAAGTAAGTGTGCTGTTTCTATTGTACATACATATATACTAGCAGCACTATAGTGAAAATGTGTACGTATAGAAGCGATTAGTGAGTGAAAGATGACTGAATGAAACAAACAAAGCTGATAATTTGTACACATTAATTCGTTGTTGTTCTAGAGCGGGTAGTTTTAAATAAATACTCAGTCAATTGGTGGTGGTGCACTTTAATGATCCAAGGGGAGTTGGGAAGTGCGTGCAGCAACCACCATGATGAGAACAAACATGCCACCAAGTTGCGTTACTAGCGACGCAGTTTTCTTTTACTCTTGTGATTTTTTTTATTTAGCTTACCTAACTCACAATAAAGTAATTCCAAGAAACACCAGAACACAAAACTTGTTTTTGCTTTCATTTATGATTTTTTTTTTTGGTTTGTAGAATTTTTGTATTTTCTATATTTTGGCAGTCACAAGAGATACGGTTTTATAGTTGCCGTGCTGGCTGGCCGTCCGTCCGCTGCCTTATTTTAGGCCCATTTCATCGCCAAATAGTTCTTATTGCTGGCTCTCTCTTAATTTTTGAATACGTAATTGTTTTAAATTAATGTGCGAGCCGACCAACTGCGATACGAACGAAATTAGCAAAGCACAGCAAAGCAGCAGCTCCTCCAGCTAAGTTTGAAACTCGTGTCTTTTGGGCTAATTTAAGAGACCACAGCACAGCAGCTGTCCGAACAAGACATTAAACGTGTTTTTTGTTTTTTGTTTTTTTGACGGCTCGCGCGTCGAACTCCTCCAAAGACGGGGGACACAACTTGAACGTAGCGCGAACGAAAAAGAACTGAAACTGTGAGCGCGATTAATGCTGCTGTTAAAGCTACGCGATGCCTTGTTGTCTCTCACGAGCAATTGACTGCTGTGTGTGCCTGTGTGTGTGTGTGTGTGTGTGTGTGTGTGTGTGTGTGTGGGGGAGCAAGCACAACGAAACGACGCGACGGCACGTTTCTTTCGTCAATGGCGGAAGACCAGAGAGCGAGAGCTGCTCTCGCTCCATTGCTTGTGTGCTTCTGAATGTTTCCACAGTGCTTTTGGCCTCACCCTCATATCTTTTGTTTCACTGCGTCAGACTGTGTGTGTGGCAAGCTTTTCACGGCGCATGTGCGATTTGTACTTATGTGTGTGTGTGTGTGTGTGTGTGACGCTTCTGCTTTTGTTTAAGTGAGTTTCAGCTGACGGTGAACAGCTGATCGTAAACAGAAAATAAATGTTGCTGCATGCCCATTGCAGTCTGCTTGCACTTGGTTTGAGTGCAACTGCACTCAAACTGGTTTGTTCTTTGTCTCTGCACTAATGATAAAGTCGATTTGCAATTGATTCGAACTTTAAATGCATATCAACAGCGACTCTTGATATTGTCTCTCAACTTTCTGAACATAGCAATTTTCTATTATGTATGTACTTTAGCACACAAATAATGTCACTGGCTGGCATCTCGTGTTGAACTTTGAACTACAAAATGATTAACTGGTTTACTCGGATTGCAAACAAAGCAAATAAGCAACGAATTAAATAAAAACAAAAACAATTGTGATTTGCGGCGGAGTACAGTATGAGAGCAACACAAGTGAGTACACTTGCACTCATTTATTACGATCACGTACTTACAATTTTCATTCAACATTTTAACCCAAGCGGCCAAAGTGCAGAATCAATGAAACACTACGACATATAACCTTAGAAATAGGTAAAGCTACTCATGCTCATCAACAGAGAAAGAGCGAGAGAGGGGATATATTAACCGTTGACCTTGTTTCAAATGTACATATGTATGAACGCACAACATGCACACTATCTGTATTTAGTGTAAGCTCGTCTCAGCACAAAGCTCATATCAGTAGTTGATTGTTTATGCTTACTATTGCGTACTATTTGGCCCTGCAAAAGCAACAAATCCAGCGGATGAGTTTTTATCATAGCAGCGATTTTTTGTCTGCAGTCATGAAAAGTGCTTATCAATATCCCTTACGTACAATTTGAAATTAATACTTACCCTTCTTAGCCTCAATTGGCGACCGCGGTTTGCTGCGAGACACTTTGGGTCATTGCTGCCCTTCTTCGCACTTAGCGAGCCACGTCGAGCTGCTGCATCAAAGCATTGCGAGTGCAAAACATTTTGCGGAATGGGTTAAATCAATTGAACCTGCCGCCTTCGCAACGGGGTCTTCGTCGCAAGTGAAGCCAAATAGCTTTGGGTGCATTGTGTTTGTTCACATTGCTTCCTTTCGGTGCATTCAGGTGTCCATTTCTTCAACGGAGCCCATGAATATTACACGCATTTGATGTTGGAAAATTAGTTATTCGTTTTAGTTAAATTAAAATGCATGTAATTGTGTTTTTTTTTTATGTTATCTATGTCAGTTAAAATACTGTTAACAAAGTCATTGAATTTAAACGCTCAAAGCTTTTTCTGTAAGCTTTATTCATGTTAAGCTTTTATTTTTGGCTACTCGCTTTATCTCTGTCGCACCCATAAACGAAGAGCTTAGAGCTTTAAGCCTTCACTGTCTGTATGTGTGAAAGAGACAGCACAGAAACGTTTCAAGTTTAGTGTGTGTAAAGTGCTGCCCATAAGGCGGGCAATTCAAAAAGCAAATTTAAACATACTTGATTTCCATTAGATTAAGAAATTAGTAAAATGTATTTTACAAATAGAAACTATAAATAATTTATCAATCTGTAGTAAAGATCGTCTTAGTATGTAAAATTTTAATCGTTTTTCTTTCATTCTGGCACAAACGTAAATCTCACTGAACAACTTCGCTGCAAATTGTGGCTGGATTCCACGAACCGCCACGTTATCTGCATTTCTCAGGAGGCAGAGCGTATCTTGTTGCTGTCCCTGGTCTCCTGGTCGCTGTCGCAGTCGCAGTCGCCACTCTCAGCCGTGTCCTCATCGACGCTGGCCCCCTCGCTGCCCCTGGCAAACAAGTGTCGCAGGCAGCTACGTTTCACGTATAAAAAAGCGCACAGTGCGCAGAGCAGAAAGATGACGCCAACTGAGCTGCCAATGATCAAGGCACGCATCTTGCGCTGCGATGGCACTTCGAGATATAGTTCGGGGCTGGCCACTTGCTGGGCATCGGCGCCCACGGCAAGCACCTGAATCCTAAAGGTGACGTCTTCCTTGAGGTGTCGCAACTGATAGAAATTGTCGAAGGTCTCGGCGGTTCCTATCAGATAATGTTCCGGCTCCTTCCACCAGCGCACTGTGTAGAGACGCAGTGTCTCCAAGCCCAGCGTCGGATGCTCCCAATGGAGTAGCCATCCCTGGGGATTGCTTATAACACTTAGATTCCAAGGTGCACCCAAACCGCCGACAATCGGTGACTGATTCTGCTGGTGTTGTGAATCAAAATCTTCGCCTCGCAAAGGAGAGGCTGAAAAAGTAGGACGTCTTAGTTGCATACGTGTGAGTATTGAGTATTGAGCTCCTACCTTGCGTATGGAAGCGGAACTGTTTGCTAAACATGCCATCGCCATATTTATCCTGGCTGAGCACCATAAACTCATAGTCTCGGCCAGGCAACAGATGCTGCACGGTGGCCTCCATAACGGTCTTGTCCAGCACGCGCAGCGTTCTCCATTCCGGCGCATCGCTCAGACGATACCACACGGTGTACTCCTGATTGGGCCTGAGGTAGCCTGTTGGTAGTAGTAGTAGTTGGTGAGATGAATGTCCAATTAAAGAGGTAATAATCTCACCTGGCTGCCAACGGATGGTTATGCAGCTCTCCGTGCTGTTCGCCGTGAGGTTGAAGGGCGGCCGTGGCGCAATGTTCTCAATCATTAATTCAGCTTCGGCCGTTATGGTTGCGGCTTCATTGGTCGCCGCACACTCGTACATGCCACGGTCCGTTTCAATTAGGTTCGTGATGGTCAAATTGCCGCCGCTGAAGCTGTGCCGCTCCACAGCCATTGCCTGGCCATCTTTCTGCGCGTAATTTTGGGTTAAATCAGAGTCAGAACGTACCCACACAAATGCATACATATTTCAAAATGCAATCAAGCCTCTCCTCAATGGAGTGGGTTTTTATACCCTGAACCCATAAAATGGTTAAAAAGGGTATAATGGTTTTAAGCAAAAGTATGTAATAAGCAGAAGGAAGCATCTCCGACCCCATAAAGTATACATATTCTTTATCAGCATCAACAGCCGAGTTGATATAGCCATGTCCGTCTGTCCGTCTGTATGAACGCGTCGATCTCAGAGACTACAAGAGCTAGAGACTTCAGATTTTAAACATAAGTTCTCCTAAACCACAAGCAGAACAAGTTTGTTTCAAATTATCGATAACTATTCTGGTTTCCGATATACACATGTAATCGATTACAAAAAAAATCTTGAATTTGAAAAATGTAAAAATGGGGGTTGAAAAACGATGGTAACGATAGAACTTTTCTGTTTTTTCGGTTAAGAAACACCGGAGATATTTGATATTCAAGTTTCAATGTACGGGTTAAGGGTATCTTTTAGTCGGGATTTCTCGACTAAAGCCTTCTTACTTGTTTTTGATGACAATGCATTGTTGGACTTACCCGACTCCACACAATGGAGGGTCGATTGTTTCCGTCCCGGTCGATGGCTTCGCATGGCAGCTCGGCCGTCTCGCCCAGTTTCTGTATGTAAATCGCCTTGGGGGTAACCGTAAATATGGGTGGGCGCAGCACAATGACGCTAATGATGGGCGAGGGCCCGTCGGTGCCGAGGTCGTTGTACGGCGTACAGGTGTAGCTGCCCGCATAGTTCTCGTTCACCTTCGAGAAGAACAGGCTGCCGTTCATCTTGTAAAATACACCAGGCACATTGTACGAGTCGAACAGCAGACCGTCCTTCTCCCACCGCAGGTTTTTCAACGGCGGATTCGCCCGAAAATGACAGTCCAGGACGGCAGGCTGGCCATAGGGCAGATATACCTCGGGCGGTGCATAAATCACCTTGGCCTTATCTGTACGAAAGTAAAAGATACAGATTAATGCCCCGATTCCACTAAGCTTCATTTATCATAACAGAGAAGTCGGTAATGCAGGTCGTTCCACTATCATTCCAACTGAAACAGCGTATTATTTTAACAGAAATCCGTTAACAGCTGTTTGATTTTCTGTTATATTCAATTTGGTACTTTTCATAACAGTGCTGTTAAGCTCCTCTGTTAACGAAAGATGAGCATCTTTGTCGATGTCGATTCCAACTGAGCGAAATTGAATATGATTTAGATTCACTACATAGGAATCCAATTCAAATATATGCTGCATTACCGAGTTCTAATTACATCCGTGCATCCGGCTCTAGAGGAGTCGGGTTTTAAAGCACTCACATTGTATGTTAAGAAAGGCCTTCGCAGTTTGCAGCTCGCCTTCGTTGTTGCGCACCTTGCACTCGTACTCGCCCAGATCACTCATCATGGTGGGATCGATGCTGAGGCTGCCATCGGGCCCAATGAACGAGCGGCGCACCAGGTCCTGCAGCTCCTGCAGCAGCACGCCGTCCTTGTACCAGGAGGCCTGCGAGCTATCCGGATACTTCATGACGCAGTGGAAGAACGCCGTCTGACCCTCCATTATGGTTTGGTTCACTGGCGGTATTTTGATGAGTGAGCCACCCTGTACCGCCAGATGGTAGCTGGTGCCGTTGTTGCGCACACTCGGCGATCGGTTCGGGAAGATAACCTGGCAGTGATACCAGCCCTGGTCAGACTCCCGTATCGCCGTCAAGTTGACGGACGCCTTGCCGTAGTCGGGATGCGGCCCAACCAGGTGCAATCGTCCATTAAACAGTTCATTTGTGGAGGTATCGTTTTCGAACCAAGTGAAGATCTTTTTGTTCTGTTTTTGGTTATACAGGGATATAGTTATTAGTAAGATTAAGTTGGAGAAAGCTAGTTGTCGCTGTCTTTAACCCTAGAGTTGTAAGGTTATTTTACATACACTAATGGTAACCTTCGTCGAATCGACGATCTCATTTAATCTTTAAAATATTGAATGAAAACTTTTACACACAAGTTTGGCATTGTATTTAAAATCAAGAATAGACCTTAATAAACACAAAAACGTAAAGGTTTTGTATTTTAAAAGTTTTATTATATATTTTTTTAGCGAATCGCAGTTAAGACCCAGTTTTGGCACAAAATCGGTAAAGGTATTTACAGCTTCGCAAAAGTAAAAGAAAACACAAAATGACATTTCGGGAAATCAACAAAATAATTAGTTAGAATCCATATATTCAATTTAAAAAAGAAAAGCATTAGAAAAATTATTTATTTCAACAAAAGACACAAAGGTCAAGTTACCTAAAAAATAACGACATTTGTGATCCCATTTTCACGGTTTTCCTAGGTCAATATATCAAAATCAGAATCAGCACAATCAGTTAACAACTTTTGATTAAAATTGTCAAGCAATTGAGACTTTTCAATCACAGAAATTCAAAATTTAAATTAGACGTAACGAATTTCTTTTATATGGAAAACAGGTCCAAAAAGTTACACAAATGGTAAACTTCGTCGTTTCGACGATGTGACTTTTCGTTTGCAGCGCCAAACTTCTGCAAACTAGCTGCATTGTAAAGTAGAACATAACAGAATAAGAGAATTCGGAGAAAAGCAAGAAAATAGCAACAGTGTCGATTCGACATCGACGAAGGTTACCACTCTAGGGTTAATCACAAGCTGACAAACTTTTGATGCCGTGACGGTAAAAGTAAAGTTATGTTCAGCTGGCCATCCACTCAGATAGCCTGTTGTTGTGTGGATCAGGCTGCCAATAATAAACCGCATGATGCGGATTCGATTGCACTGCACGGCTTTTCGGTTATTGATAGCTGACTGACGACCGCATAAAGTGTCAGTCAGTATGTTGCAATTTGATAGTTTTAATTGTGTGAGACAAGTGTTGGTTGATCTATTGACATTATTTGTCGAGCATACCTTCAATTGAAATCATCGACAAACCCGTCAGCGAGGAATCCAGCTGGGGACAATGTCACGACCCGGCCCGCCCTGCCCTGCCCTGCCGCCCGATTGTGACGGAAAGAAATGTTTTCGCTTGCGATGCGTTGCATCATTTTTGTCTTCGTAGGAGGGACAGGAGGGATAGGAGGGACACCCAACTGTGTGTCAAGTGCCGTCGCCAGCTGCTGCCTCGGCTCACATTTATCAACATTATCTAACAAATTACAAACGTAACTTGATTTATCCGGTAATTTTTTACCGCTCGCTTAGACTACGTGCGCGAAAAATTTGCGACGGCCGTGAAAAGTCGTTTTTGATTGCACACACATGAATATTTTATGCATTTGCATAAATACAATATATTGTTTTGCTCGCTTCCAGACAGACAACTACTATCGCCACTAGCTTCAGGCCCCTTATTACCCTTGATACAGATGGCATTAATTCATGACTTTTTCCACAAACAAATAAACTAATCTTGAGCTTAACCCTGTTCATCTAATATTTGACACTCATACCGAACACAGAACTTAAAAATAGAACGAGAAATGTATTTTACGCGCAATTAAAGTGAATCTATCAAAATGACATCATGACCCGTTGACCGAGTGGAATTTTATGCATTAATACAATACAATAAAAGCGAAAAAACAACGTGTGTGTGTGTGTGTGTGTGTCGAAAGTGACAGCAAATTAAGCAGCCAACCAAATAGTTAAAAACTTTTGCGATTCAACAGACACAGACAGAAGGGGCATGCCCCAGCCACAGCCCCCAGAGGTCGTGAATTTTGTTTGGGGTAATAAACGAAGGAGGGGATTCGAAAGGGGTGTGCGTGCGATGAATAGTAATTTACGTGTGATTTGTAGGCGTTGGTTGCATTGGGCGGTTCTGGTTCTGGTTCCTGCTTTCCTGCAAAATAATTCGCAATTGAATTTAATTGCATTACTCACAGTTGTCAACAAAATGCCAGGCATTCAATTCGATTGAATTCAATTCAAATTGATTTCAACAGTTTTGTACGATGCTATTTTTGTCGCCCCTCTTTGATGTGGCGCACACTTCCACGTTCACACTTTGAAGGAGTGAAATAATTTACCAAAATCAGCGCAGCGCGTTAAATGAAATTTAAAGCAGACACGCCCCAAACCGGAACCTGCCACACGCCCATCGATTGCGGCATGTGGCCGTGTTTAATAATTGGCCAGGGCCAAGCCAACTCAGGACCACCCAAAATTAAGCCTCGTACGACCCTCACAGTGGCGGACATACAGATTTGCCGCCTGTAGGCTTTTCAATTTTTGCCGCCTCGATTGACTTCTGAAATTCGATACCTTAGTTCACACTAACATAAATCAGATCCTTTATTATTTTCACAACAAAGAATTATCAACAAACGGTTTTTTAAGCAAATAAAATCTGAATTTTGTACTACTTTTAAGGAAAGTAAAGATATGTCTTAATGCAACATAATAGTTACGTGATATGAACAAAGCTTACACAAAAACTGTACATTCGCGGAAAGTTGATATACATTATTTAGTATACTCATTATCTGTTAGTATTTAATGCATTACAATAACTTTTTAAGGGACTTTGAATTTTTAGAATCATTGATTATATCGTCGTATTTCATCTTGTTCACTACTTTTGATTCCATTGATAAAGAAGCTAAGCCGTTAAGTGTACAACTGTTTCTTAGCGAATTCGTGCATACACAATTTAGAGGAATTTATCATAAATAACAAAAAAAAATAACGCTGTAAAAATTAGAACCATCGTTTTTCGAGTAAAATATGCCGTCTTTTTAAATTTGTCGCTCTAGGCTACAGCCTACTCAGCGTGATGGTAAATCCGCCACTGGACCCACAGCAAATGCATTTAAGGTGGCCCACACACACACACACACACACTCACTCACACACTCACCGCCCAGCCGTAAAGTCCATGGCCGAATGGCCCTTTTAATGAATGTGAGAGCCCCGTTGCTTTGTTGCACTGTTGCACTGTTACGCTGTTACGCTGTTTCACTGTTTATGTGTTTTACTGTTGCGATGTGCACTCCTCGTCCCTGCCTCCCTACCACCGTCCCACCGTCCGTCCGGCTGGCCTGTTATTGCAATTAAGGCTAGCCAAGCGTACAGCATCCCACGCCAGTAAGACAGCCAGTTAGCCCACCCACACACATACACACACACACACACACACACACACACACACACACACACACATATGTATGTAGCATATGTTGTATTTGATAAATTAGTAATTTGAACAATTTGAAAATGCGTGTGGACTGGCGTGTGTCAAAATTGAGAATTCCATGCGTACGGCACAATTTTTACAAAACGGGCATTAAAGGGTATCAAAAAAAATATGTTGCTTTACTTACATCTTTGCTCCAGTGCACAACGTATGGGATGGGGGAATCGTATGGGAAATCAATGTAGCAACTAAAGACGACATGCGAACCAACTTTGGCCTCCAGATTTGTTTGTTTACGATGATCGCGAGCGCCTTCCACACAGGATGCGTTCATTAAGAGCGCCAGCGCCAGCAGCAGCAGCAGCAGCGGTGACATCCCTATGCCCTTGCACACTTCTATGGCTTTGGCAGTTTGTTTTTGATTTTGTTGAATTGTCTTGCATACTGTTTTCATGTTGTATGTATTTAATTAAGTTAACTTTGCACCTGCACTGATGACAACCTCAACTGTGGTATAATAGTGTGTACTTCCGCATTTTCAGAGCGAACTTAAATCAAAACGTAATTTAAAACCATATCAATTGAGCTTAAGCCCCTTTATTATTTTAACTAAACAACAAACTATAAGATGCTGCACTCGTAATATGATCTCCGCGCACACTGTAGTATAATTTGCGCAATATGTAAGTCTGAATCGCACTGTCTAACATTAACCCTGCGCACTCGTGAACTGCACACGACGACTGGAGAAGCGATACTGTCAGCTACTGTCAGCGCACACGATCAACATCTAACGGGAGAACATTCTGTGTGTTCGGCTCGACGATTATCTTTTAACCTATGTACGTACATACTATAAACAGTTATTTGGCACTGATCCATATGTTTCGTTCGCCATGGCGAGAACGAGAGAACCATTGTTGGGGCCAAAGCCCACTCCACTTTTATGTGCTGAGAGACATTTGACATTTGACATATGTACGCCCACCATGTCTAGCTGTTCTTTTATCTGCAGTTCGCGTACAATTCACTTTCATCGACGTTTATTCACTTAAATAATTGGGTGTGTTATTGCATTTTCGTAAATTTTATTCGCTTAATTACTCACCCGACAATAAACGGCATCGCTGCGCAGGCGTATAGTATAATATCAATGGGTAAATACTTTCTCTGTGTATGAAATAAATGCAGGTCTATGCTTCCGGGCTGCCAAGCTGTAGTGTTGCTGGGGTCAAAAGGTGGTCGCGCCCAATGAAAAGATACTTGGGCTTTGTTTTATTTGATCAATTTCAAATTGTTTTTATTTTGTATTTTTTTTTTGTAAGTTTATTTGTTTAAAAATTTTGTTCATTTTGCTAATTTGTTTTTTATAATTGTGTCTTGTGTTAATTACAATATATTTTGTTCTAAACTGAATTTCTTGTTTGTGATTATATGCTGAATTGCTGGGGAACCTTCGTTTGAATAAAAATTGGTGGAAATCAAGCGAATAAGGATTGAGTGTAAACACTGTTTTGAAAGTATTTAAGAAGGTGCAAATAGAAAGAAGGCTGGAAGGAATGAAGAAGGGGAAAGAGTTTCTGTTGTCATTGATAGTTGTTTTGCATTGGAGTTTGTTTGTTTTCATTTTCTTTTTCGTTTTCGTTTCGAGTTGAAAAGTTAAAGTTGACTGGCGCACCTTGTCCAAAAATCAAAGTGGCAGACTAAAGCGTTAGATTTACTTACAAGTAAATTTTAATTTATTTTCTTTTACTTAATGTACATGCCATTTAATTCAGTAGTAATAGTAATTTATATTTATATAAATAATTGTATATATACATATATATATATATATTATTATTGTTTAAATATATATGTATATATTTGCATTTAAAGTCCTTCACTTAACGTGTATATGTGTTTCACTACTTTTCGCCTCTCATATCTTTTAATGTATTTGTCAATGCTCAATTAAAATTTAATACTCTAATACGCGTACTTTAATTGTTGATTTTCTTTTTATTTTTTGTTTTTTCTTGTCCATGCCTTACTGGACTTTTGTTAATGCTCAATTAATTAATTTATTGCATTCTAGTTAACATAATGTGTCAGATTGTGTGTTATTTGTTTTTCCTTTACTCGTATGTGTGCTAGAGTTAGTTTTGTCTTTGCCTCAATACAAAAGTTAACTTATCTAAATATTGTTGGTTAGCTTTTACAATAATCGAACCTCATCAGTACGGCGTAGTACAATAACATTAAGTAGTACAATAGTATTAAGTATGCTTGTTTTCAATTCAATGACGATTTCTGTTTCTGACCAATTGAGAAACCATTTGAACAGGTGCCTTCAGTCAAAACTTTATGAAGTTTTGGGCTAAAATTTATATTGCTTAGCCTGTGGTTTCATAACTAATCCAGAGCTATTTCAAATAATTTAAAACAAAATTGAGAAACGCAAAAAGGCAAAAGACAAACAATTGTTGAGATCATTTGTTTAATTTTCGAAGTTTTTTTTTTCAGTTTTCGTATTGATTTTCTTTTTTTTTTTTTAATTAGTTTGCTGCACAACGTTTTGGTTAAATTTATTACGTAGTACATACATGCTATTTTTATTATTACTTTTTTTTGTTTGTTAGAATTTACACACGTTATACACACGCTAATCGTCGTCTTCATGCATCTCGCGCTCTGGCAGTGTTTTGGCGTCAAGTTGTGTCAAACCATTCCGTTCAATTTGATTTTCAGACAAGTTTATCATAACAGGTATACTTAATAAATAAAATGAAACTCATTGAGCACTTCGTAAGTGAAACTGAAACAAATAGGGTTCAGTCTACGTATCGGACCGTAGCTATCATGTAATAAGAAACTACTATGCCACAAGAATCGCTGATAAATCATATCATATTGCTCACGCTTGTGTGCCAATGCAATTTGCAACTTGAACCGGCATAGAACGATTAAATCTTCCATTCGTATGCAGTATACTTGATAAGGGACCTGCTGTGAAATGGGAACAACGGAAATCACCTCATAGCCGCCCAAAATGTAACTCTTTCTATTTCCTGTTGGTTTCAATTAGTTTTAGAAGTTTAATAAATGTTAAGTAGCGCTAACGAACTGTTTAACCCACTAACTCAACTGTCTTGTGATTCATTGTACAATATTTCGATTTGTTGCTGTTGTGTAAAACATGTGTTGTAATTGGTTAAAGTAGTTTCCTATACTTGTACCGGAAAAAGTATTTAGGTTTTCAATAAATATATCTTTTGAGTTAATTATTTGTGTAGCTCAACAGTAAACATATGTATATGCAGCAGTTATATTTTATTTTTTTCACTTGTATTTATTGTTAAGCTGTTTTGTTTTTGTTACTCATTCGATATTTTGGTATTAATTTTTGTTCTCATTAAATAATTTAATTATAAAACAATTTCACTATATGTAGTTTTTCGATTTTTTTTTTCATCGCTTTTATTTTAACACTGCGTCTCAACTAAAGACTTAACTGCTGTCATATATATTTCATAAATTTACGTTAGTGTTAATGTAACATAATGTACGTTTACGTTTGTGGATTTTTAATTGTTAATTGATGTTGAACATATCAATCTGTGTCATCGCCTATGATTTAAATATCTAATATATCATTTTATAAACTTTATAAATAATAATATTCATTTTGCGTATTGTGTTCAAATATCAATTACGTAATGTATTAAGTTTTAAGTAATAATATGTTCTCATAATTGCTATAGTTTTTAAATATTACTCTTAAACGTTGTTTGCGCTTTTGCTTGCGTGCCTATAATGCAGTTCTTATTTACAAAAATTTCCTTTTTCTTGTTTGGTGTCCTTTGTTATAATTTGTTGAATTGTATTCCTATTTTTTTTTAACTCTTACCTTTTTTTTGCCCGCCAACTACGACAAACTACTAATTATTCTTGTAGCTGGCTTTACAACTGCAATTCACATTCAGACTGTGTCTAACTGGTCAAGAATGATAGAAACCAGATTGCGACATCCCGAGCTTAAAATGGTGGAGGCTGCCTGATTCTATTGGCTAAAAATTTAAAAGCAACGGCTTTTAAAAAATGTGCACACCGTGCGACTGTGGGACAAGGTTTCAAATTTGATATTATTTTTGAATAGCACTTAGTTCATGAATTATCCCATAAAAGTCTTAGCTATTGTTATTCATTTCAAATATAGCAACCAATACCTAAATAAAACATTCCATGTCCTAACTGCATTACAAATTATTTACACTTTTTTTTTTCTGTCTTTGGCTGCAACCGCCCACTGTGCACTTCATTTAGCGTTTTCTTCAGGGTGACCAAACAACATAAAATTCACTCGTTTTGTTTATAATTTGTATGGCCTAAATTTGTATAAGAAAAACGTTATACGGTGGCAGCTCTTCAAATGAAATCAACGACGTATCATAACGGGAACACACTCGGTTGTAGCAATCGGGTTTCTATCGTTCTTGCTAACTGGTTACATGGAATGGTAGTAGTAGGTGAGCAGGCGTACTATTTGAGCCATATAATTGCTGGGCCTGCGGTGCGATGGATATAATCTAATCTTATGGTTAATGCGGTCGACTTCGATTGCATGTCATGTACTCACATGAACGCGTTGATGTGTGTGTTGAATAGATACAAGCTTAGTACCTTGCGGTTGCGGGTTGCGGTTGTGTGTTGCAGTTCAGCAAACGCTCTCAATTTCCGGGCCGCTCGCCCGCTGCATGGACTGACGTTTGCGGTAAGCATAGAACTCCTCCCGCATAGCTTGCAGGCGAGCTTCAACATTGTCATATCGGGGGGGCAGGCTACGCAACTTGCGCGCCACTGAGCCGCCAAAGGTGTGCGAGGCATGCCCCAGAGTGTGGTGCGGATACTGATGGTAAGATCGGTCGATGGTCGATGCATGATGATGATGATACTGAGGATGGTGTGGCGAGGGAGAGAGGTGTGTGTCTATGTGAAGATTGAGATCGTCACGAAGCAGGTTAACGCCAGTGGGTGTTGAGGCACTCGGCGTCGGTGTGGCGGGATCGAATTCATAGTGGCCATCGACGCTGCCCACGTCCACGTGGCAAGATCCGGGCAGATTGCTGTCCGTGGCGGCGTTCAGTCTCGAGATCATTTCCAGCCAGTGCGCCATTGTGTAGGGCGGCGTCAAACCAGCCGAGGTTGGACTGGGCTGCAGATAGGAGTAGTGCTGCAGCTGTCCCGGCACCAGTGTTTGCGCCTGCGCCTGCTGGTTGAGCCCAAAGTATGCCGAGTGCTTTGGTGGTGAGGGCGGAGCTCGGTATGGGGGCAATAGCCGCCACTCACTGGTACTGCCCGGATGGTTGGACGTGTTCTTCGAGCCAAAGCCACTCGAACTGGAACGCGACTCGGGCGAGGCCTCCAGACCCACCACTCCAGCAGCTCCATTAACCGTTCCACGCAGCGACAGATTCAAGTCCGGCAGCGGTGACAGCAACTCGTGCTGTTGCCTACTAAACAGCCTGGAGTAATGGCGAGGATACCAGCGAGTCCGAGGTCGGTAGCTGTGATACGGTAGCTGGGTCTGATAGTAGTTGCGCCACGAGGGCGGCGACGGCAGCTGCAGCGGCACAAAGTGATCCTCCAGTGGATGCGAATATGGCTGCTGGCGACGTGTTTCCTCCTGGATGGTGCGCAGCGAAGGCAGCTCTTGGGAGTGATAGCGATAGCGACTCAGGTTGCCAGTGCCACTGAGCTGCGATGTGGGCAATGAACGCTCCGCAGAATTGGGATACACTGTGCTGAGGTCACTGAAGTGCGTCTGATGAGCAGGATACAGCAGCTGTTGCTGGTTGTGGTTGAGGTGGTGCTGGTGGTGCTGGTGGTGGTGGTGATGGCCTGGTGTGCTGGCCGGCGAGCTGGAAAAGATGCGAGAGGCGCGAGAGGGCGTGGTGCCGCTGATGGTGTTGACGTGTAGGGGGCCGCTGGTAGAGGAGCTGTAGGGACGCAGCAGAACGTTTTGATAGCGGGCACCGGTAAGAGCTTCAGTGCCACCAATCTTTAGTAGGCCGCCCAAGCCGTGAAGGAACCCTCTGGCGGAATCTGCGGCCGACTGCAGGCTGACCTGGCTGGAAGAAGCGACCAGTGGACGACGCCAGGAGGCACGTGCTGTGATGAAATTGCGACGCGACAGGAAACCGCCATCGTCGCTGGAGGATTTCTGTGAGACATTGCTGTTCCGACGCTCGAACAGAGCACCGTCCACAACGTCAATGCTGTTCTCAAGTGTTGTGTTGTTGTCGTAGCCGAGTTTGAGCCCACCATCTTGTGTGGAACGCCGCTTTCCGTCCTCCTGCATGTGCATGTCGTCATGAAGATTGGGCGAGCTGTAGATGGAGTGGCAGTTGGTGCAGCGATCGGGTGGCCAAATCCAGTGCAATATGGCGATAAGTATTGCTGTTAGACTTGATATTCGGGTTTGTTTGTACCTGTCCAAAAATGTATGGATTCGTTAGTGACGAGAAAGAACGAAAAATAGTTTAGTAGCAATAAACAGAATTGAACTAAAGACAACATTTTGGTTTTAGTATAGAAAAGTTTGCTTACGATTTTGATTATGACAGGATGGACCTGGAACTATAAAAACGCTTTCATAATCACGATAATGTTCAGTATTGCTTTTTTTTTTTTTAATAGCAGTAGTAGAAGAAATAGTAGAAGTAGTTGTGGTAGTTGTAGTAGTAGTAGAATTAGTAGTTGTTTGTTTGGTTTTGAGTGGGCGAAATTTAGATCAATTTAATTGTCAGCTTGCTTTTTGGTAAATGTATTTCGATTTTGACTGGCATATACTTACTTTTTTAAAGGCACTTGACCAGAGGAAATTGAGCCCGTACTGCGATTGTGCAAATGATGATTATTGGCTGCAATGTTACGAGCGTCCGTTATCCTGCAAGCTACCATGTTGAACTCTGTAAACGTATAATTTCTAAAATTAATTTGGCGTGCAGCGTGAGCCGTCCTATCCGGTAAATAAAATACATATAGAAGCTACCAAGCACACACTATATACGAATACGAATATGTATGTACATATATGTACACTGGTGTATATATGTATGCACGTATACATACATAGACCCACTACCATACATATAGGGCAAATACTAGCAATTTTCCATTCTGTTGCATTGCAAGGAAGCAGCTTTAAACTAGCACAAACTGGCATAACGCGCCCCAGCTGAAAGACAGTCGATAATACTATTGTTGTACAACAAATAAATAGTTATTATCTACATATGTAAATACACATACATATATGGACGTTATGCCAATTTGCATGCCAGCCAGCCAGCCAGCCAGCCAGCCAGCCAGCCAGCATCATCGGTGACAACTACCAACTACAATTTCAGGAGTAACAACAGAAACTGTTATTACTATTATCATTGTTGCTGCATTAGCATAGTTAAAAATTTAGCAGTTTACTAGACTATTACTTAGAGAGTAGTACATACAGGCAATACACCCACACACACACACCGTTAGGCTAGAGTATTAGTTAGTTTTATTGTTGTGGTTTTGGGTAAGTTAATTGGGGTTGCAATTACATACATACTATACTTAGGCAAAGAGGTAACCAATTATATAGATAGCTAGACAAACTAATTCAGCTGGGATCAGTGCTGGGTGGAATGGGAAATAGTCGACGTCATTAAGAGAACACTTGGACATTTTATCGAATAATTCCTGACACAGTACTTGACACACATTAATACGCCCATACTAGTGTACATACGTATGCATAAACGCATTGCATGTGCTTTTCGCAGTATTTTATTTAGGATCGGGCTTCGAAATGTTGGAAAAAAAAACAATGACACATGAAATGGCTTTTGAATGGTCAGTTGAAAATTGTGCCAACAAAAAGAAGAAAACGAAAACGAGAACAAAAACGAACAAGTCTATTTGCAAATTCAAAACAAAACCACCTGATTATGGTAGAATTGAACTAAAACAGATGACATAAGAAACAGCTGACAAAATAAAAATCATGATTTAAAGTTGTTGAGAAAATCGAGTGTTATGTGTAAAGTTTTTGCTGTGAGTTTTTGTTTGATTTTAGTAGTATTGAGTAAGTACATAATTATGAAAACTGTGAAATGACATTGCGGTGCAGTTGACTGGCCGCCTCTGTGGGTGCTTGAGATACTTAGAAAAGTGTGGTTGGTATATACTTAGTCGCTTGAATATGAATGCACTATGTATATATTGTATTTATTTATTCACTGAGAACGATCAATTCGCATGCGCCCGAGGAATGACTCTGGTGGTAAAGTACATGAAATGCTCGAGTGCTATTGCGGTTGGATGTCAGTTAGATACTAGTGTTGGTTGATTAGGCGGTAATACTTGTTAAATTGTACATTACATAATTGTTAATTAGTATTGGGCGAATGTTTTCTGAAAATAACCTTTTAGTTATCGAATCTGTTGTTGGATCACACGACATCGATTTATTATGATTTTGAAACACTTACCCAGATACTTTGCTTGATGTTGCAGGGGGCTTGGTTGGTTAGATTATTATTATTGGTTCTCAGTGGAAGAGTGAAGGGTCAATGCATTCATTACCTGGCAACTTGCATCCACAAACGAGATGATGATGGTTATGATCTCAAAATCTCACAATTTGTGCATACAAATGCAGTTAATGCTTACGGCAGTGCATTCGCACGTCTCTATTGATAACACGATCATTTTATGCTTGGAACAAGCCTTTGACTTGCTTTCAGCAGTGGTTTTATTGTTTCTGGTCATCAATTGTGGGCCTTATTTTACCATCTTTGTGCGTGAATTGTTTACAAAAAACGTCTGCCCAGTATTGTGCTATATATATACAGTCAACTCCATATATATAGTTTTTGATCAATTACTCTATACTAAACACCTTTATCCGTCATGAACTCAGCCCTGGGCAGAAACAACGACGATTTGGCCAAGAACATGCGTACAAATTATATAGCGATAAAGGTGTTTTCTGATTCTAGTCGCTTTAGCGGTAATCATCAACAACCAATTCTTCTATACTGCGTCGAGATCTTTAAAAAAAACTAAAATAATAATATGCAATATGCTACATTGTTTTTTTTACAATGCGCCATCTTTTCTATTGACTTGTTGTTTGTGTTGTGTAAGTGTGTGTAGGTTATACCAAAGACATATAAATCATTTTATTTTAACAACCAAACAGTTAAGAAATTTCAAATCAACTTTAGAAAAATAAATAAATAAATAAAACAAAATTGGGTTCCCTTTTCGGCATAGAGAAAATACTGTAAACAAAATTGTCGCCCCTACTGATAGGAAATTAACCACAGGAATTTGCTGGGTTGTGGTACAGAACTGAAGGCAGTCGATTCTTTAAACGTTTTGGATACCCCTAGCGCTTAACTAATTTTGCAACAACTATTTACATGCGTTCAATTGTAATATTAAATAAATTATTAAAACATAACAAAATGCACTGGAAGAAGGGGTTTTAGTCTGCATGGCTTATCTCTTTTTATGTTTTCTGCAAATTAAGCAATTAATTTAAGTATTAGCATACAAGATTTAAAATCAAAAAAATATATATTCAAAACAATAGTATTTTATGCCAATTGAATATGCAGGGGAAGAAGGTCTTGACAAACTTCAGGTGGGGTCAATTCAATGGGACGGGCGGGTTTTGTTGTTAATTTTAAAATATAATTATTTGAAAATTAAATAGAAACTCAAAACTAAATTATATAACACAAAAGAGTAATAATAGGATACAAAAGCAAATTACTTGTATTTACAGAAATACTGGAATTCAAAATTTTTGGTTTTAAATTGTTAGTCAATTATACTTGCACAACTACAACGTTAAAATAAAAACTATTCGCACAGGCATATTTTGTTAAATTTTTAGCTTGCCTTTACATTTAAGATTTTGTTTCAAGTTAACAAACTATGAATAAATTCATTTCAATGCATTGTTGTTGTCGAAATAACCCATGAGGTAAGCCGAGAAACTAATTCAGCATGTTTAAACTTGCAATGGCTTTAAGTACGAATTGTTCTTAAATTACTGACATTCACATATTCAATAGGGATTTAAAGTTAAGTTAATTCAATCCGATAATTAAATTTGCACAAACATTACAGGCACAAGGCCCAAGCAAAACTCATAAGTAGACGTGAATTGAAAATTGAAAATGATTTAGCCTTGGCCATTGAATTTGAATTATTGCCAATATCTGGAAACCTCTCTGGTTGAAAGTAATAAGTAGTAGTACTAGGTAAGCAGTTTTGTTAAGGTTGCATTCATTTGTTAGTTGTTAGCTAAAAGTGTTACAATCATTGCCATCATTATCAACAACAACAACGAGAGCAATGATCATAATTGTCATTAAAAACCATTTCAAGTGTGTGAACAGCTTTTCGTCTGTGTTACCTTTTTCCTGTTTTCGTCGTTTACGTTTATTGCAAATTTTTACGGCACAAACCGATAAAATGATCGCAACAATAAAAAACAGGATGCCCCCAACGACGCCGGCTGTAATAGCTTTATGTTTGACACGCGCCGGCACAGGGAATTTCACCTCATCGCTGGACTCGTACGACTTTTCCGAGTTGGCCAGCACGCGGAAATAGTAGGTGCGTCCACCCACCAAGTTCTTCACCAGATACTGTGTTTCCTCAGGGCGTATCTGGCCACGGTTTAGCGTCTTCCACTCCGCATCAGTGCGATATTTGATGGTATAGAACTTTACAATGTGTGCCCGCTCCAGCGGACTCTGCCAGGTGATGAGGAAACCATTCGAAATTTCCGTGACGGACACGTTACGTGGTGGTCCGGGCTTGGGACCTGCCGAAAAGAGCATAGCATTAATATATATTAAGAACATGTCTTTTAAGTCTACACCATTAAAGCCTAGGTCATTGGTCCTGCATTTTTAGGATAAACACACATTATTACAAATATGAATAAAAAACATTAAATCACCATTAAAAGTACTCAATTTAAGGGATCAAAACCCAAACACTGGCAAGCCATTTATTTTACCCGGTGTTGCTGGGAAAACGCTAGCGAAAAATGCTACGCTTATTATTTATGCATGTATGTTAATTAGAAATGCTTTTAAAGAGCACACAAGAGATTTGAAAGCGCATATATCAAAAGTTGATTATGCGCATGGCTCGGACTCTGGCTGCAGAAATGAGCAAAAAGTTCCCTTCCCTTCTCCACCATAGATTTGATATAATATAAACGGGACAGGTGACAAACATAAAAAAAAAAAGAAGAACGGGAAAGGGCTGCCTGCCTAAGGCCTAAATGAGATGGGTGGTAGCCGTAAAAATGTCAAGGGTAGACAGGCAGTCACATAAACTCGTTTGGCAGGCTCGTAGGGGCGAGTGAATGTTATTTATGGCTGCAGTAAGTTGGCACTGGCAGCATCAGAAGCTTTCCGGCACAAACGGCCCACAAAGTGGGTGAGTTAGCGACACTAAATCTGCAGTCTGCAAGTCTGCAAAACTCGTAAAAGGCATTACTTAAGCGCATTAAAAGGTACGCACACACACACACACACACACACATATACGTACGGCCTCGACTTGCAACAGCCGTAAAATGTCATTGTAAACAATGCAAGAGCACAATAAGTGCGCACTTTAACCCTTCGGATGGCAAAGAGTTTGGAGCCTGCAAGCGGGAACTGGAAACTGGGAACTGGGAGTAAGGAAATGGCTGATGGCGGTGGCTGCAACCACTGCGAGTGCAGCTTTCTGGCAGCAACAGCAATACTACAATAAGTAAACAAGCGAGCAACAATAGCCGAGGAATTTCAAATGTAATTGCTTTTTCAAGTCTAGCGCCAACATCGACGACCATTGCAGTTCAGTTCGTATGTGTAATATTTTGTATGCTTTTTTCTCTTTTGAACCATCGCGGCATGCATATACATACAAAAATACATATGTATATGTGTGTACTGTTATGTACAAACATCGTCGCTTTAACTGAAAAACAGTGGAAAAGTATTTGAATAAATTTGATAATAATACGAGTACCTTTTAATCTCAACTTGGGCGGTGAATAAACTATCATGCCTCTCGAATCGGTATGAAAATAAATGTCAAAATATGCTAAAAGGTCTGCAAATAAAACAGAAACAAATATTGCAACGAAATAGCAAAATCAAAAATCGCCTGCTAAAGTTCACAGACTTAAGAGCTTAATTTAATTGGTGCACATTTAAAGCACAAAGAAAAGTGATGTGCAAATTGAAAATTAATAATAAAAGAAGAAGTGTGCACATCAAAAAAAGTACAGTGTCCATAAAGCCAACCAAAAACCAAAGTACATATACTATATATTTATATATATAAAACCGAAAATTACATACAACAGAAAATAAAAATGATAATTGGCGCACATTTGTAGAGCAACCAACGCCATGTCACAGGAATCGTCATTGTGAGGCCCACACTGAAAAACTAACTCATATGAAACAATCGATTAGTTCACCTTGATGGGGATGCAAAATACTTGTTAAACGCTACCATACCATATGCATATGCATATGGGGTGAAGAACATAACGGAAAATTCTTATATGGCGTAAAAAATGTGAGAGTAATGCTGGTAACAGAACGAACACAGGGCCAAAACAGCAGCAAAAAGCTGGTGCTCTGCAATTATGACAGTGAAATGCATTGAATATTCATAAATTCGTAGTGTGTGTGTGTGTGTGTGTATGTGTGTTAGCGGGTGCGCGTGTGTGTGTATTAAACGTAATCAGCCTTGACATGCATTTCCTGCCGTTGTTTTGTTGCTCTCCGATTTTACTTTTTTTTTTTTTTTTTTTTTTGGGTTTTTTGTCGAATGTCAGAAAGGAAATTTGCAACTGTTCAAGTGCCGTCTGCATTGTTATTAATTTTTAAGCGTTGCGACGCGCAAGGATTCAACAACAACAAGGCTGCGTGCGACGTGGCGCATGGAAAAAGCTTTACGCATACACACACTTACACCCAGAGTCAGACATGGCTTTACACAGAAGGTTGAATTACGGTTAAATGTTGACGTTATATATGAACGATTAAAAAAATATATAAAAAAAAACGGAGGAAAAATATTAAAAGAAATAACAAAATGAGCAAAAGTTAAAGCCAAAAATATACATTAATTTTTCTGTTTGTTATTTTTTCAGCGGCAATGTTAATGACAGTTCTTGCTTGCATTTATTCTTGTTGTTAGTTTTCTTGCTGTTGTTTCTGTAGTCAGTCCTGCAGCGCGGAGTTGCTGTTGTTAAAATGAGGCGGGAGGAGGTTGATGGGTGTTATGTGTGGGTTGTGGGTGTGTGTGTGTTTGTGTGTGTGTGTGTGGATGGGTGGTTTGTAGGTGGTTCGCTACAAGCGCCAAAGGTACACACGTACACGAAATCCAGGGTTGCATTACACAACACATTTGTTTGCTGTTTGTTGTCGTTGCTTAACTGTTTTTGTAGTCATTGTTGTTGTTTTTGTTGTTGCTGTTGCTGTTATTGTTTTAACCGTTGTTACTGTTGCCATTGCCATTATTGTTGTTATTATTGTTTAACATACGCGTGCGCCAACGCACCGAGATATACATATACACACATAACTACACGCAGGGACACAAACGCAGGAACTGTAAGGGGCACTAATACGACTATAATAAATTCGCTAAATGGGGAAAAACACTTACATATGTATGCAGCATGTGTGTGTGTGTGAAATTGTGTATACTATAGTATGTGTGTGTAAAGGTATTGGGTGGTTGGGTGGTCCGGCTGCTATATGTAAAGGGCCAGAGAGAGAAAGAGAGAGGGAATAAGGTAGAGTGAAAGACAGAGAGATATGGAGACGGAGGGACATATACAGTGGATAAAGGGGCTGGAATGGAAGAATAAAAAAATTAACTACTATCGCAAAGCGGTTGGAAAAACACGCAGCAACGATGGTATTCAAATTGCCACACCTACGGGCAGGAGGGGATTTTAGTGGGGCCGTCTACAAGTCTGCCTGGGCTAAATGTGGCCTGGTATTTGGTAATATGCGCTGTTTAAATTACGCCACCCAGCCAGCCAGTGTTGCTGTTGTCGTTTTGTGTTAATTCCCATTGTTGTTGGCGTGGGCGTTGTCATATCGACCGCACGACCTGTGACACACGAAACAACAACAATGACAACACGCAGCACGTAAGCCTGCATGGGTGTGTGTGTATGTGTGTGTATGTCTGTCATTTTGTCTCACTGTCTGTGCACAATTGTAAAAACAGTTCAATTAATTTAAATAATTAAATGTGGGGCCAACTGTTTTAATTACGTTGCGAGAAAGCTCCCTTTTTCACCCCACACACGCACATTCGCACACCTGAACAGCACACACACACACACAAACACACACACACACACATACGTACCGCAGATATGAGTGCGAACGCAACATGAAAATATAAAATTCACATTGTGGCAATACCTCTGGAAAGCAATGCCTGAGGGACTCTGTGCGAATTTGGGGCGTCAGCCAAAGAGAAGGTAGAAGGGGACGTGGTTGGGTCGGTAGTTGACTTCTTCTGCTTGCTGTGTTTAATTGCTTTGAATATTTGATTGTTGCTGTGGTTGTTTTGTTTGCTATTTGCTAAATACTTTCTGAGCAACAGACTTCACAAAGGGACATTTAGTTAAAGGAACTTAGGACAAACTGATTTTTAATGGTATCTTCAACGTTCCTCATATGTTTTATATCCATTTTCGGGGCTGGCATATCTCGCATGTTGTAGTTACATATTGTATTTTAAAAGCTAAGATACTTTACTAATTGTTTGGTAATCTTACCAGCTTCATCTGGCATTGGCTGAAATAAGTGATCGGGCGGTTGTGTTGCAGCCTTGACATTACGTGGCGCTGCCGGAGCGTCTTCTATTGAATTTGAATTGTTGCCTTGTGGGTAATTCAGAATTCAATGCGCGAGAATTTGGCATTTGACGCATTTGTACGCATGATTAGTATGAAAAGTTAATAGCGAGAGTAGCGTTTGGTTTGGTTCGATGGAGATCGTGAGAAAAGAGAAGAAAAACGAGAGAAAAATAAGAGCGTTATGTTAGAGCCAATCCAGATTAACGAGAGACGATTTCACGTCTCAATACGAGTGCAAAACGTTTTAATGAGAATGTGCAATTTGCTGGAGCGATTAACCAAAAATACAATATAATCGGAGGAGAAACCAAAGCAGTAAGTGGACTAAGCACTAAGGAATAGGAATTCAAACGGCACTCACCCAAAGTTCGCACGGTCATTACTTTGCTCATCATGCCGTCGCCGAGAACGTTGCGACCAACCACCTGAAACTCGTAGCTAGTGCCCGAGGCCAATCCGTTGATGGTCACCTGCGTGCTGCCGGACGGCGTCACAGAGATCGTTTGCCAATCGTTAACGCCCGCCTCGCGATACCAAATGGTATAATCCTGTTTGTACTCGGAGCCGCCGCTGTAGCCTGGCAGCCACTGCAGCGTTATCGAGGACTCCGTGGCCTTACCTGTGATGTTGTAGGGTGCGTGCGGCTGGGTGCCCTCAATGACCAGCTGCGTGACGGCCATTAGAGTGGCCACCTCATTGGACACCACGCACTGGTAGTAGCCGAAGTCCTCACGTCGCAAGTTCTCGATGGTGATGTTGCCACCCGAGATCTTGACACGATTGCGCTGAGAGTCGGAGAGCTGCTCGCCCTCCTGTCGCTGCCACTTGATGGTGGGGCGCTCTGTGCCCTCCGCCTCGATGGCGTCGCAGTGCATTTCCACGCTGTCGCCGACCTTGCGCTGATAGAGCGTGTCCGGCTCGACTGTGAAGCCGGGCGGCTTGCGCACCAGCACCTCCATGACGCCCGAGTCGCCCTGTGTGCCCTGTGCGTTGTAGGGCGTGCACGTGTAGCGTCCCTGATGGTCCTCGTTGACGCGCGTGAAGAGCAGCGAGCCGTTGGCCATGACGACGATGTCCTTCATTTGGTACGGCTCCAGCAGCCGCTTGTCCTTCGTCCAGGTAACGTACTGTAACTGCGGGTTCGACTTGATATAGCATTGCACAACGCCGGCCAGTCGAAAAGGCAGATACTGCACGGTTGGTGTGAATGTCACTTTGGCTGGATCTGTGCAGGAAAGTGCGAAACTTAGTTGGAATCTTAAAATAGAATAACTTTCTTACATTCAACGCTCAGGTAGGCTGAAGCACTTTGCGGATCTCCAATGCCATTGGTGACCTCGCACAAATACTGGCCCGAGTCGTCGGCACTGATTGGGTTGATGATGAGCGAGCCATCCTTGCGTATGGTGACGCGTGTCTCCAAGGAGGCCACCTCGCGCACAGGGGAGCCCTCGCGGAACCAGCGCACCGTGACATTACCTGGCATGGCCTTAGCCTCGCATGAGAATATCACCTTTTCGCCCTCGAGTTTCGTTTGATTGGTGGGCGGCACCTGTTAGAGTGAGGCAAAGCGTATTGTTAGAATTACACTAGTCAGGCGGGCTGGGTGGGGGGGGGACTGGCTAAATTTCTGTCAACGCTGAGTGAGGACGTGACGCCTGTTGACTAATTCAAATCATGATGCCTTGTGTGTAGTATGTGTTCCCTCCTTTTCCCAATCCCCAATTCCCATTTAAATCCCAATCCCAATTCTACGATGCGTGTTTCGCGATTGACAGTTAATCTTTTTTTTTTAGGGTTACCGCGCCATCAATTTCTTTGTAACATGTTTTTACTCGGCCCCCTGGAGAAATAACAATTCTGCTCTGACAACAACGGCAGGAAAAAATTGTCTACTGCCTTTGACAACTTGTCAGTCAAATGTCACTGACAACATTCGGGACCTTTCTACTCCTGCCTTTGGTAATTGCATTAATGCATTTTGGCCCATCTCACTGGCTTATTTAACGTTTACATTGCTGTAAGGTAATTTAATTGAAAATATTTTCATTTGAGTTGATTGTAGTTATAACTTATTTGATAAGGGGTTGGCCATAACAAAATCAAACACTTACGATTGGGTGTTTGTACCTTGGGCCAATTATCAAAAATATGCTAATAAATTTACCTCAAATTCAGACTTTTTTTTTGTTGTTTGTTGATTCTAAGAAAGTAATTTAAAATACCATAGCAATTTAAAAATGAAATCTTTGCTTGACTACTTGAAGCAACTATTGAGCAAGAACACGCCACCCACCAACTAGAAAAAGGCCAAAGTTCAAGCTTTTAAAGACGTCAATACTTTGCTCGTGTGGCGTGGTTGCCTTTTTCTGGCTAACTGTAAATACCCCAAATGCAAATGCATTAGCGGAGAGTCCGTTTAGACGGCAGACATTGCATTTGCAGTACATATGAACACGTTTGTGTATCTGTGTGGATGTGGTGTACATGAATGTACATATGTAGCAGTTGCGTAGTAAATACCCACCAGTATTGGCAACTAGTTCAGAACTAGTCTAGAACTAGTTGCAAAGTGGAAATAACTAGTTCTCCCTCGATTTCTTTTCAATGCTAACAACTGTTTACTTTTACATGGGGATGTCCTACGAGGGCAACTAGTTCTGCTTAGCATTACCTTGAACTAGTTCTGAACTAGTTCTATTGGGTCAAAACTAGAACTAGTTGCCAACTGACTACTTTGGGTCAAAACTAGAACTAGACTTGCAAAATAACTAGTTGAGAACTAGTTGCAAAATAGCTAGTTGAGAACTAGTGGAGTTTTGGAACCGACTACAAAGTGAACTGGCGGGTAGAAAGTTGGAGGCAACTGGACGAATGACCACGCCAAATGTGCGCTGGGGCGGGCCCTTTCGCTATGTACTTATGTTGGATTTCTTGCGGGCACGACCAGCACAAAGGCAGCGCATGACCTCCCGTCACTTCCTTTATTGCTACGGGGAAGGACATAAAAGCTTGCACGCTTGAAACATTATTTTTTCATGGTTTTAGGCTTTGAGAGAGAGAGAGAGAGAGATTTGGCAAAGCGCAAAAGTGAGGTTACGCGTTTTGGGTTGCATTTTTTTGTTAACCAAGCTGATGGCGTTTACTCTGGCTACTGGTACCGTTGGTTGGACGCTGGTGTTTTCACGTGCGAATATTGCGTGCCTTGGTTTGGGCTTGGGCTTGGTTTAATCTGCTCAGATGGGTTCTGATGCTGTTGATGTTGTTTTTACACTCAAAAACATTTTAGATGATTAGTTTGCTCTGATAAATGTATGGGTTTTTTGGCGTAAGGCGTGTAACAAAGCAGATTGGTAGGTTAATGTGAAAGAACTTAACAGATTAGAAGCGAAGAGTATGCAAGAAAATGCACGAAGATAAATTAAAGAAGTTGCCAACTTACACTTATGGTAAATTTTTCACGGATGTCATTCATTTGGGACTTAGTTTTTATAGTTTTATCCTGTTGTTTGGAAAGTGGGTTGGTTTGATTGTTTGAATCGTTTTGTTTGAAATAAATTAAATGTATGATTTTAGTTATTTAATATAGCTCACAGTCTGTGTTACTAATCAACGATTAAAAATGCCTGATCTGATTGTACTATATGCTATTTCTAAAAGCCACCAAGTATTAATCAAATGATCTGTTAACAGTTAGAACTTTCACTTTTTAGTTTTTAGAAATTTGGGGTTATTAACTATTTCTAAAATTTGGTTATCTCATACAAAAAATGCATTTGTTTATAGGTTTTTACCATGATTACAGCGCCGCCCGCAATTATAACACGGGCCGTATGGGAGACTTGTCCCTCACCATTGCGTGCAATACAAGTGTATTCCCCAATGTCCTCATGCCGTATGGTGGAGATCCGTAGCTCTGTGCCATCATTAAAGATGCCCACGGTGGGCGAAGGATCAACGGGATTGGCATCCTTGTACCAAAGAATCTCTGGAGTTGGTGTGCCATCGGCCTGGCAATTGAGTATAATTGAATCACCTGCAAGAAACAAATAACGCACCGTTGCAACGACAAAGAAAACGACAAATTAATAAGGCAAGTGCTGACAATTGTTAAGCTTATACGAGTACTCATAGTTGCAGTTGTATTCATACACACACAGAAAATTGCATGTCGGCCTGCCATTTGCATTGCCTAGCTTCCAGTCGCCTTCTTTCTACTACTCGTACTTACAAAACAGCCAGACAATAGAGCACAGCAGAGACCTGGCATTGTTGCTACTGTCGGTTCTTGTTACTGTAGCGCTTTGTGCCGCCTGAGTTGCCTGAGTTGGCTGACAAACCGTCAGGGTTGTCTGATTTATGCGCTGCAGCGCCATTTTCTCTTGACGCATTTCCGGCGCAGCCGCTGTCTTTTGTTTGGTTTTCGAATTGTTTTGTGTGCTCGACGCTGTCTTGTGTCTTGGATGGCACTTGGACGTTGCTGCGTTGAGTGGCTGAGCGTAAACATTTTAACTTTGATTAAGCGAAGGAAATTCGATTTGGCTGGCGATTGCACACACATAAAGGCTTATCGATTTCGCAAAGTGTTCGAAGCATTCCAAAGATGACAAATGAGTGCACATAAGTAACTCAGCTAAGTTTAGCCATCTTATTGAAGATGACAAAGATGAAGAAGAAGAAGAAGTCTATCTCACTTTTTACGATTGCTCATCATTATGACGCATGAGTGAGCGCTGAGCTTTGAGCCTTGAGCCTTGAGCAATGTTCAACGTTGGGCACACAGGGGTCGTGCACGTAAATAGAACCATAGTTCATTTCAAGGTAACAGTCTCATTCGGCACTGCAACAAATTGCTGGCCATTTGACACAGTCAAAAGTGGTCCTCCTCACATGGGGTAAGGCTGAGGGTGGCCTTGGAGCCTGCTTCACTTAATCTGAAGAAACGCTATTTACCCGGTGGTTGATAGAAGCAAATAACTTGCCAAAATATGAGTCGAATCGAGTTGGAAAAACTTTGACAAGCTTTCTGGCTGCGAGGATGTTATTTATGATTTGTCATTTGTTGCTTGGGGGACTCACCTAAATTAACATATATAATATCCTCTGGTGTAACACTAAAGCGTGGCGGTGCATGTACATCTAAGTGGAACCATGTACCATTCTTATGCTGTTTGGGATCGCGGTTCAGGAATACAACCTTGCACTCGTACCAGCCCTGATCCGATTCTCGAATGCTGGTCAAGTTGAGTGACGCCGAGCCGAATGGCGAGTCCTGCGACACACGCGACACGCGTCCCTTGTAGCCCTCTTCAATGTGTTCCGGGTAGCTCTCATACCAGATGTATATGGGTAGGTCAGAGCCCTGTGTTCATGTGTAACGCATAAAATGTAAAGGTTAAGTTTGTTAAATGACTATGAGTTTTATGTAAGTGTGGATGCTGATATCGATTCAAGTTTACATGTGTTATTGTTATATACTAATGTGTTTAAACATATCAACACACACACACACTTGACATCGAACACTTATGAGCCACGTATGTATTGTTAATGATATAATATGTTCAATAAAAGGTATATATGAAACATAATAAATATTTACATCAGTTTTAGTTACTTGGTTCATACTATATAATAATCGAACCTTCCAAAATAGTAGGTATAAATTGTACAAAACCATGCAGTTAATTAACATTATCATTATTCACTCATGCATTTAGATGTATATTTATTCTAATGTTTGCAAAATAAAAAATAATGTCGAAACAAAATTTAGTTGTGACACACGCTTGGGTGTTTTTCAAATTTGAAAGTAAAACTAACACGAGAAAACTAAAAAAACAAAAACATTGGGAGTTGGAAGAGCTACAGAAAAGCTGTGTGGCCCAAGCCAAGCTAGCCCATCAACACCAGAGCAGCGCCGGGTAAACAATAAATCATGTGCAAACTACGAAAACAACAAGGCCCAGAAGCAGAGATACAGTTAAAATTCAAGCACGAGAGCTGATAAAAAATGTGCATGCAAAATATTTCGGGCAAGCTACAACAACTGGGGTCAACGTGCAGTATCCCTGCCTCGTCTCTCTCTTCACTGACTAAACCAAAATGCCATATATTTTAGTATGTTGTTTATTTATTTCTTGCTTAACGGCACAGCCCCGGTCATGTTGGCAGTTGCCAGTTGCGAATTCAGAATGCAGAATCTATTGGATCACGCGCGGCGCGGCGCGGATGTGGATTTAGACAGGTCATGCAATCTCCCTTACATGACTTTGCTGGGCCTTTCGTTAAATGATGTTTGTCATTGTTTGAAGTGTCAAACAAGCACGAAAATACTGCTACAATACTTCTTTTTTTTTTTTTGGCAAGTATTGAGAAAAGTGGTGCGGGGGTTTAATAATTGCTTCTGCTTTAGTAATTAGTGGGTTTATTACCCATACGTCCGAACAAGGGGGCATCTAAGTTAATCGTTTTATTTTTGTTATAATGCTTTGCAGATTTACAGGCTGGCAAGCATCGTCTTGCCCCGTTTATTACAACTTAATTATATACGCTTTAATAATTTTCTGGGCTGACATATGAAATAATTTGCCTTGGCAGCGGCAAACACTTGACACAGGACGCAGGACGCAAAACACAGAGACAGCGCTAGATGATGGCTCGACGCCGCATGTCTGTGGAAGGCGTTCGGTAGCTTTCATGTATTTATTAGAGCGAATCCAGCGTGGCTGGTAGGCAGTCGAGCCAAAATTAATATTCGCACTCGCAGAAGCGTCATAAGTTGACTCGGTAAACATTTTTCCGCTTAATTTATTCAGTAGCAATTAATTTAGATTGCAACTAAGGCAACGTTTCTCCTCTTGATGTTTGAGGCAGACTGTAGTCTGTAGCCCGTACCTCGTAGCCCGTAGGCCGTGGGCTGTCTGGCCATTCTAGGGAAACAACGCACAAAAGTAGGCAGCTAAAAATTGTGATGTTGAGTACACTTTAATATAAAGTCAAGTAATCGAAACAACACAACACGATACACAACGAACGCCTTTTTTGTGTGCACCATTTTATTTAATTACAGTCATATAAATAAAGCGAACAGACCAGACCAGATCAGAGCGTCGTATAAATTAAAAGCTTAAGCCATGTTAAACCCTTTAATTCGCTTCTTCTCTGCCCTGACACATTTTTGCCGGCATATTCAGAATGCAACCCTGTGACTATGCGACTATGCGAATGTTTCACCGTATGCGTGTGTATTTTTATCGCAGCAAAACATAAACTTTCTTTTTGCAGTACTTATAACTTTGTTTGGCATTAAAAATGCTTGTAAAACTTTTAACTTGGCACGAAGACCAGCGACGTTATCTGTCCAAACGCACAAGCACAAGCACAGAAACAAACAGTTGGATTCACGCATACACCCACACACCACACACACACACACACACACACTGGTATATGTATGTAAGTAAAGTACATTGTTCAGCGGCAGCAAGTTGCGCTGCATAATTCCGCTCGACGGCGTAGACGTCAACGTCTGCGTCAACCTCGGGGACAGCCACAACGTCTACATTTCTACTTTATTATCCTTGAGGTTTTTCTTAGTTTTTGCTCGGTTTAACTTTGCTATCAAGAACCAACAATAAAGTAAGTTTATCGGCTTGCAGCGGCTTAGGCGTGCTTTAAATTATAAAAGTAAGCTGTTTGAGGTTGCTGCTTCCAGTTCTTTGCCAGTTGCATTTTCCTAATGAGCTCATCTATATCTGTACCTGTACAAAAGTATCTTAGAATCTAAGTATCTACGTGTACAAGCATATTGTGAAGAGACTGTGTTATTTAAACAAAATATTTATGCAATGCATGCTAGCATATTATATAATTTTACACAAAACTAAGGATTGGAATGAAAAGAGGCTAAAACAGAATTATTCTTGTCCTCTTTAAAATGATTTGCATTATCAAATTGTAATCATTGCCGATTCAGGGCAATGCGGCGCATTGCTGCACATTTCACATTTGTTCCATTTTTGTAAAGCAAATAGATTGCAGCTTACTGCCAGCTATGTTTCAGAGAACTTGCAGTGCTAGTTGTGGCTTGGTTGCTTGGAGTGGAGAGGTAGAGTTTAAGGTGAAGGTGAAATGTGTATGGGGTTTGGCAGTTGTATTAAAAAACGGAAAACTGAATTTGCAAGTAAGTTAATTGAACAGAGTTAAGGGAAATACGTAATAAATTTGTAATTAAGGACTAGCCAATTTCATAATTTTGTTTAGTGGCTTACAAGATTACAAGAAATCCCAGTCATATTTTCTCTTGCAAATAAATATCTTAGGAATGCATAGGCATATTTCCGCAAACTCTGTGCTAAGTTGTAGAGGGATGTTGATAAGTTAGCCTTGGTAAGTGCTGGGGTTTTTATGATTTGCTCTTAATTCTTAGGAATGTGGCTACAAATAGTATTTTGCTGGATTTCTATGAATTATTGCGGCTAATTGTTTGAATTATTAGCAGTGAACAGCTACGGATTTGTATAAAATATTTCGATTTGGCGAACAAGAAATGAAATTATATGAATTTTTCTTCTCTTTCGCTCTCTTTGGTCTAATTTGTGTTTTTTTTTCTTTTACTATTAATATTATTATTTAAAAGCAATTTTTCACTTTTTTTTACTAAATGCCGCAAAAATACTCTTGACAGTGTTTAAAATTGTGTGTTGTGTATTAATAGATCTCTGCTCGTGTAATATCCAAAGCGAGCCGCTATCAATTCGCTTCGAATTTGAAAATAGCTGTCGACAAAGAAGCCTGGCAAATTAAAAGTAAAAGGAAGGTTTTAGAAATCATATGCAACTCAAATGCAATTTACCAATCGAGCAACACATAAAACATACAATTTAACATTTTGGACATCTCCATCTCAAGCTAATTGTTTTATATCGTATAGTCAAAAACACATCATGAGCATTAACAATATGTAGTGTTATATTGCAGTAGCAAAAGCTGAATACGGATTAAATTGTAAATTATTGAATATCAGGAAATCATAAAATATGCCTAATACAACATTTTTTGTTTGGTTATTACGCATACGCACTGTTGATCTAAAGCTGGGTCTTTGCCTAGTTGACAGTGAAAATAATAGTTATACTTGAGAGGTTAACTAAGATAATCAAGGAAACTGAACTGAACAGAATCGAACAAAAGCACAATTAACCAACCGAATATTGATTAGTTAAGGGGATGCTCATATAGTAATAGTAATTATGTTAGTGGGTAGTTAGGTAAAAGTTCAGAAAACGTTGAATAGCTTTTATATGTAAGTATTTCGTTTACTGTGTTACATTTGTCGCGCTTGCTTCGACTTTGTCTGACTGTATCTTACTTTCTTTAGCTTTTTTGCGTATCAAACAACAATGTAAAAAAGAGAGTTTAGAGAAGAAATTTTATCTGTGATATCGTACCGTTTCGCTCACCTTCTTGTCCCACTGCAGGACATATGGCACCGGATGATCGTTGGGGAACTCAACGTGGCAATTGAAGACGACACCCTCGCCCAGTATGGCCGTGATGTGCACAGCATCCTCTGAAAATAGCCAAGAATATATGTTGCATCATGAGAATACATATACAGGTACGTTATTATTGGTATTTCTATAACTTCAATTCATTTTTGACATCATTGATTGATGTCTCGAAAATTTCGCTGACCCAATGTGCACTCAATCTCTTACTTATTGTACAATCCCACTCGTGCCACAGCCATAATGCGGCCAATCTCTAAGCCCCACCCCACTTCACGTTATCCTCGCTGAGCCTGCTGTCCCAAGCTTCTCTGTTTACGTGACATTCTGCACGATTTACTAAGTTGGCTTGACATTTGCCCGGCCCAGTATACAGGACACGGGCTTAGGTCGGTTGCTATGTGGAGTAGTCGCTTTTGTAGAGGCTTGTCAAAGAAGCAATGGCATGCCATTGACGTTTTTTCACAGTTCTAGGGCAGAAAAGGCAATATAAGCTTGGTGTGTAGCTTTTAAACGGAATACAGTTAGTTAGACGAATCGGTCACATGTCAAGTGCTTTCCATTGACCAATAATTCTGAACTTCTTTGAGCCGCAGTCATTTTAGCGAACGTGGTTTGGTGCCAACATAAATTGTCAATTGTAGAAAAAAAAAGATATTAAAACAATCGGGCAAACATTTAAGCGGTCACCTTGTTGACAGAAATGTGTGGGTGAGTGTGTGGAAAGAGCTCGATCCAATTCGCTTGTATTCCATTTCCAATTTGATTCATCTGTTTTGCGATACGTGACATTTGATTAGCGTCTGTCAGTTGATGTGACTGTCGACGGTAGTCGTCAACACTTCAAGTTGGCCTGTCTAGGGCACTTGGATTGACAGTCCTCGCACTGTTGTTGCCCTGCTGATCTGCTAATGTGTTGTGTTAAAAACGAAGCTATCTATGCTTTCATTACCAGAATTTCTTGCTCGGTCTAGTTTGGTTTCAAAACACATCTAAGCCCTGTTGTAGACAGTTCGGTTACTCTCGGATGCTTGGTCTACAACGGATATGTAAATAAATGGTCGGAAACAGCCGCAAATTGAAACGTTGCAAAGCCCTGCCAAGCAGCTTTAGTATAGCTCCAAGTAGTTTTTTAATATTGTTCAAAATTATTTCTTTAGAGGTGGCTGGAGAGTGTATATTATTTATGAATTTTTACTATTCCCATTAAGTTTAACTAGTTTTGGCACAGTTCACGCCCTATACAACACAAGTATTTACTTTTATATATTTCTACATACATATATAGACATGCGCAGAGCAAAAACGGAGAGGCACATGTTGACAAAGACTGGAACAAAGAATAGCCAATGCTGGGTGGCCTGTCAGCCTGTCTGTCTGTCAGCCTGCCCAGGATATCAACTGCAGGAGGCGGCCTAGTTGCCTCTTCGGTTAGCTGTAGCCTGTCAGCTAGTCGCCTCGTCGCCTCGTCGCTCACACACTTTATCAGTCACTCACTGGTCCGATGTTTCTTTGTCTTCTTCGTTTTATGCAATGAACGCTTGTTGACTTTGGCATTTGCATAAATTTCTGTTAACTTGGCCAGCTTAGGCAACACTTTTGCACATTAATAGTAAAGCTGTTTGAGCGATGAACAGCCCCCGCTCAGAGGGCAACGAATAAGTAATAAGTGTGTACACTGTACAGTCAACACTCTTAAGCGTCTATTGCCCTATGATAATGCTGCAGACAGGCGGGCATCCATTCAAGGCTAGCAGGAAGTTGCCACATACGCGTCCTCGCTTGAGGCCCCCTCTCCGTTAGTGTTTGGTATTTTTTTGTCGCGCCTTTTGATTGCGTTAACATGCAAAAGTGGTCTCATTATACAATTTAAATGTCCTCCAGCCAGAGTAGTCGGTGCTGGCAGGCACTTGATGTCCATGTCCTCCCGACTACACGCCTTAAGTTCTTTAGCAGCGCACTTTATTTTCATGGTTTAAAGTTGAGTCGTTGGCCTGGCTGCAACTAGCAGTGCCTGCCACTGGCATTACATTTTCCTCGGAACTCATTTCCCAAACATCCCCACACCCTCCGCGCCTTGAGGCATACTTGGCAATTGACCTTTCGACCGCGCACGAACTGGACATTCGTTGGCTGCCATAGAAATCCCAAGCGTATTTTCAATTTTCGGCTAAATTAATTTAATTCATTTTAAGAAGGTTACGGTACATTAAAGCAGGCATGCTAAAAAGGAGCACTCGAATCTTGACTCGTAGAATTGTTTAAATAAAATGCCCAAGTGGCTGCTGTCACGTCTGTCGAGCTTCCCACCTTTAGAGTGCATATAATTCTCGTATTAATATGCATAAAAACGTAAATATATTTGATGTTATGTTATGCCATTAGTCCGAAAAACATCGTTCCGTCGCACTTAAACTAACTGTCAACTAATTGCCAAATGTAATCAGCTTTGCCCTCACGTAAGCCGCTTATTGTGCACCATTAAATTTTCGTGAATGCCAAATCAAAATAAACCTAACTGAAGTCCCACATATGGCAATATAGTTGATGCGCTCCAATGCGGTTGATTTTGAAGCGTACACAAATTGGAGAAATTTGTTCAGCAGTAAAATTAATTATTACTATTTTTTTTTTTGCTAGTGTAATTTAAATCTGACAGCTTTTACAAATTCGAACTCTAATTTTGGCACTTACCTGGGATATTGTGAGCCTGTGCATTTTTTGCCAAGAAGGCAAGCAGCCAAAACAGTACAAACTTCAGGGCCTGTATTGATCCACTGCGGACGTGGCAAGTTCTGGCGCTAGCGCAGCCGTCGACGTCCTCTTCGACGTCGTCGCCCTCGACGTGGTGTCTTCTTTTCGTTCCTTTCACTGTGAAAGAAGCCGTTGCGGCTTGAATCGTTGTAGCTGGGCTTATTGTTGCTGCTACGATTGCTGACTCTATTGTGGCACTTTTGCTGATTGTGACTGATTGTTGCTTCGACTGCGACGAAGACTCCAGCTTTAGCTGCTTGCTGGCTGATTGGTTTGTGTTTGTGGCGCACGATGAACGCGACCGGCTCAATGCCTGACACCATCGATAAGACCCAAGGTCCGCACACACGCCCATACCTCTGGTCCCATAGTCAACGCCGCCTAACGTATCGTTCTCACTTGCAGTGGCGTCATCTGTAACATAGAGTATAGAAAGCATATTTTTAAGTACTTTTACATTCTGTCAATGAAACCCCCTTTTTTTGGCCCCTGAACGCCTGGTTGCACTTGACGAAGCTGTCACGCCAACCATCAGCGTCAGCTGTCAATGAAGAAAAACGTAATAGGTTGAGCATGCCAATCAGTGCAATGTTTTGCTAACGGTGGATTCTATCCAGACCCTTGAATTGTATATTTGCAACTCTTGAACAATTGAATTGCAAATTGAAAGCCAGCTAACTTATGATTGGATAGAAATCTCAAACACACATTGCCAACCGTATATGACAAATTAATAAACAAAAGTTTTTCATACGAACACGCCCGCTAGCTGTAAGAGAAGCACCTTTGTTCTTATGCCCAAACACACTTAAACCCACACACCCACACACACACACACACACACACACACAAATTAGCACATAAAGTTAAGCAGCTAATAGGTTGTAGCTACAAACCAAATGGTTGGGCGGAGGGAGAGAAGGAAGGATAGCTAGCTTACATTGGGAATATTGAGACTGAAGACAAAGGCACCCCATAAAATGGCGATGCGCCTATACAAATGGATAAAACTTTTCGGTACGGTGTTTGCCTCGAAAACTTTGCGTTTTAATGTAAAACTTGTGTTGATTGTCGTGTTGTGAAATTGTTGTGAGGCTGGGTCGTATCTAGGGATCTAGGACTAGGTGTTATATATGGGTCGTGTTTGCTGACTAGTTAATTAAAAGGGATTGTACCCACAATTAGCAACATTAGTCTTTTGTGGCCGATTCGCCCCCGCAAGTATGCAATGGAATGATGCGATGCGGGTTTCCCGAAATACTCCCAGAATATTGGCAAAAAGGTATTTGTAATTGAAATGTCTAAAATTCTATGAGCAGAATTTGCTTCATTTAAAGTCTTTTCGCACAGACAAAACTCCTTGTGTAGCATCGAGCAGTTCTTAGCCTCCCCTTGGAATACCTAGGCAACATCAGCGTCAGCATCAGCATAAAAATGCTACAGACGCACACACGCACATTTTGAAGCGCTTGAAAAGCATTTTTGTAACAAAAATAAAATTAACTTTGCCAGCATTGTCACACATCGGAGTCACGGTAAAAGAGGACCAAGGTAAATCTTTGCTTTAGCTTTATTAAATGTTGTCACTGCAATTAAGTAACACGAGTAAGCACACACACACACACACACACACACACACACACATACTACACACGTGTGCGTAACTTTGTGATAGGGTGCCGTTCTCTAATGGTTACAACAGTCGAGAAGGTAGCTCTTTGCGCTTAAATTTTAATTTTGTGGGAGCCCGGGACACAGGGACTTTTGTGGTTTTCTTTGTGCGCATCTTTGACAGCAGTGTATAAACGTCATTAGTGATCTTTTAATGCATAACCTAATACCCCTGGAGAAAGCTAAACCTACAGCCAACAGTAACCAACAACAAACATCAACTGGTTTTTTTTTTCGCTATGGTGAAGCTTGAATACCCTCGCAAACATATTTATTAGGGCGCTACCAAATTTGCAGCCATACAAAATATCTCGGTGTTTAATTAAAAACTGGGAAGACAACCAGACGGACCGACCCCCTAATTAAGTACGTTCAAATTTCGTGACAAAATTATAATACCTTCTGCAAGAGCATACAGAGTAAGAGAGATAGCTGTGCGACAGACTGTTGTATAAGGATGCTTCTGCAAGGCTCATGCGTCGGCTTAAATCCTTTCGGCATGACATGTAAAATTTTAATAACGTCAAGGCTTGTGGAGCATTATGAAAACTTTTTGCGCTTTGGCATTATGACAAGTTTATTAAAACAAAATTTATTTATAAAGCGTGTGTGTGTTGCGAGAACGAGTGCCCATTACCCCCCAGCCCGAGTCCCAAGCAACCACAAAAAAACTAAAGGCCCACAAACCAGTCAGCTAGCATCAAAAACCACATTAGGGGCCAACTCTCTCCCTCTCTCACACAGAGGCAAACAAGGAGCAGGACAGGCAAAAACCAACGAGGCAGTACACAGCACAGAGCTAACGAAAATAGAACAAAAGCCGGAAAAATGATTTCCCTTATGGCTGAATTTTCATTACCGAAAAACCCGCCATGGCGTATGATTTCATTTGTAAATCAGCTCAAGTTGAGCTCGAACATCGCATAATGGACGCCGGATGTCGAACGATGAACGGGGGACGGGGGACGAAGAGCGGTGGACAAGGTACGACTGTGTCGTCCGTCTTTGTTGTAGAGGCAGCTAACAATGACAAATCAGCAAACGAATTGCATTTGCTGCTACACGTTGCCAAATGCAAACCAAACCGAATGTGTGTGAGGCAATCATTGAATGGAGTACGATTTGGCGGCAAGGCTGAGGGTCGTAGGGGCTGAGGGGGTGGATGGTATATCAGTTGATTGGTTTGGCTGACAAATACGAGCTTTTGTTGATGTTGTCCGCCTGTCTGTCTATCTGTGTGCATCATGAGAGTCATAACTAAATATTCGGACACAAGTTTGATCATAGCTATGGCAGAGGTGAGCAACGTGTAATCATCAAGCGGCGAGTCCTGCAACGCATTCCAATGATTTGACGTTGACGAGCCCCAATTTTATATTTGCTCTGTGTGGCTGTGGCACATTATGGCATCCGTTTCCGCCAGCGCGGCCGATGTTGTTGCCTACTCCCAAATAGTCGGATGCGGATGCTTTTGGTTGACTGGTTTTGGGCAGCATCGCATTACGAGCTCGTCGTGTTCCTATGATCTTTCGCTGACCTTTCAGGCTCGAGAATTATGAATTAAAAGTCGCTACCCACAAACTATTTTACTGTCCACACATGACCGCAAGTTCCTTTGTCTAGCCCTTGTTCGTAATATTCGTTAAATCAAAAACATAAGGGGTCCAGCCCAGAAAGAATTTCAACACGCCGTTTCACTCTAATAACTGCAAAGTGGTTGTTCAGCTTAACCTCCCTCTGTGACGGCTTGAGACATTTTATCTGTATATGTAATTGCGTGTGTGTGTGTGTGTGTGTGTGTGAATATGGGGTGCTGTGGCACGCCCTTAAGTACAAAGCAAAAATTTAACAATTTTGCTTATTGTGTTGCTGGTGCGGCAAGCGAGGCCATATATGTATGTAAGTTTTTTCTATGTATGCATGTACTTGTGCATGCCCCAAAAAATACTGAGAAGCGTTGCAAGGAAAACAGCAATAGTAATAGCGATGGCACTGGCAGAAGCAGCAGCAGCAGCACAAGCACTTGTATTGCTCTGTTTTCATTTTTTGTATCGCGCATACGCCGCATTGTGCGACTTAAAACTTTAATGAAATAGGTCGCTAGCTGCTCGTTGCATATGTGATTCAGTTGGCATGTAAGCTTGTTAGCACACCAGTAAAACAACAATGGGAATAACAATAATAAAAGTTAACATGTATTATTTATGTTACCCGCTTCTTAGAGAAATGGCACCGTTCCAAACCCAACTGCGAGGTTATACAATATAACAAAAAATGACTTTAAAACTTCCTTGCATAAAAGTAATGGCCATTAGCACAAATACTATCACTGAATCTAATAAAATGTAGCTATCTCCCTAAAGCAATTATAGCTAACCAGCAGCCCGCGGCCATTAGCAAAATTCTAATATGTTAAAAGTTATATGGCAGCCAGAGTCAATATATCATTAAAAAGGCACTTTCGCTAAATATTCTAAAAAAAATAAAAGTGACCAAATAAGCTTTCGGTTCCTAGGTCATACAAAAAGCAAGGGGCCGTGATGAGAAGAGGGCGGTAACGGGGCGGGTAACGGGACAAGCATGGGCCATTGTACAATTTTAATTGCTCTAAAATGTTGTAATACAACACGAACCACAAATAAATAAAATTTGCTGACATCAACAGGATGTTTGCGGGTTCCTGTACGGTGCAGAGCCCAAAGCATATCGGAGTAGAGCGTGGACCAGGCACAGGCCGTTATGTCTAATGACTGGTAACCGCCCCACGCTTTGAAATTTAATTTGGTCGGGATGGAAACAGGGTCCGTTAGCCTGCCTGCCTATTGGCTTGTGCATGAATAACTGAATGTGGGCGGGATGGGATGGAGAGGTCTGGCTCGGCAGGAAATGATATGGTCTTTGTAATGCGACTCTGGTCGTCTGTCTGGCTGTCTAAGGGAAAAACTTTTGGACAGTGGCACAGCACAATTCATGTATGTATCCTCATCAAGACGGACAAGCAATAGCTTAGTTAGCAATGTGACGACTGTTGCTCATTTATAATATTTACAATAGGTTTCTGCTTCTCATTTAGTTTTCACTTTTATCATTGCTATTCAAAGGCTATTGCGCAACAAATTTTTATTCAAGCGCCGGGGCCGTCTCAATGGCTCCATTGTTGGCCCCCGTCGTTGTTGCCATTGCCTACATATGGGGCCAACGATTCCATAATGAATTGTTTAATTCGTTGGCATTTCTTTTCTCCACTCGGCATTATTATATTTATGGCCGGTTGTGTAGGCTCGATATAAATGACAGTGCACAAACTGTCTCTTTATTTCCTATTTTACAGCATTCCTATTTATTCGCTTTAAAGTTTTTCACTATTTACCAACTCTAAACTTTTCTATCAGGAATTAAATTCCATAAGTATTCTTTATCCCTAATGTTTATGTTTTTCTTATAATAATATATTCCAGTCAAATAAAGAAATTTGATAGATGGTTGACTGTCTACAAGTCACAAGCGAAACCCAACGAAATGAAGAAGACAAGTAAACGCTATCAAAGAGGAAGTAAAAAGTTTTATGTTTCATGCTTAATTGCGGCATTTCGATTAAGAAAAATTAATAAGGAAAGTTTTGTTGTTATTTGTGCTGCAAGGATGAACGACGAACAAACGAAAAAGTTACATATAAAAAGGACTGCGAAAGTCAGCTTCAAGCGAATAGCCAGAAAAACCCTTGCACTGCTATTGCGGGCTCTACGAGCAACGGGAATGTTAACTTTTTAATCTTTATCGATTAACATTTGTACAATGATACTCTCATACTTTTTGTAACCAACAAAAACAAGCCTCATTCTAGGAATTTCTAGAATGTGTTTTATAATTTGTCTTTACATCAAATCGAAAAAGCTTTGCACCACGTATTCTGGACATCTTACAGAAAAATTATAGCAAGCAAGTATATTAACAAATATGTCAAACGAGAATGTTGAGAAACAACCATCTCTAATTTCAGCCTTTTAAGCGGTAGTGGCCGTTAGTCTGCTGCGATGCTGGACTGTTAAGAAAACTGGGAAAGTTAAGTTATCCTGCAAATTACAGAGCAGAATTCCCAAACAAAACTCGGGAAAAAAGTTAAGCAGTCGACTTGAGGCGATGTCTTACTGAGCTGCCCATTGGTGTCTTTTCGCCCTGATTCCCCCTCTTAAGGAGCTCGTCTTTTAGACGATGCAATAAATGAAATGCTGCGAGCAGAAAAAAAGAAAATCATGGCTGAAGTGTAAAACTTTTCCCATTATACAAAAAATACATTTCCATGCCTTTAAGTGGCAGCAAACGGCAGGAATGCAGATTAAATTCTATACAGAACAGTTTTTTTTTCACATCATATCACAACGTGAAATTAAACAAGTAAGAAGGCTCTAGTCGACATTTCTCGACTAGGAGATACCCCGAGCCCTGTACATAACTCGTACAGTAATTGTATGTACATATGCATCTGATTTTAATGTTATCGATTCCATGTGTATATCGGAAACGGAAAATTTATCGGAAATCGGAAACAAACTTGTACTGCCTAGGACTTATTATTATTTTGAATATAATAATATCTTTTGTTCATAAGCACTTTATTTAAATACACTTCTTTTCGTTTTACTTTTATGCACTTATAATATTAACAAACATTTTTTGAATTCTTTTAAAGTTATTTAATTTTTTTTTGATAAAAACAAAAATGCAAGTTAGATGTCTAATTTTTGAGTCAACATTTTTATATATTGTATATTTGTATATTAATTTTGTTGATATGCAAGTTAGTCCCTCAGTTTTAAAACTATCAAGGTGAAACTTTGGGCAGGGACTTCTGTTAGTTGCGGTTATATCATTTGTCAAAATCGGCCAGATCGAACAACTATATCATATGGCTGCCATTTAAATACACGACATTTTAAATGATCTATGTATGAATAAGGAGGCTTTTCCAGAGTATGTAGTTTTCGGATGGCCTAAAATAACCCCTTTTTATACCCTAAAGCCATAAAATGGGTAAAAAGGGTATAATGTATAAAGTATGTTATAGGCAGAAGGAAGCATCTCCGACCCTATAAAGTATATATATTCTGGATCAGCATCAATATCCGAGTCGATATAGCCACGTCCGTCCGTCCATCCGTCCGTCCGGCCGTTTCGGTACGTGTGAACGCGTCGATCTCAGAGACAATAAGAGCAAGGGACTTCAGATTTTGAACATAAGCTCATCATAAACACATCTAACAAATTTATTTGTGTTTTATTAGTATAAACATTTGTAAACATTTTTTAATGTTTCAATAATTTTCCGAGCAGTGTGGCCACAGTCATAGAAGTTTACAAGATATTGATTTTCAGCGAACTAGGGCTAAGCAGCCTTCTGTCCAAGAACACACACTCCTACACACAAAAACACACACATGAACAAAATACACACGCCAACTCTGGAAGTGTAATAACAGCACGTTTGCCGACATACTCATAAAATCAGACTAAAGTCCATTGACCTGTGAGAACAGTGTAACTACACTATCCGTTGCGACATCGTGTTGTTTCTGTGGCCTGAATGTTCCTAAATAATGGAAACACTGGGCGACTTTTACTGTAGCGTCCTGTTTATATTTGAAAACTAATAAAAAGGGTTTGTGCAACTTTGACAACTTTTTCGTTGTTTAAATTGATTCTCAAGTATTGGTAGGGCGCCACAAGCTGTTGGAATCGTTCTGATTGCGCTTTAATAGCGCCTAATGGTCAGCGACAAATGTGGCAAATTACTTTAATAGGCACTGCGAAATAATGAACACCGAGCACTTTACAGCACAAGTTTACAAAGAAACTCTCGACGCTGGCGTTTGAGCGGAAGGCCGGACTTAAAATAGCACTCGGCTGTCGACATTGCCGCAGTACCCAAAGGGCCAGGTTCGAGGTTGTTCTGCTAAGAAAATCGGGCGCAAATTATGCTGGGGTAGATTGGCCAGAGTGCTTTGTATTGGTTAGCCATTGTGGGTTTTGGGAATGACAAAGGGTCTTTTATGTGGTTTCATGGTAAGCGTTAAGGATATTGGTATAAATCAAATTTAAATATAATGAATATTTGTTTCCCCGCTTTTTATTTTATAATTTTTTTCGATTCAATTGTTTTAAGCATCGTACTTTTGTACTCTACTTTTAATTTGTGGTTCCCTTGCACATAAATAAAGCTCTCAAGGCTTTTTGGCCTATTTACATTTTACTTCAAAGTTTGGTCGTAACAAAACTAAAAGAACCTGCATAGTTAACAAAAAGTATGGCGTAGTATAAAATTTAGTTAGGGCAACCTGCCACCGAACGGTACAAGTTCTTGTACACATATACATAAGTCTGTATGAGTGAAACAATGCACATTTTTTAAAGTTTTAAGTTTTCAATATTAGCTTGCATTGCGTTTTTATACCTTCTATGCTTCTGTCCTTAACTTTAAGTATCAGTATTTGAAAGAAACCAACGTTACCTAATCTGATTACAGTTTATCAGAAACTGCAGCGTGGGCCTTATTGTGAATAGTGGATTCTGTTTTGCTGCAAAAAGAGGCCAACAATTAGGTTAATGTTTATGCTTCAATGCCAATGGAGTGTTAAAACAAAACAATGCGTTCAGCTGCGACTGTCTGTAAATGAAGCCACAGTCAAAATCATAAGAGAAACTCAATAATACTCGTATATGCATTGTTTGCTCCCACCTCTACCTGGCAAGTGCGCAGATATATGGCTGCAGCAGCAGTTCTTGCAACAAATTGCGTTCAACGTTTTCAGCGACGTGTCGCTTCCCTGACGTCATTAGATTGGCACAGCTGCTGATGCAGGAAATTCTGTGTATCTGTCGGATTCATGTTTCAGTTTTAGGCTCTTGTTGGCAAACAAGTTAGTCCCCAGATAGAGACTGTTCAGCTTTTCAGTTGACTCTCTTATACTAAAAACGTCGATCCAAACTTGTAGAACTTCATTTTGAGCTGATCGCTGATCGTTGTGGGGAAAGACTTCATGCTCTTTGGCTTCTTTGGTCGTCTGTTTTGTGCTCAAGATTCGCGTCATTATGCGCGCCAGTTTTTGGGCGCCATGCAGCCATAAAGTGTGTATGTATGTGAAGTTTGTTTGTATGAACAAACATCAGTAACTTTGAGTTTCAAAATTGAGAGAAATTTAAAATACTTACACTTAAACTCGACTTAACTGCAGATACACAATTTCCGAGTTATTTAGTTTTTTTTTTCACACAACTAGGTCCACTCTAATAACTTTGCTTCTGAACTTTCCTCGATTCACATAATCCGTGTACCGTACATACATATATACAAACATACAATATATACAAGTACTCTAGAATTTCTTGTTCGGTGCCTGCCTCTATTTCCAGCTTCCTCCATTTGCTCGCATTTTGTTTCACATTCAACAGAAATTCCAATGAACTACGGAACGACTGACCAGTCTCTGCCTCTGGCTGGCTGGCTGGTCACTTACTGCCTATGTTTTTACTTATGCTGCTCGACCGTCGCCCTTCGACGCCCCTACGACCGACCACGAGTTGTCTTGAGAGGCTTTTGTTTTTTCTGCTTTTTGATGATATTTTCATTTTACTATCGTTTGATGCCTGCTTTTTGTTTGGAATTATTGCGCGTCTGTTTTGTTTACGAATTTTTTCCACAGCACCGTCAATAATCTCGGCTACCTTTCGTGAGAAAATATCGTTTAGCGACGTCATTTATTGTTCGCGAGCAAATGTTTTGAGAAAATGATGTAAAACGATTAATCGACATCGGCATTTGACCTCAATTTGATAAGCCCCAATGTCCGATAGCTCACGATTTTTTCGAACAATTATATTCCACACGTAGTCGATATACCCGTACGTACATACATACATACATACATAGATGTGTGTACAACTGCCTAATAGAAATCAAATTGGGCACTAGAACGAAAAGAAAGAGCAAATGGAATTCACAACGAGGGGATGTTTTTTTTTATTGAACTGAAAAACTCTCCAAAACTACTTTGTGGATAACACATGAATCTCAAAACAAACGGAAGCAAACGGACAGGAAAAGCCACACTTGCAGTTTATTTGTTTATAATTTTGAATGAATGAATAACATCTGTGAATATAATCCATTGTAGGGGTCGGACAGTGCGCACTCAAGAACAAAAGCCATGCAAGTCACAAGAAAACAGTGTGGAAGTAAAGAAAATCGAAGTCATTTATCATTATTAACAATTTGTTTAAATTGCCATCCGACCCTACTAGGCAACCAGCAAGACAACGATACAAACACAGAAATACCCTCTTGAAGAATTGAAAAAAACTAACTTATGTCGTTATGTGTGTTTTCAATGTTGGATATTCAGGCTGAGTGAGAAAGAGAACGAATACTTACAAGTACACATATAGATTGGCAAAAAGTTAAGTGAAGCAAGACGTAAATGTGGCTCCAATTCTGTTTATGGAAATTGCAATTTCCTACAAGCCACAGATGTAGTTGCAAGTCTAAGCTAAGAACTGAATATTTTGCTTACAATCAGGGCAGGAAGTCGAAGGCAAACCCTAAACCAAACCATAGAAGCAATCAAACATAACCTGCTTCCCTTTTCTTTCTGTCACTGTTTAGTACCTAGAACAAATGTCAACAACAATTTTACACACAAATTTTTTTAATTTTTTTTTTGTGGCTTAGTTGAGCTCTCTGTTATGCCATTTGTGGTGCGTGTTTTATTTTGTGTGACTAAAATACTCTGTAATTAAATTATGACATTTCAAATAGGTACGAATTTATTTACACATTGCAATTGTAAATTTAATATTTGCTTCTAATACTCATATAGGAAGTGAACAAATGACTTACCTCACTGGCGCAAGCATTATACAATGTATTCAAAGCCAATCCAATGTAGTGTGTTGTTTTCTACTCCAGTTTTCGAAAACGCCGAGCCAAGCAGCAGCAGTAGTTAAAATGTTGTTGAGAATCAGCAAAAGTCCAACAACAGTCCGACTCAGCAAATTAAATGCTCAAGTAACAAAAAGCACTGGTTCGTGATGTTTTTGTCCCTGTTGATACTTTTGTTGTTGTTGTTGTTGGAGTTGTTGGTATTATATGCCCTGGCTTTAAGCGTAGTCAAAATTGGGTTTTATTAGAAACATTCTCCTTGTTGGGTTGTTTGTTGGTTCCTTTTTAGATGTTGTTTTTGTTGTTGTTGTTGTTGTTGTGTACGCGTTTTACACTTTGTTTACAGGATAATCGCTTGATTTATGACACTTTCTTTTTATATACGTTTTCTTCTGTATGTGTGCGTTTTGATGAAGGACCTCAGCACTGGCTGCTGCCGACGGACTCTTTCGCGTTGCCTTTGAAACCGTTGCCGTTGACTTTTATGTGGGGCTACACACGAAGGAAGCTACTGGGCTGGGGGTTGAGAACAAAAAGAATACATAAGACGTAAAATAAACGCGAGGGCCAAGTATGAACACATACTTTTACACACAAACACAAACACAGAAACACAAAAACACACACCGAGCAGCGAACGAGGGTTTTATGCACATCAGCTAAAATCAATACGGCGTAAAAATAAGAAAATTATGTTCGATTTTGATGTAGTAATCGCATATGGTCAAGGAAGTCGTTTAATAGGAATCCCGATTGGTTTGCTACTTTTGATATTTTCACGCCCCGTTTGCTGTTTGCACCAAAAATTACACACGCACCGATACACACAACACACAGTTTGCGGCAAGCACGTGACTCATTTTCGCATCTGGGCAATTTTGTCTTCAAATGCATTATATAATTACTATCACACTGAGTAATGTATTGTTAGAACGCTCACGAACCGATTTTGCAACTTTGCTGCTGTTTAGCAGAGAGCTCCCTAAAATCGAACAGAACCACAAGCACAGAATATCACAGAATAGCTCACAGCTGTACGACGCGACCACTCCGGTGCCAATTTAAATGAAATGCCTTCAACTTTGTGCGACAGCAGCCTGAACAGTTAGCTTAACGTTTCTGTTTCTGTTTCAGTTTCTGTTTCAGTTTTTGGCTCTGCGACGCAATGACGCTCTCTATTGGAAAATTTGCTCTGCTGACTGCACAACTTGGCTGAGCACCAGTTTTCCAGGCTCAAAAAGTGTGCTCCGTTTCCCGCAACAGACCAAAAACCAAAAACCAGCAAAGTTTGCTAGTATTACATTGGTAGTTATTTTTCTGTTCACTGTAGAAATGTTTAAGGGTATTGTATTATCTAAATTATGGGGCAATATATTTGGAAGGTCGGTTGACCAACTGATTTTATATACATGTAATGCCAAGTTTTTGGCGAAGTACGAAGACGTTGATTGCATTAAGATTTAAATTTGAAATAGTTCAAGTTATTTTAATATTGCATTTCCTAAGTTGAAATGCTAAACAGCTGATGCTGATTTCAAATGGTCTTGCATGGTCTTGCAACACACGTCATTAGGCGCTAAAAAAAATAGCGGGAAATATTCACTTGCGCAACTATACCAAACATCCTGCATGACAACTACCCCGCCCGCCCGCCCCTGTTTCTTATTTTCCCCACCTTCCATCGCAGCTAGAACTTGAGCACAGCTGCGTTCCAGTCATTCGAGCGAGCTATTGACGACGCCGACCTACTCTTTCGCTCAATGCTCTCCGTCTGATCCTTTGGGTTGCAGTCAAAAACTGGAATTTTTCTTACAGCATTGGGCTCTGGCACTGGTTATGACTCTGCTCTGCTGCTTTTCTCTAGCTCGACGGCCGCTGTTTTTTCTTTCTATATGGTTTTTTTCTTTTTCTTTTTGTAACCTGTGCATCCGCGCGGGTGTGGTCCTCTGACAGTGAGCGTGAAAATCACGAACTTCAGGGCTGCTACAAATTTAAGAATGACTCCTTGTTCGTTTTTTTTTTTCCTGAGAGAATTTAATAATTGATGTTTTTTTTATAACACACACATGTTCATTTATTGTACTAATTTTTAAACATTTTGGGGTGGATGCTATTTCTGCCTTTGTGTCATCACCACTTTCGCGAGAATTGAAATAATTTACGATTTTTCCATCTAATTTTCCTTTGCACACAAACAATACATGCATACGTATGCGTATGTATGTGTATGCGCAGACACATACACAAGAAAAGGCACAAACAGAAACACAGGCACATACACGTACACATACACAGATATGGTCACAGAAACCAGACACAAACAGCACTTACAACTTCACAGACAACTGAACGATGTGTTTCACAGTCCGCGTTCACGTACGCCGTAGCAGCACAACAATTGAGTACTAAATTTGCGCCGAGCTCAGCGTCAGGAATAAAGCACTAGCGCTGCGCGATGATTGCAGCCACCACAACTTCCGGAGAGCCAGAGCAACAGAGAGCGCAATAGACAGAGAGGATAGAGAGAGAGAGAGAGATGAAAACAACAGCGCGAGAGAGAAAGAGTAAGAGAACCTGCGCGGGAATCGCTAGCAGTCCCACAAACTCTCTTATACTTCTATTGTACTCAGATGCTCGTTTCGGTAGCCAGGCAGGCAACGTGGGCTCACCTTTACTTCGCTCGTCGGCGTCGGCTAACCTGTCCAGTCGAGTCGAGTCGGGTCGATGTATAGTGTTTATGTGTATGTATGTATGTATGCATGTGTGTCAGCCACTCGATAACCCTTTAGCATAGCCCTTGCTGCAGCGACAGCTTGTCGACGGTTGGCTTGTCGTTATTCTCGGCTCTCAGATCTTGACTTCATTGAATAATTATCTCAAGTTTGCCAGTTCACAGTTGTCTGGCCTTAGTAGCGGGCTAGCCCTTTGCTTTTGACCCAAAAACCAGTTTTATGTTTCATTCTGTACCAACTCGTTTCCCACTCATAGTTTGAAGTTTGTTTTAAAGCTAAGGCGCTAAGAAAACAGGCCGCAGAAACATCAACACACTCACTCACAGTTGGCCAGTGATGTGGAAATGTGTTAAAAAACCACACTCGAAAATATTTCACTTTTTTGTTGTGTTTCAACAAATATGAATACAAGATAATTGCGCTGTGTGTGTGTATCTGTTTGTTTCATTGGCAACATTTACGTTACCGTAAATAAATGGCTTTTTAATTGTTGAATGACAGGTGCCCTAAAGTGAAATGAAAGTATCAGCAACGATTGTTTGAACCCGCTGTAGATTTTTGCTACCTGTACCCGTAATGTAAACGCAATCTTTATGTCCAGATGAGGGCCTGCTTTTGTTTGTGCAATGTCATAAAGTTCTCACGGGTTGCCTTAAACTGACCTACGAAGTAATATTTCAATTAGCCAGGCCTATGAGCCGCTAAATCGCTGGCAGCTGCTAGAACTGAAACTGAAAACCCGGTTTGTTCGTCGTCAGTTATTTCCCTTGCAAGCAATGAGCATTATTATTAGGACCACTGGAAGGCAAGAGACTTGGCGCCTGCGCCTTCAAAGGTCGCCTCTCTTCGATGCACTCTACGAAAATCATGACTCTAATATATCCGTCGAACAATTTGGGGTAGCCACCTTACTCCAGCCAGCAGTTGACCAAAATGATTCGTTTTCGCTGAATTTCATTTGGTTTACATGTAGACGAAAGTTTGCTGCCAGTTCGCCAGTTCGCCATTCGCTGGAGGTGAGTCTGCTATGACTAAGCAAACTTATTTATGCTTGATTCAAGTGAATATATGTTGACTTGGCCTGCCTGATTTATGCATTATATTAGCGTGGATTTTAGCTGCAATAAATCTGCAAATTCGCCGACCCAACGTGCCATAAACCTATGCATGCTTAAAATAATTTACTTTTCGTGTTATTAGCCTGCAAGTGCAGGTTTGCCTAATATAACGGTCGTTATTTACCCATTTATTTATGTTTCGCTTACAGTGCTAATTTCGATCGAGTCCCTGTTTTTTTCAGGACCAGTTTATTTTCGATAGCAAATGGAAGTAATGCTGTTTTGCTTCTGAATGGAACAATTTGTCGGTATTTGCAGAATGCTCACGAGTTTGCGAGCTGTTGGTATAGTTAGTAATTACCTTGTCCTTTTTAATTGGACACGGCAACGGAACTAACAACAGGCAATGAGTAATTAATAGGCAACCCAACACCCACCAACACACATTCACATACATACATAGGTAACAGTTAAACCAGTAATCGAGCAGCGCATTGTCAATCAGAGGTCCTTGCTACCGGATCTGAAACTGGTTCGAAACTCTTAATAGGCGCACGCACACACAGGAAGACAGCAGGCGAATCTAACGTCTGGGATATTTATTGGTTGTCTTAGATTCAACTTAAAGCATTTAATAATATTCGTTACTTGGAAGGCCTGTGTCGATGCGCAAACATAAAAATTAAGGTGTTCATGTGACCATAAAAACAATAAAATATTTAACACAAATTTTAACTTAATGCTCCCCCGTCATAAAAATGTATGAGTGAAAAAATTGCTGCCTACTGTGCAGCATCGTTAAAAGCTTGCTTGTTGACACTGCTGGCGATTAAGGGGCAGAAGACGAAGGGAAGCTCTTGCCAATGCTGCCTCATTAAACCAAAATTACACAAAGGATAACGCGCAGCTTGACGGCGAGGCGACCGTGGCTACAAAGTGTTTTTGGGGGCCAAGTGTATGTTGTCATCCTCACCCCTTTGTGATTGGTCTGCTTTAAGGCACTTTGACGCTGTAGCTGTAGCTGTAGCTTTTAGCTCACGGGTAGGCATACAAATAAAAAATTATCAGTCAAGTCCAGAACGACTATGCGCAGGGACCACTGCATAGCTATTATATTTTATTTTTACTTTTTTTTCCGTCACGTTTGATGCCGTCCAGCCAGCAGAGTCTCAGCTCAGCAGCCCAGCAGCATCGTTATATTATTTTGTGTATGTATGTGTGTGTGTGTGTTTGTTTTTTTATTTGCTCAGCTCCTGTATACAAATGCTGGTAGTACCACAACCTCAACCTTCATCTCCTCCTTTTCCTTTTCCACCCCACCTTTCTCCGGACTTTTGGAACCTGCATCGTCATTGTCTTTTGACGCTGCGAGCGTTTCTCGCTGTATATGCATATATGTACGTGTGTGTATGTGCGTGTTTTACTTCCTGTTTCATCTCTGGCTGCTTCCTGCTTATTTCTTATGTGTATTTTTACTGACGCTGATTTTTATGTCTTTGCAGGATGTGATATTCCATTCAGTTCGGCTTACAGAATAACTAAACGTCGCGATGTCCCCTCTCTTTTAATACCACCCTCCCCCACCCCTACTTCTATAAACTTTAGCCCCAACTGAAAGCATAAATGCTAAACATATAAGACTTAGCACCTTGGCTCTCGATTATCAACGCAAGGTGAAATTATAAATTTATTTTAAATTATTTAAATTAATCTCTAAAAATATCTCCTAGTATTTTCGTTGGTTGCCTGCAATAATCGTTGGCAATGTTTAATTTTGATTTTATTTGCAATTTATCATTCTGCTCGAACTGCGTACTTCTAATAGTTGAGAAAACTTTATGCGGCATCTGAGCTCTGCAAAGTATGCTTCGAAAACCAAAGTGGCATAAGCAGCGCACGGGCATGTGGAAGTGTATTTGTGTGTGTGTATCCCTGGGCGTACACACGGAAATTTCAGCGATATTTTGCTAGTACACATAATTTGTATTCGCGCCTGCAGCGAGCTGCAGAGCTGTGCACTTAGCCGAATGGTGTTTAAAGCGTGTTGAGAAAAGTTTCTCTATCAAGCAACTCAATCATGGAGGTATTGGAAGCTGAGTTTTTTTTATAGTTGTTTTATGAGCTACATCAGTACGGTATCCATCGTGATGATGAAATAATAGTATACAAAACACAATACACACATAATTTCTCTTTGTATGACTCCGAAACGGATTCAATATTCATCATGTACTTCATTTGGCGTAATACAGAAACAAAGTACAAAAGGAAACCTCGAATATCCCTGTGGGGCGCATTTATTGTTAGTAAATGCTGTAAATATTATAGGTGTGCGAAAGCGCCACGAGAATCTCATTTAATTATTTAAAATATTATGCAATATTACTTTACATATAAGAGTTTTTTGCGTATCTACGTTCTGGTTGCATGGACAATGTAAATAGTTTAGTTTAACATTTTGTTTTTGCTTTTTTGCATTGTGTTGTTTATGTTTGTCAAACATATGTTGTTAAAAAATACATTTAAACGAGAAAGCGTTCACGTTTAAGATCACATACTTTCAATATATCAATGTTGCTACACTGCAGTGTGATAAATACTTTTTAACATTTTTAATTCCCGCAGCAATGTGCGCTCAATGGCAACAACAGAAACCCGCGGATGGGGTCTTATTCCCTTTGTGCCACATTTTCTAATTGTTAGTGTCGGTGTGTATGTGTGTGCTTGTGTGAGGGTGAGGGTTGACATGGGTGGTTTAATGGTGGAAGAACCTTAACTGTTGCTGCTGGCTCTTGGTATTAATACATAGATACATATATGTATACAATAGAAGGCATTCCTTATAGTGGTCAAACGCAAGTGTTTGGCATAGTTTAATGTTCGAATGGAAATGGGACAATAAAAATAACTGGCATTAAAACTACGAGTCATCTGGCAAAGCGAAGCAGCAGCGGAACAATAATACAAAGAAAAAGGCCCCCAGCATTTTAGTATTCTACATTTTTCGCTCTGTGGCACCTATTTCTACAGCGTTTGTGATCCTAGCTTCCCTTTCTACAAATTGATATATTTTACTCTTGGCTGTGCTGTTGACAGAGTTTTCTTTTTTCTCCTTTATCAGATTTACTGTAACTGCTGCAAATCTTCAGCTTAGCAGGTACATATACATATGTAATAAAAGGGAAAGGGGTGATGCTGGGGGTTGCTGACACCGTGAAACAAAAATGAGGTCAAACGAATTGATGTTCCAATTATTTTTCTTTAAAAACAATTTTGCAAAGTGGTTCGTTTTGTTGTCCTGCCGACTAAAATTTTTCCAAATAAATTTGAGAGAAAGCTACAAAAATTCTTAAACTTAAAGCGACTTGATGACTTAATCTTACTCTACAATGTTAAACAGTTACAACATAAAATGGTTTAAATATATACAGGCGGCTACTATTAATGGATTGTACTAAAAATACAACTGTTCTAATTTTTTGTACAAACACAAACCTCCCAACGAGTGTAAGAGTGTAGAGATCAGGTCAACGTTTGCGCCTGAATAAATGTTCATATACCAATAAGTGTGCGCATACTGTATAAGCTAAGTACATGGTTGGTTATTGATTTATGTTCTGCAGTACGTCAGAATACGTTGCCGATGCGCAAAAAACAACTTAAAGCGGACACACAAATCATTTTTACACAAGGCAACAGAAGCGCAAGTCACGGCATGAAATGTACGACAAGATTACATCCAAGCGAAGCAGACAATGGAGTAAGGACATCGAACGCGCCTATCAGTGTTAAGCCCTGAGGCAAAAAATTATAACAGCCGCATAGACTGACCAGATAATAATAAACTGAAATCCGGGATAGCGTGATGCAAATTCGCCGTGACATCAAATTTACGACAAGCAACGGAAACGGAAATGCATTTGCCATATGGATGGCCGCCAAGCCTTTTGGTATTTTTTGGGTCAAAATAACGGTGTTTTTGTCTAGGTGTGCATACATTTTACTGTATAATGGCTCCTATTCATACTAATTGACATGCTACAAAAGTATCAATGTGAAATCCCACTTTTGTTCTTACATTCTCTGTTTTCCCCACATATGAAAGCTGCCAAGTTTCTTGTTTTTATCTAACAGTTTTGTGTAAATTCAGTCACAGGGAAAATTGTTTCCTTTACTCTGCCTTTGTGCAGTTCAATTTCCGTATCCATGACCGGTTTACTCATTATGCGCTTTGAATTGTGCACACAGCTGCCTTCGCTGATTTGGATTAGACACAAAATCCTTAAACGTGTGTACGAAATAAATTTGTTGTTAAATATATCAAGAGTTTAAAATTTAATAAGTCAGCAAAACCAATATATCCGAGCTTTCCCACATTAACTAAACAGTAACTTGATGTGATTAGTAGTCCTTACCTTAGGTGTATTTTTTTCATATTTCTGATTTACACTGTCCGGCACCGCGATGCCTTATTAACTGAATATCATCTTTTAACATTCCCCAACACTTGCAGCTAAGGACCTTGGCAAAAGTCCAGCGTAGCCTACTTACTGTTGAAACTGTACGCGTTTGCGGTGCCAAAGCTGACCAAGTTCCAGTTTTTCTTAGCAGTCTGACGCTGCGGTTTTCAGCGTCTTTTGTGAGTTGACAAGAACCAAACAGAGGCCTCTGTCGAAGTTTTACGTTTTTCACATTTAAAGCCTGAGCAAACGAAAATGGCATTGAGACTCATTGATTTTGTGATTTCGTACTAACCCATCATTCTGAAAAGAGTATGACAATTTATTTGCTTCAACCATATCAATGCAGCTGTCCAAACTCTACCACACCCTACTCAAAGAACATGTTTTGCGGTTTCCGTGGTCACTGTAAAATTGCGTGTGTTTGGTCCATCCCACTTTTTTTTTCGTGATGTACTTAAAATCAAATGGGTGGTTGGATATTTTGATATTTTGTTTGCGTCCTCTCTGATTTCTTGGGTACAGCAAAATCGAATACAGAAACCGCAGTATGAAACTTCAAAATGCACTTTATTTACGACTTGGTGTATAGACACCGCGTTTACCAAAAACCGACAGTCGCGAGAGTAAGTTAATGAAAAACTCGAACTTATTTTGGGTTTCGGTTGGCTGAACAGAGTAGTGCGCGTACTTTGCTCAAGGGTTATGTGCTAACACAGTTGCGTAGTTTGTGAATTCACGCCGAACTTCTTAAAACTTTGCTCAATTTATTCTGTATATGGACGCATTAAATTCCGAGAAGTTTTGATTCCTCGCAATTGTCAAGGCAAGGACGTACTCTCGATTATTGCAATCCCCCAATAAATCAATCGACAGAGTAGTGCGACAGGCTTAAAGGGAAGCACCGAAAATAGTTAAATGAATCAAGAAGTTAAAGCAGAGTACAATTAACTGTATGTATGACTTAAGTTTGCTTATCTATTGTCAATGTATGTTTGTTTTATGGTAACTTAAATCAACATTTATATTCACTCGAGTCTTGTGAGAGTCAATGTATTTGCTTGCATACATAGCCGTACACAGTACAGGGCATCTTCTAGTCGTGCGCTTGAATAAAAGATTCTTTCTTGCTTATAATGCACTCGCTGATTGCGACAGAGACGGCCATCTATCTTTGTCAGCCAGTCAGCAAGTGCAAACCGACGACAAACTCCCCAGTGCTATAGCTGCTTCCAATGGCAGCTCAAAAATGATTTTTGTGCCACGACTGGCGTCAACTGTCACCGCTGCTTGTGTTGAAATCTGTGGAGCGTATAGAGAGATTGTGACAAATTGCAAAGCACCTGTGCTTAAACTCATATTTATCACCAAGCAATAGCATTCAAAAACGAACATTTAAGTTAGGCAACGATTTTCTTTTTTAAAGCCTAGCCTTGTTTTCAGACTGTTGAACAGTAGAAAACACAATAAAAGCAAAACTGTTTGCGGTTCAGATAAGCGCTTTTAACCCATCGACAGTAACATCAAAGGAAGGCAAGAGAAGACGAAACTCAAAAATAGCTGCATTAAAGCAAAATCAAGGGTGAAGTAAGGACGAAGGAGCCCCAACTTTTAATTTAATTTGGAGCGCTTTCTGGGCGAACAAGGGCGTCGTTCTGTAAGTTTTCAATTGTGTTAGTGTTGCTGCTTCTGTAGACTTACGTAGTGGCAATGATGTTGAGAGATCTGCTTCAATTTCATTTATTGGTCGCCACAATTTGATACAAATAATTCTATTATAGACGGAGCAAGAGACGCCGAGTGTCCACGCGTAGATACGAGGAGAAAGCAAAGCACACAGACAAAGCAATAAGACGGAAGCAAAAATTTAATAAAATTGAAATAGTATACAAAAAAATTATAATAAAGCAAACGGACCTTTTCTGGAGATATCAACAAAGTTGTTCAATCAAGCTGTAACAACTTCGCAAATCTTTAACTTTAACGCAAACAATATTATTTTACCAATATTGATTATGTTTTAGATATATAACATTAACATTTCTTTTACCGCCTGCAAATCTCTTTCTAACCTATCTACCTATTGAAATTAACATTATGGATTTCATAATATTAATATTACATCGCATATCAACCGATACTTTTAAATGCAGTATTGTTTTTCAATCCCTAACTTTAAAGCTGTAACACTTTAAAATCGGATCAGTTTTAACAAAGTTATGACAGTGGGAAGTTTGCTACTGACCATAAGTCAGTTTCTGGTTAAAGATTTTTGATATGCAAATTGGGAAAAAATGAGTTTCAGATATTGCTCAAAATTTAAATGCAGTATTGTTTAAGAGGCCAACCCACGAATTTTAAGGTATATATCGTTATAAATCAGAATTTGCAGCCTCTAGCTCTTATAGTCTCTGAGATCGGCGCGATTATTTAGACACACATACATTTGCACAAAGCCCCTATAACCCTTTTTAAGGGTTAATAGCATAAACAAAATTTGGCACAGTATTGAAACTGCACAACGTAGGTCATGACAGGGACAATAATTTGCAGATTTTTTACCATCGCTCGCCATGGCAGTCCTTGCCAGGCAAAACCCAAACATAGGACGCAAATGCGCTTGCATACATAAAAAGTTTTATACACACATACTATATATAGAAGTGAAAGTATTGGCAGTGCATTCTGGCATGCCCGCAGCATACAAATTTTGCCTTCATGAGCAACAGCCCCAGTCAAAGCAAAAAGAAAACAATATAATTTTCCATTGCCAAAAAAAAATGTTTATGCACTTTGCACTTGCCAGAAAATAGTGGTTCTGTTTAATGGAAGGCAGTAATTTTATGATCGAGCAGTGGAAGGTACACAAGATGTCTGACGGGCGGACTGCCTGAAGCGATTCTTTTCGAGCATGTTAAAGAATGTTGTTTTTGTATCCTTTTATGAGCGACACCGACACCGACTGCCTTTTAAAAGTGTAAGTTTTAACCCAAAATACATATTACCAATTTTTATTAAGCTTAAATTGTGCAACCTGAAACGACATCGCATTTGACACATTGTCAAGCTGTTGACTATGTATAGGTGTTCTTTTGGTTGGGCTTTTAACATTATTCAAAGAGATGACTGCGAGCTTAACTTGTTTGCCTGACGGTTAGTAAACTAGCTTAAACTAACCAGCAAGTCAATCATTTTATGAAATAAAGAATCAAAGCATAAGTAAATTTTTGTCAGGAAGACATCTTGATCAAAACTAACACAACCCCAAAAAGAGTTGATACATTTTCTGTAACTTTAAGCTATCAGAAATCGATAAGTTAAAGAGGAATATATATCAGCTTTGTAATACAAACGCAGACCACGAAAAAAAACCCAAAGCATATTACACATTTGTGACTTTGGATGTCTGTGTAAGTCACTACCCGAGATAAACCTACACAGAAACACAGCCTAACAGAGTCTAAAGAAGGGCCAGAGGGAGTAGCATCCTTGGCAATCCAGTTTCAGTCCTTCATTCCGTCCACCAGTCAAGCCAGTTACAAGCTAGCAGGCAAAAGAAGGCGAAACCTAAAAGCATGTCGATATTAGGCAAGATAAATTGAAAATGAATTGCGAAATAGAGTATGTAGGGCTGTCGAAACGAAGAAGAAGAAGTCGTCCGTGCCAAGGAGATTAGGACTAAAATTCTATTGGGCCGACTGCCTTAAAGAAATAAACAAACAAGAAGGGGCAGCATAGTAGAAAGCCAAGTCAATGGCAGTAAGTCAGTCGCGGTAAAGGCATCAAGAGAATTGAATGAAGCGGAAACGGAAACGGAAACCAGCTAATGAATAAAGCACAACGAACCAAATGAACGACCGTGCTTCGATGTCTCACCGACTTTTCCAAGCAAAATGCCCAAAACCGAAGTAAAACAGCACACTTTACTGACTTGGGAAGGTGACCGTGGGTTTTCTCTCACAAAAGCTCCAGAAAACGTTGACTAACTAAACGACCCTCTCAGTATATATGCATTAAAATGGTTGCAATAATCAAAAATAAAGTTAGGAAGTTATTTGAGTAATTTTTTTATTGCGAAATTAAAATTAGTGCATAAATGAAATGAATATATTTTGGGGATTTAAAGTTTATGGTAAGTTATTTATCAACGGAAACGCAGTGGGAGTAAAAGCTGAAATCTGGCTAGTGCCGATCAAATGCACAAACTTAAGAAAAATGTTCAAACAAACAAGCAACAGCCTCGGCAGAGGGTCAAAATGGGAAAATGTAGGTGGAGTAGAAGAAGGCCATCGATTTTGGGGACTATTGTATGGAATTGACGTTGATAATACTGCTGCTGGGTGTTTGGGTGTCTAAAGCGCACGCTACGCAAAGTGTCAATAACAATTTACACTTGATATGATATCTCAATATTGTCGAACGTCAAAAGCAGCGTCAATAGCAGCAGCAGCAGCAGCAGCGACATCAACGGCCAAGTCACTGTGGCCTGACCCTCAGGCATGCTGTATGGTGAGCAGTATGGGTTATGGGCTGGACACTGATGGCAGCAGGACAATGCTAACCATGATGAGGAGCTAGAACTGAATGCTGAATAATGAGGGCAGAGCTGATGCGATTACCGTTGCTGTTTTGTTTATTTACTCGTTACTGTTGCCATGACACCGGAAGAACAGCCAAAACCGAATCAGTGACGTCAGCCAAAAGGCGAGACTATCTCAAGTGGCAGTCAAATTATTATAGCTAGCCTGTGCCTAAGATGAACTCCTGTAAACATAAGGGCATGGTAAACAAGTCAAATGGTAAACAGACAAAATCAGACCCGGATGAGTGAGACAACTGAAGCGTTAAACACAAAGCATTTGCATGTCGTAAAGGAATCAAGATGACAAGCTATATGTAAACCTCTTGGTCATTTCAGTTTTCGTTACGAGAACACATGAAAATATTAAAAAGGACTCAAATTTTTTCAATGTTACGAACAGAAATTTTAGTTGGTCTAAATTTTGGCTGTATAAAAAACTGTGGTAGTTTTTGATGAATTTCAAGCAACAATACAATATTTCTTGCTTTCAAAACATATTTGCAAACCAAAAGGAAAATTCAAACTAGTCATTGCTTTCCAATGGATACCGGATATTTTTCACGACACTTCATCGATTCGCGTGAAAAATTGACGAAATTATTTGAAAAGCGATGAGCTTTTCGCTAAAATGCTGAAGTGTGGGGGTGGGAGACAGGATGCTATTCAAATTAGTGAACAGAAAATGTTGGCTGGCGACACTTGGCATATTTGCCTGATGCTTAACCGAGTTGGCACACACGCACAACACCCATCCCCATCCTCATCCCCATCTAGATCGAGAGCTGATCTGTGCAGTGTAGTTAGTGGCAGATATATTGGCATTGCGGAATCGCTCAAGTGCTCTACAATGGCACTTGTTCAGACAATGTTAAATGCGCGCTCTTTGGCACTGCCTGTCAACTCAGCTCAAGTGGCCCTGTCCCGCCCATCTCAACCACGCCTTCGTTGCCACCCTGTTCCAAGCAAGGCCTGGGAATACGCCAAAGCAGAGCAAGTGCACTTGTCACAATCATTGACATCAATGCGTCGCAGCTGGCTTTTTAGCTGGCGCGCTCCTTTGGGGCATGGGCTAGTAAATGCAGAGAGCCAGTTACCCCAAGCTCTTAAAAATAATGTAAATAACCGCATCCCTACCCTAATCCAAATAAAGAAGTCCCAAAATAGATGTGTTTTATATTAAAAGCTATCATATTTGTTGAGTACTAGTACTAAGGGCATATGTATGAGCGTGAACATAAAACTTAAAATTTCTGCAATTGTTAGCAGCCGTGTTGCAATGAATTCAGCAATAGGCTTGGAGATAATATTTGCTATACTTCGTTATGCTCTTGCAATTTAACTTGTTATTTTTCGTAGGAGCTTGTGGCTCTGACATAGCCGGCCCACGTTTGCTGAGGATGACGCATTAGACAAGAGAACGAAGTCGCAATAAAAGTCACTCACCAGGCACTGTGAAACTGTCTCAATTCCTCGTTGTCCAGTTTTGTAAGCTTTAGTCCATGTCTTTTCAAAATTGAATATACCTGCTGATTTATGTATTGTGGACACCGATTACTGCAATTAAAGCTTTCCAAATAGCCTGCCAGCGTACTCGTAAGCATTTTCCCCAACAGCTGCTCGGGACAAGGACTATTTGAAGTGTGTGGATTCACATAGTGCATTATCCTTGACACCGTACGCTCGTAGTCAAAAGGTAACCCGGTTAGGCGATCTTTACGAAATAATCTGGGGACCGGTATCTTTGACCTAGGCTTCGTCCGCACGACTGTTTTGCGCCACACGCGCTGATATGATGGCATTTCTTGGCGTTTTACAGAAAAGTTAAAGTTTCGGTGGTGCATCCGTTTCTTGTTTTTTGGGGGAAGCGCTTTACTTTTCCTTAAGATAACTATAGGTTTTTTTAAAGCCATGCCCAGAATAATTTAAATACTTTAAATTTTGTCCTCTTTGAATTTTATAGAAAAATAAAGTGGATGTTTATACTTTAAAAAAATAAATATAGTTTGACGTTTGTGGCAATGATTGCCTAATTTACTTGGTTGGTTACAAAGCTTTTAGTATAAAGTGTCGACAAACAATTGAGCAGTGTTCAAGACTATCGAACAATTACTCAATAATTTAACTTGAATGGAATTTAATAGAGTAAACACACACGCAAAGGCATATTAAAGTATGTATGTATACATAAATAGAAAACAAGTTACAAGTTGATGTGGCCACAGACAGTTTAACTTTTGAAACAATGTCAAATGCAATAAACGCTTGCTGTGCAAATGACACTAACACAAACGAACAGCTTGCTAACAGCACTTGCATTTGCACTTATGTTGTATGTATGTCTTCCTATGTGCCTCTATGGGCGCATTATTGCATTCAAACAAACAATAGCAATTGCAATTACTTGTACTTGTGAGAATGTTTGTAAATAAACGTATCTGTGAGCCATGTAGCTCAGTTTACATACATACAAGTATGGGCATTCAAAGTCAGTGATTTTGAAATACGACTACACTAACAAACACATATGAAACACAATGTGTTGCAATGGAATCTGCAGTTATAGAACATATAATTAATCATCAAAGAACAAGCCAAGCAGAAACAGCGTGATGCTAACGAACAACTAACTTGTTACCTACCAACTCGTGTCGGGGCATGCCCCAAAACAATTGCAGTAGTGCAAATATTGTTGCAACTCTACATCGAAAAGGGGAAAGCATGCACCAAACATAACTTATGCAGCCTGTTCAAAAATTCGTTTGGCATTTTTATTAATATTAAAGCCGAAAACATACCTTCGATAAAAAAAAAACTCTATAAAACAACTTTTATCAATATCTCTGTACATATTTTCTTACTTATGAACATAAAAAAATTCGGATTTAATTTTGCTTCATGTAATGCATGTGCCTAGGGTATTGAAAGTTCGAGCATAAGTACGAGCTCGCGAAGAAAACCTCAGCGTCTTCTGCGAAGCCAATGAAATGACTTTACACCTTTTTGTGTGTTTGTGGGTAAACAGTAAGAAAAAGAACGGTATGGATCAAATATAGATTTATGTGCTTTATGTCAAAATAAATGGATTTTGCATGTTTCCATAGAGCACAAGGGGGCCAATGTAAAAACGATTGTAATGCCGAGATGACAACAACAATGACTACAAACAGTGACAATAATGAAAATATAACGAGGCATTAAAATGTCATTTCATACCTATACAAGTAAGTTCATAAACGTGCGACAAACAAACTCTGTATGTGTTTCTATGGCAAGCTGGGGGAGGGGAACGCTGGTAGGAATAATGTGGAAATAAGCTGACTAAATCGTGATAAAAATCATGTAAGAAGTACAAAAAATGAAATTGCTTTAAAGAATATTTTAATTAAAGGGCCACTAACAGATTACGTGAAAGTAGTTATCAAGGTGAAATGGTTGTTTGAACGCGCTTGAGCTTTTCAAGAATTCATAGCCTACTTTTTAGCGTGTAATGGCCAAGGTCGAACACTATCGCTATCGTATATGCTGCCGTTATCATAAGGTAATTTTAATCACGATGGTTAAGTTCGTCTTAGCTTTTTTTTTAATATTATTGCTTTTTATGCTAAACTGTTTTATTCAGTCACCACGCCTTCTGCATTAGTGTGATTGCGTTCAAGAGACTTTAAGTCACGGCAAGAAAGAGTTAAGCGACATAGCTAGCGTGTATGCAGTTTATTCGACTTCTCACTTACAATTTTTGGCACAGACGGCCCAAGCCAAAATGTCCTGGGTATACATTAAAGTGTATCTGCAACTTACAATCGGAAAGGGTGTCTTGGAAAGCCACACGAGCAAGGCCTTTACATTTCCTCTCTTATGTGAAGTACATGCTAGTGCAGCAGCAGCTAGCAGCCACTGGCGTAACCGCAAAGCCAATTTGAGAGCCGGAGCGATTCGATTTAATGGAAAATCGACCGCAAAAACAGAAACAACTTGAGCGATTTAGAAATTGGAACTTCGCTGACCACTTAATGGGGCGATAGGACGATGCAGCGAAGACCCAGTTAAAAGTTGAAACGCTTTTAGTACACTTTTACTACGCTGACAAACGGATCGAGAGATGTATAGTATAGCGCATTATGGTGGCTCAAAGCAAGCAATTAGGAGGCTTAACCACAGTCTTTGCTGACTGAAGCTGAATAACATGGATGGTATTTAAGCTTGTGAATTGACTGAGAGGTTCATATTGAACAAGCACAACTATTCTTAAAATTTTTTTTTTTTTTATAGGTAGGTGTTTTATTTTATCTTTCAAACACTTTAAAGCCCATTAAGCCGCGACTTGTCGTCGGAGCTATCAAAAAAAACCTGTTGCCAATTAGGCAACGCGGAAAGTGCACAAATAAGCTACCACAAGAAGTTTTCGGCGAGTTTGCCTGTTCCTGGCTCAGCGATTTCCTGCAAACTAATTCAAGTGTTCCGTGAAATGATTCGAAAATTTACGTTCAATTTTCAAGACCATTGCACATTGCCGAGCGTAGCCATGGTGCATTAGAGAACCAAATGTAAAGATGAGTCAATGGTTTCTTTTACTGCAAAAAGTTGTGTCTTCAAAACACAGCTGCAACTTTCCGTTATTAAAATTTCTCAATTTGCTCACAGGGCAAGTTCAACGACTCCACGAGGCAGCTTATAGGATAGTTAGGCTGAAAGAATTAAAAAAAAAAAAAAAAAAACTCAACTACTTTTAGGCAAAATATTATAGGTCCAAATATGTAAGCATGATGAGCAAGCGATATTTAAAAATAAATTGCTGCTACAGGTGTAGCAACATGATGCTGATTCATTAATATGACATAACAAGTTTGCAAAATTTAAGTTGTCTCTTTGCTGTTTCTGCCCTGTGATTGGCCTAGTCACACTTGGAATACGGTTACAAAAAGGACATTGGCAGTATCCTGATCGATTTTGTGTAGAGACGGCGGCAGTCCTTTGTGTGCATGATGGCATAAAAACAGGCAAGAGAAGAATACAATTTTCAATGGAATATAATAAGCAGTGTCTACTCCTAATATTACGGCATTTTTCATCATTGTTGGCACGGCGCTAGGGGCAGGACTTGCGCAAGCTACAAGGCAATCAAGATTTGTTGTCGGATGCACGATGCAGCGTATGTCTGGCATGGGAAGTCTGTGTGAAGAGCAGGCAGGTCATGGGAGCTTACTTTAAAAAGCATGCAATTAGACTAGCAGTCTCTGTCCTCTATGGGAGTACTTATAGGACTATCCCCTAGACCCTCAGTCCACATCACATTGTCGCTGAGACAGCAACTCTAACTGCAACAGCAACTGCAACAACACCAGCAACTTGTCCGCTTGCACTTGCCATAATTATTCACAACTTTTGCGTAATGAGTGTGTCGCAGTGAAGCCACCAACAAGAAGCGCTCAAATTGTGCCGACCCTGTCCCTTTGCACTGGCGTAGCTCATTAAATATTTAATAGCGAAATTAAAAGAGTATGCAAACTGTGCGCAAAATGGCCTGACATGGCTTGCCACACGGAAAGCCACAAAATTTGCAGTTGCAGCCAAAAGCTGCTATGTAGAAGCATGACACGACCGGCAAGAATTTAAAGAGACGACTACTGCATTTATTCAGACAATTGTTTATTAAAATTACTTTTAGAACTTGTTAATTGCATAATATAGTTTCATTATCATGACAAACACGTTAACACGCTGAATGCTGGCCAACAGCAGCGGCTTCCTTTTCACCCAGTGTTTAGTCTAGTTGACAACATCGACTGAACGCGAAATAAACTTCCACAACTTGCTTTTATTGATCGCTTGCGGTTGTGCACAATTTAGATCAAGGATATCGATATGGCTGCAAGTTCATGCCAAAACATTTTGTCAATGCTAAAGAACATTTATGCCCATTTTCATTTTGGCGGGCCGACAACTCAGAGCGTCTCATGAAAACTCGATAGGCAAAGTGGAAAATAATGCGGCACGGAAGGCAGTGGCAGCGTTACATTGTTGTTGTCGTTAGCACGGGGTTACAACAAAATTAAATTATATTCAAGTGAATTTATCAGCATGCCATAAGCGATACTGTGTACCTCCCGGAAATTGCTAAATATATTTTCTTTCGGAATTGAGTCTTTTTGAGGCAGACATTAGATCCGCCTCGGCACTTATGTTTGTGTTATTAACGACATAATTAAACAATAAAATGTTTGCGCGTATCGATATGCAATTGGCCTATAATTTTTACAGCATTTTATTTCCAATAAATTTGGATGTGATTATAGGCTATCAAATTATAAATTAGTGTAATGAGAAATCCATCGTATGTATGTTTATATTAAAATAATTATATATATGGTCAGTATCTACTCCGCAAATGTACAATAGTTAAATCTCCAGATTCCTCACCAGCCACAAAGAAGTCAAGTCCCATTTTTCTAAAATATTTTATAGGCACATACCTACCAATTACCCCCATAACGCGTAACGTCCTCACACAAAGCATAAGAGCACGCTGAACAACTGATTTCTTTACACTCAGAAAAATAAGTAGTGCATATAAGAAAATTCGTGGCAAATTCAACTATTCTTGGGTATGATTTGGCATTAATTACAAAAGTCCCTGACCAAAGTTGTTTGTGTCTACTAAAATCACTCAATACAACAATTCTTTTGTGTGAATGGCAAATAAATATTTATCCAATCATTCTCCTTTTTATACATAAATTTACTAATTGTAAGTGGAAATATTATTATTATTTTGAATATAAAAATTTCTCGTGTTTATAAGCACTTAATTTAAATACACTCGTTCCTTGCACTTTTAATAAAAACCAACATTTTTTTATTGTTTATTTTTCAGTCAAAATTTTTATATATTGTATACTTGCATATTAATTTTGTAATAAAAAGTTTAATGCACAGAAGATAGCGTCTTAGACCCTATAAAGTATATTTATACATGTCCGTCTGTCTGTAATTTCGTCTGCACGTTGATATGCAAGCTAGTCGCTCAGTTTTAAAACTAGCGAGGTGAAACTTTGGGCAATGTCTTATTTTAGTTGAAGTTAGGTTGTATGTCAAAATCGGCCAGATCGGACAACTAAATCAAATAGCTGCCGTACAAATACAAGACATTTGATATTTCTAATAGTTTCCTTACTTGTTATAGTTGATTTTCGTGTTGTTTTTGTTTTGAGTGTACACATTGCCATCGATGGCACAGAGGTATTGATTCTGCAACCTCTAAGACAGGTCAGACCATTGCCAAAGCGGTAGTTGTCTGATTAATTAGGGCATTCATTTCCCTAAATTACTTCAATACATTAGGGAGATCGAAGCCATTTGTTAAAATTAATCTGTGGGCCGATGGAAATGAATTCGCTTAGCGTACAAATGAAGTATCTAAGCTTCATGAGCCGCCATTATTTTCGTATACGAATATTATGTTTAAAATATATATGCCAACAAATAGCTGTTGCTGATTGGCTATCCATACCTTTACATGTATCTACAACTTAATTGAATTGTGCCAACTGCATAGCATCTTAGTGCCAATTAACACGTTTGTGTTTTAATCTTGATTTTTTATTCGTAGACTTGTATGGCAGTACACGGACACAACTCTCTACATTAACGTACATAACATAAGCTTTACTTTCAACTAACAATTAATGCCATATAATAAAAAATGCACAATGTGCTCTCAGCACCCTCTGAAGCAAAACGTTCACCGTTGTCTCGTCTTCTTAGTCCCTATCCCTGCCATTGTCCCTGCTGGTGTCATCAGCTTAAAGTTTCTAGGTAATGGTGGGCTTCACCCAAGACAAGTAGAGAACCCAGCTTTTCATTTTTATGTGTTGCTGTACAAGCAATTGATGGGTGCAGAGACCGACGCAGAGTGACGACAATGAGGGAGGGGAGGGGTGGGGCGATGCTACTACTGCGTGGGCGGTATTAATAATTGAAATATTCACTAACAGAAAGTTGAAGACGTTAATGGCGCTCGTCAGGCCAAAGGGATGAAACAGCCGCTGGCGCTGGTGTTTCTCCTTCAGCTTTAGCGTCTGTCTGCCTTTGCTGCTGGTTATGCTACACTTTTGACTTCGTGCTGGATTGAGGTTTACTTTGCCGAGAGGCTAATGCATAAACCATGCACAGACATCAACGAGCATCTTACATGAAGTGGCAGTGCTGTGTCCTAGTCCTGATCCCTGTTCATGTCGTAGACTGGGCCTTGCCTTGCCCCACCCCAGCCGCATATTTCTAGCTCATTATGGGGCAACGGCTTTGACAACCGACCACCGCATCGTCTACTACAGAGCTGACAACGCCTTAGAGCAATGCCCATTTTGTTTAACTTGTCTTTTTGCGATGCTGTTTCCTGTTTTCCTGTTTTCCTGTTTCCCATCTTCCTTCTACTATTTCCTCCCACTCGCTTTCTCAAGTTTTTTCGCTTTGCGATTGCAAATGACGAAACCTTATTCCCAAAACGCTGGCGTGCGTAATGAGCTCTTGCTGGAGGTTCAACTTTTACACGTTTTGTAATTATACTCTGAGACACCGAAGGTAAAGAATATTGTGTTTTTGTGCAATGTCCGTCTGTCTGTAGATGCACCTCAAGGTGGAAATCAATCAAACAAACTTCTTTTAATAGATTTAGTCACAGAATCTGGTGGGAATGTGACTTTCCCCAAAGATCTATATCCATACTGTCCTTTGCAAACAAATTATTTACTACATGCTACAGGGTATTTCGCAGTCGGTTGAGCCCGACTGCAACGTTTTCACTTCTTTTAAAATAATTTCGGTGCTTTCTCAGGATACGTTTGTGTATATGTATATGTATGCATCAGTGGGATTGTGAATACATACATAAACATACAAAACATACATTTTAAGCTCGTGCCGGCTCTGCGGCCGCTCTGTGGTCCCACTGGCAGTCACTTCCACTCCCGACGCACTGCCTGCAGCTAGCGACAGGCTGTTACTTGCTCACACAAATATTCCCGTAGCAGTCATTTGCGTTTATTATCACAAGGCGTTGACTGCTTTTGCTCACTTTGGCTGCTTCTGCTATTGAAGCGAGGGACAAACCATAAAGTGTGCTTTATTTGCATGTTCGTATTGAACATAAAGCAGAATTATTCGATTTCGTGCATATGAAGCTTTAAAGCAATATGCTTCAACTCTAATGTTGTAGCGTTGGAGAGTGTGTGTGTGTGCGCCTGCTTGAAACTGTAACCGCAATCGCCGAAAGGAAATAAATGTGCGACTTTGTAATGAAACAGGCATTTATGGTGCCATTAAACAAACCAAGCACGAATACTTCTAACTCATCCTAAGACAAGCATGTTTTTAACTGTAGATACATGTGTGTACGTTTCCGTTGGTACTTATGGTGCGTATGGCTCTAACTGTTAAGTATTCGGGCACTCACGCCAATATCTATGATTACATAGAAACAATTTGAGCGCCCTAGCTAACACTAAACTAGAGATACACAAAAAGATAGAGTAGGAACCATCCATTGTAACATGCACGTCAAGGACGAAATCTTTTAGCGGTTCAATCGGTCAAGTTTTTTTTTTGTTTGTTCTTAACTACAGCTAACCGAACAACATTTGCATATTTAACAGTAAATCTTATAGTTCCCAAGTATTCATTTCTGTCGTGTTGCTATTTAAGCTTAATACACGCAAAAATTGTATGCATTTATTGCATATGTATGTAGTTATATGGGGATCAAAAATTTAAAAAATTAAAAAAAAAAATACGCACATTTCAATAAGAACGGCAACAACAAGAAAACCAAAAGCACCGTAGCTCAAACGTCTGTACACCAATGAGGCAACAGCGACATTAGCACTCGCACACCAACAAAAAACAAGTAAGAAGGCTCTAGTCGAGATAGTCGACTAGGAGATACCACGAACCCTATACTTAACGCTTACAGTCATTGACTGTATGCATCTGTGACTAAACTTCAATCTTCGATATCTCTGGTGTTTCTCAACCGATTTCAGAAAAGTTCTATCGTTACCCATTATTTCAACCCCCATTTTTAAATTTTTCAAATTCGAGAATTTTTTGTAATCGATTACATGTGTATATCGGAAACGGAAATAGTTATCGAAAATCGGAAACAAGCTTTTACTGCATAGGACTTAGATGAACTTATGTGCAAGTCTGAAGTCTCTAGTTCTTATAATCTCTGAGATCGACGAGTTCATACAGACAGACAGACAGACAGACGGACGGACGGACAGACGGACATGGCTATATCGACTCGGTTGTTGATGCTGATCAAGAATATATATATACTTTATAGGGTCGGAGTTCCTTCCTTCTGCCTGTTACATACTTTTGCACAAAAACATTAAACCCCTTTTACCCATTTCATGGGTTCGGGGTATAAAAATACAAAAGGCAAAATGACTCCCTTAGGAGTGCAGGATGCTCCAAACAAAATTGCCACGAGCAGATGGCTGCGGTATGATGTGGACAGAGGTGGGTCGAGACGTTGCCAAATGATGAAAAGTAAGAAATGAAATGTCGCATATTAAAGTTGCCTTTGCGCCGAGACAACGTCAAAGTCAACGTCAACGTCGGGCCCGAAAGCCGAAGGGATACCGGAGTTGAAGCAGAGTCTAAGCGAAGTAGAAGCTATGGAGTACGAGAGAGAGAGGTATAAAGGCTAAATTATTTTAAAGTGCTTTGCGGTTATTTGGCTACGTTTGTTACTGCTCTTTTACCATGACACTTATGAAGATTTGAAACACACGACATGTATTTCGTGTAGTATGTATTTACATATTTGAGTGGAATATTTGTTTGTGCTCTTGCTCCTGCAAGTCCCTTTTTTTTATGTTTGCAAGCCGCGAAGCTTTACTTTTGCTAAGGCACATTTTACGGGTAAACAGTGTTAATGAAGTCGCATTAATTTGAGTGCATTACACAGGACTACAATAGCAAAGCTGCCACCATCTGTTGTTAAACATGGAGTCTAAAGAAGTGCAAAGAAGAGATGGAAAGCACAGCAAGGAAACAGTATTTTGAGTAAGCTGCGACAGGGGCCAAAAAGGCAAACAGCAACAAACACGCACACACACACAGACACATACATACATTTATCTGCACATGCTCGCCACAGCAAAGACAATGGCAATACAAACATTTAGTCACAGGGAAAAATGGCTAAATGGCATGCTGGGGATGGGTTGGAGGAAGAAGAAGAGCTTTAGTCGCCACACAGCTAAAGAGTTTGAAAGCGGAATCGTCGTCGTCGTCGTCGTCGTCGTCGCTGGCCTCCTGCAGCGACGCGTCGTAAAACGGTGTTGGCTACATGAAAATCTTGTCATATTTTTCTTGTTTACTGTCAACATCTTTGTACTTCAAGTCCCATTATGTTAATTATGATGAAGTAAACAGGACACAGTTGTTATTTATTATAATTACCAGCAGTCAAGCGTCGAGTTGAAGACAATGCCAGAAGACACAAGGCGCCAGCCAACGCAAAATGAATTTGTTGCGAGCCCTAACCCATCTACCCAGCAAGGAACCAGCTAAGAAAAATGACAGCGAAGGGGGTAAGGCTGGCGAGTAATTGACCGGGCTGGGAGGACGGTTATTAAGTTTGTGGACCTTCTTTATGCTCGTCAAGCCTTTGCATTTTACTAATTCAATTAAATTGTTATAGTTAAAACTTGTCTATCCAGCCCAATTTTCACAGTTGAATGATGCACTCCGAAAATTGCAAAAATCATAATATTTTCTCATTTACATATGTATGTTAGAACGTACGCATACTCTGGAATATTCTGAGAGCAGAGAAGACAAGTATCTTCCTTACGCATTAACAGTTTGGACGTATGATGAGTTTTATTGAAACTTTGTCTTTTGTCTTAGAGAGAAAGCGAATTTAATGGAAATTCCTAGCATACTTTCCTGCATTGTTCAGGACACAGAACAAACAAAAACAATCAATAGAAATTGGTATGCAAACAGCCTTTGTATGCGAGTCTAGGCTTATTTGCTCAAGAAAGTAAAAGCAAAGAAAACGAAATGCCACACACACACGCACATACACAAAAGAAGGGTTTTTGTAGCTGACAGAAGAAGCAGCACAATTTTTTCAAGCTTGCATTTAATTTTTGCAAGTGGTGGCCAACACGTCTGGTCTACCCGTTTCTTTGTTTGCTCCACCCAAATGCATTTTTAATAATGCAACGAACGCTGTGCTGTCCAAAAACAATGACATTAATTAGCCGCCCTTTGTGAGGGCCGAACAAAAAGCAAAATGCAGCTGAGCTTTCTGTTTTCCTTCTTCCAATTGCGCTGCCACTCTTTTATCCTTATTGTGTTGCTGTGTGTTCCGTCCATTTCTTTTATGTGCACCGACAGCGGAAAAATTCATTACACGTTTTCACAGCGTGCAAATTGTTCAGAACAAAGAGCATACAAATATTTAGATGGTGCATAAAAATACCAACAAAGTAACACAAGCGAATGAATGTGAAGGAAAGCAATTAAGCGGCCCATTAGACAATGCAAAGATGTGTGTGTGTGTGTGTGTGTGTGTGGGCAATTGCGGCAGAAAATAAATGGCAATGCCTATACCTGAAGTAAACATTTAAAATAAACTTTTAGTTTTTGTTTAGTTAACTGCAAAACCAAACATTTGCAGCCCTGCGACTGCCTGAGCTCACTGCCGTTTTTTATCTCTTTCTATTCACTTGCTAAGCAACATTTTGATGGCTGCGGTTATGCACTCACTGAATTCGGCGACTTATGGCTTGAAGGCATGATTTCAACACACAAAACTCTTTAATAATTCGCAAATGCAACTGCAGAACGCTAAAATACAAATATGTGGTATGAAAACGTATAAATATATGTATTTTGTGGCTAGTAGTTTGTGTGAGCGTTATTTTGGTTTTGTTATGTACATGTTCGAATGTATGTATAAGCAATATGTTAACAAACCAATAGGAAATCTTTTGTTAACTTTTTGACTGGAATCCTTGCTGTCGATTTTGTTTTCGTAGCAAACCACTCATTATGTAACCTCTTTAAATGGCTTTCAGCCAAAATGTCATTGCCCGTGAGCTGTGCATTAAAACTGATTTTGTATTTCAACATTTGTTGTACCTAACGCAGTAAAGTGTGCTACACTTTTTTCACATTCTCTCGTCCCTCAACTCGATGCAACCACATAAATCCGACGTTAACTCAACTGAGCTTTAATTTTTTTTTTAATGTTCAAACAGCCGTTTTAATACCCTGTACCAGGTCTAAAAATGAGAATGCAAATGCATGAAGCTTCAACGGTGCAGTCTATTCAACAACATTCGTCTGTCACGCAGTCTGCATTATTCAGACCTTTAACTCACGAGCTTTTTCTTACACACATGTTAGAGCACTTTTCATGTGTGTGTATGTGTGTGTATAAATGTATGTTGGGTTGAGTATAGGATATTCTAATCGTGCATTTACGACTGCAGCTTGTGTGCACATTTAAATACAAACTCTGTGCTGCGCTTTGCAGCTGTGAAAGGACGTCTAAGTGTGGATATGTATGTGGTCGTATGTGGTCCATGTGGAGCGGCATTTTATGCCTACTAGGCTTACGCTTAACTTATTGCCGCGGCAACTACAGCTAAAGTTTAGCAAGTTTACTACAAGATCCATAATTGCAGTTTGAGTGCTGCAGCATATTTTTTTATAGCTCTTTCTCAGGAAAGCCAATACAAATAGCATACCATTTGCTTTAAGATTAGTTGGGTTCTTTTATCACTAACATTTTTGCAAGACCCTTTTTGGTCCTTAGGCAAAGATGAAATACTTACACGCATGCCCAAGCCACCAGTTGCACGATGAATGGAAGCAATCAAGCTAATTTATTTTAAAACTTTCTACTTGACTTTCAGACTTGCGCAACTTTACAATATTTAATATTTTTTTTTGCACCCAAGTATCCTAACATCGTGACAGTTTGTGGGCTTGCGGCGATAATTCTCAGCAGAAATGCTTTAATGAAAATCACACCAAATAAGTTGCTGTAGTATAAGAAAATTTCCTTTTACTGCTTACATCCCCTATCAAGGACATTGCCTCAGATACACATACAACGTATGTATATGTTTGTGCGCACCTACATATGCACACCTGAGCAGCGGACGCATTAAACTGAAGCAAGCGTGCAATACGGTCATGTCAAGTTTTTTGGCTTGGAGAAATTCATATATAAAATAAATTTATAACAAAAACGTGATGTGCTTATTGATGGATAGCCAATGACAACTGAGGTCAGGGGATTTCGGCTCAGACAAATGAAATTTTTTTATCTTCTTATTATGACAGGGGATAAACACTGTTATTTTTCTTTATTTTTTTTTTTTATTTTAGGGCACGTACTAACAGACACTTGGACGTTCACATATATGTACATAAGTATATGCATGGAGTTGAGTGGGATGGAATCGCTGTTGTTTCGTGCAAGAAATTCGGCTAATCCGTCAGAAGCTCATTAATAAGCAAAGCGATATGATATAGGTTCCAAAAGTTCTGCGTACTAAAGTTAGTAAGTTTTCTGATATAAGGTTATCAGTATAATTTTACTGTCCTTTCCTTCAATATTGACCACAATGAAACGAGCACAGCCTCCCTTTATACTTCTGAGGAGTAAAAGCTCATAACACAAGCTGTTGTTTGTGTTGATATGTATTTATGTTTCGGAGCACAGTTAGTTTAGTTTGTAAGGTCTAAAGTTCAGGTTCTGATTGGTGCAGAGCAACGATATTATTGGCACTTGGGATGTCCGATTGCTTTAAAGCTAGTCACATATTAACGGCTTGTCTAAACCGCCATCGGTAACAATGAATTAATTGCGTTTCATATTAATCTAAAAGCCGATTGTAAGGTACATAATTAAATTGCAAAGACAACATAGCGCTTTTCTCACTCAGTTAAATTTTCTAAATCTCAAATTCTTTGCTTTCAATCTGAGGCTTAGCCACGGCTGGGCTCTGTAATTTTTGTAGTGGACCGTCATAAACCACATTGCTAGCATTGGAAAATAAATACTTGCTTCCCTCGGGCTAAATACAGTTTGGCACAGTTTGCCCATATAGTACACAGTTAAAGGCCTTGAGGTTGCACTGCACAAGTTGGCCGCTCAAACTGGCAAATAAGTCGGTCAAGCGGTTGCTCTGTGGGTTTTGTTTTCACTGAATTGGTGCACAGGCTATGTGAGAGTACGTTCATATGGGCAAGTATTTCATCTGTCTTGCTACACTCTTCTCAGTGTCAGTGGTATTTACCCCTTATGGTTGCTGTAAACCAAAACTGAAGGGATTTTAAAAAAACTGCGAGAAGCCAATGCCACGACAAATTCAAAAAATAATGGATACGGTTTTAAACCCGTCTTGCTTGTGGTCTACCTTTTGTTCGCTTTGAATCAAAAGGTGAAGGCCAATTAAATCTATGCACAAAACATACATAAACGAGAGCAAAAGGAAAGAGAGGAGGGGTCATAAAAAGCAGAGTAAGAAAGATAAGGGCGACAGAAATCGATCTTAACCTGCAAGATCAGAAACATATGCAAGGGCCACACCAGAAACAAACAAAAAATAATATGGTTTTAATTCAGTTTGCGCTGAAATTACAAGATAACAGCTAGCCAAAAGAGATGAAAAAAGAAACAACCGAGTGACGATGTCAGATTTTTCTTTACATGTTTGTTTCTACAAACAGAAAAAAATTCGTTCGCCCCTTCATATAAAATCAAGAACATCGGGTCATGAAATTTAGATAAGAACAGCCGTTCATGTTTTATGCACGAATTGTTCTAGAAATTGTTCTTAAAATGATACCTTTGGTTCTTAATTAAAGAACTATTTGTACTTAAATAATTAAAAACATTTTGAAAAAGGAAAGAACATATTGTCTTAACGCCGATCGTTTATTAATACCAAGAAAATAAGAACGAGAAATAAGAACGAAAGAACGAGGACGTTTTTTCCTGGTGTAGTTGCCAATGCATGATGTATTCAACATTCTTCATAAGACAAATTTCTCACATTTTTTTTTGACAATTGCATTATCGACGAAGTTTGCCAAGGTTTTCGTTTGACAGCATTGCACAAAACTTTATATTACAACAATTTGCATGCAGTGCAATGTGGCGCTTAAAAAGTAAATTCGCATAATCTACCACAAACCTTAAGTAGAAACAACACTCATAACATGAAAAGTCTTTGACATTGAAAAAAAAATGCTATGCACTAGTTCCCGACTCTAAGTTCAAAGCAGTCAATGACTCCATATGGCTGCCTTCTTTAACAACTTTTCATAGCCATGGCAGCCGGACGAACTCGGTCCCAACTGGACACGATAGCACTGAAAGCTAACCGAAGAGCATAATAATGTTTGCATAGCTTTTAGGTTTTATTACTCTCGGCTGTGTAAATGCCAGCACGGCAGCATTGGAAGCGCTGCTGCACTCGCCTCCTAGCTTTCATCGTCTCATGGTCGTGGTCGTTACTCTGTCACAATGTGTTTTACCTTTTGTTCTACACCGCCATATTGCCACCCCTTTGTTGCTTTGTGTGCAGTCATTTACATGTTTTAGTCTCTTATATTTTATCTTGCTTCACTCGAGTTGTCTCTTCTTGTCCGATCAGCTTAGATGGCAAGCTACTTTATGTTTACATCTTGTGCATTTTTGAGTTTCTATATATATCTAGCATCTTCTGCTGTACGCTAACTCAATCTTTTCTAGGCGTATACATATCTAGTTGACAAAATTTGTCAACTCGATTCCTTTACAAGCTTAAACTTATAATCCTTGTGCTTTTGGGCATTTCTTGTGTGCTTTTGTTTTAGTTATATGTCTTTTGTTAAGGTTTTTCGTGTTCGGATTGTGCTTAAGCTTCTGTGGCTTTGAAGTTAGCTGACTTTGTCTTTAATGACATTGGAAATTGCGGTCAGGGCAATTAATTTCCGGTTGACAAAACTTTGCTTTAGTTTTTTGACAATCACCCTTCACAGACGACAAGTCCCAGACGCCTGCCGTTAAGAGTAAAGATAAAGCACAACTTTGTCCTAATCGAGCGAGCTTGTTGGCGCAACTCAGGTTTTTCGTGCATCTTTTATTCGTGGACATCTGGCTTGTTTACCTGTATTCATTCATTCCCTATCGATTTTTTCTCTTATTGGATTGACGACACAAGTTACAAATCACTTACTATTACATAGTCGCACCTCAAGTATATTTTAACACCATGCGCTTGTTTGTCCTTCTGCGCAAAGTGTCAAAAAAAGCCGTGCTTATTTAGCCTTCTAGCGAACTTTATTCTCAACGACACCCTCACACACACATACACACCCTAGCGCACATGTGTGTTTGGGCATAAGTACGTGCATGGGCCTAAGTGCTCGACAAGAGCAATGCCTCTTCGCAACGGATGAGCGTATGAGGCGCTCATTAAAATTTCAGCCCACGTAGCCAATCTGCACTTAAAAGTCCTTTCGAGATTTGAATTTTTCACATTTTTGTAGCCAGACACAGTCTAGTACGAAAAGAATTTACTCGTATATTTTGATTACAAGCCTAGGCCAGTACTTTTTGTTGCTTGCGTCACCTCGTTCGGACCAGTGACATCCATATGTGCGGTAGAGTACCATAAACTACACTCGTAAGTACTATGACATGTTATGCACGCACTACCGCACTGGTTTTGGGATCCATTGTTGTGAGCAAACAAAGTAGTTGTTTAACACAAAAAAAAAAAAAAAAAAACAAGTTCAATACAAATTTGAAACATAAAGAAATACTGTCCGTTGCTGGGTTTAAGCTTCCTCCTAAGTTCTGCTGTTTTTAGTGCCGCGGAAACCACCTGCACCATGTCCTGCTCCGTCGTTAGTGAGGCGGATGTTGCCAAAAGCATATGTATGGGAATCTGTGGGTAGCTAGGCATCTTGACATGTCATCAAAAACACATTAAACGCTTTTTTACGAGCTCGTTCATCCAAACGGCTGTCCACCTTTTAGGTACATATATTCTAGGCACCAGTTGTCACTGCTCTAGATGCCAACTTGCTTTAGACACTATCCGGAAATTGCTGTTGCGTGGTGATTGAAAAGTTGCTGCTAGTCTTTGCGGCCTGCTGTTGGCAGCAATGGGACGTTGCTTCAAATTAGTTTGATATATTTCTGATGCCCACAATGCCAAAACCAAAAAGTGGGCGGAAATTTGACAAGTTTAAGCAATAATTTATAAACAAACATACATATATCATTCACCATTGCTACAAAGGTTGCAATGCCCAAAAGTTCTCACATAAGCAGATTGAGCACGTACAAAGAACGTTTTCTAAAAAAAATGGAACCTACGGCCTTTGGCAGCAACAATTTTTAGTAGAAAAACTGTCTTCGAGGCAAATTGACAGCCGTGGCTTGTTTTGAGCTTTACAAATACTTACCCCTGAAAGAATGTCAGAACGTCAATCAAAGGCAAACTCAAAAAAAAAAAAACACACACATAAGCAGAGACCTTGAAATACCCTGTAGCCTGAGTATAAACTTTTACCAGTCGTTGGTACCAGCAATTTTGTCCGCAAATCTGTTAAACTTTTTAAACTAAACTTTCAACCAATATTTATTGTGTAAAAATTCACGCTTAGACTCGCCAGCACCGTCTAAAAAAGAGCTGCTAAAAACTTTGTCCTTTACACTCATTATAGACACACTCATTAACTTTGCTAATTGGCAAGGGGAAGAGCAACCAAAATACAAAGACCAGTATTCAGCATCGTTAAGCTATCGTATGTGTTGTGGTAAAATAAACTTAATAGGCGCCAATGCAAATAGCCAACAAGTTCACTAATATTACATATTAAGTATGCTTTTAAAAGAAAAAAAACTCAAATGCATTCTGAATCTCAGGTGGTGAGTGGAAACCTATTTAAATACCCCATACAGGCCCAAATTATGCCTTACTTAAAGGTCAAGCTAAGTATACGCCCAAGTTCAAGAAATTTGCCCCCACAACATATTTTATGACTCTGGATTGGAATGCATTCAATAGAATATGCAACTGGATTGGCAGGCTCTCAGAATTGACATTTTTGCGTTAAAGTAAAACTTTGTGCAAATATTTGCATTTCTTCTGTGAACATTAATCAGAAATGCATAGAATTCCCCCAAGTTGCCAGCTGCTGACACCCCCCACAACGGCGTTGTTTAAGACGAACTTCTTATCGAGTGGATTGTATGTGCCTGATATCTGGCTTGTAAACACACACACTAAAAATAGCTTTACACTTACATATATTCTTTCACACGGTATTTGGCATATTTTCGCATAATGATTAAAGTGCTTAATTTAAGGGTATAATCAATAAGCAGCTAGTACTTCTCGAGTAGCCATTGACATGGACATCCCGATATGAAGCACAAAAATCACGAATTAAATTACGATACGTGCACACAATCAAGAGTGAGTTCAAGTTAAATGTCACGCATACGTAACGTTGTACGGGTCGAACACAAGTAATTTGCAAATAAGTGTTGTCAACTAGTGAAATTCGAACTCTGCACACACACACACACCACTTACCCAACCAGATATGTATGTTGCATGTTTATACACTTCAGTCGGCTCGTACAATTAAACATGCAAGGGTTGTTACAAGTTACGAAATTTTCTGTCAAAAGTGCAAGCCCAAGTAGGCCGAGCTGAACTTTTCACTCGCTGAAAGGCCAAGCAAATGTTCAAGGGGGCGGCACTTAAAATTCTAGCTGGAAGATGGTTGGAGCCTACATCCGCATCACTTTTGCGTTATTTTATTTAAGGACCCTAATTTGTTTGGACTAAAAGAAAGAACGGAGTAAACGAAGTAAATCGAAGTAAAACGAGAATTCGGTTTACACTTTTAATGACCAAAAACAAAAATCAACAGAAAGAAAAATAGCCAACACATTACAAGCTTAGCTTGAAAAGTTGCAGGAACAATTGAAATTCATCTATAGTACACACATCATGTTTCAAAACTCCACTAGTTCTCAACTAGTTATTTTGCAACTAGTTCTTATCTAGTTATTTTGCAATTAGTTCTAGAACTGTTTTTAAGTAATGCGACGCGAAGTCACTTGTAAAACGTTTTTTCTAAACAAGGAATGCGAAGTAAGCTAAGCTAAGGTTCGTTTAAGATTAACATTAACTACAACTAGTTCTAGTTTTGACTCAATAGAACTAATTCAGAACTACATAGTTCAAGGTAATGCTAAGCAGAACTAGTTGCCCTCGTAGGACATCCCCATGTAAAAGTAAACAGTTGTTAGCATTAAAAAGCAATCGAGCAAGAACTAGTTATTTCCACTTTGCAACTAGTTCTAGACTATTTCTGAACTAGTTGCCAATACTGGCGGGGTGCTAGTCTGTACATGTACATATATGTGTATTTGAATTCACCATATGTGTTTGTGTATTTTCTATTGTAATGGGAATGACCAAGCATAGTACAGGCAAAAGGTTCTGTAATAAGTGCAGCAATGTCAACTCTAAGCAAGCTTACTTTGGAGGCATATCTTGAGCACTCGTAATTTTGTAATACGTTGTTCAGCAAGCCAAACACTTTTAGCCAGACAACCAATCTATCTATACCCAGCATTTTATTTATGCAAAAGTACAATTTTTCTTGCAAGCGCCAATTTAAAGTTCTGGCATGGGCCTTCTGGCCAATAAAGGGAGAGGGGGGGCATTTTTCCTCGCCTATGTGTAAGAGAGGCAAAGGAGCAGCCAACCGTTCGGCCGACCAACAACTTTGTCGTTACACTTGCCCTTGTCCACACAGTCACCATAGTTGGTTTACTGCTGGGACAGCTGGTCAAAATTAACAAGTTCCAGCGCATGTCTATACTCGCAGTTGCCTTCGAATCTTTTGTGCATGTATGTGTGCCCTTGTTCGGGTGTCTGTATGGTTGGTTCTATGTCAGAACATAAGCAATTTGTTGCAAACTTTCGTAAAGCTGGCTTTTGTTGTGTTCCAGCCCAGTGCAAGTGTGGCGTTGAGCATCGAGCGGTGAGCCTCAGCCCGCAGAAGCTTTGGATACTGGTGCGTATGCCAAGTAACAATGGCACAGTCCTCTTTTTTGGGGGGGCCAACAGCTGCCTATGTTCGGGGTGTGGGTGTGGAATGGGCGCCGCTTGTTCGCCTCGCATACTTCCGTACTTTCGTGACTGCTGGGACTGCGTTTGGTTGGTTGAAAACTTTTTAAAAGATCTAACGTTTTTGTTGTTCTGTAAAATTGATGAAGTAATTTGTTTTGGTGATTGCACAAACTTTGCGTGTCAATATTTTTCAAAAAACACTAAAGTTTTCCTAAGTCTGCACATTTCCCACATACATACATATACAGAAACGTTTATGTGGATTTGCGACAGCAGCACAAATACTCTTCTAAATGCCCAAAAGTGGCAGCTTCCGCAAAAACCACAGCACTAGCGTCCGCCCAATAAATCCTTTGCATTGCCAATGATTCAAATTTGTGGTAAGTGCCTGATATCAATTAAAAATAAAAATAAATAAGTAAGAAGGCACTAGTCGAGATTTCCTGACTAGGAGATACCCTGAACCCGTGTATTAAAATGACTTGCAGTAGTGCAGTTTTTCTTGACTTAACTTTAATATAAAATATCTCCGGTGTTTTTTAACTGATTTGGACGAAATTTTCAGAAAAGTTCTATCGTTAGCCATTATTTCAACCCCCATTTTTACATTTTCCAAATTCGAGATTTTTTTGTAATCGATTACAAGTGTATATCGGAAACGGAAAAAGTTATCGAAAATCGGAAACAAACTTGTACTGCCTAGGACTTAGATGAGTTTATGCTCAAAACCTGAAGTCTCTAGCTCTTATAGTCTCTGAGATCGACGCGGACAGACGGACATGGCTATATCGACTCGGCTGTTGATGCTGATCAAGAATATATATGTATATACTTTATAGGGTCGGAGATGCTTCCTTCTGCCTGTTACATACTTTTGCACAAAACCATTATACCCTTTTTTCTCATTTCATGTGTTCAGGGTATAATTATTCGAGAATATTTGCCAAATGTGTTCGAATGGTTACTCAAAACGCCACGATTAAGTCCCGGTGCTTAAGTGGATTTTTATTAGGAATTTATCAAGAAGAAAATCAAAACATCGCATGACGGACTAGAATGCTTTTATGTTTATTCGTTTGCCTAACGGTCTACTTTCAGTGCTTCCGCTTTGAACTTATTGTAAATTGCTCATTCACTTGATAGTTTATGCACTGCACGAAATGATAGGAGTCCTCCAGCCTCCAGGCAATCTCAAGCACAATTGAAATTGAATAAAATTTCTTTTCAAATTATTTGCCATATAACAAAGAGCCATGTGCCAGAAGTGCTTATCTGTGGAAAATGTTAACTGTATGTCAAAGCATAACTTGTAGATGTGCAGAACCGAAAGAAGCGCACACACACACAAACATACAACAAATACACAGTATATATAATTGTATTTACATGTACACATGTGTGTGATTGTCTACGAAAAGGATATGACTCGAGTCCCATGCGTGTCGGTATTTGTGTTTATGTACATCGACGCATATACATACATACATACATACATACATACAAAGGGAATAAATAAAAACAAATAACAATTTTGCGCTTAAAATAGAATACAAACAGCACAATAAGTCTGAAGCACGGCATTGCGCGGCTCTGTGAATAGGGTGTAAAAGTAAAAGAGAGAGAGTCGGAGCACAAAGCGAAAGTATCGATTTATGCATATTAAATTATACGCGCTCCTGTACAATATACATTTGTATTAAATGGAAGCTGTATTCTGCTGCTTCTTTGAAAATATTTATACACATTTTTTATGCGCCGCCTAAAATTTCTGACATCTAAATTAGCGGCTACACCGATTGCCTGCCACACACCTTGCTCCTCCAAACGCATTATTGTCCATGCGATCCCTTAGCAGCTACCAATTTATACACGTCTTATCTGTTTTGTATTTTTTTTTTTTTTTTTTTTTAAGAAAGTATGCAATATAGAGTAAAGTACAAACTTAAGTCACTTAAAGATTATGTTTCGAAATCTATTAGTGGCATTGAAGCAAGTTTAATAAAAGTTCACATTATACGGTTAATCCAGGGATGCAGTTCAACGCATTTTAAAATGTTTTTTAAAAGGCGTAAGAAATTTATTTTCAGAAAAAGCCCAGCGCACGCTGCTCTGCAATATTAATACATTTGAGCCGCCCACAAAGTTATACAAAGAAAGGCGACAGTCAGAAAAGTAAGAATATATGTACCTCTGTAGTACTCGCCTTATGCTCTTGGGAGTCGTAATATTTGGGTCACTTGGTAACGACCACTGTTAATTATTCTGGTCACATCTGTTATGTAAACTAAGTCCACAGCATAAAAGCGCAAAGTCAAACCCAACAGCAAAGTCAGTATTTAGAAGGGAACGACTCTACTCGTGCGCTGTAAGAATAAAAACTTCAAAAAATCGCGTTAAAGGGACACAAACAATTTTTTGGCCAAGTCAAACTTCTTCGAACCGATTACCTTAGTAGGGGTGGCTTTACAGAATCAAAATGCGAGCCCCGAAAAAAACCAACATGCACAAGGTTAATTTTCAAATACAGAGTCTTGTCGAAAATTTAAAAGTCCACAATGGGCCAATGACATTAAAACGAAACCTTTTGGTTTTTTTTTGTCACAATTGTATCCGAATTCCCTCTTTCACTTATTAATTTGCGACGCCTATGAGCGTTGTTCCAATCTTGCCTGCCATATAAACTACCCTTCTACGTTCTCACTACCATACCATGCCTTGTCAAATTTTTAATTTTTTTTTTGGTTTGCAAACCTAGCTTTACCAAATACACTGTGCTCGAGGTGAACACAATATCCCACTCAAACTAAACACACAAACAAGTAAAAAGGCTCTAGTCGAGGTTTACCAACTAAGAGATGACCCGAACCCCATAATTCTGCATTGTCAGTATGCATCTGTGACTTAACTTCTGTTGTTTCTCAGCCGATTTCGATGAAATTTTCAGATTTTTATAGTTTTGTATTAGGTTTCTAAAACGTGTTTCACATTTTCGATATTCAAGATTTGATTGTTATCGATTACATGTGTATATCGGAAACGGAAAAAGTTATCGAAAATCGAAAACAAACTTGTACTGCCTGGGACTTACATAGATGAGCTTATGTTTAAAATCTGAAGTCTCTAGCTCTTATAGTCTCTGAGATCGACGCGTTCATACATACAGACAGACGGACATGGCTATATCGACTCGACTGTTAATGCTGATCAAGAATATATATAATTTATGGCATAGAAGTCAAAGCCCATAGCTCTTCGAACTCATTTTTGTTGTAATAGCTTTTTGGTATAGGCGAGCAGTTTGCTTATACATGAGCTGCTCTTCCCATAAGCAATGGGAAATACAAGAACAATTTTGCGAATTCTTTTTTGTTCGTCTCTTCGCTGCCTATGCTCAGCAGCAGAGTAACGGGGCTTTCCAATTTTTTGTTATTGCGCTAGGAAATTTCAAGGGATTTTGTTGTTGCCTTACAGACGAAACTGCACTAAAAAAGTGTTTGTGGCAATCGGTTTACGCACAAAACTACATGAGTGAAGGTCATTATTATTACTTTTTCTTGTCATTCAAATGCACATAACATTTTTTCAGTGATACCTGCTCTATTTTTATTAGGGCATTTTCTGCATTTGTGTTGGTGAAGCCTTCCATAAGCATCGTTTTGACGTCTCTGCTTTATGGGGTCGGAGATGCTTCCTTCTGCGCAAAACCATTATACCCTTTTTAATGGGTTCAATCAATGTTAATAGACTTAAGTTACATTTTGAACCTTAATTTGCGCTTGCTTTTCATGTCGAGTTTTCTTTACTTCGCACTTTTCTATTTTGTTCAATTTCTAAAATACCCAATACAACAACCTCTAATGTTGTTAATTTATGACACATTTCAAACTTACCATGAAATCTGCTTATACATATAATTCCAAATGTCAGCACAATCTGCTCAGAGTTATTTTTCTTGTTGTTTTAAGGCTTACGAAGATTACCAGAACTTAGAACTTTTGTTGACAGCGTCGATTTGGTATTTGGAACAAAACACACACTTTACATATACGGTGCGCTTTACAGCAAGTAAATACATTTCGCATTTTACCATTATATTTGTATTACAAAATCATATTTACTAAATTGGTGTTTTGTGAAAAGCGCACAGCACACCGGTTAATGCAATAGACAGAACAGAACAGCGTCTACTTCAACTTCTTCTTGGGGCGCAGGTTGTTGGTGTGTCCGCACTTCTTCTTGCGGCAGTTGGTTGCACGTGGGTGCAGACGAGCGTAGCACTTGCGGCAAATCATCTTGTCGCAGTTGTACTTCTGGGCGAGAATGCGCAGCGAAGGCTCAATGATGCCACCACGCAGACGCAATACCAAGTGCAAGGTCGACTCCTTCTGAATGTTGTAGTCGGACAGAGTGCGGCCATCCTCAAGCTGCTTGCCGGCAAAGATCAGACGTTGCTGATCTGGTGGAATTCCTTCCTTGTCCTGGATCTTGGCCTTGACATTTTCAATGGTGTCAGAGGGCTCGACCTCCAAGGTGATGGTCTTGCCGGTGAGAGTTTTTACGAAGATTTGCATTTTCGAACCGTTGCTGCAAGCAAAATAAACACTTTAGTTTAAATCAAACACATCACAATACTGCCAAATTTGAGTCTATAATGTCATATTTTGATTTCGCCACTTTGAGCTGCGACGTTGTCTCATGTCTGTCTTAAGGTTATGTACGACAAAGTAACAAGTGGCGAGCGGGTTCACACACTTTTAGTGCCCATCCGTCGATGAACACATGAAAAGTTGGTGCACAGATACATAAATAAGACTTTGCGAGCATAGCAGTGCAACGCTTTCACTTTCAATTATTTCTTTTTAGCTATTTTCCACAACTTACCAGGAGAAACGTGCAACCAAATGCTAATTCACAAAAGAAAAGAGTGTGTACACCGTAAATGCGGCTTTTGCCAACATAATTATTAGATAGAGCAACACTGTCGCGGCTTCGTATCAATTAGCTTTAGTCAATCGTGGAAAACAAACTTTTAATTATGATTTGACACGAAAACGGGCATTTTAAACAATTCCTAAAATAATAAGCTTCTATTTGGACGTCTTTTTCATGTTCATAAATTAAACTGAAAGTTTACGAAACAAATATCTGAGTTCATAAGGTATTATGGGGCTACACTGAACTGTATCGATAGTTTTTTTTAAACTAAGAATCGATACTATTAGATGTGAACCAGCTCTTGTTACGGAACTAGCAGTGCTGTAAAAGTAGAAAACAATGCTAAACAGTGCTGTAAGGTGCAAAGCCGAAACTTGACTGGTTCGGTGAAGCAAAAGAACAAGACCGCATAGAAAAGTATCGCACATTTTCAGTTCACAAATCTAGGCAACCAAAAAAGTTGTGTAAAAACAACGTGTATTTTAAATTAATAAAGTACACGTACACAACATGTCGAACAACGATGGCATCGTGCCGGCAGCTGAAGGAGCACCGGTATTTATTCAATGTTTTTTTGCAATATGCTTACTCTTACATTTCACAATTCTCAAATGTAGGTTGTTGCTGCCGAGGGTCAACAGCCGCAGCCGCAGCCGGAGCAGCCAACCCGCATGGAATCGTTCTTTGCCATGACAAAATCGCTTATTTTGCGGGCTCTGCTCATCTATTTTGTAAGTTCCTTCTTCCGCAGGCCGCAGCCAAACGCTAGCCAGGATAAATCGGTGGCCAACGCCGGACCGAAAATTACCGCCTGGAATTATTTTGAGAACGGCACAGAATTTGATTTGCACGTCTGGCTCTCGGAGCAGCCAGACCTTGTCAACTTCCAGCAGAAAGCCAATCTCCTCTGGCTTCAAGAGGATTTGACCTACGGCGATTGGGTTGCGGGACCAACAGGTGACGGCATTTACACCCACAACGTCAAAATTAAGGCCAGCCAGCATTTAATGAACAATGGCAGCGTTTTTCTCCACGCATTTGTGACACGCGCCGGTGAGAGCCCCGATCCGCAGTCACCCAAACACTCAAAACACGGCCACATGGGTCATCAGCAGCACCAGCTGAATAAGTTTAAAAAGTTGCGTGTAAATCGCAACTACAATCTGCTGGCCAGTGACAAGGAAAAGCTGGAACACGAGCTGAAGCACGCAAATCTAAAGGACCAGATTGTCTCCCACTGGCACCCCAATCTGACCGTTAACCTCGTCGTAGATCAGACGAACTGGGCACAGGGCAGCGTGCCTTCGCCCCTGGATGAGTATGTGAAGTTTGTGGATGGCGGCAAGACATATTTGCCCATTGTGTTCGTCAATGATTACTGGAATCTGCAGCGCGAATACTATCCCATCAATCAGTCGACGCCGGAGCTGGAGCTCCAATTGACATTCCAGCCTTTGGGCATGTTCAAGTGGCAGCTTTATGCCGCCAAGCAGATGAAGAGCAAGTGGGCTGGCAACGTGCTGGGCGAGATAATGGCGGCAGGGGCTGCAGAGGAGACCGACGAGGACCAGGACTCACTGAAGGAAACGCTGCTCGATACAAACATCTATCTGCTGGGCATCACCGTTGCCGTTTCCATACTCCACTCGGTGTTTGAGCTGCTGGCCTTCAAGAACGACATTCAGTTCTGGAACAATCGCCAGTCGCTGGAAGGCCTTTCGGTGCGTTCGGTATTCTTTGCCGTCTTCCAATCCCTCATCATTCTGCTGTACGTACTGGATAATGAGACGAACTTCATGATACGCATCTCCTGCTTCGTGGGTCTCGGCATTGAGGTGTGGAAGATCCACAAGGTGGTCGATGTCAACTACAACAACCAGCAGAAAATACTGGGCATCTTTCCGCGCATCACTTTCAAGGACAAGGGCTCGTACTCGGAGAGCTCGACCAAGGAGTATGACAGGCTGGCTTTCAAGTACCTGGGCTGGGCATGTTTTCCACTGCTCGTTGGCTACTTTGTCTACTCGCTGATCTACAATGAGCATAAGGGCTGGTACTCCTTTGTGCTGAACATGCTGTACAGCTACTTGCTGACTTTCGGATTCATTTTGATGACACCGCAGCTCTTCATAAACTACAAGCTGAAGTCTGTTGCTCATCTGCCCTGGCGCATGATGACTTATAAGTTTCTGAACACATTCATCGACGACATATTTGCGTTCGTTATCAAGATGCCAACCATGTACCGCATCGGTTGCTTCCGAGATGATATTATATTCTTTGTGTTTCTCTATCAGCGCTGGCAATATCGCGTTGATCTCAAGCGTGTGAACGAGTTTGGTTTCTCCGGCGAAATGGAGGAGCAGGCTGACGTTAAAGCCTCCCAGCCGGCTGGCGCTATAGAAGCATCACCCTCCGGCGATGAAGCAGCTTTAAAAGCGACGTCTACGCCGACCAAAAAGACAGCTGCACAAAAAAAACAGGACTAGATAGCCGTGCATTCATTTTAATGAAAATATGCATTAGAACAATTTTATCGGCATTAATAAGTAATATCGCGTATTTACTATATTATTATTTGTATATTTATAATAGTATGTTAGTACTACATATATGCAAAAATCAGATTCAGTATACATAGTCAACACGGTGAATCAATCACCCTGTCTCTTAGTATCGATCATATTCTTCTAGCATTAATTTATGTGTTTTTTGGTCCAACTGCGGTCCATTGCATTGACTCCTGAAATAAATTCAGTGTGAGAAGTTACTTGTTTTTTATCTTTTTTAATTGGGTAGTTTAAACATGCTTATCATATGAAACATGTGATAAGCTTGCATCACTATTAAGTTCCAAAGGTTGACCTCTTTAAGTGAGCTATCAAAACATTTTACAAAGTGCCAATCAAAGAAAAAACCCCCACTTATGTTGCAACTGTTTTACAGCACTATTTATATGTCATTGTTCAACACTGTTTCGTGTATACAAGAAAATAAACCAAACACGAAACAGTGAAAAAGTGTAGTACATTTAATTTGTTTAATAAAATTGCACACATTATCCACAAACAAGGAGTTACATCAAATTAACATTATTTTACAAGAAATGGCTCACATCTGCCCTTAACTATTTTGAAATTACAAGCAGTAGTCAGCAAAAGTGAAATTTCTGCGTGTGTGAGCAGCGCACTCAATACAAACAAACAATAACATTATGTACTCTGAGTGGGCTTCGCTGTCGGCGCAGATCAGTGCCAACAGTTGTGGAGCGCAATGTTTTAGTGTTCTGAACAAGTTCCCAGCTTCTGCTGGTCGAGAAGTAGTAATCTCAGTTGTAAAACAGCTGGGCACCAATTTGGGCATTACCCAAAATGCGGAGCCAAGCCACTTAGTTAAAGATGAGGAGGTATGTGCATGCCACAACAACTATGTAAACCCAAGGACAGTTTTTATATCCTCCTCCTCCTCCTCCTTCCAGGTCAAATGGTGTATGGACGTCATTTGCTTTGGACTTTCATTGCCACTGCAGGAGCATGAGACCATTAAAGATTGTGTCAACGTTTACTGTGAATGGCTGACTGCTCTGCATCCACAACCACGTATCAGTGTTCCAAAGCCCATCTGTGAAGATGCCAATCTCTATGCGAGACATATCATCAATCATTTTCACAACCTTTTCGTTCCACGACAGGGAGAAAGTGAGTTGGATACACTTACATACAATTAACCCTATGCGACCGTATTAATTTTATATATGGGTGTCATGCTGGTCGGAATTAATTTTCGTTGAAAAAACAGTAATACACAGTATGCAAGATTGTTAAGGAAAAATACAATTAATTAATTCTTTTCAAAACTTAAGATTCATATAGACTAGATCGGTAATAAAGCTTTGGCCGTTGGAAGCAGACATACGACTGGAATGGTAAAAAAAAGCTTTGGTGGCTGAGAGCAGACATACGGTCGCAAAGGGTTAATAAAAGCGACTTAAACCAATTGCCATTTGAACAGCGAACAGTAATTATTCCCTTTTAAATTTCAAGTCTTACCATTTTTATACCAAATAAAGCTTGGTAGGTGCTCTTTGGATGAAATGTGACTAATATCGTTCTAGTGACTTTAATGAATGCATTTTTCTATATTTAGGCACCGATACCATCAAACGTCAGGCCGTTCTCTGTCATCGCGTGTTGCGCACCCTGCAGCAAACAGCACAAATTTCGCAGCATATGGATCGACAGACCTGGGATACGCTTCTGCTCTTCCTGTTGGCCATCAATGAGATATTGTTGGCACCGCCTACCGTTAAGGATGACGTTGGTGATCAGTTATGTGAGCGCGTTCTCTCCGTACTCTTCGAAGTTTGGCTGCTGGCCTGCGTGCGTTGCTTTCCGTCGCCCTCGTTGTGGAAGACGTTGCAGGAGTCATGTTCCATGTGGCGTCATCGTGTTGCACTTATTGATCAGTGGAATCGCGTGAACCTAGCCTTAACTGCCAGACTGCTAGAGTTCAGCTACGGCCCGGAGTTTACCCACCTTAAAAATAGTACGCATCTGCTATTTATTACGCAAAAGATAACAACTATTAATAATTTTTGTATTAATCATTGCAGCAGACGATGAAAGTCAGCTTATACCAGTGGGCATGAGCAATGATTGTGTGGCACAGACTTGGTATCGATTCCTGCGTCTGATCGGCAATCCCACGGCATTATGCTCGCCACACGCCATAAGCAAATCTTCGCATTTCGTGCAGTGGGCTCTTAGTCATGAAAAAGGCGCCGAGACACATCAGCATCCGTGCCTTCAAATGCTTCCACAAATATTTCTTAACGCAATGAAGGGCATTTCCAGTCAGGTTGATGCCTTTTTGGGTAAGATACACCAGACGACATCTGGTTCAACTATAATATTATATAGGGTTATTAATTTAGCTAGTTCGGTACTATCTCTGTTTCGCTCGCTCCCGCCACACAGGCATTTATCAGCCAGCGCCTTGTCAGCAGGACAACGTCGTTACAAATTTGCTTGAGATACGCCACTCGTTAAATGAGGCAACCTCATCCACGTTGCAACAGTTCATACACTCTAGCAGCGTTTCAAACATTAGCATGCAGCAAACTGGGCAGCATCATCATCATCACCACTATCCACATTTACATTTACATGGCGCTAGTAGTTTCCTTCGGGATAACTTTGTCAGCAGCTCAGCCAGCTCTGCCCTAAACGCCATCATGGGTCATCATCAACAGCAGCAATACCAACAGCAGCAACAGCAAGCAGCTCAGCCTCAGGGACAGTACGCTCCTCCAACGAACCTTTGCCATGTGCCCCAAACTGGTCCAGTGGGCGGCGTAAGTGCTGGTGGCAGCCACTCAGCGGGCGTTGTAGGCTGCATCTCATTCAGTACGGCTGAGGCGATGCCGCTGATGGGCGGCTTAAGTAGCAGCAATAATTTGACTCCAACACCACCTCTGCAGCGTCGCCTGGCCAAAAGTTTTAGTGTGGCGCCCTCCATTACTCAGCAAAAGGGTGCGGTTTTATTTATTAGACTCCAAGTTGTTCGGCTTTTGTTATTGTACTGCTAAAGCATATTCGATTTTTTGTTTTCTGCAAATGATTATCGAACTACGCCGACTTTTATTTTCTGTATAAGCCCGCACAAATTTTAAGTTTTATCCAACGCATGATTTAACGCGCTGAGAGTTGTTCTTTAATTTTACCATACGCCCATATCACTGAATGCTCTTGCTTTCGCACACATTTAAAGAGTACATATGTACATGTATGTATGTATGTTACTCTTAATACTATCTCTAAAAGTGTTTTTATTATGTACGCCCACAATTACGCCAAGCATATCGCTGCATGTACAAAAATACATATATGTGTCCGCTTAACAATCGCAGACTAGTTCACTAATTTTCACACGCTTTCCCTTCCCACACGCTTGCAGGCTTAAGCAGAACCGCGCTTATCAGCTTAACACGCAGCTCGGCGAACGCCGCTCCAACGACGCCGACCTCAGGTCCGCCCTCGTCGGGCAGCATCAACTGTGAGTGTTGTTGTGCAATAGCACTTGCTGCTTGTGGACTCTATAACAGCTTGTTCTCTTTGCTCCCACAGCACTGCCATCGATCGGCACCGAGTTACGCCCGCCGCTGTCTGTTGCACGTCCAAAGTGCAACAGCATTCTGCATTTATTCGGCGAATGGTTGTTCGAGGCAGCGCACATAGGCGGCGACACCTGGTTGCAAAACCGTAAGAGTAAGTAAATTACACTACTGAATGTTCACACAAATACTAACAATATAAATTGTGTTTTTAAGAGCAAGCATGCGAGGCTAGCAAGCGACCATCATCGATGATAATGGAGAATCGCAAGGGATCCATATCACTGTCACAGCCCAATTCGCTTAACGATCCATCTTCGTTGCCGCCCACGTTGACGATTGATAAATATGAATCAGGACGCGCCGAGGCCATTGGCACATTGTGCAAGATATTTTGCGCTAAGAAAACGGGCGAAGAAATTTTGCCGGTCTATTTGGCACGCTTTTATATGGCACTGCAGCAATGCCTTAAAATTACCGAGTCCAAAGAGTGCGACGAAACATTGGCCAGTATTCTGCTCAATTCGGCGGATTTGTTTCGCTTGGATCTTGATGGCATAAACGTGCTGCTACCCGGCTTTATAGCCGCACTAGAAATTGTACTGCCGGAGAAGGATTTAAAGCTGAAGATACAGGCCCTCTCTTTCAATCGCACTGAGTTGCGTCGCTCGGCCATAAACATTTTGCTCTCCATCATTGTGCTTCCGCTGCACTATCACGCATTGCCCATCCGCAATTTGACTTCGGAAACGGGCGAGAAGTGAGTTCTGTCGAATAATAGATTTTAATTTCTAATAGCGTCATGCTTCTTCTTTTTTTTTAGAGTGCTAACATTTATACAACTTAAGGCCAGGCTAATGAATATTCTGATGAATGCGCTGCAGGTTGAACTTGATGCTCAAAACACGCATATGTTATTGGGCGGTCTGCTGCTCTGCGTCCAGGACGCAGTGACCTTTGAAGAAAGTGAACTTGGCGGCGCTGAAAATTTAAGTGGCACCGGAGCTCAGCATCATGAAGAAAATATCCTCAGTTCCGGTTAGTCTTTTAGTACCTCCAATTTATATTTGATCACTTGATTATTTTGTTTTAATTTACATTATGTTTTGTTTTTGTTGATGCTGTGAACGTTGTGGCTGTGCCGTTAGCTTGCTCGGACCGTTCCGCTTCATTAGCCAGCGGCACGGTCAGCTTAGGCGCACAAACACACACAGCAATAAGCGCTCGTGATACAGCTTCGGCCCACGACTTTCCCAGTCTGACTATTTCTGATGATATTTCGGTGGAATTTGTACACGATTTTGAGGGCGTAGCATCATTTGGTATGCCTTCTGTTTATTTTATTAATTGTTTTTGTTTATGCTGCATATCGATTTTTTGACTTAACCTGGATAATCTTTTTTTTTATTGCAGACAATGCACATGCCTTGTTTGTGCGAGCTACATATTTGGTATGCCATCGTCTGATCTCGTCATGGAAAACCGACCTTAACGTATCGCTAGCTGCATTAGAATTACTCGCAGGCCTGGCACGGCTTCATATTCGCGAAACAGGTATCGGATTGAAAACCCTAGCTATTATCTATACATAAGTATATGTGAATATTTCTAATTCCCACTTGCGATTCTCATGTAAAAATCCCACCTCACAAACACACGTCACTTTAAATTTTTGTTTTTGAAATACGACAAATTGCAGCCAGGAAATTAACAAATGGTAATTTACTTAAATTCTACGTACTAACCACATGCACAACTTTCTTTTTCTTTTCTTTTTATGTGTTTCTTCGCCTTAAACCCTTAAAACCCGCATCTTGCCTTACCTAACCCTTCTCACCCATTTACAAATAACTAACATGCGTCGGCAAACACTTTTTAATTAAACAACCTACATACATACATACATACATATGTAACTTTTTATTTGCTTGTGTTTTAATCTCAACTTTGGGCCACTATGTAAATAACCACATCATATCAAATCAAATCAAACCAACTTAGATTCCTTAGTGAAAATATTCGAACCAAGTCAAAATCTAACGATAATCTCCACAGACGCTCTAGAGTGCAAGCGCGCTGTGAAATGGATATGTGACTATATTTGCTACCAGTGCTCACGACCACCGCCGGCGCACAGCAAGGATCTTCACAGTACTATAGTGGCGGCGTTCCAGTGCACTGCAGCCTGGCTTATGCAGCATCCGTACTTACTGCAAGACAAGGACTGTTTACAGACGGTGCTTGAGGTAGTTGAGCTGGGCATATCGGGCACTAAAAGCCAAAGCAAAAATGGGGACTTACCAAAGTTTAAGGATGAAAAGGAACTTAAACCAGCCTCGATGCGGGTTCGCGATGCAGCTGAAAATCTGCTTACTATCATTTTAGAGCAGGTCGGCTACTTTCCCAGCGAATGTGGCCCTGAATCTATATCGTCGCTGTTGGATGAACTCGCCCTAATGAAGCACTGCAACTCGTTGCCAACCGGAGACGGTTCGGCTGGCGTCTGCACTGCGGAGCATGCAATCTCAAAGTTTAAGTACTTTGTTACAGAAAACTCGACGATATTGGCCTTGTTGGAGGAACCTTTGGGTAATGACCAGGACCCACAACCAACGGTCACACGTAAGTAAATGCCGCCCATAAATATTGCATAATTACCAACCAACGATATACTTTTAGTTCTCATACGTGGTCCTTTTGGTCGCCATGCTTGGACAATGCAGCTGCGCCATTTGCCGCGAAGCAAGTCGGGCATCAAGTATCATGCTGTTAGTCCCGGCCGGCCCATTCCGATGAACGACATCACGCAACGTCCCGAATGCGAGCAAAAACACTTTCCCGAGGGCGTTGATAAAGTTCAACCTTGCGTGGCCGATTACTCGATACCGACTATCGATCAGATTCGTGAGCAGTATGGCGCTCGCATCCTAAGTGAGCTGGAAGCGATGCTCGAAAACCAAAGCATACATGAGAAGCTTGCCTGGGCGGAGTCCGACAATAGCGCCGACAGCCTGTCCCATGCACATGAGTGTGTTCCGCCTACGGTGTGTCACGAGTTCCACGCGGCTCGCTTGTTTCTTTCCCATTTTGGCTTTTTGAGCTTTGAGATCCGTAATCCGAACGATCCCGTAGAGTCACTAGCACCACCACAAAGACCCCTCATTGTGCTTGACACAAAATCAGCTGCCTTCGCTGCGGATTTGGATAAACTGGACAAGCTTAGTGCCCGAACTCACGACACTGTTTACTGTTTTTATGTAAAGGTAAGAATCATTCGCAATTTTGCATTGGATAATCCAATTAAACACACTTCTTCACACTTTTTCAGGCGGGACAAACAAATGCGCAACAGATAATTGGTAATATGACTGAGGATCAATCATACGACACACACTTTGCAAACATGCTGCAGACGCTGGGCTGGCCCGTTCAGGTGGCTGATCACTCCGGCTGGACTGGTTTTGCACACAACTCATGGTCGCTAAAGAGCGCCGACCGGCAGCAACCCAATGTGTCTAGCGACTCCAATTACAATGGTGCGCAACGCTTGCTCTACTGGGCGGATGTCTCATCAGAGATCGCCTTTGTGGTGCCCAATGCCTGGAATCTGCGCTTTATTAGCGACACGGACACTTACAGCCTTTCCAGTAATTGCAGTGAGCAAAGCCAGACGACCAATGTTTGGAACCGCAGCGAAGAGGCTGGATCTTTGAAATCCAAGCCACGAAATCTTAGCTTAGAGTTGGATACAAGCAATAGAAGTAAAGAACCTGTTCCACCTACACGACGAAAGGGAAATGTATCAAAGCCAACGCTGCTTGTCCAGGCACCAGCTAAAATATTTCTGGTGTGGCTGGAAAGCTTTGAGGATTATTTGAACTTCCCTGTGGAAGATCTTCTGGCCTATGCACGCACCGGCGAAGAGCACCAACCCATGCAGTTGCCGAGAGCAGCCGACTGCCATGTAATATTCGTGCATTCCCTTCAGTCTGGTCTACTAAGGGTGAAACTGCAAGGACCACCAGGACGCATGAGCTTTGCCACGCCATTAGTGGATGGTATGGTGCTAAGTAGACGAGTTGTTGGTAATTTGGTCCGTCAAACGGCGCTAAACATATCCCGACGTAGACGTTTAGATAATGAAAAGTAAGTAATATGCATTACGGTTATTCCACGTATTATTATTTTTTTTTTTTTTTATATATTTGTTTCAGCTATCAACCACCACACGTACGTCGCAGGCTTAAGGTACAGGACATAGTCCAAAAATACAAGATGGATCTAAGCGAAGCAGAGCTACTGGCGCATCTGTTCCAACGCTCCACTTAACTAAGGGTGTAGGGTCCATTAAATATTTGTATTTGCTGCTTTCTAAATATGTTGAACATGCTTAACAACATAAATATTTAAATAAACAAACAGAGTTAGCAAAGCAAAAGATCAGAAGTTTGCTTTAATTTTGCAATAGAGATTAACAAATCAAAATTTTAACAAGTATTGCGACCAGAGCGCACAAACACTAAGCAGTGGCGATTAAAGCATTAACAGAAAGCGCGAAATCCTCATTGAAATAACCCAACAACAACAACTGCAGCTCGTATAAGCTATCCACGACTGCAGGCAGAAGCTATTTTATATATAAATGTGTATGTATATATTTGGTACTGGCCCCGCTTTTTGGGCCCAAACCGCAGCAACCGAAACAGCATCATCACATTACTAAGTTGGCTGTCTGGCTTGGACTTTGCGTGTTAATGTAATATTTCTCAAAGATAAGAATGCGACCAGACCGGACAGCATGCTGACCGCCTGGCTCATAACCAGAATATAGTCGAGCAGGCCTCCTGCTATACACTTTTTACTAAGTAGAGTGACAGTTTTACTAGTTAGTCATTGGTTCTTTGTTTCTGTCTGCCTAGCTGATTTGACTTCAGCAACATTGGCGTGTGAGAAACAAAAGACTTAGGCAACAAACTTTATTTTGTAGTCTATAAGTCAAAGGACGCAGGCGAAGGACGAAAATCAAGGTACATTATTAAATAAAGCAGGAATTTGAATGTATTTACCAAACAAATTTTAGGAATCTAACGAGTAAAAGCCGAAGATAACTATGAAGATTATGGCTTAAGGCAAACACACACTCTACTATACATACATACATAGTCTCTGAGTGTTCATCACACGCATGCAGACATACGCATACATTAATTCGTGCCAATACAAAAGGGAAGTAAACGCAGGTCGAAACACAGAAAAATGAAAAGACACAAAAGAGAGGCATCTACTACATACAACAGCGGTAAAGTAAACGACAACTAACCATAAGAAAAATGACCAGCGATAATTTTAATTTGAAACCAGTTTCTATGCCAAACGAAAATTCTGTGGCGCTGCCGAACACCAAAGACTGCACAGATCCAAGGAAGCAGTAACCGTGGTAAACAAAACAAAAATTATAAATAAGAGGCACACACTGGAAGCGAGCTATGCTGGAGAGAGAGATTGAGAGAGCCGCTTAAAACAGCAACAAAACTAGAGCTTCGTCGAAATTCGAACTTTAAAAAGGCCCGAGAGTCAGGAGACACTGAGTCACGCCAGCGAACAGCGAATGAAACCGAGTGAACACGGCGGCAACAACATTCAGCGGCAAGTGGAGTGGGCATGGGAGCAGCCGCCAAGTAATTTTTAATCTTATTGTGTATGAGTCGCCGGTGGCTATTGAATCTTGTTGGGTTGGCCTGCACACAAATGCGGGCCTCATGGAGCTCACGTATTTGCTGAGTCGATGAGACCAGCACAGCACAGCACAGCGCGAGCGAGCCCAATTTTACTTCATAGAGAAAAAGCACACACTTACCCAGATACGAATATATGCTCGCAGGAAAACCGAAGTAAAGTCGAAAAGAGCTAGAGCTAATGCTAAAGCTGGCAACGCTTTAGTACAAGAAAATGAAAAACGAAACTGCAACAAGTGAAAAATATGTTGCGGGCGACGGCAATGCGACGGCGGCATCGTTGCTAGCATTTCTCAGTCTATGCTGTTGCTGTTGCTGCGCATGCGCTTGCGACGCAACAGGTAGAAGACTCGGCTAGGGGCGTGCAGGCGGCGCACCAACAACAATAAAACAAGCTACCACATTTGGTACGTTTATGACGAGCGGGAGAGCCGCGCTCTCTTTAATTCTCCTTTTCTGTCTGCCAGTCCCTCTTGTTTCTCTCAGTCTAAACCTGTCAAGCCGCTTTTCGAAGCCTTGCTACCGCTATGTTCATAATTTTGCGCTGCTTGAGCTGCAAGTTCTTCTCGCAGCTCTTGCCAGTCAGTTACGTTACGACCACAGAGCGAGTGGCAGTTGGCCGAGTTAAGTTGGGAACGTGTGCGCGTGAAACGCTTGACAAAAGTGAAGGTGCGACGGATGCTCAGGTTTCGTTCGATCACATAAATACAGTTACCAATACTTATGCCAAGCAGCTAATGCGTGTGCTACATATTTTAAATTATGTTTAATAATATGTGTGTGTGTGTGTATATATTTGAAATGTGTACATATTAATCAGATTCATCGCAGTTGAAAATCTAAGTTCGGCCACTGCGTATGGGCATCTTGTTCCTAGAGCTGTGCATGTATTCTGTTTGTGTGTCTCTGTGGTCGTTGTATTTTGTATAAGTGAAAAATTCCATGAACGTTGCAGCCCGCACTGCAGCAGCGACAAGAGCAGAAATGAAGCAAAACACGTTTTGCTAAAAGAAAAAGAAAAATATGCTGCGTCTGTGGCCACTGACGATGTTGCATTTGTGTTTTTGTGTGTGCGTGTGTCGTATATACGCTATATGTATTCAAACAACACCAACAAATCTACCATCACAAAACTCAATTTAAAATGTGAACAATAATGGTAGGTATTTTGAATCTATTAAAAGTGAACACACATATTTATGCAATTTCAAAAACTATAATATGCAGTCGTGTACATAAGAAATATTTCTATTCCCACAAAGAAATAGAAATTTGTATAACTGTTAACAAATATGTGTGTATGCTTTGTGTACGCTAGCTTACCAAAAGAAATAAAGCAAGCAAAACAACTTGTATTCAACGCAACAAACTCAAACAAGATTAATTGTTGAATTTTTATACTTCAACGGCAACGTAGGCAGTAGTTGTATAGGTTGACGTCTTTTGTGTTTGGTGGAGGCTGAGAGAGTGCGCAGCTAGCCAAGTTTGAAACGTCAATCGTTTGGAGCTGTCACGTAATAGCTTAAGTTGCCTGAGTTTTATGAAATGCCTAAGAATCATCGAATAAAACAGAAAAGTGATAAATAAGTTATCATGTTTGCTTTGTGTGTTTTTGTCCTATAAGAAATCATTTATGGCAGGTATCGGCTCGCACACTAGTCAAAAGCGAAATGTAAATGAATATGGAAATATGAAAAACACGTTTTCTTTCAGGCCGAGCTACATTTGTAGCTAGTAGCAATAAAGTGAAAATCACAAATGAAGAAAAAAGTCGTTAAAATAAAGATCACACATAAACGTGTGTGTGTGTGCATCCAAAACTTGTTGGCGCCTCTCAACAACGCGCATTGATTCCAGTTGAATATCGTTTGTTTGGTTATTGTTCCATACAAATATTTAACTTTGCCACATGGCCTGCAGCCAAGTTCTTTTCCTGCCTTGCATTTTTTGTATAATTATACTTTGATACCGAAGGTCTCATAGTATATTGGTTTTGTGCAATGTCCGTCATGGTGTCCGTCCGTCTGTCCGTATGAACGCAACTTTTTTCGACACCCTTAAAGCTAGAGACTTGAAACTTTGCAATTATGTTTATCTATAGACGGTACAGATAAAGTGTTAAGATCGGGGTGTCACGCCCACTAGGAGGCTGGGAAATCGATAAAGTCGATAACCAAAAACCGATAAAACCAAATATTTCTAACATTCTTACAGATAGAACTACCAAAATTTGCACGCAGATAGCTAGGCATGTCCCTGAAAAAACTGCATGAAAATTTTGGATGCCACGTCCACTCCTTCCGCCCCCATCCTGCCTGCTCCTTGAAATTGGAAACGCCTATAGCTTTCACATTTTTTGGGCTAGAGCCACTAAATTTGGTGTCAATATTGATATTGACGTTCACCAAAAAAATGCATCAAAATTTTGGATGCAACGCCCCCTGATTCCGCCCCCATCCCCCCTTCTCCTTGAAATTGGAAACGCCTATAGTTTTCACATTTTTTGGGCCAGAGCCACAAAATTTTGTGTCAAGATAGGCAGTGAAGTTTTCCAAAAAACTGCATCAAAATTTTAGATGCCACGCCCACACCTTCCGCCCCCCACCCCCCGCCGTTGCTAAAACGGTTATGCGTGTATCTTCCACATTTTTTGGACTAGAGTCACCAAATTGGTAGTAAGATATATGGTGACATCTATAAAAGATCTGCATCAAAAAGTTGGATGCCACGCCCACATCTGCCGCCCACCATTTTAAATCGGAAATTTCGATATCTCTTACAGTTTTTAAGCTAGAGCCACCAAATTCGGTATAAAGATAGAAGGCAACATCTACCAAAGATCTGCATCAAAATTTTGGATGCCACGCCCACCCAAGCCACCCGCCTTACAAAATTTTAATCGGCTATATCTTTAACAGCTTTTGAGCTAAAGCCACCAAACTTGGTAGGAAGATAAATGGTGACAATTAAAAAGATTTGATTTAAAAATTTGGATGCCACGCCTACCTCAGCCGCCCACCTTTTAAATTTGGGAGCTTAGTTATCTTCCACAGTTTTTGACCTAAAGTCACCAAATTTAATAACATGATAGCTGGCGATGATTACCACATGGCCCACTCCTTTGCAAGCAGACTCCTTACCATCCGTTCTTTTACAGGTATCAAAGTATTCCGCAGTCGGTTGCGTCCGACTGCAACGTTTTTACTTGTTTTCATTTTATGTTATGATATTGAAAGTAGAGTTCTCATAACTTTTTATATATGTACTATAAATATTAACCTTTACGCTCTCTATCCCCCGTTACATACCATGAGACATCATAGTAGCTGAATTATTTTATTGTTTTTGTATTTTCAAAAGAAGATACATACATACATATGTATAGTTTCTTTACGTGAATGCTGTATTAAATCAACAACTTAGAAAGATAGAAATAAAAGAAGAAAATAACCAATGTCTGGGACAAAAAGAACGACTAACAATAGTTTTATAGAAGGTAGATTTAAAAGATTAATGATTAGATTCGACTTTAAAACTCTAGACAGCTTCAACACATCAGGGGCAACATGTGTATATAAAAAGAACATCAGAGATACATTTTCGTGTATATATTCTTGTTTGTATGTAAGTATGCTTGTATAATCAACCTTTGGACAAATATCAGCATAGCTTAGCCCGCATATAGAAATTATAATATGGTGTAGCTCGTTGGTCGAGATCCATCTACCTTTCCACTTTTGTTATCTTTGTCTAGAATACTGACAAAACTGATGCTGTCTTGTGTGGGTATTGGGCTTTTACACAGAGCAGCTAGCAACTGGTCCTGGAATTCGATTATATAAGATTCTACTAAATTCAACAGAATATCGTTAAAGGAATCTATATTTTCAGGCTTAAAGTCTTTTTATAAACCATATAAAATAAAAACAAATAAGATGGTTATATAGAAGGTCGAGAAATCTCGACCAGGAGATACCCTGAACCCTATACTTATTGCGTACAGTCATTGCTTAATATATATATCTATTATGGGATTTGGGTATAAAAATATCATCTTACCTGCGTGCAAGCCGTTTTCTTCCCAGTTGGTACTTATAGTGTTTTTATGCTCGACGAAGTATGAAAGTGTTAATATGCTCATTGGCCGTGGAGGCACGAAAGCAGTTTTCTTCAAGTGCTATTACAAGAAACAAATGATTAAATATTGGCTTAGCCATTTTATTTTACATAACTATAAGCTATAAACAAGGCTATAAATATCCTTAATCCCATGCTTTAATAATCGATATCTCTCGTGTTCTTTTCTTTTCAGGTGACAATAAAGACCTAAAACTTGTGAAACAATGTCGTGTATTAAGATACATACAAAAAAGCAAACAAGTAAAAACAAAATCAATTCGCTAATGAAAACATTGAAAAGTAATCATATAAGTAAATGATCGAAAAACTACGAAAATTACAAAGGCCTTTCAGGTTCATAGAGAAGATGCACTCGCTCCTCTTGCCCCGTGCAAAAAGAAGGGCAAAACTTTTACACGTGATCTTGGTAACCACGTTTGTGTTAATTCAAGCGTCCGATGTTAGATCCACAACAGAACTTCCGGCGCCTCGTGGACGCAGTTATGCCACAACATACGAACAATATGCTGCATTTCCAAGACGCCGCAGCTCTTCACCATCGGGTGAAATGCAATCTCGTGCCGTTGATACGAGCGCGGACTTTGAAGTGCTCGAGGGGCAACCTCGTGGCACGCTTGTTGGTTTTATACCGACAAAACCCAAATTCACATATCGATTCAATGAGCCGCCGCGAGAGTTTACCCTAGACCAGATAACGGGCGAAATTAAGACAAATGCTGTGCTAGATCGCGAGGGGATGCGCAGCCATTACGATCTGGTAGTACTATCATCGCAGCCTACATATCCGATAGAAGTGCGCATTAAAGTGCTCGATATTAACGATAATGCCCCAGAGTTCCCAGAGGCAAGCATAGCGGTATCATTTTCTGAGAGCGCCATGGCCGGAACTCGTCTGTTGGTCGATGCGGCGACGGATGCTGATATCGGTGAAAATGGCGTGACCGATCACTATGAAATTGTCGACGGTAATGTGGATAACAAATTTCGGTTGGTAACCACCACGAACCCAAGCGGGGACACGTCCTACTTGCATTTGGAGACCACGGGAAATTTGGATCGCGAATCACGAGGAAGCTACCAACTTAATATATCAGCAAGCGATGGTGGCTCCCCTCCTCGACAAGGTTTTCTTCAGGTGAACGTGACAATACTGGATGTGAACGACAACCCTCCGATTTTTGATCACAGCGACTACAGTGTTACGTTAAACGAAACTGTTTTGCCTGGCTCGCCGGTTCTACAGGTTATGGCCTCCGATAACGATTTGGGTGATAACAGCAAGCTCACCTATTACTTGTCTGAAACGGAGCATCAGTTTACTGTTGATCCTGAAACCGGTGTTATTTCTACTACAGAGCGCCTAAATTGTCCGCAGCAAACGAGCCAGCAGACTCGAGAGCCCATGAGCAAGGGTCATGTTCAGAAAAGCTGTGTCTTTACGGTTTTTGCTCGCGATCATGGCTCTCCACGCCAGGATGGACGCACGTATGTCACAGTAAATCTGTTGGACACAAACGATCACGATCCCACTATAAGCTTTCAGTACTTTCCACCCACTGGCAGCGCAGCCACAGTTGATGAAAATGCAAGCAACGGAACTGTGGTGGCTGCTGTATCGGTGATTGACTCGGACGATGGTCTTAACGGAGAGACAACCACACGGATTGTTTCCGGAAACGAGCTGCATCATTTTCGATTGGAAAAGACGCCACTATTTCACATTGTCCGCGTCAATGGAATACTTGACCGTGAGGAAATTAGTAAATACAATTTGACTGTTGTGGCCACAGACAAGGGTACGCCAGAGCGTAAGGCCTTGGCACATCTTATCATTAATGTTAACGACGTAAATGATCACGAGCCAGTGTTTGAAAAGTCGGAGTACTCAGCGGTTCTTAGCGAACTTGCACCAACGGGTACCTTTGTTGCCTCAATCGCCGCCACTGATGAAGATACCGGCGTCAATGCTCAAGTTTACTATGAAATTCTTACGGGCAACGATCTCAAGTGGTTTAACATAGATGCAGATACAGGCCTGATAGTGACCGCAGGCTCACTAGACCGGGAAGTCCAGGCTAGTGTGGAGCTAAGCATTTCCGCACGAGACGGTGGCCCAAATCCCAAGTTCGCATACACTCAGCTTAAGGTTACCATACTTGACGAAAACGACGAGGCACCACATTTCGGGCAACAGCAGCTCAATGTGAGCCTAAGCGAAGATATTGCTCCACCCTACCTAGTTGCAGTGCTGTCTGCGACAGACAATGACCAAGGCACGAATGGATCGGTAACATTTTCTTTGGCGCCCAGCGTGGAACGCCTGTATCCGCATCAATTTGCTATCGACTCCATAACGGGCCAATTAATGACGCGCAAAGCTCTCGATCGTGAGACAATGGCGAATTATGAAATTTTTGTGATCGCACGCGATCAGGGTGCACCAGCACCACAGTCAGCCACAGCTACAGTTTACCTCAGCGTTTCAGATATTAACGATAATAATCCAGAGTTCTATCCGAAGCATTACATCTACACATTCAAAGACCGCGAAACCGATGTCGCGGAAAACAATATGAGAACCCTGCTGAATGTCACGGCTACTGATCGCGACGATGGCGATAACGCCTTAATTACATACAATTTAGAATCTGGTGGTGAAAACATTTTTCAAGTCGACCCTCGCACAGGCGCTGTCACATTTTCGCTACGTGGCGACGCTAGCCTAAAACGTATGAAAAAGCCTTACTACAACCTGCGGATTTCTGCTCGAGACGGTGGTGAACGGCGCACAGCACAAGACGCCACTGTGGAAATTATTTTGGAATCAAAAGCGGAGCTACTCGATTTTGGAACACATAATGGATATGATTTTCAAATTGTCGAGGATTCTGATCAGCAAAAGGAGGTTAAGCTGAATCGAGAGGTTGGACGCGTCCAAGTGAAACGACAGAAATTTTTTGATAACATTGCCATTGAATATTTCATTGTATATGGCGATAGAGCTGGGAATTTTTTAATTGATCAGCATAGTGGCCGAATCATCACTGCACGTCCTATTGATCGAGAAGTGCAAGGGCATTACCAGCTAATTATAATGGCGCGCAGCATTAACGGGACGAGTTCTATGTCCGGCTTTGCCTATGGCAAGTGCAGCGTTCACATAACTGTTCTCGACATCAATGATAATGCGCCCAACTTTGCTCAAGATCGTGACACGGAGTCTTTGATATTATTGCCGGAGAATACAGCTGTGGGTCAAGAGATATACTTGTCACGTGCACGAGATCGTGACGCCGGCATTAACAGCCGCATAAGCTACAATTTAACATATAACCCGGACCAACTGTTTCGCATTAATTCTGCAACTGGTGTCGTCTACCTGCAAAAGCCCATACGCTCAGATCCAGGATCTGTCTTATACGTTGAGATAATGGCCACCGATGGAGGCACCCCACCGTTAAGTACCCGTCTAAGTCTTCCTGTACATATTGCGGACGTGAATGATCACACCCCAGTATTTGATCATACCTCTTATGAGACTTCACTTCTAGAAACAACAAAGGTCAACACTCGCTTCTTTGCGCTTGCTGCCTCGGACAGCGATCTGGGGGCCAATGGGCGCATATCATATGAGATTATCGATGGCAATTCCGATCGTAAATTTGGCGTTTTCCCCGATGGATACCTGTTTGTGCGTGCACCACTAGATCGTGAGGAACGTGACTATTATGCGCTCACACTTTCCTGTAGCGACGCAGGTGCTCCGTCGCGGTCCTCTGTGGTGCCAGTGGTCATTCACGTCATAGATGAAAATGACAATGCTCCTCAATTTACAAACAGTACATTCACTTTTAATATCCCAGAGAATGCACCACCAGATACATTTGTTGGAAAGCTAACTGCAGTTGATCGAGATATTGGCCGAAACGCAGAATTAAGTTTTAGTGTATCCGCGCAGTCACTGGACTTCAAGATAGACACGCACAACGGATTTATCAGAACTCTTCGACCCTTTGATCGGGAGGCCCTAGTGCAAAGGGCGCGTGGCACAGATAATAGTGCTGGCGTGGTTGATGAAGAGCGAAACATTAGTAGCGGTGGCTCCAATTATCTGCTGTTTGAGGCCATTGTGTCTGACAATGGCATTCCGCCATTGCATGATAAGGTCAAAGTCAAGGTCATAATTACGGATGTCAACGACAATGCTCCGGAATTTTTGCGTGCACCATACCATTTGAGCATCTCAGAAGAAGCACCCGAGGGTACACATATTATGCACGTTTTCACGCAGGACGCCGATGAGGGTCTCAATGGTGATGTGTATTATACATTAGTGGCAGGCAATGATGCAAACCTCTTTAGCTTAGATAGCGCTACGGGTCTGCTGATTCTTTCACATCGATTGGACCGAGAATCGCAGGATATCCATCGTCTAACCGTTGTTGCCCAGGATGCAGCGTTAAAACACCCTTTAAGCTCGAACGCCAGCATCACCATTACAGTTTTAGACGAAAATGACAATGCGCCCGAGTTCACGCAGTCAAGCAGTGAAATTTCTGTATTGGAGACTAGTCCCAGTGGCACAGAGCTTATGCGATTCCGAGCAAGCGATGCTGATCAGGGCGTAAATAGTGAGGTGGTATTTAGCATTACGGCTGGTAACCGTCGAGATACTTTTCACATTGACAGCGTTAGCGGCAGCCTATACCTCTACAAATCGCTGGACTATGAGGATATAACAAACTATACACTTAACATAACAGCTTCAGACTGTGGCACTCCGCCGCTGTCTACGACTGTACTTTACAACGTTATCGTAGTGGATGACAACGATAATCCTCCAATTTTTCCAAGCACTGCAATTGTGCGACAGATCAAGGAAGGCATCGCACTGAAGACGCCCATTGTCACAGTCAGTGCAGATGATCCAGACTCCGGCTTAAATGGGAAAGTCACCTACATAATCAGCAGACAAGAGCCGGAACTAACAGGAGGCCGTCACTTTGGTATCAACACACAAACAGGTGTCATATATACGCTACGCGACATTGACCGCGAGTCCATAGACAACTTTCGATTGACAGTAGTGGCTACGGATCAGGCACAGCCCGCCGAGCGCCAACTGTCCACAGAGAAGCTGGTCACTGTCATCGTAGAAGACATCAACGACAATGCGCCAATTTTCGTCTCAATGAACGCTGCCATTTTGCCAACATTGGTGAATGGCTCAATACAGCCAGGTAGCATCGGAGGTCATGTGATGCAGGTGCTGGCCCGCGACGCAGATTCCTCCAGCAACGGCTTGGTAACCTATGAGATTGTGGGCGGCCATCAGGAGCTCTTCCATTTGCAACGAAACACGGGAATAATCACACTGGGCAAAACTACTCTGACTCAAAGCAAGCCAAATGTGCGCTACCAATTGACCTTGAAGGCAACAGACGAGGCTAGTGGTGAGCGGAAGAGCACTGAGACTTATTTAACAATTATAACGCTGGGTTCGAATGCTGGAGATGGCGATAGGCCAGTTTTTGAGAAACATAATGCTTTGTTTGGCTCGGTTTATGAGAATGAACCGATCGGTACTAGCATACTAACAGTCAGTGCACATCTTGATGGAGCTGAGATCGAATATTTTGTGACAAATGTCACTGCATCAACATCCTCAATATTTGGCCATGCGAGCAAAAGTGATACGCGTGTGCAAGTTGATAGACTCTTCGATATCGACGCAAAACTGGGTATTTTATCGACCGCAGTTGAACTGGACCGCGAAGCTGGGCCCCCAACATACGAGATAGAAGTCCATGCCATCGCACTGGGTGGAAAGCCACGAACTGCGCTCACAAAGGTAAGTCAATATTTCCCCCAGTTTCGCCCGATTTTGACGTTAAGACTGTAGCTGTCCAACCGTGCATTACTGTGTTTGATTTAAGGTTCTATCAGTATAAGTTTAGACCGCACTAATGCGCTTTTAATGTCTACTGCAGATAAGAAAAGTTGATTACGACGAGAAACAGAGAGTTTTATAGTTGTGGCTAGATTAAAATGCAAATCGGCTGACAGCAATTTCTTCTGAATGAACGCTATAAGAGCTTCTGGCGACGCTCTACCAATACAACTTGATACCTGCCATACCTGTGCACGGAACTGTATAAATAGGCCGCAGAGATACAATTATAATACATAAGTTGTTCCATTGGCAGTTGCCTTTAAGTTTTTCCAATACCCTAAGATGAATTTTAAAAGGGATTTCGATTCGCTGATTCTTATTTCGTATGACGGTAGCGCATTCCGCAGTCTTGTTGCCAACAACTGCAGAATCTTCGACCTGTTTTCAGGCAGCAAAAATAAAAATAAAAGAATTCGCAACAGTAAACATCTTTGCAGCTTAACGTTCCACACTGGCCCTTAAACCAACGTCTCGCCACAATTCCAGCAACCATTGCTGTTGCTCACCGGAGCCGTCGCATCCCCGCCTCTGACATGCTATGTATGTATGTATATGCGTAGGTATGCCAGAAATGTACGCATGCAAATGTCTATACAAGTAGTTCCAGTTTTTGCACAGCCTTTTCAGACACATTGATGCTAGCGAGGTGCTTTTATTTATTTGAATGTGTATGTGTATTTCCTATGTAAGTGTAAGCATACATACATATATCAACAAGAGCGATATTCAGACGAGTGTGTATCAGTCTGTGGCAGCAACTGCGGCTTGCGTGCTAAAAGCATTTCAATCAATTTTATTGTTTCTTTGATTTAAAACGATTGCCATGTTTTTTGTTTTTTTTTGTGATGTGCATTAATTTTTTAAAATATTTTTTAACTTCGTGCAGAGCGCTGACATATCTTTTGGGTTGGACAAGAAATATTCGACGAAAGTCCAACGTTGAATAAGTCAACAATATTAATATTTCTCCTTCTATTTACAGGTTCAAGTTACTGTTTTGGATAAAAATGATAGTCCACCGAAATTTCTTGATACGCCATTAGTTTATAATGTAAGCGAAGACTTGGAAATCGGGCACACTATAGCAACCATTCGCGCTATTGATCCTGATCCTGATATTATGAGCAGCATGATTTTTACTCTTACTGACGGACATGATGGAAAGTTTATGCTGGAGCCAACAACTGGAAAGCTTCAAGTAAAAGACACATTGGATCGCGAAACAAAGGACAAATACCAAATGCGCATACGCGTAAGTGACGGTGTGCAGTACACGGAAACAGATTTTATCATACAGGTAAGTGATCTGAAGTGTTTCTTACAGCAAATGACAAATTGGTTAACTTGCATTTTAAAGGTGGAAGACACAAATGATAACCCGCCAGTTTTCGAAGAGGCAGTATACTCTTTTGACATACCTGAAAATGCACCACGTGGATATCAAGTCGGTGAAATTGTGGCCAAAGATGCAGATTTGGCACAGAATGCTCAAGTCTCATACGCTGTGATTTCCGACTGGGCTAACGACGTTTTTGGCTTAAATCCTCAAACGGGTTCGCTAACTCTGACTGCAAAATTGGACTACGAGGAGGTAAGGCATCCTACTTACATATGTAGTTCTTTACTTTAAATATATATTTTTGTTTTTGTGTACAGGTGCAGCATTATATACTTGTTGTGCAAGCACAGGACAACGGACAGCCAAGTCTATCAACTACCATAATAGTCTATTGTAATGTCCTTGATTTAAATGATAATGCGCCGTTATTCGACCCTATGAGTTACTCGAGTGAAATATTTGAAAATGTTCCCATAGGAGTGCAAGTGGTAACAGTTTCTGCAAAGGACATCGACTCAGGTAAACATTACTTTTCTTGATGGCTAAAATAAATTAAATATGTGACACATTATTTTTATTCAGGTAATAACGGCCTCATTGAGTTCAGCATAACAGCTGGGGATGAGGATAATGACTTTGGGATCAACAGCAATGGAACGATATCCACTCGCCGGCATCTTGATCGGGAGCACCGTAGCTCATATACTTTAACGGTTACTGCCCGCGACTGCGCTGATGAAATTGCAATTTTCAGTGAGCTCAAGGAGACACAGTTAAAACTAAAGCATCGCTCGCCACGCCGGTATTATAAAACAACTCAGCAAAATCAGTATTTATCACATCAAAAACAGGAGCGTCTATCATCCACGGTACAGGTAAGCCATTAAGCAAGAGATTAACGCTTTAGATTTGGACTTAACAAAGTAACTGGCTATCTCTGACTTGAAATGGGAACTTGTTACATTTGATTAAACAAGTTACAACCTGAAAAAAACTTAGTACAGATAACCATATTCATCGTAAATTTAGCTATTTTCGGGATAATTTTCATCTTAAACATGAATATGGCAAACTTGACTAGTGAAAAATCAACATCTCGGATTAAATGTTAATATTTGAAAATGCGCGAATTGTTGGATTAAATATGGTTCAACATAAAAATGAACATGTATTGTCATTTTAAAGTTAACGCATTTTGATTTAAGCTCCAGGCACTTAAAAGTAAATACGTTTTATGTTCATTTTGCTGTTTAACAATGATTTTAGTTGAATCAACATTGTTTATGGTGATTTTTAATACGTTTCATAGTTAAAAACCGCATAAAAAAATTTACTATTTTCGTAGTGGATTCTCGTGGCGTTTTTTTCTGGGTGTATAAATAGATCACCGATCATACAATTGTACAGAGAAGTGAATCAAATGTTGTGCCTTATTTGATGATAATAATTAAATAAGCACTTTTTATTTAATTTATTTTTTCCAGGTAACGATACTTATCAAAGACGTTAATGACGAAGCGCCCGTGTTCGTTTCCGCAAACGAGACGTCAGTAATGGAGAATGTAGCCATCAATACGGTTGTGTTTACTGTTAAGGCCATTGACAACGATGAGGGACGCAATGGCTATATTGATTATTTCCTTAATGACGCGACTGCATTTGAAGACGAAAATAAAGTGGCTGAAACTGTGCCATTTACTTTAAACCCTACCGATGGCATATTGCGCGTAGCTGACGCACTGGACCGAGAGCTTCGTCCGAACTATGTTTTGAATATAACAGCGCGAGATCGAGGAGAACCGCAACTTGCGACGCAATCGCAGCTAAAAATCAAAATACTAGACGAGAATGACAACATTCCAGTGTTTGATCCAAAGCAATATTCTGCATCAGTTGCGGAGAATGCAAGCATTGGCGCAATGGTGCTTCAAGTGTCTGCCACAGATATGGACGAGGGCGACAACGGCCGTGTGCGCTACTCTATAGTGTCTGGTGACCAAAATCGAGATTTTAGTATAAGCGAAGACATGGGAGTGGTAAGAGTGGCCAAAAACTTAAACTACGAACGAAAAGCACGATATACATTGACGGTACGCGCAGAGGATTGTGCTCTACAGAAGAGCGAAAGTGATATAGCTGAGCTTATCATTAGCATCATTGATATAAACGACAATCGTCCCACGTTCCTTGACTCACCGTACATAACACGTGTCATGGAAAATACTGTACCGCCCAATGATGGCTACTTGCTTACTGTTAAAGCTTATGATGCCGATACTCCGCCTTTTAACTCTCAAGTAAGGTACTTCCTAAAAGAAGGAAACGCGGATCTGTTTCGGATAAATGCATCAACTGGTGAAATAGTCTTACTTCGGGCTCTAGATCGGGAAATCCAAAGCGAATACATCTTAACACTAGTCGCCATGGACACTGGATCCCCACCTTTGTCTAATACTGGCATTGTGAAAGTTGAAGTTCAAGACATAAACGACAATGGCCCTGTTTTTGAACTACAATTTTATCATGCCACTATCCAGGAAAATCTTCCAATCGGCTCGTTGGTTCTAAAGCCAATCGCAACTGACAAAGACGCAGGACTGAATGCCAAGCTACGTTTTAATTTACTTGGCGAACACTTGACGCATTTCCACATCGATACCGCCACTGGAGAAATTACCACAGCGGTTGTATTGGATCGAGAAACCATAGGCGAGTATCAGCTTACTCTTATGGCCCAGGACAGTTCTATTACCGAGCCCCGTGCAACTTCTGTGAAGTTAACGATAACTGTAGGTGATACAAATGATAACATGCCAAAGTTTGAAGCCAGCACTTTTAGCGTTGTCGTTCCAAACAATATACGTGTTGGAGAGTTTGTTTTTGGATTACAAGCGTCAGACGCGGATGAAGGCGTTAATGCAATGGTTGCTTACAATATAAGTGGTAAAGATCAACAGTTTTTTGAAGTGCATCCATTTACGGGAGTTATACGCGCAAAAACTGAACTGGCACATAGCAACAAACCTAACGCTGAAATCATCTACAATATAAACATTCACGCATGTGACCAAGGGCATATGCCTCTAAACTCAACAGCTGCGCTTACTGTGCAGCTTCGTCCTGTAGAGCTATTTCCTGTTTTCTCATACATGCCAATAACTCAATTTAATTTACCGGAGGATGTACAACCAGGGAAAATAATAGCCAAATTGTCAGCATCATCCCCAAAGAAGGGGTCGATTGCAATTATAAAATACAAAATAGGCGGTGGAAATATAGGAAATGCCGCTATTGTTGATCCGAATACAGGTGTTTTAACCGTCGGACAAGATGGATTGGACTACGAGCAGGCACACCAATATGATATTTGGGTTGAAGCTGCTGACTCGGATAGACCAAGTCTTCGTACAGTAACGTTACTGAACATTAATGTTACTGATGCTAACGACAATCCACCTGTAATGGATAAGCCGATTTACAACGCTGAAGTATTAGAAGAGGAAGCTCCACCTCAACTGATTGTTGCGATCATGGCAAAAGATAAGGATTCTGGCGACAATGGGGAGGTCAGTTACCGGCTAAAAAATGACTACGAAGGCACATTTGAAATTGCAGACTCTGGCGAAATATATACAACCATGCGCTTAGATCGTGAAGAGATAAGTGACTATGCACTTGTTGTGGAAGCCGTGGACCAGGGTGTGCCTCAACTCACGGGTACGGCGACTGTTTTGCTACACTTACTGGATAAGAACGACAATCCACCCAAGTTCACGCGTCTTTATTCACTTAACGTTACTGAAAATGCTGAAATTGGTAGTTTCGTTATTTCAGTGACCTCCTCAGACTTAGATTTGGGCGAAAATGCCAAAGCTACGTACACATTCAGTGATAACCCCGGTAAAAAATTCAAAATCGACTCAAAGAGCGGCAACATTACGGTTGCGGGACAAATCGACCGCGAGCAGCAGGATGAATATATTCTGAAGGTTGTAGCCTCAGACGGTGCCTGGCGTGCGGAGACCCCTATTACTATAACCATACAGGACCAGAACGACAATGCACCGGAATTCGAACACAGCTTCTACAGCTTTAACTTTCCCGAGCTACAGCATGCGGTGGCTTTTGTAGGCCAGATAATTGCAACCGATCGCGACAAACAGGGCCCAAATTCAGTTATCTCTTACTCGTTGCAATCGCCGTCCCCAACATTTAGCGTCGACCCTGCGTCGGGAGAGATCTTTAGCAAAACACAAATCCAATACAAGCACTCACAGTACATAAGCTCACCAGAGAACATGTTTGCACTAACCGTTCTAGCTTCAGACAATGGAAAACCGCCACTCTATACAGAATGCCTGGTCAACATAAACGTTGTGGACGCAAACAATAACGCACCGAAGTTCGAGCAGAGGGAATATCTTTCCCCGTTGCCGGAACATGCTCACGGCGGTCAGCGTGTTGTGAAGGTACACGCTAATGACGACATGGACTTTGGTGTCAATGCGGAGATCGATTACACATTAGTTAGCACTAATCTGAGCACTTATTTTGCCATTAACAAACTTGACGGTTGGATATCCCTAACGAAGCGGATTGATGTGCCAGCCAATTCGAGGTTTGAGTTTAACGTCAAAGCTACGGATCGTGGTGTTCCACCACAGTCAGATCAGGCACGCGTCATTGTGATTGTTACAGATGAAAATTGCTACGCTCCTGAATTCAGCGCTCTTAGCTATCAAGTGATCGTTCCTGAAAACGAGCCCATTGGTTCAACAATCCTAACAGTTTCTGCAGTTGACAAAGACAGCGGGCCCAACGGTATGCTGCACTACACTATTTCCGGCGGCAACGAAAGACGGGATTTTAATGTCAACGAACGCAGTGGCGCTATAACAATAATGAAGCCTTTAGACTACGATCTACTGCAGGATTACCACTTGAACATAACAGTTACGGATTTGGGCTACAAGCCACGGTCTGCCATTGCTTTGCTATCGATTATTTTGACTGATGTCAATGATAATCCCCCAATATTTAATCAATCTGAATACCACGGCTATATAGCAGAAAACAAACCAGTGGGAACAATTGTGTTTCAGGCACACGCGACCGATAAGGATTCGCCGAAAAATGCTATCATACACTATTCATTTCTCTCGAGCAGCGGCACAGATCACCACTTTTTCAGTATTAATGTTAGCAACGGATCAATTTCGTCCGCAGTTAGTTTTGACTACGAAGAGCGCCGTTCATATACCCTGCATATTAAAGCAAAGAATCCAAACTCGAGCATGGAAAGCTATGCACTACTCCACGTACATATCTTGGGCGTTAATGAGTTTTTCCCGCAGTTCCTTCAACCTGTGTTCCACTTTGATGTCTCCGAAACTTCGGCAGTAGGCACACCAGTGGGATCAGTGCTCGCGACGGATAAGGATATTGGCGAAGACGGTCGAATCTATTACTTACTAGTTGGCTCTAGTAATGACAAAGGCTTTGGGATCAACCCAAATACAGGCTCGCTGCACGTGAACCGAAACTTGGATCGAGAGGCCCAGAATCGCGTTGTACTTATGGTGATGGCCAAAAACTACGGCAGCATCCGAGGAAATGATACAGATGAGGCTCAGGTTATAATCTCAATCCAGGACGGAAACGACCCTCCAGAGTTTGTTAAGCGATACTACACCTCAACAATAATAGAGTCTGCGCCAGTTGGCACTATAGTGACAACGGTTAAGGCAATAGACAAGGATGTGCGTATGCAAAACAATCAGTTTGGCTACTCTATAATTAATGGAAACATAAAACAAAGCTTCAAGATCGATGCAGAATCGGGCGTGATAAGCACAGCAGCACTGTTGGATCGAGAGGATATTGCGCACTATAATCTAGTTATAGGAGCCATTGATACAGGTCTGCCACCGCAGACAGGAACTGCCACAGTACGTATTGACCTGGGAGATATCAACGATAATGGACCTACATTTAGTGCTGAGGGTCTCATAGGCTATATATCGGAAAACGAGCCGGCAGGCACGACGATAATGACGCTTGCAGCAAGTGATCCAGACTTGCCGGAAAATGGTGGGCCTTTTAGTTACAAAGTTGTAAGTGGCAAGCATAAATCTTTGCTGAGTGTCGATAAATATACTGGCTTAGTAAGGTCTACTGCCAGCTACGATCGTGAAATGACCCCCATTCTGGAAGTCATCATTGAGGTAGAAGACAGCGGCAACCCCAAACAACAAGCCCAACATAAGCTAGTTATTAAAGTGCTGGATCAAAATGATAATCCGTCTTCAGCACGCACTGTGCATGTGACTGTCAGCATCTTTAGTAGTGATGTGCCAACAAATACTAAGGTAGCAGATGTGCATCCCAACGATGTTGATATTGTTGGCGACTACAGATGTCGGCTGCAAGGCAGTGGAGAGCTGACAATAAGGAGTGGCTGTGACTTGTACACAACATCGTTAACTACGCCCACGTCTTACGCGTACAGTGTTACGGGCAATGATGGCAAACACGGTGATGTCAGCTCCAAGGTGACTGTCGATTTTCAGACTTACAGCAATACCACACTGGTCAACACGCTACCCCTCTTGATTCGAAATATGTCAGCTGCACAGTTTCTTGGGAATCACTACAGACCCACTTTGGAGTTGCTTAAGTCTCGCTTTGCTTCCCATGATGACGTTCGTATTTATAGCCTGATTGACATGGATACCAATAACGCAAGCAGTGTGGATGTAGAAGCCCTCCTGGTCGTGCGCAGCTCCAACCTCACCTACTTGCAGCCGCCTCACATCGCTGACCGTTTAAGGGAAAGGCGTTCTGCTCTTTCCGAACTGCTTCATACTGAGGTAATAGTTGGCTATGAGCCTTGCCGCACAACGGAGGTGTGTGCCAACGGTGGAATGTGCAGTTCTACTATTCGACTTCTGGATACTAATCACTTTAGGATTGTCGACACTCCCTCGCATATTCTGAGTGGACCACGCATCATCCACGATTACACATGCCAGTGCGCTAAGGGCTATGCGGGGGAGCAGTGCGCAAGGCGTCAAGATCCATGTCTACCGAATCCCTGCCAAAGCCAGGCTCAATGTCGACGAATGGGCAACGACTATCAGTGCGAGTGCCCGGCTAACCGAGAAGGCAAGCAGTGTCAGAGGGAGCGAAGTGATGTGTGCTGGGGAAAGCCATGCCGGAATGGCGGCACTTGCCAACGTAGTCCAGATGGAGCTTCCTACTTTTGCCTTTGCCGACCCGGCTATCGGGGAAGCCAATGTGAAAGTGTTGCTGATTCTTGTCGTCCGAATCCATGCCTGCACGGTGGCCTATGTATAAGCCTGAAACCAAGCTATAAATGCAGCTGTCCGTCTGGCCGTTATGGACGCCATTGCGAAAGGTTCAGTTATGGATTTGAGCCGTTGTCTTTCATGAGTTTTCCTTCTTTGGATCCAACAACAAATGATATTTCAATTGTATTCGCCACAACGAAACCAACGGCACTACTAGTTTATAACTTTGGTTTGCAAAACGGCGGACGTTCAGACTTCTTGGCCATTGAGCTGGTCAGGGGCCAGGCGTATTTCTCATCCGGCGGTTCACGTACTGCCATTAGCACAGTTGTGGCTGGTCGTAACCTTGCAGATGGTAGCTGGCATAAGGTAACCGCCACTCGTAATGGTCGTGTTATGTCGCTTAGTGTCGCAAAGTGCACAGACTCTGGAGATGTGTGCGCAGAGTGCAATCCGAATGATTCTAGCTGCTATGCGGACGACGTTGTTCCCATTGGGTAAGTCAAAGCTAAGGTACAAGACTCTACGTCGATTTAATATTAATTCCATTACAGAACTCTTAACTTCAACAAGCAACCCCTTCTAATTGGAGGTCTACAATCAGCTGATCCGGTGCTGGAGCGTCCAGCTCAAATACACAGTGATGATCTAGTTGGATGTGTCCACAGCGTTTCGATAAACGGACGTTCTTTAAATTTGAGCTCGCCGATTCAACAACGAGGTATCTTACCCGGCTGCAACAGGCAGGCATGCCACCCATCTTTAGCAGCGGAACGTTGCAGTAGGTATGCGGGTCAGTGCATTGATCGCTGGTCAACATCGCTATGCCAATGCGGTGGTCAACTACTCTCTCCCGACTGCAGTGACTCTCTGGAGCCTGTCACACTTGGCAGCGGCGGTTTCCTTGAATTTAAAATATCCGAACAATATCGCCGCATGCAGCTCCTAGACAGTCTATATAATGGCAACAATGCATGGTCAGGGTCTGGCTTTGGTAGCCGTGCAACGTATAATACCAGTGCATCGAAACCATCCTACTATGAGCCAGCTAAGCTGTTAAGTTTGCTTTTCCGCACATTCAAGTCACAGGGCTTGATTTTATATGCTGCAACAAATCAAATGTATACTTCACTGTCTCTGTTGGATGGCAAACTCGTATACTATTCAAAACAGCACCTAACCATCAACATGACTGTGAATGAACCAGCTGGTTTAAACGATGGAAAATGGCACAATGTTAGCCTATTCAGCCAGAGCCGTACACTGAACCTGTTTATTGATGGCCACCAAGTGGGTGATGATTTGGATGTTGCGGGCGTGCACGACTTCCTGGACCCATATCTGTCTACGCTAAGTTTAGGTGGTGCACCCAATAGTCACATAATTGCAGAGCCTTTCGCAGGCTGCATAGCTAACTTTACGATTTATAACGAGTTGCAGCCGTTGAATGGCTCTGGAAGCATACTTCACGAAGTTAAACAGCATGGAAAAGTGGAGCTGGGATGCAGCGGAACAGATATTGGTATTGACGCTGCCCAAGTAGCCGACCCTTTAAGTATTGGCATTACACTGGTTATTGTATTTTTTGTCATCCTAGTGGTGGCTATATTTGGCTCATACATTATATATCGTTTTCGCGGTAAACAAGAAAAAATTGGCAGTCTAAGCTGTGGTGTACCAGGATTTAAAATCAAGCATCCATCCGCTCCTGTTCCACAAAGCCAAGCGACAGACCATGTACTTGCACGTAGCATACATGCGAACGACGCTCCAGCACCACTTGTGACTAACACGGATCATTTGCGGCCACCTGGTCATCACCTAGCCGGCCCAGAGCTTATAACAAAAAAGTTTAAGGAGCGTAGTGAACTACCGTCTGCAGTTGATCATCCGCAGCCACAACAGCGACCACAGCGTCCAGATATCATTGAACGTGAAGTCGTTGGCAAGAGTCCACCAATTAGAGAGGAACATCATCTTCCTATGCCGCCACCTAATCCACTGCACCCACTTGATCACGGAAGCTCAGTAGACTTGGGCTCCGAGTATCCGGAACACTATGACTTGGAAAATGCTAGCTCAATTGCGCCATCTGATATTGATATCGTTTATCATTATAAAGGATACCGGGAAGCGGGCGGCATGCGCAAGTATAAGGCAACCACTCCGCCCGTAGCCTATACACACCACAAACACCAGAGCGCAGCAGCCCAACAGCAGCACCGCCATTCACCGCGACATGCTGTCAACGCTTCGTTTGTGCCACGTGTTCCAAGCCAAAGCAATCAGCCACCACCGTCAACAAATACGTCTCGCACTCACCAGACCACACCACTGGCACGCCTGTCACCTAGCTCTGAGCTGAGCTCCCAGCAGCCAAGGATTCTAACTCTTCATGATATATCGGGCAAGCCGTTGCAGAGCGCTCTTTTGGCTACCACTTCCAGTTCTGGGGGCGTCGGCAAGGATGCACTACACAGTAACAGCGAGCGCAGCCTTAACAGTCCAGTTATGTCTCAACTATCTGGTCAGAGTTCTAGTGCCAGTCACCAGAAGTCGGTGGCACCACCACAGGCACCAACACAGACCTCAATGGGACTAACTGCCGAGGAAATAGAGAGGCTCAATGCCAGGCCGAGAACATGCAGTTTAGTTTCTACACTGGATTTGTCATCGAGCAGCGAAGCGCCGACGCCACGAGTTCCAGGCGGTGCACTACACTTGTCCCTGGGCGGTGATGTGGACGCTCACAGTTCAACCTCTACGGACGAGAGCGGCAACGATAGTTTTACTTGCTCTGAGATTGAATACGACAACAATAGTCTAAGCGGCGATGGAAAGTACTCCACCAGCAAGAGCATGCTGGACAGTCGCAGTCCTGTGGCACGCGCACTGAGTGGGGAACCAAGCAGGGGCCAAAGCGTGGCTAAAACACCGCCCATACCTCCTCACGCCTACGATGGATTTGAATCATCTTTTCGCGGTTCACTTAGCACGCTAGTCGCTAGCGACGACGATTTAGCAAACCATCTGAGCGGCATTTATCGCAAAGCGAATGGAAACGCTTCACCATCTGCGACCACCTTGGGTTGGGAGTACTTGCTGAACTGGGGTCCAAGCTATGAAAATCTTATGGGCGTTTTCAAGGACATTGCAGAGCTACCCGACACAACAGGTCCACAGAAACAGCAGCAACAGCCATCCCAGCCCGTCTCGACTTTACGTATACCCAATGTACAAAAGGCACCCGAGGAGTATGTGTGATATACTCGTTTACTAGTACGTAGTGTATTAAAAAGTCCCTCTTCTAGCGTTAAGCACCGCCATTTCATTTTGTAATGTACAACGAAACAATACCGATTTACTTTTATTAGGGTTGAAGAACCTTGCTTACTTTGAATTTTCTAAATTTGTATTTTAAAAATATTTAAACCTTGTATCAAGGTTACACATCCTAAGTGCATTTTCACATAGGCATTCAACGAAAATGTACTGACTGATATGCGTATGCCAATAAATAAGTAAAGCAAAGTCAAACGCAGGCTTGTTAGCCAGCGTAAGATTATTTTAGCACGTTTTGAGGTAAATTTTTAGTTATCTAATTACTTGTGTATATTTATGTATGTTTGTGTGCTATATTAAAGTAGTTCAGCTACACTATTTATTGCCATTTAAGTACATTGTAAACTTTTATTCTAACTCTTGCTAGAATTACGACTACTAAGCACATGTTTACTATATGATCGGCTAAGAACTTAATATTTTCAATAAATAATTTTGCAGAAACATTCTATTTATTCCATATACAAAATAATAGTGACGTGCAGCGTTTTGGAAGAGGAACTTAGACCTGCGCACTGGAACTGCCATAAATAATCGGGTAATTTGCCAGGTCGTGCTGCTTCGTGCGGCTAGCTGTTAGCATGTCTATAAAACGAAATGGTAAGCAGCCAAAAGCTGCAGTCGTTGCTAACAACTGAGAACCAGCAGAAAAAGAAACATTTTCAGGTCCGTTACAAACAAATACATAACATTGTAATCAATGCAAAAGCAACTCAGGCGGATTGACCGGATGCAAGCGTGCGTGACAGTTATAAATTAAAATAAAGTGAAGAACTTTAGTAATTAGTTAGATAATTGCATCAAAATATTAAAGGACCCCTGCGCGATATGTTCTTTAAGAGCATTTTAGGTAGAAATGACATTTCGTTAAATAAAAAGCTGCCAGTCAATGGCAACAAAGAAACCAATGACAATGTCATTTATCACATGAGTGCCAAACACAATGTCATTGCCGAGAACAAAGATAACAATAACAATCAGTCAAATATCTGTCTAAATAAAATGCAACGACGCAACGAACTTTCAGTGGCTGCAGTGCAGTTAACTCCACTGTGGGAACATGTTTTACGAACGCGTCAATTGCCGGAAACAATTTGCCCGGCCACCATGTATGCTGAATTTCACGAACGGTTGCAAGATCCAGAATGGCAAGTGCGGCAACATGCGCTACGCGTTCTCGTCGACGTCCTGGTCGTGATGAGGGCAAAAGCAGACAAGCACAGTATTCATTTTTTAATTGATTTAATCAAGAATCTCGGACACCAAGCACCTACTGTACGAAAAGGTGCACTAGACTGCTTGCGGGTGTATCTTTCGGAGACAGGCATGCCGGAAATGGTTATGCTTCAGATTTTGGACACTGGCCTAAGTCAACAGCAAATTTACGACGAACGCCTCAGTTGTGGGGTCCTGCTGTCATTGCCGCCATTACTGCAATCGATTTTGCACACGCCACAACGTAATTTTATTGTAAAACACACCCTGGAGCGACTAGTGCAGCGCTTGCAGCACCAGCAATCACAACAGGAGGTTACCCTAAAGGTGTTGGCCAAAATTTGTGAACTGTTAGGGGTGCAAGAGTTTGAAAATTCGGTGGACGAAGTGGAAGTGGACGGTCATAATGGTCTGTCGCTCTACAATCGCATGTGCAGAGTATACGGAATATTCAATAAACCTTGTCATGCTGAAGGCAGTGTCAATGCGGGCGCTTGGCGGGCTCTACCTCAAGAACACTCCTGGCGTAGTAGCAACAATTTGCAGGAGTCAGAAGCAATTGCCATGCCAGAGAATGGAAAAGTCATTATGGAAACGGAAATAAAAATCAACGATGACACGCTAACCATGCGAATTCTTGAAGCAGAAACCGAGACGGAGGAGTCAGGTAGTCCCATTATAGATGCGACGGAGCTTGTGTGTCGTCCATTGGCTGGCACAGAGTCGCAACGCAATATGAATGCGGGCATACTTGAGATAATAAGCGATTCTGAAGTCGATGAAAATGTACAGGACGAAAGTTTTCTCAATACGCCATATCGTGGTTTAAAACGCGTTACTTTTGGTGGAGAGGTGGTAAAAATGCGCACACCTGACAGTGACACAGCTTCGTCTGCAAACAACGTCGAGAAAACGGTTATTTTTAATAAAGTTATCAATCCATTAAATGGTAAAGATTTAAAACCACTAGAGGGACAGCCAAATTTAAAGGACGATAGCAAGATGAGTGCTTTGACCTTGGAGATCCCTAGCGATAATACCATGCCCTTGCCTCGTGCAACTAGTGCACAGGCGACTCAGCGCAGTAATAGCTGTCAAAAGGAACAAGGAACATCGACTATTTATTCAAATAACTCCTATGCATCATCACCAAAGCGCGACGTCTCGCACTCTCCGGTATACCGCAGCTGCAGCATTAGTCCGGCTGGTAGCAACTCTATCAGCCCCAAAGTACCACACAAGGAGATAGAAGTTATGCATAACCTTCAGCGGGATTGTGATCCTTCGCCGCGTTCTCTACGACGGAGCGAAAGCGCATCTACTGACCCAGTTACTCCTCCTATAGCGACCCCTGTTATGGCAGCTGAACCACCATCGACACAAGATAACTGGGAAGATCTGGATATTGTCAACTACAATACAATAATGGACTTACGCTCAGGAGTAAGTAGATGATAATGCTTTTGGTGTAAGTCATCTAAAAACCTACTGTTCTTTTTACTTAGTCATAAAAATTACTTACCTTATATAAATTTAAAATGAATTTGTAACGCACGCTATATTGCTAGAGCCATTTCATATGCGAACTAGGTTACTAGGATGTATATGGTTTCTTATGCGTTAAACAATTTTTCGTTCATAATGGCAGCCACCCAAAATTTATTACGTACACGACACGCATTTGCTCAACTTCAATATGTAGAGCATTGCTATAGTACCGGCAAGCTAGTGGGCTTACTAATGAAAGCTTAGCGATAAGTGCAGGTTTCAACCCTACACACATTCCAGTATTAATGGCAGAACAATTCTGACCATTGATAGAGCCTTTATGTGCACCCCCTGTACCAATGACCTATTAATTTCTGACGTTAACAATTGAAATTTGTGAGTACGTTTTCCGTAAAAGTTGTTGAATGAGTTTAGGCAATGTAAATCTGTGACAGCATTTAAATGTCTAGAAATAAAATGGCTTTCTTACCCTTCCAACAAACTATGTATTCTTAAAAGAGTGATCACAATTCTGTTGCACTTTAAAAGTAGAAAAAAAAGATCATATGTCTTGGGATTTGTGCAACCCAAGTGACGAATTTATCATTCAAGAATATCCTCACCATATGCATCAGTTGTACTTTTGGTGGCACGAAAGAAAACTTGAGAGTGTTAGCTACAGTTGCATGGTGAGTGTAGTTTTATTGGTAGCTGCTGCAAAGTGCCAATGAATCCTACGCCAGTAGTTCAGCTAGTCGACCAATCATTTAAATGCACGCGATATTTCTAGCAGCTAAAAAAACAACAATAACTTACTAACAGCATGCATAGACGACGATAAAATAACAAGAAATTACGAACAAAATAAAAATAACATTGGGCCCTGACTGATGGAGACGTAGCTCAACTTGGTCGGGGACAGAGTGAGGTGCAAAGCGTGCCAACAACTGGGTCAGTACAAAAATAAAAAAAAATAAAAAACATTAACAAAAATTATACCGCGTCCAGAATACAAAAAGGCGCGAATAAAAAAGTTTCTGCGGCATGGGGCAGTAGGAAATTATTTAAAACGACGTTATCGTTACCGGTTTGCTTGTTCCAATTGCACATAGGTGGTATTAGAAAAAATGGACCCTATCTACAATTATTGAAATGACTCATGAACTAGACTTAACAACAGCAACTTCGTAATAATTTATTTTGATCAACCTATATAACTCACAGGACTGGCGCAATCGCTTACAAGGAATAGCACAGCTTGAAATGGCGCTCAGCTCATCAACTAACTTGGTTCGAGTGCAGCCCTATTTAGATAGTTTGCTACGCACCTTGCTATCCTCGGAGCGTAACTTTGAGGTGGCTGAGCTTAAGCGTGAAGTCTTGAAAAATTTGATATCACGACTCCCGCTGGACAACTTGGAAGATCGCACGCAACAAATACTGTCAGGATTGTGCAGACAGGGAAACGCAGGAGCAAACCGTGTTTGCAAAGCGCTTATGCAGCGTCTACCCGCAGGCACAATCGTCGCCAAACTTACAGCACCCGAATATCTACATGCCAAGAGTTCAAAGGTGAGTTAACACTGTTAAATCGGATTCCTTTTAAATGTATCTTATATATCAATTGGTCGACAGTTTCGAGATCACGCCTTACAAATGTCCATATACTCCTTGATGTCATTTCCCGGGACCTGCTTCGACATCAACATCCTTGCAGCCCAAGTTACATATGCCGCACTTAATCGTAAGCGTCGCGTGCGCCAGGCGGCATTAGAGGTATTTGCTGTACTGGCTGACATATGTTCGGTGGACCAAATATTGAAAATTATTGCCGAAATAACAGATGGTATTGAATCGGGATCTGCTCTGCTGACTGCTGTAAAAACGCGTTTGTCCCGACTCCAATTACCTATTATAACGTCCGACGGAGCTGTTTTGTATATTTTTCAAAAAATAGACCCGAACAGTACACAGGGCTTTGGCGCAGATATGGATTGGATAACGCAAGGCGAGGGCTCTGCCTCACCAAATGCTGTTAAACGACGTCGCCTGAATGTAGCTCATAAACAACGAACTACACAAACTAACATGGATGGGGAAAAATCGAATGGGATAAACCAAAGGTAAATTGCATCTCTTATTGATATTGATATGTTAATATTGATATGTTAATATTGATATTTATGAGTTAATAATGCGGAATACTTTGATACCAGTTTTTGATAATAATTGTTCATTTTTTCAGGTATTGCACTGATGACAGTTTGCATCGACATTCCTTCCACTCACCACCAGAAGCCTTAGACATGCCTAGATTCTCTAATGTAAGTTTATTGAAATGAACATAATAACATAACACTAAAGCTCCTCTTTATCTGCTAACAGGACTTTTTTCAAAGAAAAAGCTATGGTTCTAGTGGTAGGTACATTTGTAAATGGCACATTAGAAAAAACTGCTTAATAAATTGCTATTCCAGTCAACTACTTGGAACGTCGACTGGTAGCTAAGGCGTGCTCTGAATCTTCAATGGATGGTAGAAGCACTGATAGCACGACGACAACCTGTAGCAGTGGAAGTGGAAGCGGCAGTGGTAGTTTTATACAATTGACATCCTGCAAGGGGGGCGTTAACAGGCGTATAGTAAGACAAAGTTCACGGTAAGATCAAGCAAAACAGTTAAATTATCAATTTAAAGAACACATTTACTTTTAGATTTCCGGTGATGAAACAACACACAGACTTTATTAGCAACTTTGCGCGCAACATGCACCGAACTCCATATCCTTATAGTTTTGAAGATTCGAGATCGATTGAGCTAAACAATGAGCTACAGAAATACCAAAAGCAGCACATATTTAAAAAGCCAGCCAGTCTGGTTCAACAAAACTGCAGAGACAATGGCAGTCAGCTTCAAGGTGACTAACATTTACTAAAACATTGCTTAAAACACACTTACTTTCTTCGCCCTATCCTACAGCTGCAAAATGCAAACTTAAGGACACCCAAAAACAGGAATACACGAAGTCCGAAATAAAGGTCTCTAACCAGGATGCCGCTAAATGCAAGTAAGTCAATCTAGAAACAGTATAGCTAATTCAACACACATTATGCGTACAACCGTATTCCTTCCCGGCATTAACAAGAATTGACCAATACTAAATGTAGCTGACACGATTTTGACCCCGAAATTTGGCACACTACACATATCACATACTTCCTTGGCGCCTTAAAGGTGCCATATAAAAATACAAGCAATTTCGTTATTTAACCTAAATAATTTAAATGCGCGTTGAAACCCTCAACGGGGGCAGCATTTGTGATATAGGTAAGGGATGGCCAAAATTAACAGTGGTGGCCGGTGGCGACCCTTCATTTGACCACTACATGTACCTAAGTCGCTATGTACTGCGTGCTATTTTAGTTAGTGTGTCATGCATTCGCCTTTGAATTGTTCTCTGCAAGAAAATCAATTTTCTTTCTTGTATTGTCAAACAATTACAACAATCATAGTAAATGAAAAAAAAGAAAATAATCGTAGATTAAGAAATTAATGAGAGAACACTGCATATTCGTAATTTTGATAGCTTATTCATTTTTATAAGGTCAATTTCAAACATTTTAAGCAAATGTAATAACCTCTAAACGCATAGAGCACCCAAGTGTCGCCTTTGCTAATGTTATACTCCTTTTAATATATGTATGTAAACGCCGTCTTCGTTAAAATCACACGAAGAAATACGAACGTAGTTCAGAAGTCGAAATGAAAATACACCAGTGCTCGATAGACCAATGGCTACCTTTTTTCTGTCTGAGTCGTGGCTAGTTAGCGTTGATATCGGTCTATGCCCCTTGCGTCTTGCGTTGTAAGTATTAGTGAGGGCTTCGGTTACAGTGAAAAACGCAATGTCCTGTTTAACATTTGCAACTTTTGTTGTGTTTTCCTGAAATGGAAATAGAGACCGCTGTGTGTACTTGGGGATTCGGCATTTCTGCTGTACTGCTGGGACAAAAGAAGTGGTCAAGCCGTCGTTTCACGAAGGTTGCAAACAGTTCGTAATGTGACTTTGCTGCTTCAAGTTGTCAAACAGTCCTGTGACTAGTACCATAATTAAAACGTATTAATCAAGCGACTCGGCAACATGTACACATTTTCTGATTAGTTATTTTGTAAAAGTTTGCTAACAAGTAACCGGCTATAGTAAAATGCAAAATGAGTTTAACTGCGGCCAACCCGCATATCTGCTGCGCCAAATTCGCAGACTATTTTGCACAGTTAAGGAATATATATTGGAAAAAGCAATGGCGGCGCACCACCGCCTGATGCCATATGATCGTTGTATCTGTCCCTTTTGTAGTTGTCGCGGTAAGCGAACAAAATCGATGCAAAATGATAAAAGAGAATCAAGTGTGGCAGGTAAAATGACGTGGCATGTGCCCAACACCGAACAGGCAGTTGAAAAAGGTCGGGAAGATGAGGGTTTTCCCCGAATTGATTTGTAAGTTTAGATGCACGCACATACATGTATTAAAAAATACTTTATAGTTCCCAAATTTAATCGTTTTACATAGGGTCAAGGTGGAAGCGTACAGTGAACACACAATATCAACAGCAACTCAAGCATTTACTGTACAAGCCAGTCCCCAGATAAATAATCAAATTGAAGGAGGCTCTCCCTTATCCATCAAGTCAACAAGCTACTCCCAGAAGTCAACAGCATCGGCGAAATCAAACAGCAGCCCAAGCGAAACGGTTAAACAAGCTGCTAACCACTCAAATGAAAGAAATGACATAGAACCCATAAGCTTTGAGCAACAATTTGGGGAGCTAGTAGTGGATGACATGGAAGAAGAGACGGAGTCACCATCCCAGGAGCCTATTTTAAAACGCAATGAGAGCGCTAACAGCTTACACAGCAAAACAGAAAGCATCAAGACACAGTTGGAGGACGCCACGCCACAAATGTCTCGGGCACAATCCACTAAATCATTAGCCATTGAAGAGGAGATAGAGAGCAGCAACAGCTTTGTCGTGGTCGAGGATCTGCAGCAAGCGCTCGAAACAACAGTCGTCGAATCAGTTACAGAATTAACGGCAAACAATGAAGCTCTGCTGGCGTCTAGTAAAAAGTCTGATATAGTAAATGACGATAGGCCCATACAGTCACGTAGCATCTCGATGGACTCGCTCTATGGCCGGCGACCCGGGTCGAAGCAAGGATCCCTGAATACCAGTACCAGCGCAATGGAGAAAAGCTCACCTCCTAGTGTTGAAAAATGCCGGTTGCCCACAAAAACTCAACACCTGCCACTGCAACAAAAGTCTAAGACTTCATATTTGCTGCGCGGTCAACGACGCGTCTCACCTGTAAAGCAGGCCATACAAATGACGGCAACAGAACTGTTTCCATCAAATATGTCACGCTTTGAAAAGCCACGAGAGGCTTTAGCCAAGACATTTGATCAGCTGGACTCCAACAATTGGGAAGTTAATGTGACCGGTCTGAAGTGTATGGTGCGTCTGATTCGCTACCATTCAGATTTCTTAGACAGCCATATGCACATGACATGCATCCAACTCACCCGCTCCGTCCGGAATTTGCGCTCGCAAGTAGCTCGCGCTGCCTGCCAAGTCGCCACCGAGCTATTTACTCTCAAGTGCAAATCATTAGAAATCGAGTGCGATGACTTGGTGTGTGCCTTACTTCATCGCTCGGCAGACACGAATCGATTCCTGCGCGCCGATGCATCGCGTGCCCTGGAGTCTATGGTGGATCATGTGCAACCTTCAAAAGTGCTTAACATATTGGCAAGCAAAGGTGCTCAGCATCAGAATGCAATAGTGAGGACGACGTCGGCGAAGCTGCTTTTCAGATTAGTCGAACGCTTGGGCTGCGATCGCATCTATGCGATGAGCCGGGAAAATCGAGATAAATTCTTTACGGTGGGTGCAAATCTTTTGCTTGAGGGCAGCCTCGAGACACGCAGCTATGCCAAGTCGTTGTTCCGTGCATTGTCAGAGCATAGCAGCTATCAGCGACTTCTATTGGAGGTCATACCGTCCCGAACATATCGAAATGTGGAAAAAACATTAAGGAGCATTTCGCGTTGATCTGTTAAAAATATACACATATATATATAATAAAAAAAAAAAACTGTTATGTACATTCATGTATTTCTGTGGAGCAATATGGTCACTGCTTTTAATGAAATAACCAATAATAAGTTAGTTGTAAATACATTTTAAAGACTATTGAAGTAAATGTTACTATATTCGAATAAAATCGTTATCGTCTACAATAATCTTCGTTTTCCTTGGCTATATCGTTGATCAGCTCTTCGATTGCCGCCACTGTTGTTGTGCTGCTGCTGTTGATGAACTCTCGGCCGGTTGCGGTCCACAACGGCACTATCGCTGCGGCGGCGCAGATCATTATTGTATTTGTTTTGTGCACTAGCACTGCGGTCATACTGATTGCCATCATGCATACTGTGGCGAGCATGCCGTGCTCCTGGTTGGTCATTTCCTGGCGGTGCGGGTGAGGCAAAATCTGGTAAAAACGGATTACGTTGTCTTCCCTGCCCCCCTATGACCTGGTGGTGTTTGGGTTTCTCGGCAAATTGCTGCTTTACTGTTATCTTTTTTTGAAACAGTTCCAAGCCCTGATAAAGCTCCACTGCATAAGGCACTGCACTTTTGTGCTGGTAAGTGACAAACCCAAAATTCCGTTGGCGTCCGGTATTGTCCAAAGGAATGCGTGCGCTTTCTATGGGACCAGCTTGCAAAAACACTTCGTACAGTATCTCCTCAGTTACACGTTCATCGAGGTTGTTGCAATACAAAGTACGCATTTGCTCTTCATCATCCTCATCATCGTCGTCCACTACTATTCCCTGCACATCGTTTTGCATCGATTGTGGTAACATTCCATCCGGTCGCCCATATTGAGCGTAGCCACTGCCAACAAAATTTATAGGTTGGCCAATGGGAAAAGGCAACTGCATAAATGGCAGCTGCATGCCAGGCGCGCCGCAAAATTGTTGCTGCATTGCAGCTTCTTGAATGGCTGCCACTATCTGGTCCATTTAAACTGTATTTAAACAAAATGCTGCTCGCTATGTTTAGTTGTCAACAAACACACACTTAAAATCTAAATACGCATTCGATATATCGATAAGAGGGCAGCATGTCTGTAAGTAGCCCTGCCAACCCGTCCAACTTTCAAGTATGGCCGTATATAAGATATTTAAATGTTTATGAGCGTTATATATTTATAAATAAATATATCATGTCTAAAGTAAATTTTTCTAAAATTGTAAATTTTTTTTGTAATAATTATTTGTACGTGTATTTGTTTGTAAGTTGGTGCAGATACAACACGAAATCAAATGTTGATAAAACTGATTGTTGTTCCAGCCGTTGCTGTCGCCACTGATTGAGTTATACAACTGATATCAGTCGTACACATTGCAGTTAATCATGATGAGACGACTCAAATGAAAAATTCTATTTATTCAGGGAACGCCTGTTAAGAACGAACACAGCAATAATTGAGAAGAGTACGTACCTCAATTCATGTTGTTCGTTTATTGTGGTCTAACACATGCAAATGTACACACACTATCAGCAAAAGTACAATATTTTTTTATTATCTACATACGCTTTTTTTGTGTGTGCGTATTTGTGCGAGTAGACAAACATAATCAAACCGATGCATGAAAAGTAATGCGGCCTCTACTTTTTGATTTCATTCTGTCACTACAAGTGGTTGAAAGAGCACAGCACGCCTACATAAATATGGGAGAAGTGCCCGAAATAATAGATTTGCACAAAGTTATTGAACCGCATCTGCATGGCGGCACATTAGAGTCTTACCAAAGTCGATACCTGACTAAGCCCGGCGACAATTATGGCAGTCTAATGCTGGCAATTAGCGCGAAAGTTAGGAAATCGAACGAAACCGTTGAGGATTTGGCATTGATTGCCAAGTTGCCACCACTCACCAACGACTTGTATTGGCAGATCTTTCAACCAGAACGGACGTGTATTACAGAAAATGCTGTTTATAAGTTTTTGGCACCACAGCTGGACAAGCTGCAGCTGGAAGCAGGAGTAGTGCCTACCAAACTCTTTGATGGCTTCCCACGCTATTTTGGTTCGCGAATATCGCTTCAAAAGAGGCTACTAAGGTTGATCGTGACGCTGTTCTAGTGCAGGAAAATGTAACGGTTCGCGGCTACACGCCTGGAAACAGGCATAAGCCGTACGATCTCGCACATACCGTCCTCATATTGCACTACATGGCACAGTTTCATGCCTTGCCCCTTGCCCTGCGTCTAAAAAAACCAAAAGTTTTTGACCAGCATGTACGGCCATATTTCAAAAAGTTTAACATGAGTGATAACATTGAAGCTGATGCTAGGGACATGTTAAACGATGAGACTTTGGCTGACATAAAAGCTGTTTCCAACGGAAATGACAGTGACTTGAGACGTGTCAAGGAATTACAGGATATCTTTGATGAATTTCAATCAGCTGAGGACATACAGGATGGAGACTGGACTTCAGTGGGTAAAGTCCTATCTTGTTTTATTTAAAAGCTCCTTATTTTAACCCAGTTTATGATTACCATTTTGAAATTTGTGTTTAGTTCATATGGACTTATGGATTAACAACATGATGGTAAAATATGGTAAGAGGATCATATAAATTTCGCTCTTTAAAGTAGCTGCAAAAGATTTGTATCTTTAGATGAGGCTGGTCTTCCCGCTAAGGTTAAAATAGTTGACTTTCAAATTGCCCAGTACGAGTCTGTGGTCCACGATTTAATATTCTTTCTACTGTCTAGTGTGGGTAAGTTTACAGCTAAAAATCAAAAACCCAAAATATGTATAAATACGATTGTTTTGACCTTAGATACATTGGTTTTGGATGAAAACTACAACAATTTTCTACGGATATATTATGAAGCATTCATTCAGTCGTTGCGTTCAGTAAATATGGATACAAATACATATAGTTACAAAGCGTACGTAGAGTTGATATCCCATACAAAGTTAAGCATTTAAGTATATTGACGTACAACGTTCCTGCGTGCGCAACCATATAAATATAAAAATATTATGTCGGTTACTATAATTTAAGTTAATTGAAACTAAAAACTTATTAATGTTTTCTTTTAAATTTACTCACAGGTTTCTTGAAGAAGTTCAACGTGTGGCGCATATACAGGTCCCACATGCTCTCTTTATGACAAAAGTAGTCTTGGCGGAAAACAATTCGCTTCCAAGTGACTATAAGGATGTGGACTTTACTGTATTAACTAAAAATAGAGGAGTACAAAACATTATGGTTAAAATGAGTGACATATTAAGACTGGCAAAAAAGTTTAACATATTTTACTAAATTGCCAGTACGTACGTATAAATACATTTAAGCCTAACTTCATTTGACGTATGCAGTTATTGCTTTTGTAGAGGCTGAAAAATCTATTCAGCTAAACCTACGTTTATATAGAAATATAGAATTTAACGTGTCACAAAACGGTATGATTATTAGCTCAGCTCGTCATCCTGATAAAAACAAATATATATTAGATTAAAAACAAAAAAAATATCGTTACTGTAATCAGTATTATAAATTTACTACGTCTAGGTGTTATCAATGTGACGACTGGACAACTTTTAAAGAAAATGATTTTGTAAATTTGCTCTTAAGTAAGTTGGCTTCAATTGCTCGTTAGCTTGCGTACGCACATCACGTTACTTTTTGAGGCTTATTGGTATGAATAGCCTACCGAAAATTCACGGTTTGGATGCGGTTATTAAGACCGCAATAGATAACGGAAGCCTCATTTCGTATGAAACGACGAATTTAACGAAACCGGGTGATAACTATGGCAGTGTTTTGATATCTATAAAAGCCCATATACAGCGACCGGATGGCAAGGTATTTGTTAAGAAACTCGTTGCCAAAGTTCCGCCTACAGATCTTAAATATTGGCAATTCATACAGCCAGAGCTCACCTGCCTGGCTGAGAATGCAATTTACGAAAGATTGGCGCCTGCGCTAAGATCCTTACAAGATGAGGCGGGTGTACGCGAAGAGGCACAGTTTGATGGATTTGCACAGTACTTCGGTTCACGAATATCACTTAAGCCGGACAGCATCAAAGTGGACCATAACGCAATCTTGGTATTGGACGATCTGTGTGATAGTGGTTATGAGCAGGGACGACGGCTACAACCTTTCGACTTACCACACACACGATTGGCTCTTAAGTATATGGCACGATTTCATGCGCTTACGATTGCTCTGCGGCTTAAAAAGCCGCATGTCTTTAAGACGGAAATTAGGCCTTTCTTCCACAAGTTCGATTGGCATGCAGCAGCGCCGGAGTCGAAGGCAACGATGATAGCTGAAACACTAGCGGATATTAGCGAAGCAACTGGCAACGACGAGACCAAAGTGGAGCAGATGAAATTATTGTCAAGTGAATTCTTTAGCTTTTTGTCAACACCGCCTAGGGAAAATAATGCATTTAATAGCGTAGTCCACTCAGATTTCTGGACAATGAACTTAATGTTTAAGTACGGTATGCAAAAATTTAAAAATTTCTACTTGCACATTGTATGTAACTCAGCTATTTTCGATTTTTAGATCATTATGGAAGTCCCACAAAGTTAAAAATAATCGACTTTCAAACCGCACAGTACGATTCTGTTATTCATGACCTGATATCATTTATGTTCACAAGCGTATCAACGTGCGTACTCGAGGAGAATTACCAACTCTTATTACAAGTCTACTATGATGAATTTATCGATAGTCTGCGTGGGGTGGGTGCGGATACAACTTCATTCAGTTACAAGGCGTAATATACAAAAACTAACAGAAAATGCCAACTATTACAATACATTTCTCAAATATTGACAGGTTTCGTGCTGAGTTGAAGCTCGCTGCTTACATTCAAGTACCCCATGCTATCTTTATGTCCCGATTCATTTTGGCAGACGAAGTCTCTCCGACAGGGGACGATCGCGATTTATCCCAGGTGCTAAAGAGCAACAGTTCAAATCGAGTGCATCGCAAGCTAATTGAAATTTTGCATCTAGCACAGAAATTCGAAATATTGTTTTAGTGAAATTGCTTTGTTTTGAAACCAAATCATTATTAACTCATTTAGATAATTGGCTAACATAAATGTTTGTGTAATTTTGTCTACAAATATAGAATTTACTTGACGGCTGTGGTCATTTAGATTGTATTTAAAGTACAGATGAGAGCTATGGGTGTTTCCCTTCATATACTTGTAGTCACAACAGTTTGGATTTTGCTTTCGATCCATATGGGAATACACTGCAAAGAGGTATCTGTTTATATCAATATTAAGTCGAGCGTTGTTGTTTACGGATACATTTATTTAGAACTGTTATTACGTGGATCTGCTTTACTCCAATTGGACAGATGATCGCCCGCGGTTTATCGTTAATATGACATTCTCGAACCAAAATGGCATAGGATCAATAACCACCATCAACGAGGAGATTTTGTCGCCAATCGCTAGCCTTTTAGTTGTACAACAGCGTAATAATGAAAAAAAACGAGTAATTTACAATGTTACAACTAAATTATGTGCTATGCAAGGGATAATTAATGCAGTTCCACTATTTAAGCCAGCCAAGGAAAGCATGTTGAAAGAAAGCAACTATACATTCAGCTGTCCCCTTTCTAAAGGGGTTTATGCTATGAACAACATGCGCATCAATCCAAGAAACCCGCTTCTGAGTTTAATGCATCAGGCCAAAGGAATCTTTACGGTTATAGGTGCCCTGCTTGAAGAACTGCCTAATTCACAAATGCATCCCCTCACTACCTATAACCTAGCTGGCAGGATTATCAAAAAGACTTGTGGGAAAAACGAGTGAAACTCAACTACAAATGTATACTTTTATACATGTACAAATATATTTTTTATTTGTAAAGGCTTAACGTTAAATCGCAAGCAGACAAAACTTGTATTATTAAAATCATGGTATGTGGCACAGCGCCCAGTTGCACATTTAGCCAATAAAAAGACTAGACTACTTTTCTTATTGAAGTGTTAAAAAAGCTAAGCCCGACGTACACGGCTATGATGTCAACTTTTGGGGACGAAGAACAGCTGCTTTTGGCTTTAAGCAGAAAAAATTGGGAAAACTGATTTGACATCAGTGTGCAAAGATGTCGGTTTTTTAAGTCAAATTTAAAGCTGTGTTGCTACAAGGATTGAATAGCCTGGTTTGAGGCGCTGATTTTTTTTAAAAAAAGCATCGCACTAGCTACACATTTGATTGAATGTACGGCATACTCTTAGGAGCTCAAATATATTGACTAGTGAGCCTTAGTGACTACGCGAACGCCAATTTGAGCCCATGTGACCACGCCAACGTCAACAACGCTAGAACAAAAAAAAAGCTGACGGTTTTTTTTTAAAATAATTTATTTATTCAGTATTTTCTTTAATTATATCATCAATTTTATTGAGTTCAATGGATTCTTTAATTATTGGGATTTAAGTGATTGAAGTGTTAAAATTGCTAAACCGAAGTACAAGACTATGGCGACTCTACTAATTGCTTCAAACAAAGAAACAAGACTTACAAATTCCGAAACAAAAAAAAAGCAATTAAATAATTTAATAAAACCAAGCATTCAGTTGGGAACTTTTCTTATGCGGGTGCAACAGCTGTCCTCGCCTTTTTAAGTCTTCCTATGTCATGTTTGGCTGCATAATGAGATACACATACACTAGGCTAAATAAGTTTTCACATGGATACATTCATTTGTACTTGCATACTTGACAATGGGTAACATTGATTTGGTTAAATTGATTTTTTTTGCAATTCACGCAGTGTCAATGGTCTGTGGTCCCGTGCAATACCTTTTCCACAGGGCCATTGTATTTAATATCGTTTGGCTCAGCAGAAGATCTTTATTTAATTGAACTTAAACATATACGCACACACAAAGAGAAAAATGTAAAACAGTTTTCTTTATAATTATGTAGATATTCATTTTATTTCTTTAAAAATGTACGCTGATTGTACAATAACGGAAAATTCCGAGAAATGACATCGGGTGGTTCACTCAACTTCGAGAACCTCAGATATGCATTAATATATGCACTAAGTATATGTATGAGTTAAGTACATCACATGCACATAAAGAAGAGAATATTGATGGCGCCGTTTGTTAACCGTGCAGCCCACACATTCAAACAACAGTATTCTTATCGGAAACTCATAATCAGCTCACATGAAAAATAACAATACACTGTCTTTATCGGCTAAAAACAACAAAGGGTCAACAATTAAACGCCTTTCAACAGACAAAACTGTCAACCAGTTATTACTTGTGTGTGGCAAATCTTACAAAACAAATACAGCATTAGGAAATGCTAAATATAAGTACACATTTATGCCTTTCCGCAAGATTACATAACATTTAACTTTTGCCCGCAACATTAATTAGTGAATTCAGAACAATTTCATTCAATAAAAGTTATAATTCAAAACAAATCGTCAATTAAAATTAAACAGACACTGGCAGACGAACACCAGATAATAAACTATAGTAAGGCCCAATTCGTCGGTTTTTGATGTGGTGGCTTTCTATACATTTGGTTCAATGTGCTTATCAACCAAAGAACAAAAAGATCACTTGGCAGACGCGTGCGAAGCTGATGACGTAAAGAATCGGCTCGCGTGTACGGCGTAGACAGCCAAAACGCTAAGAGTGCAATATACTTGCTGAGAGTAAAGATACAAGATGGTAGTAATTTTTTCTTTTTTAATGTACAATGTACTTACTATTGACCAACGAATAGGTATAGTTGCTTATTTTCTTAATAAATACAAATGCAAACATTAAACTCCATTGATAGTTATACCCTGAACCTATTTCTGGGACTCAGAGTATCTCGTAGTCGAGCTTTCTAGACTTACGCTTTTTAGCTTCTTAATATTCCAGTCCTACCCACTTGCCAACTTATAAGAATTGCATACATCCTATAAGCAAAACAAAGTACACACATATGTATTTTCGTATATGTATGTATTTGTATCTTTCATATAAGTATCGCTGATTGTTTTTCTTGTGACTGTAAAAATAACGCTCAGAATTTGCCACGTGAATTCGATAAGAGACCGTCGCATTATTGCAAACATTCTCTTGCTTTTCATACCCAAACAAAGTTATTGTCTATAATGAATTGTTAATTAATTATAATAAATATGGAATATCATAAACCATTTTATTGTCTGTAGTAAATGGTATACAACACTTTGTAGAAACATAAAACCTAGACTTCTTTGGAACTATTCACAAGATATTTTCTAATCAACTATTATCGTTTTGCATTGTATGGAACACAAAATTATATTAATTTTCAACACAAGACATGTTTTGTGTTATATACTTCTATTTCTGTATACTTATTTATCTCGTTGCCAAAGTCGCCGTCTTAGATTATATTTCAACGACCACTTGAATGCGAACACAGGTTATAATACTTCAGACATGTTTATTGGCAGTGCCATAATCATAATTATCAGGTGATTTGGCACTTAATAAAACCAATTGACACAATAAACAATTAAAAATAGGCCAACACCAATATGAGCGGCAAAAACATTAAAAAGGCCTGTTGTAATTTGTTTGCGTTGTTTTAAGCATGACGTAGCCAAATGTTTGGCGATAGCTTACAGTAAATCTGTTATTTTTAACAAGTGCAGTTTTCTTTAGTTTTTACGGTTGCCTTCCAGTTGCCTCATTTCCAATGTCTGATAAGGTTTTGTATGAAATTGTATGTGGATAGTAAAGTGCTGTGAGTCATCTTCTAAATAATTTTTTATGAGCGGTGGACGGTCAAGTAAAATAACATATATGTATATCACGCATCGTATCCGTGCTCCATTTCGTAACAAATTGTTATTTATATAAACAAATTGAATTTGTTTCTTGCGGATAAGATCAATCTAATTTTGAAAGTATACTTGACAGTTTTTTTTGCAAGTGGCCATACGAAACTCTAAAATGATTTATAACGGCATGATAACGTCTGTCATCTATTGACCGAGTTAAGCAACTGGCACCCCAGGCTAAGCCAAACGTTCTTATCGCACTGATCACGTCATCTGATGGTTGAAACTGCTTTAAAACGCAAATCAATTGATGGCCGGCTTATCAAACTTTATTGGACTTTACGCGTCCAGCTACATATACATATGTATACAATTAAATGTCCGCACCACCATTTATACTATGTAGACTTTAGCTACGTAAGCTGCTTCTTTTAAGATACGAAGCTGGCGCACCTCATTTTTGCACGACCCTACAGTGGACAGCAAGTTATAATTTCACTTAATGCCAATTTGATCGATTGCTTAATTAATTTAATAGTTCTTGAGAGGCGCATGTGCCGCTTGACCAATAAATAATTTTGTATACACTGAACCCATGAAATGGTGGAAAAGAGTAAAATAGGAAGCATCTCCGACCCTAATCGATATAGCTATGGGGAAGTATAAGTTTTGAAAGTTTTTAAGAAGCTTTGAGCATATGTGCATAACTTGAAGCTTGTCTCAACTTTTTTATGCAAATATTCGAAAGAAAAACTTAATTGGACCAGCTTAAGCTCAGCCTGATCTCGAAAGACCAGCACTGTAAGGTGTCGACATATACGTAGAAACTAGTTTTCCGTATATAAATAAACTTCATTCATTTAAATAGCGGTAGGTGCGGAACTTATCGTACTGCGTTCATAACAAACTTATCATTGCTTATGGATTATTTAAAACTGACAGGTTTTGTTGATTCGACACCGTATATATTCCACCCCATACAGCATAATTATAAGGCATGTATTTCGCATGTGTACACATATGTATATGATCATATCTAGTCTGTTTCTGTAAATTTAAAAAGGAAGTGTAAAACTCGATTGTTAACAATCAGAAAATTGACAACAGTAGGCAACAAGGAAAACTGAATAGTAAAATAACTAGAGCGTGCCCCTTTGGATGTTTATGGTAATAAGTGTATTACAGCACGTGTATTCATTGACTTTAATAATAAACTGCATTATCGGTTGCCGGCTAGTGACCTTAATACACTGGCACAATCTGTCAGCTTACAGCTTATAATACTTGTATTTATAAAATACAACATTGCAATAAAAACAGAAAACTGCCCAATCGCGGACAACAACATGTGAACAAATATTTGTGCAATAAGGCTACATATACATACATACATGTACGTAAGTAACACATAGAGAAAATGGTCGGCCAACCCATTTGTTAAAACAATAGCAACAACAAGCAGTGCAAATGCATTAATCGCCGATGCAAGTGTCAGTAGTGTCGTCAGCTCAAGGTGAAGTGCATCGCTCAACCGTTTTGCTGTTTGCACACTTGCTTGCCTGATTGTGTATGCCTTTATATAAAGTACATACATAAGTAGGTACGAGTGAATACCCTTCGCTTATTTACTTTGTATTGTGACAGCACTAATCAAGTTTTCATTGTAAGCTATCAATATGTGTCATAAGGAATTTTTAAATACTTTAACACAAATATTTTGATGTGTGGTTAAATTTAAAAACGCAAATTAAACAAACAGCAAGGAAATCGTAATCATGTTTTTTTAATTGAAAAATTTCCATTTCAATTATTTTTTCAGCAGATTGAAGTCCGACATATGGAATAGTTCAACATATACCCCAAATAAAATGATTTAATTAAATTTTTTTAAGTTTAATATTATTGATATTATGTTTGTAGATATATTATGATTTGCATTGATATTTAACAGTTGATAACGATTTTAATTATTTTAAATTAACTGCTTAACAAGTTGTTTACAATAACATTTGATAGAGTATGTACTCAGTGTGTAACTTCGTATATTTATAATACACATATACGTTATATGACATTAGTGACTCTTAACTTGCAATTTATATGCCATTTTTGATTATGTTCTTTTCCATTAAAAAATGATCTGCCCCGAATTTAAACGTTAATCGCCAGGGTATCTTTAAAATGCGCATATTTTTAACTAACTTTTAAAAATACCATGCAAATTAAAATATAACAAATGTTTTTTTCTAAATATATTATGTACATGAATTGTACAATGCGGAATAAAAATTAACATACAAATTATTTTAGATGCATAATATAAGAAGCAATATTTATTTATACATAATTTATATGGCAGAAATGTTCGTTTTTATTTTCTGGTTCTATACTTCCTTGATTTACTTAAACGCTAGCCACACATTACTCTCTCTCTCTGTCTTTTTACTCACAAGCAAAATAATTCTTGATTTGGCCAAATTTTTCAGTTACATCGGCCAAATTCAACTATGTATGTACATACATGTAGATATGTATATACCGTTATGTACACAAATCATCGAAAATACAACGCCCCCTACTGGCACAAAAGCGGACTGCAGCCAATCTTCTATTCGTTTAGCAGGCACGTGCGAACCAGTGCTCCGCATACAGCGTAGGGGTCACAGTTGGAACTGGGACGCCGATCCTCAAAGTATCCTTTGCCAGCTGTCGCCACGCCACGCGGTACCCGAACACTCACGGCACGGTTAGCCACGCCCCACGAGAACTTGTCAATGCTAGAAGTCTCCAAGCGACCCACCAGACGACGCTCATTATCCTTGCCCTCCTTGGGGTCATATGCCTTGATGTGACGCTGGTGCTGCTTGCTTAGCTTTTCGATGGCCTGTTCAATGGCCTTCATGCCCCCATCAGCACGCATAGCCTTTGTGGAGAAGTTTGTGTGGGCGCCTGCGCCGTTCCACTGGCCCTCCATTGGCTTGGGATCAAAAGTCACGACTACGCCGTACTCCTCGGCAATGCGCTGAAGGATGTAGCGTGACACCCAGAGATCATCACTGGCTTTCATGCCGTTACTGGGGCCAACCTGGTACTCCCACTGTGCGGGCATAACCTCTGCATTGGTTCCCGCAAAGTCAATTCCGGCGTAAAGGCAGGCAATGGCGTGAGCTTCAACGAGATCGCGGGCATAAACTCGGTCGGCACCCACACCACAGTAGTAGGGTCCCTGCGGTGCCGGAAAGCCGTTGTCCGGCCACCCAAAGGGACGCCCATCGACATCAAGCAGTGTATATTCCTGTTCAATGCCGAACCAGGGCTCTTGGTCACCAATCTTGTCAACAGCAGCCTGGAAGCCAGCGCGCTTATTGGAGGGAGTAGGCTTTCCATCGGCACTGTATGTATCGCACATGACGATTATATCGTTCTTTCCGGGCTTAAACGGATCGCGGTAGACGGCTCTTGGCTTCAGCGTTGTGTCCGAGTTCTCACCCTGTGCTTGATACGTGGAGCTGCCGTCATATTGCCAGTCGGGAAGGTCCTCCACAGAGTTGGGCACTTTGTCCAAAACGCGATCCTTAAGCCGAATGTTCTCGCCTGTTCCATCAATCCAGAGGTATGTCGCTTGCACACGGTTCGCAGGGGTCTCAAGGTTGCGGTAGCGCTGGAGTATGCTCTTGTCCAACGCTGTGTTGGGCGAGTTGGTCAGAAACTGCGCCTTGGAGACGCTCGATGTGCGCATCAGACGCAGTTGCTGTGATACAGGGGCGGTCAGCTCCTTCTTAAGGAAGAGTCCAGCGACACGGAATGCCATTGTGATGCTTGTGTAGAAGTGAAGAAAATTATATGTTTACTTTAGTTTGTGTGAGTACACTATTTGGAGTACATATGCATACGTGGTATACATAAAGTTCAAGGATAAAAGGTAAAAAGTACTTGCGCAGGAGATGTCATCTCAATGTAAGTTTTCGCTTTTGATTTTTTCACTTCATTCCTTCTTTATTTTTTTCAAATACTTTTGATCTTCACACATTTATTCATTAACTCTTTAAATTTGTAAATATATCATAATACATGCATACGTACAAAATAGGTACATATGTATGCATTTACATGTATTATGGCTGCACTTTGGATTCGCTCAACTTACATTTTACACAAATTGCACTGTACAGTTATAAGTATGTATGTTTTTTCTTGTTTAATATTTTGTATTGCTTTTAGTAGCCTTCGCGGTACTTGCGCGCTATTTTGCCAGTTGCGGAACGACTGCTTGGGACGGCCAACCTATACGAAGTTAGGAAGGTTTGTGAATACAATTCGCGACACAACATTCACTTTTCTCGTTTAGCTCGCCCGTCTCGATTTTTCTTTATCGCATTTTCAGCCGACGGCAATGGAGAGGAAGGCAACAGCAACAGCAGCAGCAGCAGCAGCGGCATCGGCGTCGGCTGTGACGACGCGTCCTACAGTGATACCAACAAAAGCGTGTCCAAACATATACAACTCATTTTCACACATGTTAAACTGAGAGAACCAGAGAAATGTGCGCCCACACGCGAACGCTGGCGTTATCTCTGAGAGCCAGTGAGGGGCATTAACGGTGAATTTGGGCTGCCAGATAATAAGAACAGTTCGTTTTGTACGTACATATGTACATATGTAATGTTCATATATATATTTATATGTGCATATGTTGTAAGATAAAAACGGATTTAAAAATGAATAAGCACATTTGATGTTGAATTTACTTTCAATGCAATTATGTCTAAAAATTTTTGTTTTGGCGGGCTCACTGTAGAAACAAGTCTGGAGAATCCAAAAACGTAAACAACAAGAGAGCAATAATATATTTAGTATGCCCAATGCGCATACTCTCTCATTGTGTGCTCTATAAAAACGAACAAGCAACTACCCCGTTACCCGCATTCTCTTATATTATCAGTGTAGTGCGCCATGTTGTTTGACCTCTACCAGACTGTAAACAATATGTCGGGTCATACAACTGCATCAGGGCAATAAGTCTCTGCTGATATATGAAATGGCACATGCGCTCTTTGAAATACCAAAAGAGCTGTCTCTCCGCTCAGTTGGTACAAAGTCCACTATGTGTTTTTTCCCTGATACGAGTTATTAATGCTGTGCCCACAAACAACATTTTAAGTGTCCATGCATATAGTACATACATGAACAACCAAACGTGAATGTTCATGTATAAATCCCGCTGCAGCTGTTATGGTTTTGGTTCCAGAGATATTTAGCTAAAAGAGCAGTACGTTAGAAATCCTTAATTTCCTCTGTAATATAATACACATGTGCAGGTCCATACAATTACTATCCTGTGAATTTACATTTTCAACAAACTGTTATTTAAACATCAGTTAAAAGCTTAGATTTTTAACATTAACATTTATCCTATAGTCTACTTTAATTTTCGCAAACAACATTTAAGAATCAGCCCAAAAGTAGGCAATATTTATACAAATCACATGTTTTTCCAGACACAAAGTAAATAAACAAGTAAGAAAGGCTCTAGTCGAGATTTCCCGACTAGGAGATACCCTAAACACTATACTTAACGCTTACAGTCATTGTCTGCACGTATCTGTGACCAAACTTCATCTTCTATATCTCTGAAGTTTCTCAACCCTTTGCGATAACATTTTCACAGATTATCATTATTTTATATTAAGTTTCAAAATCGAGTTTCACATTTTTAGAAATTAAAATTTTACTGTTATCGATCACATGTGCATATCGGAAACGGGAAGAGTTATCTATAATTTGAAACAAACTTGTACTAAATACCAAGCTTTAAGCACCTATAGTTTCCGAGATCAAGAACATATATACTTTATGGGGTCGGAGATGCTTCCTTCTGCCTGTTACATACTATTGCACAAAACTATTATACTCTTTTTACTCATTTCATGAGTTCAGGGTATACAAATTCATGTTTAAGTTTTTGCAAATACATGTCAAAAATGTAATAGATTTTATTCGGGTATTGATGCCAAAGCTTTTAAAAACGGTAAATTAGCAAACCAGCTTCCGTGTCAAAAGCTTGTCGACGCGGCACAGAGAAAAGCTGTTGCTCATGTTAACATTGCGTGCATGTAAAATATGTATGTATGTACATGTGCACATTGTTTTTTGTAACATTTGTTATATATTAGTTACACAGACCGTCTGACGTAATTTTAGCCAAGCTTTGAGTTGCTTTTGCACACACACTAGTAAGTTTTCTTTATGTGTATTTGTGCGGTTTTCCACCATACCCCGTGCTAGTGTATTTGTTTGCATTTGCTGCACAATTTGTCGTTCCTCGCACAATGCGTTTCCAGTTGTGTGGCATCGTTTCCAGTGGCTGCCGGTTAAAATTTTCTTTCGCAAGAAAATTGTTTGTGCTACAAAATTGTGTATTATTTGCGACTTAATTTTCTTACATTATACATATATATAAATACATATGTATATGGTACATCTTTAAACAAGTTCACCAAAGTTCACAGCTCGACAATTTTGCATTTAAGTTAAAGTTGCGACCTGTTGCGACCTGTTGCTCTAAGTTCAATGAGAGTTAGTTGAAACCAGAAGATGCTTAAGTGCGATTTAAATACATAATATAGTGATAAAACATTTTTTAGTTGCAATAACAAATAAACATCAACCATATTAACATGGATAGCTATAATTGGGAACAGTTTTTGGAAAATAACAACTTGTAAGTAATAGTTATGTTATTCATATTATCATTTTTTTGTTCTATTTGTACTAACTTAACTTGAGCACAACAAAATTTAGTTGAAGTAATATAAGAGAAAAAACCAAATACTGGCTTCCACTAAAAGCTTGACAGCAGCATATAGTCTTAATCGGGGAAAAACAACAGTGTGAATGGAAATGACCACTGTACCTGGAAAACTAGTTGCTTTGCATACCTGGAAATTGACAATTATTAGATGACTTTGCTGTTGAATTAACTTAACAGATAAAATAAAACCGATTAAACAGAAAAGTTAGTTTTAAATAAAAAATATCAGCTTTAGAATTTTATGTGAAAACATTTTAAAGATATGTTTACAATTTAGAGTTTAAATTACAAAACAAAACTAACGGCAAGCTTTTAGCAGCTGAGTTATATAAAACAGCACATTAAAATAAATAACCATTAAAGTTGTTACCACACACAGCTAAATTGTTATCAATTAAGTCATAAAAATTGATCCCATAAATAGCTAGGTATACACGTTATCTACAGTATCCAATTATCAAACTGGCCATATGTACTACATATGTATATACGTACAGATAGTAAAAAGTTGCAAAGTTCATTTGGTGTTATGACAAGTGTACATACTATGTACATATTCATTAATTTTAGTTTTTCATAGATTCGTATATTTTTTAATCTGTGCCTAGTTTGAGTTTTATAAGTAAGACAAAGCAGTATAAGTTGCCTTAGCAAATAGATTTAATAGATTTTTCTTAGGCCGTATAAATGAAAGCTTTCAAGGAAAATTCGCTGACGCACCTTAAAATGCTACAATTCGTATTCGTTCCGAGTCACGGACTTTGCTCGCTAGAGATAAGTTAACAACGCAGGAAACATGGAAGTATTTCAAATGCATAAATTGCCATCAAAAGAACTTTGAATTAAGTTTATATCAAATTGGAAATTGTTATCAGTGTCCAAACTTGTGTATTTATTATCAAAATTTATATGTTCAATATTTCTAGAATATGTACTTACATATGTACAAACATGTATAAAACGTGTTATAAATGTTTATGAAGTTTCGCTGATAAGTTTCTTCAATTACCCAACACAGTAGTTTACGGAGAGTTCCGTACTCTGGAAAACGGACGTTTTTACCCCATGCATAATAAAAGAAAAAAAACCATGTAGAAATAGCCTTTCTGTTTTGTATACAAACGACTTACCTAAAGTCTTGACTAGTTTTATAAAGTAAAAGTTTCATCAACAGACAAACAAATTTAGACGTAAAGGTAGAATACACACTAACAACATACATTTTAACATTTGTGCAAAGTATATGTATGTATAAATGGATGATTTATTTTCATGGTATAAAAACAATTAAGCTATGTATACAAATGGCCAGAGAACCGATCAATTCAGCAATGAGAATTTTCCTCCTCACGCGCAGCGCCTCTCAATAAGCAAAGAGAGAAGTAAGAACTCTGACAGACTATTGCCATCGCGCTTCCACCCCCAGTTAGTGCTTTAGCGTAAGCAGTGGAGCTGCCTCACTGTACGTAGCTGCGAGTAGCTGTAGTGGTGAGTGTAAGTTGCTCAAATTTTGGCTTTGTTCCATTGCTGCGACTGACTACCAGTCAGTTGCGATCGCGGCGCGAGCGTGTTAAGTTGTGGAAACTCGAGAAGCAGAATTACACTTTTTTACAAACGGGTGGAAAATTTTCTATTGCGACCCCCATGCTGACGGTGGTTAAAACGTCAAAGAGCAGAACGGGCAGTTAATAAACCCTATGCAATAGTGGTGAAAGAATACACATTTAGAAGCGTTTTAGCAGTGAAAACAGTTAAAATAACAAAAACAATACGCGTAGTTCTTGGTTGAAAACCAATTTTCAATATGGTCACAAACGAAAATAAAAATCTATTAAACGACAACAGATTGGGCCTTAGCGGAAATGGCGGCGCTGGACAAGTGAAACCCCAGATTGTGCCTGCACAGCCCAAGACCCTGCAGCATTTACCAAAGCGACCAGCTGTTGACTTGGCATTTCATAATTTGACATATCGCGTCAAGGAAGGCAACAGAAGCAGTAAGTACCCAATTTACGCCCAATTTCTAAAATGTAACACCGGAGACTACACATTGAACAAATATTCTCAGATTTTAAAAGGTAAAAAGTTAATGGTTATCATTAGCGTGTTGACTTTTTGTATTCTTCAATTCAATGTCTTTAGCGAGCCTTTAATTTTATTATGCGTTGCGCGCTCTCTGAGAACTTCAATCCAGTTTTGCTTTTGCTTGTCTGATGTGCTCAGCGCTTGTTTTTGGTTTCTTTGTTCTCATCTATATCAGCAGTCGTCCGACAGGGTTGCCACATCAAGCAAGCTTGGGGCTTATAAAGTGGAACTTTGGACTTGCTTAGTCGTAGCGCTGAGTAATTACAGACACATTTTATTTTTCGTACAGATAAAATTCACTTTTCGTTATTGTTGTCAACAAGTATGTACATTGTACATACATACATATGTATTTCCTGATGCGAACCTGCCTGCTTTTATTATTATACGCATATCTACACAATACATTTACATTCATGTAAATACAGTTGTGTACATTAATATATGTACATGGGCCTGCACGTTTATATAAAGACTTACATGTGTACATAAGTTTTACCTTTGTTTGAATGGGAGTCTCCCACTGGGAGACCATACAGGATTTGCCTATAGTTAATGAGCAGTGTTCTAAAAATATTTTCACATTACCCAACAAATTAGTGATTATTGATATTCCTCAGTTTATACATAAATATAATCAATCAACATATATATTTTTTTGGGTGTGATAAAGAGAACAGTATCTAAATATTCGCGATAAATGAATATGTGTGTTTGACGCAGCTGCGTTTGTTCTCAGGTATTTGCAACTCAAATGTGTTATTTACAAAGTACATACTTTTAATAATCAAAATACCGCCCGCACAATACAGTCTTCAATTTTCAAACTGACTCAGCGCATTTACTGTCTGGGTCTATGACAGCAACGACTACGTGTTTGGACTACAACCTTTTCAAGTTCGCCCTTTCAAGTGAGCTTTGGAACGTCAATCAACGACGGCAACTTGCGAACTTTGCGCTGCCACACTAAATTACTACTTACAAAATGTTTTCAAAAAATACTTGTTTTTATAGATAGTACTTAATGCTGTTGACAGTCATTTAATTTAAAGGTCAAGAAAGCAACTAATTGAAGGTTGTTTATGGACATATGCGAGAAATCTTTGCTTCCATCTATAAATTCTTCACACAGTTTCAATGCTCAGCAATTTGTGTTTACACCAAGATTTAAACTGCAAATAAATTGCAAAAATTTGCCAAGTGCTTGGTAAAATGTATACAATCAAATGCCGAACCTGTTGGCCTGGCCGCATGCAAATAATATGATTTTAATATTCACAATACTTGTTGGGCACGTTCTGAAAGTATAATTATACATTTAAACAAAACAAAAAAATTAAACTATGTTTACAAAAATGAAGATTTAAAAGAAATATATTGTTTGATGATTGTCCTTGAAATTTAGTTCAGTTTTGTGAGTTATGCAAATATCTGCCAAGTTTTTGGCAGTGTAAGATCTGCAATCATTCAGTTTGGTAACTAAGGGCAGGCATTACTTTTCAAAATTGTTTCTTTACTTTGTGTCGCTTAACTCAGCTTAGCAACCAACGACCTGCATGTGTTTTAAATTCATTAACCCAAAAAAAAGTTTACATTACTGTCGAATTGTCGAAATTTTAACGTACATTTTAGCACCGTGTAGTAGTATAAAACATTATTTAATCGTATTGGTTATGTGGTCTTTTAAACACTTGCTGTCGAGGTTTCCCGGCGAAGGCCATCAGTTTGCTGAAGTGTAAAATATATTTAGTAAGCTGTCGAAAGTAGTGTATTTTATGACTGAAAGGTTTAGGTCACAGTGGTTTACTAAGGTTTGCTAATATTTGTTGTGAAATCAAATAATTATATACTTCACTATTAACAATTACAAACGTTTTCTAATTGTAAAGAATAAAACTTTAATTCAAATATAGCTTGTCACGCATTTACTTTCATATTAGAAAAGGCAGATTTTCGTGTTTCACGAACACAATATGCGATCGAAAGCCGTCGGCTGATGGACCTAGGTATTTTACTTTAAGCACAAAACAAGTTTGGTAACATTTTTATAGAAGCAAATAGCGTATCAGCTGAGCAATCTACTAGTAGACGAAGTGAGTACGCTTGTCATGCCATCTGACAGCTTTGAATCTACGTCTTAGTTTTAAAAAATCCAATGTTTTAAATCGTTCCCTTTAGGGATGAAGGTTAAACAAATTTAGTAGTACATATCCCATATCTCAGTGAATATTGTCAACTAATACTAACTCGTAATCATCTTGTTTAAATCGGCATGTGAATACATATAGTGTATCTTGCGTTTAAATATTTGTTATCGAGGGCAAAAAAAGTGTAGACAAATGCCAATGACCCTACTTTATTTTAATTTGTATTGCAGCTAAAATATATTTAGGGTATTCACAAGCTTGCTATGTGCGTAAAGTACTATGTATAATACACTGTAGCTAGTGAGTGCACTTTTTACGTTTCTTTTGTCATTATTGTCGTTTGTGTACCCAGTCAGCTGTTTGCCAGTTCGATGAGAATACAATCGATTGTTAAAGTGAATTGAGCAACTATTTTGTATTAAGCAACTAAACTACAAAAATGAATAAAACAAAACTAAACTGACTGAAAAACAATTTGATTTGTGTTTTTGATCAGAATAACAAGAGAAGGGTTTTTAAGAATATCATTTGTGGGTAAAATTAATTAATGTAGAATTTACTGGCTTTTACAACCAGTTAATTGCTCAGTGTGACCTAATTTCATTAGATCAATAATCTAGAAAACAGCTGTTTTTATACATAGTCTGGCAACCACTCAGTAACACATATAGTACAAAAGTAGCAAACATACCCAGAGGCATGTTTGCTTTGTTCAAAATGCTTCTGTGTGTTTGTTGTAAAGCTTTCAAATAGCAACATAGTACTTTACGCACATAGCATAGCTTGTGAATACCCTAATTATTTATAATTGTTTTTACTCAATACTTACTATACAATACTTGTCTAAGGTTTTTATTGCAAAACTGTGTGTTCTATTGTTATAAATTATTCTTTGGATTAAGGAAAAAATGAGCTATATTGTAACTTTTTTATTATTATCGTTACAGATGCCAAAACCATTCTCAAGGGGGTCAGTGGGCGCTTGCGCTCTGGAGAGCTTACTGCTATCATGGGACCATCGGGCGCTGGAAAGAGTACATTACTTAACATTTTGTCTGGCTACAAGTAAGATATTTTATTAATATGATGTTATTATACTAAATTTTTTTATATATTTTTTTTCTTTTGCCAGAACTTCAAATATCGAAGGCAGCGTTACCATGAATGGCGCTGAACGAAATCTAAGCACCTTTCGTAAATTGTCCGCTTATATTATGCAGGATAATCAGCTGCACGGGAACTTAACTGTGCAAGAAGCGATGACAGTAGCAACAAATTTAAAACTGAGCAAAAAGTTTACAAAAGTTGAAAAAAATTCAATGGTAAATTAACAGCATATATGAACATTCACAATTTATCCATCGGTTTAAGAACCAATTCGAAGTGGTTTATTAAATGTAGCTTTGAAAATGTTTTAAGTAATTTTTTCAATACAGTCTGAAAAAAAAAACAGTTTAACCGTAACAGTGTTAGGATATGAATAAATAAATACCCTGTATACAAAATCATAAAATATTGTAATTGGCAGTTAATATTTGTCAATTCTTAGATTCTTTTATCGACTCAGCTTCTTTAGCTTATTGCAATTGCTTTGACCTGCCACAAATACTTAAACCAAGTTACGTTTTATTTTTAGATTGATGACATTCTTTTGACTTTAAGTTTAAGCGAGCATCGCAACACTATGACACGCAATTTGTCTGGAGGCCAAAAGAAACGTCTATCCATCGCTTTGGAGCTGGTTAGCAATCCGCCAATTATGTTTTTCGACGAGCCTACTTCTGGACTGGATAGTTCGACCTGTTTTCAATGCATTCATTTGCTGAAAATGTTGGCCGCTGGTGGACGTACTGTAATTTGTACCATTCATCAACCATCTGCTCGACTGTTTGAAATGTTTGATCAGCTTTACACCCTTGCCGATGGACAATGCGTGTATCAAGGCAGTACCAAGCAGCTGGTGCCTTTTCTATCTACCCTCAACTTGGAGTGTCCCAGTTATCACAACCCGGCTAGCTATGTAATAGAGGTGTCATGCGGAGAGCATGGAGATCACACTCGCAAGCTGGTTGAGGCCATTGACAATGGCAAGCGGGACATTCGATCTTCGGCCGATTATGCTGGACTTAAGGCCCGCAACGATCTGGTTAAAGTGCAGAACTTGAAAGCTATTTTAGATAAAAACGATTTGTCCAACGTTAGTGGCAGCAAGTATGAGGACAACCTTACGCTGAACAATGGCTTGCTAAATGGAATGGTCAACGACATTGTCAAGGACACTCAGACTGTGGTGTCCACAAATGAAAAAGGCGATGCAATGATTGACGTTGAAAAAACTGATAACTGCGCAACCGCACTACTCTCGGAGGAGATAACGTCGCCCGAGCGTTATCCAACATCACAATTTCATCAGTTTTGGGTTGTTCTAAAGAGAACACTGCTGTTCAGCTACCGCGATTGGGTACGTAATAATAAGCAAAAAGTTAACTGCTGAAAATCGCTTATGGCTAACAACATTGTCTTTTTCTGTTGCAGACACTTATGTATTTGCGTTTGTTTGCCCACCTCCTGGTTGGATTCCTTATTGGAGCTCTTTACTACGACATCGGTAACGATGGCGCCAAAGTACTGAGTAATTTGGGCTTTCTGTTTTTCAACATGTTGTTCTTGATGTACACATCAATGACCATCACCATTTTGTCATGTAAGTCTGTCTGTTAATTAGAAGTATATTTAACCCTAGAGTGGTAAGGTTATTTTACATACACTAATGGTAACCTTCGTCGAATCGACGAAGTCCCATTTAAACTTCAAAATGTTGAATGAAAACTTTTACACACATGTTTGGCTTTTTATTTAAAATCAAGAATAAACCTTAACAAACACAAAAACGTAAAGGTTTTGTAATTTTAAAGCTTTATTATATACTTTTTAGCGAATCGCAGTTAAGTCCATTTTTTTTTAGGCACAAAGTCGGTAAGGGTATTTACAGCTTTGGAAAAGTAAAAGAAAAAACATAATGACCTTTCCGAAAATCAACAAAATAATTTGTTAGAATCCATTAGAAAAATTAATTATTTCAACTAGACACAAAGGTAAAATTCCTTGAACACAACAGAATAAGAGAATTCGGAGAAAAATAAGAAAATAGCAAGAGTGTTCGTCGAATTGACGAAGATTACCACTCTAGGGTTAAAGCTTCTTCAGTACCTTATATTTAACTATCATCAATACTTATAATTGCAGTCCCACTGGAAATGCCGGTATTGCTAAAGGAAAACTTTAATCGCTGGTATTCTCTAAAGTCGTACTATTTAGCTATATCCGTTGCTGATCTACCATTCCAGGTATGTGTAAATATGATGAAGTTTTGTATTTAATATGATAAGCTACATTCATTCTCCATATTTATTACAGGCTATATTCTGCGTCATCTACGTATCCATAGTATATTTTTATACCTCACAGCCATGGGAACTGTTCCGTTTTACCATGTTCTTATCAGCTTGCCTTCTAATTTCGTTTGTGGCTCAGTCTGTGGGTCTGGTTGTCGGCGCTGCAATGAACGTTCAAAACGGTGTTTTTCTGGCTCCTGTGATGTCAGTACCGTTCCTGCTCTTTTCTGGTTTCTTTGTTTCGTTTGACGCTATTCCCGTTTATCTGCGGTGGATCACTTATCTGTCTTATATACGCTACGGTTTTGAGGGTACAGCTTTGGCAACCTATGGCTACGGAAGAGAGAAACTGAAGTGCTTTCAAACATATTGTCATTTTAAATCGCCTACAACAACGCTGGAAGAACTGGACATGGTCAAAGCGAATTTTACACTTGATATTGTAGCGCTTGTTGTTATTTTTGTTGTGCTGCGGGTTTCGGCCTATCTCTTCTTACGCTGGAAGCTTAAGACTACTCGTTAATAAAAGTAACATTCTATTGTTTTTGGGTTTAAAGCTTTCTGTATGTAATATGTATGTACCACAATGTATCTAAGAATACTTCACTAATTTCTCTTAGATGTCAACATTTAGTTTTCGTATGTTGCATTCATTTATTAGAATAAGTGTGAAAGGACCACATTTAAAGGTTTCACAGTGATCTGAATTTTAAAAAAAATTATTACATTTTAGAAAACAATGAACAATTACACTTTTAGTCAAATACCCAATGGAGGAAATTATTGGACTTATTTTTTAGAGAAAATCATGAATTAACATGTCAAATACAATATAATGTATTAATATAAAAAGCTGTTGAAAATACGAAAGTGAAAGTCGTATATAAAAATTGTTTCCTGAAACAAAATTGTAATCGCCATTTTTTTAATTTTGTGTATTTACCTGAACAAATGTTAGACATAATTTACTTACTGTCTCATACAATTTAAATATTGAATATTTTTTGTAATAAAGTTCAATAAACACTGAAGGATTTTTAATTAAATGAAATTTCTTAAATCTTTATGATCAGCTGGACTTGAACAAGATTTGCCACAAATACAAATAAAAAGCTAATATAAGAAATTCGAAGGTTAAAGCGTTGTTAAAGTAGAAAAAAATGTGTGGTGATTTCGATACATTTGCTTCGATCTGTATTGATGTCTTTCTGGAAAATCTAGACGGCAACATGCTGCATTGTTGTGACTGGTAGTCAGCGCTTTAAGCTAAGTTTGTGTATGTTCATGTTCATATATACATATGTATGTAGTTGGATATTATATTCTGCAATATAGGTGAAAATGCAACACAAAGTGTTTTTCCACCGATTGAATCCGCAAAAATGGACCTGATTGCTTTAAGTTAAACAGAGTTTGTCAATCCAAGGTTCCCTTATGTGCTGAACAAAACTTAAAAGCCATGAGACGAAAGTAAGAGCGAGAGCAACATAATTAAGATATGCCTTACACAAAACAATATCAAAATATTATATTGTACATTTGACAGGACATTTTTATAATTACTAACCGTATGGAAAATGTTGTATTTGTATTATTTTGGGTAAATAAATAGTGTATAGAAGAAAATCCGACCTTAAAACACATATACACATGTGAAAGTTAAATGAAGCTTTATGTAATACGCCACCAGAGAGATCGCTAAGCCTCCTTATGTCGAAAAACATCAAGAATAGAGATCCTATACGAACACATACAAATGAACAAATACAAAAAACTGGATTTCCGAGTAGAACAAAACTAAAAATATTTCTCTTCCAGAAGAATTCTTTTGATATTTTCTTTGTCTACTAGTATGTGCTTTTCTCTCTTGGTTAAGTGCCCAACACGCTTTTGTGTGCGTGCAATACATATTCATTATCCCAAACACATACATATGTTTGTATAAGTGAACGTTTGTATATCTGTGTGGTTGCCTGTCAACCCGCGACTCTATCACTCTTCCTTCATTTGTTTTCAGTACATTTTCGTTTCTCGGTGCAACAAGTCGTTGTTGTCGTCGCCGCTTTGACGCTGTTGCATGCATGCAGCACGCCCGCTATACCATTGCAAAGAAAAGTGGAAAGCAACAACGGCAATAACAAATACAAACCCAAAAAGAAAGTGGAGTGAGTGAAATGCAGCTCTTAGCCTCTACCGGCAAACTTTGTAATATCTGAGTAAAATAGTGCACACGAGTTCATAGTATTTTAAATCCGTTCAATGAACCTGCTAGGCGACGACGACACATACTATGTGTGTAAATGTATATGCAAATGAATATTAAAGCAGTTGTTCTATATTAATGTGTGCATCATAAATACGTCATCTACCAATATTATTAAAAAGCAATACTTTTATGCACTGGTTTATTAATCAAACAAAAAAAATTACCCAAAGTTCAACATTCGTCGGTTCACTGCATTTGCATGCATCATTAGTCACACTTCTCATACACAAAGCATATTAATAAACAATACAATGAACAAAAACAAAGCGTAACCGAATTCGTTCAGACTCTGCTTCAAGCTCAAGCATTTAAATAAATAATTGTTGGTTAATGATTCGATTTAAATTTTTGACATTGTATTAAAAAAATGTCCGATACACATTCTACTAAAAACTCGAATTAAAATAAAATGAATATGTATGTCCGAGCGAAGTGTATAAGGCAGTGGTCACGCCCTTGATTCCCACCGATATTGTTTTGCAACACATGTGTGCATAAGTGTATATGTGTAAATTGCCAGCAATTCTCAATAGAATATTCGTAGATGCCTAGAATTTTCCTAGATGCCTACAATGTGAATTGTTTAATTAGGGCTATGTTATGTCATCAACATACATATGTACATTATTTCGAATCAATGAGCACAACTTTATAACAATAAGTTCACCTTATTTGTTCTATATTGGTTAAAGCGAACTCGACAAATACGCAGGCGTTGGTGCCAGTTAGTGCCACAAATCCAAATACAATTTCCGCTGCAGCTAAATTGTGTCTGATAAGTGATGCTACATGGCCCTACAGCTTATCTGAAGCTTGCACAGCGCAACGTGATGATAGCGGGTTTTGTTATTATTCAGTAGAAAGTTCCGACATAGTATTGTTGACCGATTGCACACCCCCAGAAATAATCAGATAGACACTTGTGGTCGCTTGCTCAGTTTGCCGCATACTACTTTTAAATTAATTGGAAACCTGAATCTGAATTCATTTTCAAGACGATCTGAGTGGCGGCAGGGCATTTGCGTCTACGCGCTCCCAGTCAGAAACACTTATGTACAAATTTCTTTATAAAGCTCAGTTCAGTGCAAAATTCGATTTGAGAAGGCATGGTGTGTCTGGTTCTGTTGTAGCATACAAAATAAATGCTTCTGTTTAATTGAAGCGAAACATGAGAGCACATAAATTCCCATTTTTACGGTCGCCAGTAAATGTTGATAATTAAAGGGGGACAACTGAGCCTATTAGGTGTATGTTATGTGTGCATATATGTATGTATATATTTGACAAAAGATAAGCAAGTTAGTAATGAAAACAGATATTTATAAATAACAACTGAAAACTATATGTTGAATTAGACAAGCAAATATATGGGTAATTAATTAAATGATTTGGAATTTTAAAAAGGAAAACAAGGTTAATTTATATAACATCTTGAAATGAACATATGTATGCAAATTAGTGAGTATGCAGGATAATCGTATATAAAAAACAATAACTTAAGAGTTTTTGAGCTTTATGTTTCACATTCACACTTTAAATCTTCTATTGCTTATAATAGGTTATTATGAACGAACTTTGTGTGTTTATTAAAAATATATATTGTATATATGTTTATACATATGAGCACTTACACATTGTTAATTACTTAGATAATGATTAGTCTGAAAGCTCGCAAAGGTTATCTCACCGATCATGTTATACATTTGCAAGCAGAATTATTATTATTGTCGAAAACAACTTAAGAATAATCCAGTAATTCTGCCAACAGCCTCGCAAACACAGCGTATAACCTTAAATAACGGTTAAATGCAAATTTTTTAAATTTCTGTATTTTCATCTTAGCTCTAGTTACTACCTTACCAAACTGATAATGTACTTTTTTGACATCCAATAAATCGTTTCCTGAGGAATCGGAATGCAACTAAATCATGCTATAAGGGGCACCACGTACTCTCAGAGTGGTAGCTCGCTTAACTACAGCAGTGATATTAATGCCATTAGTGTTACTCTGCCTGACGCGGATGACAATCACTCGTCGAACGGGTTAAAGTATTTGCCTATCTGGCCTGCAGTAAATTTGGAGTTTTCAGGTCTTACGTACGAGGTACCTGACCAAAGAAACGGTAAGAAAATTCTTAGAAAATACCAAATTTGTTTGTCTTTTGGTAAACATTGTGGTTCCTTTTCTTTTAGTGGTAAACTTTATTTTCAATATTTTTACGTTTATGTACTTTGTAAACAGCGCAAAAAATTAAACAAGTTATAAAAGACGTTAATGGCGAATTTCGATCTCATGAGCTTACCGCGATCTTAGGACCGTCTGGAGCGGGAAAAACAACACTATTAAACTTACTTGCAGGATTTGGGTAAGGAAGCACTAAAATTTAAAAAATAAAAAAAAACTAGTAAAAACGTTGCAGTCGTACCAGTTAAAGAACGGATAATAGTAGGGTGGTGAGCATCGCCAGCTGTTTTCTTATCAAATATGTACTGTTAAAAATAAAGCCGATTCCAATTTTACAAGGTGGTCGACAGAAAAATTTTGGTGCAGTTCTTTTTAGAGGGACGCGACTAGTCTACCTTCGTGCCAAATTTTGTAACTCTAGCTGTAAGAGTGTGAAAAATATATGGATTTGTCGGTTTTCAGTCATCGATGTGACCGATTTTCCAGCCACCTAGTAGGCGTGGGAACCCGATCTTGACACTTTTTCTGTCTGCTAAGTTTCAAGTCTCTAGCTTTAAGGGCGTCGAAAAAAAATTCGTTCATACGGACGGACGATCGGACAGACACCATGACGGACATTGCACAAAACCAATATACAATGATAGCTTCGGTATCAGAGTATAAAAATGTATTGGTGTTTTCACTGCCATAAGCAACTTTTGGGCAAAACTGGTTAGAAGTATAGTGAAGCGTAAAAAAGACAATGTAAAGGAGGTATAGCTAAAAAAATGTATATTTCTATTACTTAATTATTCAATATCATGCACCGACAGGGTGATGTATGAACAGGGTGAACAATAAAGAATGCAGAAAATATGCAAAACAAAAACATTGCACTTACAGCAACAAAAACACATCAGCAGTTATATCCATATTCTCTCTTTGTATCATCTTCTTGCTCTTAGCACTTTCACAAAAACAACAAAAGTAACACTCTCACACACAACAACAAAAATAATAAGAGGCAGCTCAGCTCTCATCTCAATTTAGATTGTTTTTGGCGCCTATCTCCAAAATATATCATTCTATTTTCAATACACTTCACAAAACACAATACAAACAATAAAAAAAAATTATAGCTGAACAATTCTGCATATTATTTAAACTAATTAAAATGCTCCACCCATTTGGGCGGGTCGCAGCGCGCCTAAAACAACAACACATTCATATGCAAAGACGCGGTATCCTCGCTCTTTAATTATTCGCAAGCAGGAAAATCAACAACAAATTGGCGCGCTTTATGCAGCCTGCATTTGCGCAAAAAAACATTATAAAAACGATTTCACGGCAATTTAATCAGTTGCAAACACTTCGCGTTTGTTTAGGGCGTTTAATAGACATAATTTTAATATTATTAAGCCGCGTATAAACTTAAATTGTATAAAAAGACGGACGGATTAGCTTCCAACGATGTAAAGGCGCGCAAAGTTCTCAGCGTACTGATTTTGTGGAAGTAGTGTAACATGTGGAACAAGTCGAATTTGTGGACTTCTGGAAGTAAACGATCGGTCTCAGTCACAGCAGGACAACCGTTTTATAACAGGTGGATTTTAAAAGCATTAAAAAAAAATTTGACAATGAACGCAACAAAGGAGTGCAAAGACAAATTTGTTATATTTCTTCATTTGTTAGTGTATTATATGCCTTTGTGTAAAACAAAAGCAATGTCAAGAATAGCGGCGCAATGCAAAACCAACAAAAATGTTTGCCTATTCCGTTGTAGCTGCTGCAGTCCACAATTTCAACGTTTCAATTATTTATCCACAGAGCCACCAGTTCATCTGGAGAGATTCTTGTCAACAATAGCCCGCGAGACATGCGAATCTTTCGCAAAATGTCTCGGTACATAATGCAGGTATAAATTCTAAATGAATTTTTACGTAAACATAATTATAAAATTAAATGTTATTTATGCAAATTTCAGACAGATGTTCTTGACCTACAATTTACCGTGAGAGAGTTAATGCTCCTAGCTGCAAACTTGAAATTAGGCAATGAGTTAAAATTGCAGCAAAAACTTGAAGTGGTAAGCAGAGTCAAAATAACTAAAAAGCATTAGTTCTTTTTTTGCAGTTTTCTCTATATGTAGATTGATGAAATTTTGGGTATGTTGCGTTTAACAAGTGCTCAAAACACCAAAACGGAAAATATATCTGGCGGAGAGCGCAAACGGCTTTCAATTGCGCTGGAACTTGTAAACAATCCACCTATATTATTTCTGGATGAGCCAACGACGTAAGTTCTAAATTTGCATGTAAATACAGAAAGAAGCGTTACTAGTGTTTCTTGATTCTTTCAGCGGTCTGGACGATTTATCAAGCTCACAATGCATTACGCTGCTGAAAATATTGGCGTCGGGCGGTCGTACCGTCATCTGCTCATTACACACACCATCTGCTAAGATATTCGAAATGATTGACAAAGTTTACGTTCTGGCTGAAGGTCAGTGCATCTACCAAGGAAGTGGAGCCAACATTGTGCCATATATGAATCACATAGGTATATCATGTCCACTAACATACAATCCAGCTGACTTTATAATTGAAGTGGCCTGCAACGAGAACGGAAACAATTACCACGATCGCATGGTGGAGGCAACGAACAATGGTAGGGTCGTACGATGGACTCCACCAGCAGCACATGGCAAGGAAACACCAACAAAATCTGACACAACTTCAGGAGCCTCCTCTTACTATGAAATCGAACAATTTGAGGAAGAAATCAACCCAAAGCTGTTAACACCCAAGTCCACTTGGTGGATGCAATACAAGTTGCTGCTCATGCGTATGATGCTCCAAATGTGGCGAGACAAAGTAAGTAACATTTTAACCAACAAACAAAAAATAATACAATAAAATACAAAATTTTATTATTGGAAATATATTTTTTCTTGCAGTCGCACATTAAACTAAAGTTTTATATGAATATCATTCTTGCCCTGATTGTTGGAGGCATTTATATGGGTGTGGGAACACAGGCTTCAAAGGCTTTATTCAATTTTGGTTTCATGTTCACCATTGTCATAGCTTATTTATACCTTCCTATGATGCCCGTGTTATTGCAATGTAAACCTATTTAACCTTCATTTGAAAATTACTAGAATAATATGTTTTTTCCAATCACAGTTCCCACCGAAATCAAACTTTTAAAGCGCGAATACTTTAACCAGTGGTACCGACTAAGCTCCTACTATGCCGCTATGATTTCTGCAAAACTGCCTTTAATGTTTGTCCTGGCCGTCATTTATTTGACAATTGTGTACCTAATGTCGAGCCAGCCCCTCGAATGGTTTAGGTTTGCCATGCTATTTACAGTGGCATTTCTTACGGCCCTAACATCAGACAGCTTAGGCTTGTTAATTTCCAGTAGACTCAGCTTGGTTGTAAGTACTCCAAATGCTTTATACATAAACACACTTATATTTACTGATAACACATTTTTTCTAAATAGAATGGAATGTTTATGGGACCAGTCCTTGCTGTTCCCCTCATTTTACTTTCGATCTATGGAATTGGGTTTGGTAAAGATACCTACATTTCGCCCATTATGCGTTTTCTGATGTCGCTAAGCTTTCTACGTCATGGCATGGAGGGTCTGGTGGCTGCTTTATACGACTATGGAAGAGGCGATACAATTTGTGATGGCGAAATCTTCTGTATGTTTAAGAAGTCGCAATTTTTGTTGACGTTCCTTGGTTTTGAGAACATTAACTATTTGTGGTCGGTTAGTTGTTTACTTGGATTTTACTTTATTTTTACGGCTTCTGCATATGTGATGATACGTAATAGGTTGAAAAACACTAAAACAAACCATGTTTCAACTTATATCATGCAACTGCTGATAAGACATTTTAATTTTACTTCATATAAATTTTAGATATTGATTTAATCAACCTCAATATTTTTTGATCGGTTGCTTATCAGACATAAAATGAATATAATGGAAACAGTGGTCTTCGCCATTAAATTAACCAATACGCATTATACAGCTTACGTATATGTTTGTTAGTCAAATAATTGCACACACACAGTAGTACATACATATCTGTGGTCACATGGAAGAGTAGCTTAAGTCGAAAATTGAAGTATTGAGATATCGCCAACTTTGTGTATTTTTTTATCTACTTGATTTTCGTGAAAAATTTATATGCTGAAATGTTGCTAATAAGTTTTTTTTAGCGATGAAAGGTACAAGTTTTAAAAAAAATATTGGAAATAGAGAAGATTTGACACCTTTTATACATAAGGTACCGTTTTTTTGTAACGTCGCTTTGAATTAACAGCTTATGTGTACATAAGCTGTTTTGCAATGTGCACTTAAGATGAGACAAATGCATGGCTCTTTCAAAAAACTTAAGCTAAAAAGTAAAAGCACACAGTTTTGTGAAGAAACATTATTTTTCAAAACTGATTTATGCGCTTTGACATCTATATACCTCCTATTGCAACAACTCAATTCGCGCTTAAGTCGACTTAAGCTACTCTTCCATGTGACTTTATATTATAAAACGATGAGTGATATTATAAAAATTATAATAAATAAAAAGGTTAAATTCTACTTCTTTACTGGGCTTTCTTTAGGAACACACCCAATACAATTTTAAACAAGTAAGAAGGCTCTAGTCGAGATTTCCCGACTAGGAGATACGCCGAACCCCATACTTAACGAGTACAGTCATTGACTGTATGCATCTGAAATTTTCAGAAAAGTTCTATCGTTACCCATTATTTCAACCCCCATTTTTACATTTTCCAAATTCGAGAAATTTTTGTAATCGATTCCATGTGTATATCGAAAATCGGAAACAAACTTGTACTGCCTAGGACTTAGATGAGCTTATGTGCAAAATCTGAAGTCTCTAGCTCTTATAGTCTCTGAGATCTACGCGTTCATACAGACAGACAGACAGACGGACGGACGGACGGACAGACGGACGGACAGACGGACATGGCTATATCGACTCGGCTGTTGATGCTGATCAAGAATATATATATACTTTATAGGGTCGGAGTTCCTTCCTTCTGCCTGTTACATACTTTTGCACAAAAACATTATACCCCTTTTACCCATTTCATGGGTTCGGGGTATAAAAAACACATCTAGTACGAATTTAATTTATATTACATCGAATACTCACACTTTTGGTAAAAACTTTATTCTTCTTGTTGTCAAGAACAATACCCGTAAACTTATCCTTACAACCTTTATTTTTATAATCTGATACCAAAAGTCAAAGATTATATTGGATTTGTAAATGTCCGCCATGCTGTATGTCCCAGCTGACTGAACGCGCGTTTCTTCGACACCCTTAAAGCTAGACTTGAAACTTAACATATCTTTGTTTATAAAAGCGTCAGACAGAGTTTAAAGATTGGGGCGGTCGCTCAATGGAGGTGGAAAATCGAAATGTCCATACTTCTCGATAAAAACACAAGGATATATATTTACATTTGTGCAGGTACCCTCTTGAAAAATGGTTTGAAAAAGGCTGGTGTCTTCGCCCAAGTATCTGAAGTTTTGATGTCACGTATATTTGTATTTTATATTTGCGCCGGGTTTTAATATGTATTATGTGAACACACGAGGTACACACTCAGTGTGGAGACCGCACATTAACTACATTTCACACTTTTGAGTGCACTTTTACACGACGAACGATTACTTGCGAGTTTGTTTATTGCGCGCATTTCTCCATGTTTGTTGAACAGCACTGTATTAGACACTTACTGTACTGTTTGAAGCTTGACGGCAAGCTAATTGCTATGAGACTTAATAGATTTGTGTAATTCGTTGTGTGTTTGTGTCAGCCAGACATTTGGCGTTGCATATAGCGAAGGCTCGAACCAGTAAAACAAATGGAAAGTCAAACTGGAGCACTTGAGCCATTGTGACGACGCCACGCCGCTGCGGCTAGAACAAATCTTTTAAGTTCGTGTTAAGCGTTAAGATCGCTTGTCAACTTTTGAGGACGAAGAAAAGCTGATTTTGCCTTTAAATGAGAACAAAAAAGCGCAAATAATTGGAAGAAAAGCTATACCAAAATCTTCAAGATTGTCGTCGTTATGTTTTTTGGCACAAAACACCCGTTTTTTAATTTTAAATCACGTTGGTATTGAATTCGAAGCCTGCTACTTTGTCTTCATAAAAAACGTTTTGTGTTAAAAGTAATATCGACACATTTGGCGAGCCATTGTATATAAAAAAATAACTGTTTACTTGTATTTAAAAATATATTTTTGTAAAGGAAAATACAGAAAATACAAAACTTGGTAAGTCTAAGGTAATGTACACTTAGTTTGATTTAAAAGATTGGTTAAATACAAACATCGACAAAAGACATCATTGCAATTAATGCTCAAGAACGCTCCACCCCTTCTGCTTGTTACATTTAATCGCACCAAAATTTTATATGTCTTTAAATCCTATAGGCACTGGACATTAAAATATTCAAAGCATGGGGAAAGTTAATAATTATACAAAATAAGTTGTTACACTCTTCTAAAGTTGAAATTTTAAACAGTTTTGATGTGGAAGAAAACAAACGTTAAAGATAAACCAGTCACTTTTTAACTGGTAATTGATCTTGCTACTGACTGTTTATATACATACATGCATATGTAGATATCACCTGTACAAGTGAATTGGATCATACAAATAACATGTATGATCTATAGGGTTAGTTTATTGAGCTTATCAATGAAAGCCTAAAAATATTCAAGCATTCCGCTGGTCTGACTAACTATTGAACTAATAACTAAATTACGTTGCTGTTGTTGTGTTTTTAAGTGTCCTTAGTTTCTTAGCACAGGGCGACTGCGGTGAGGGGCTGTCTTCGTCTAGTCAGTTGAAATCCAAAGGCTTTGCATCTTCCCAGGAGAAGCCATCGCGACCAAAGTGGCCGTATGTGCTGGTGCGCTGGTAAATGGGTTGGCGCAGATTTAGATCTCTGTGTTGTATGAAAAAAAAAACACGATGAGTAAGCAAAATCTTAGAGTTTTCACGGATGTGTTTTTATTACTTACTTTACGATCATACCGGGTCGTAGATCAAAGTTTTGTTTGATAATGTGTAGAAGTTCCTTTTGAGACTTGTGTGAGGTGCCGTAGTCAAAGACAGTAATAGAAAGCGGCTCTGCCAAACCAATAGCATACGAAACTTGAACCAAGCAACGCTTGCAAAGCCCGGCCTTCACCAGCGATTTGGCAACCCAGCGCGCTGCGTACGCCGCTGACCTGTCGACCTTGGTGAAATCCTTACCAGAGAATGCGCCACCGCCATGTGCTCCCCAACCACCATATGTATCCACTATAATTTTACGGCCAGTCAAACCAGCGTCACCCATTGGGCCACCAATGACGAACAGTCCGCAGGGATTTATGTGCACAATGGTATTGGCATCGAAGTACTTGGCGGGTATAACAACTTTAACAACTTTTTCCATAACTTCTGATCGAAGAGTGTCCAGAGTAATTTTGTCCGAATGCTGCATTGACACAACTATTGTGTGCACGCGCTTAGGCACAGCCGATCCCTGGTTAAATAGATACTCGCAGGTGACTTGTGTCTTAGAATCTGGGCGTGCCCACCAGAAGACATCTGATCGACGCAACTCGGCAATCTTTTCGTTAAGCTTATGCGCCAGAACCACCGTTAAAGGCATGCACTCCTCTGTCTCATCGGTGGCATAGCCAAACATAATGCCCTGTAAATAGTTTAAAGATCATGTAAGCTTTGTAAATTCCAACATTTAAAAATTAATTTTTAAAGCATAGTCAAGCATAAACAAAAAGTATTTTATATACTTTAATATGAAACATAATACCTTAATGAAACTTTAACAAGCAGAATGATAAATATATATAATTATGAAATATTATGTTATAGTAAATGAAATTACAATTAAATTTTATATTTTAATACAACAAAATTACCCATGTTATGTGTACGATGGCAACAAAATCAAATGGAAATGTCATGTTAAAATTATAGTCTAAAGATTTCGTAATTTATTTTATATATCAAAATTTAACTATGTTTGATAATGTGTACGATTTTGCAAAATGATGAATTTTTTTGCGTCTTAGAATAAAATGAATTAAGAGGTAATTTTAGCTACGAAGCAAAGGCATTCTTTACATTAGTTACGCATTAAAATAGGAATAAAATTTCCTCACAAGCTGTACATATTATTAGTACACTCTTTCCAAACGTTTTATTTGAACAATAATGACAAAGGCCGTAACCGTTAGCCTTTTGGAAAGGGTATATCAAACTCGGCCAGCCGAGGAATGCAAAATTTCTACTTGATCTTAGTTCACACCTGGTCTCCGGCACCGATTTCTTCCTCAGCGCGATTAACATGCACACCGGCAGCAATTTCAGGCGATTGTTGGTCCAATGCCAAGAGCACGTTGCATGTTTTATAATCGAAACCTTTTGTACGTTTTTAAAACCGTTTGCGAAATAGGTATCATATATGGTAAATGTATCGTGTTTTGGTTTTATATGAAACGAAAGAGATAAAAAGTAGAGAGCGCAGCACAATTGAAAATACAAAAGTAACTGTAAGTAATGTTTAAGTTATGAGATTACCCCATTCACTACATATCGTGTATAATATCGATGTGCAATTTATATGAACATATTTTAACAGGCATGACACCATACTTTCTGCTTTTCTGTCGACAAAGGGCTCCATGTTGTTATTCTGCAATCCTAGCTTAAGGTCTTATTTGACTCTGCCACATGTATTAGTAAAAGTCCCATCTGGGATCTGAATGGTTAGAGCTCTTGTCATGGGAATGCCTCATGCAACTTATGAATGTAATGTAATGTGTAGCTCCTTTGGTTGTCTTTGCTTACAAATAGGTAGGCAACCATTAATGATATTGTTAAAGAGTCGATGTATGGTATGTGTAGTTTTAGATCCCTTTTTATGAACATATCATGGGAGACCTTATCAATGTAAAGATACTCTATAGCTTCGTTCAACGCATTGATACTAATTCAAAACAAAATTGTAATTCAATATCGAATCTTTTTCTGATACCCTGTATACATATATGTAGTTATGTAAATAGATCAAATTGAAGTTTTTTTTTAAATTTATTTTTAAAGCTTAATATCTGGGGCTTGAAATTCCCAAAAGGCAATGCGTGACCTACAGAAGAGGACAATAATAAGATTATGAGTTGTTGGTTGACCATCAAGCGAAAAAAATTAATTATGAGTTATATAATAACGTTACGATTTAGAATAACATTGAACGAAATGTGAACAGAACAAACAAACGCACACATTCTTCGGCATCACTTAGTCGATAACTATGGTACTGATATGCTTTGTTATACCTGGTCACCAGCGCCGACATCCTCTTCTTCGCGATTGACGTGCACGCCGTTGGCAATGTCAGGAGATTGTTGTTCAATGGCTACGAGCAGATTCAACGTCTTCCAATCGAAACCTTTTTGATTTTGGGTTGATTTGTATGGTATTTTGTTTATTAATGGGTTTAAATATGTGTGTACGCATATTTTTGGATAACAATGGCTTTGTTTTGTTCTTTACACCCACCCAACCGCAAAAAATAACAGTTTTTTTTTTTTATCTTTTATGATGCATTAAAAGACACTTACCCTTAGAGGAATCGTCATAACCTATGTGCTGAACTGTCTCACGCACTACCTTCTGATAGTCGACCACAGCCTTTGATGTTATTTCGCCGCAGAGTAAAATCATACCAGTCTTTGCCACCGTTTCTAAGTGAACAAACAATTAAAAAATGATTTAGTGGTTCAAATCGTGCAAGTTCAGTGGATTTGTAGTTGTATAAGTTTGTTGTTTTAAAGGCGTTGTTTGTTTTATTACTGCTGTTTTTGTTTATTGATCGAATCGAAGATTTAGCGGCTAAGGGCAACATCACACACGCGTCCAATGGCGACAGCTCTTTTTTTAACTAATGTGTTTATTTATTAATCGTCTGTCAAATGTATAAACGATGCGCCAATGTTTATAAAGGATTAACTAATGAAGTTTTGCAGCTTAGCAGCCTTATTAAGAAATAAAGTTCTAAGCTGGATACAACAATATAACAGACATAGTTGAGTGTAGTGTTTGTTTAATTTTTTTTATATTTTTTTATTTACCACATGCCACCTTGGCGTTGGGATCCTGTCGGAGATGGGCATCCAAGATAGCATCACTGATTTGATCGCACATTTTGTCTAGATAGATAGATAGAAGAAATAATCAGTCAGAAATAAGTAAAACGTAACACTTCGCAAGGAGTGGGAGAAATAAGAGATTTTTTGCAATTCAATTGCTTCGACGCCGCTTTACAGAAGCCGCGTAAGCTAGAAATACAAACCGGCGGGCAACGCTGTATATTTTTTACTTTCATTTTGCAAAGCCAGCGAAATTTAATGCCTCTCAAAATTTTCAACATAAAATTCAAGTTTAAGTTTGCGCTTTTGTTTATAGTTTGGATCGGGTTTAACAAGAAACAAAATCTGGTACTCCTTAATCGCGCTAGGTCTGTTTTTATTTATTTACGTTTTATTTTTTTGGTTTTTTTTTGTCATAAAACCATAAGTGAGTTTAAAACAAAACTATTTAATCATTTTAATAGCGTATCGTTTTCGATGTGCGCAATATATATTTGTATGTTTATAATATAAAGCTAAGTAAAAGTTCTATATTTGAAAGCAATTGACGCTTCTAGGCTCCTATTGATGCTGATAACCTTGTCTCAGATCAGCAACTGTTTACTGGAATGACAATCAAAAATAAAGTCGCTAGGGAAAGCGCACCATCATGTCCGGTGAACTTTGACAGATCTATATTCAAAATTTCACAATGCTTTGTTGTTTATTTGTTATTTATTTCGTTATTATCATTTGACCCTGATAACCTAAAGACAGCTAAGATAAAATTGACGTACAGCCTAATCCATTAATTGGAATTTACTTAAAATCCATCCAATTAACTATAACATATTTTGTTATATATCTTACCCATTTATCTTACATTTTCCCATTTTTTCGACTTAATTAACGTGTATCGTGTTTTGTACCGAAAAGGGCTTCTAACTCTTATCGCTATCATTTATCAATACATAACATGTGCACATCCCTACATACATATGTATATATGTATATTTATATAAATACCTAACAATGTAGAAAAATAAATGTCCATTTGTGTTTTAAACTTTGTTAAGTCGAAAAACAAACATTATTTCTTTGTACAATGCAGTTAAACACGTGGTTACAAACTGTGGTTGAAAGAGTAGCTACTAGTAAAAATTAATTTATATTTGTCCGCATGTGTAAGGGAATACATTAAGTACGAATGTGTAAGCATATGTATTTTGCCAATGTTTTGATCGTCATATGTAGGAGAGGAACACTATTGCTTTAAGAGAACTGCTAACTTGGAAGAGTTTTAAATTCAAAAAGCACATGGTGCTCATGACGATGTGTGTGTTGTGCAAAAGCAAAACAGTCTTACGTAGACTTGTGCATATGTTCTAAAGTCATTTGTACATGTATGTATGAATGTTAATTTAACACGTTGCTTTGGCAGCCTCTCTAGCTATAGCACCCAAACACGAGTGAAGAGAGACCAGCTGGTAGTTGGTGCGAAATATATGGCAGCTGATGTGCGTGAACCAAATGTGCGTTCTTGGGCAGTATGTACAGTGCATATGTACATTACAAATTTGCGTCTTAAAAATATACATATGCACATCTAAACACATAAACGAACAATAATAGGTCAACAATATTATTATGCTGAAAGTTAGGTATAAATTTGTAATTCGAGGCTGGTCACACTATGCGACTTCGAGTCTGCACGTTTTTCGATGGGACACAAAAAACATCTTTCGAATTAAACCTTAGCTAGAAAGCAAAACAAATGACTAGAGACAAATGCAGAACAAATGTAAAATAACATCGCCATTTTGTGAAAACTGTGATATACCGTCGTCAAACGTTAAATTGCAATGCCAAGTAGATTAAATTCTACATATTTATGCATAGGAGTATACATAAACAAATACATAAGAACGTTTATATGTAAATAGTATGCACAGTATGATGCAATAAGGAGGTCGGCACGAGTAGTTGGCGGCATCTATAATTTTGCGAATTCAATGCACTGCAGCCTAATGCTAAATTAAGCATGCAAAGTCTGTCTGTAAAATGTATCTATGTACATATATATGTGTGCTTACCTGGGTGTCCCTCGCCAACGGATTCGGAAGTAAATAGGAATGTTTGTCCATCTTCCATATCGTAGGAATTGCCATTGCCGTTGCTGCCATTAAAGCCGTTGCTGGCAGTGGTGTGTCCATTGGTCTTTTGCGGCATTTTAAATGTTTGTATTGTTTAGTTGTTACCGTATGTGGTTAAACTGTGGTTAAAACAAAAGATACAATATTATTTTAATATATTTAACATGGCAAATAAATTGATTTTTCTAAAACAATAACGAGCTAAAACAGTGAAATTTAATGTCAGACTAATATCTCTATTACGTGTGTGCGTGTTTGCCATGTCTTGAGTTTTGTATATTTGTATGCTTTGTATTGTTATTATTTTTAAATACATAATCTAAACGCATTCATTTAAAGGCTTATGCTATTTGATGGCAAACTCACACACACATGCACTCAAACGTTAGCAGCAAATCATACATATGTACATACTTGTATGTATGTATGTATAAATTAACATACACTCCGAATACCACACGCGCAGGAAAACGCCAAGAATTATTCAAATATTTAGCTGAGTTTTGTTTTTGATTAAACAAATTACGGCAGTGTACACTTTTTTGTAAATTTTAGCCGACAAGCAATTGAATTAGCGCAACGAACACGCGCGTCCTATCTCCGTGACGGTATTGTTGAAAAAGAGCGCACAATTTTCGTTTGCGACAGAATTTATAGCAGTGAACCAGGAGCGCAAATATACAGCGACGACAAGTCTTGTGAGAGAGACCATACTCTCTTTAGCTTGGAAAGGTTATATGCTAGTGTGTACTCATATGTGTATGTGTGTAGATAGCCTGGTCCTATTCGGAGCTGGTGCGAACAAATTTCCTACCGTTCTTGGTCTAAATCAAGTCCCATACCCACGTTTTCACAACTGTCTGTAAAACAGCTGTTTTGCATTGAAGTAGGCGAGTAGCGTTGCCACCTTTTTAACCACCCGAACCACAAACTTACAGAATTTAGTATTTACTTTTAAGTTTTTCGTTTCGTTCTTGACAATCTATTTAACATGTAAATGAGCCTGTTTTTGAAAATATTATAAATATTTGTAGCTCAATCCGGAAAGATGATTAGGCAAAATATAAGGGCTTATCAGGAAAAATATACGAAAATGATGAAATGATTAAACACCCTGGGTAATTAACTAAGTATTAGCCTGATATAAAATAATGACTCTTAAATTTAAACATTTGTGTTTATATTTGTATACATGTGCATTTAAAAAGCTGTTACAACACAACGATGTTAGGAAGGTTTAATGATGTTAGGAATGTTTTAAATACTTTCAAGATTCATAGAAAGTACAGGCACATATTACTTATTATTTATTTTAAAGATTCGTCACCAATATGCGCTCGACAACAATTTTGGCATTTTTAAATAACAAAAAACTATAGGAGGAAGATCGTGTGATGCTAATCACAAGCAAGGTCGGCCAAGATCAAGGCGGCTGGTTATCTGCCTTCTGCATAATAAACACAAATATCTGTTGAAAAAAGCTAAAATAACAAGCGCCATTATCTTTCAAATTATATTGACCCCCAGGATGTATTATTTGGTAGCGCGTGACGTTAAATTATATATTTCGATTCTATCACAGCACGTGTTATCAGCACTTGACCCTTTGTGACCGCGTCATTTGGCATACAGCTTGAACAAAACCTTTTAAGCTTGTGACTTTTTGCATAACATATCCAATCAAACGTTGTTTCAGGCATACCCTTGTTAAGTTGCCAGAAACCAGTGTGGGAAAGTCTCAGCTAAACTGCAAAGCAGCTGTTCATGACGTGTTTGTAGTTTTTACAATAAAAAGATAAAAAAAAAAAAAAAACAGCACTACAAAATAGCAGCGATTTATTTGCTCTGTGGCATTTTCTGTAACCATGACTAGGAAACTAGGACCTATTTGGACAGCAGCTATAATAATTTGTCTTGCCCTAAACACATCAGCTTTGAATGTGCAAAACAACAAAACAGCTGTGTTGGAGGAGAACACTGCACATACAGCGGACACGTTGGAAAACAAGGCACCTAGTATAAATATCAGTAGTGTCACGAATAGCAATAAAATCAATAGCGTTAATGCCACACCAATAGCATCCATCGCATCTGCTGTAGAGCAGCAGAGTCTTAACGCAACCAAAAATACAACCACTACAGCCACGGAGCCATCGTTAATTGACTCACATGCTGTTGAACAGGAACACAATTCGTCGCTATCGCTATTCTTTGTTATTTGTGTTATTATGCTGGGAATACTTTTGATACATTCGATGCTTCAAACTGGTTTTCAGTACTTGCCCGAATCCATTGTTGTGGTGTTTCTGGGTGCATTCATTGGACTTTCGCTTAATGTGATGTCTGGCGAAAATGGTAGCTGGAAACGTGAGGAGGTCTTCTCGCCGATGGGCTTCTTCCTTGTCCTTCTGCCACCCATTATATTTGAGTCTGGATACAATCTGCACAAGGGCAACTTTTTCCAAAACATTGGCTCCATACTTGTCTTTGCCATTTTTGGTACAACCATATCTGCATTGGTAATTGGAGCGAGCATATACTTGTTGGGCATGGCTGAGGTTGCATATCGGTAAGTATATATATATATATATATATTTTTATGTGTTGGCCATGACTGCAAATTTCATTTATTAACATTTTTTTCCTTTAGACTTAGCTTTTCCGAATCGTTTGCATTTGGCTCACTCATTTCGGCAGTTGATCCAGTGGCAACCGTTGCTATATTCCATGCACTGGATGTAGACCCAATTTTAAACATGTTGGTCTTTGGCGAAAGCATTCTCAACGATGCCATATCCATTGTGCTGACGGCATCAATTACCATCAATGCTAATGCCGACGCAAGCACGGGTGAAGCGATGATGAGCGCTTTAAAAACGTTTTGCGAGATGTTCTTTGCTTCTGCTGGTATTGGCGTGATATTTGCTTTAATATCAGCATTGCTACTAAAACACATCGATCTGCGCAAGCATCCCTCTTTAGAGTTCGCTATTATGCTAATGTTCACCTACGCACCCTACGTTCTAGCTGAGGGTATACATTTGAGCGGCATCATGGCAATACTCTTTTGTGGAATTGTTATGTCACACTACACGCATTTTAATTTATCGACTGTCACGCAGATCACCATGCAGCAGACTATGCGTACATTGGCATTTATTGCAGAGACCTGCGTATTTGCTTATTTGGGATTAGCAATTTTTTCATTCAAGCATCAGGTTGAGTTGTCATTCGTCATATGGTCTATCGTACTATGCCTGATTGGACGCGCCTGTAACATTTTTCCACTAGCGTATTTGGTTAATAAGTTTCGTGAGCACAAAATTAACAACAAGATGCAGTTTATCATGTGGTTCTCGGGTCTGCGGGGCGCCATATCCTACGCACTATCGCTGCACTTACACCTGGATAGCCAAGAAAAACGGCACGTTATCATTACTACAACGCTTATCATTGTTCTTTTCACAACGCTCGTTTTGGGCGGGTCAACGATGCCTTTACTTAAGTACCTCAAGCCCGGCAAAAAACGTCGAGCACGTGGATCTGCAAGGTCATCAAGCGGAAGCTCATGCAACGCGCATAGGAAGCGCTCCAAGTCAATATCCCTTTCTAAGACTCGAGAATGGGGACAGGCCATCGATTCAGAACACTTGTCCGAATTGACCGAGGAGGAAGATGTTTCGTTTACACAGGCACGGGATCGTTTTGGACGTTTGGACCGCAAGTACTTCATTCCATTTTTCACACGTCGTTTTAACAGCCAGGAGCTGCATGAGTGCAAGTCCCAAATGGCCGATTTAACTAACAAATGGTACCAGGCCATTCGCATTAGCCCTTTAGATTCGGATGAGTCGGATGATGAGATTGGGCTTTCGGCTACGACAAGTCAAAGTAATTTGACACGATCGTAAGTCTAGTCGCTGACTGTGTCAAAACATCTGTGTGTCTAAAGTATTTAATGTATAACAAATTAGATAAGCCAAATTATGTATTTTTATTGCGGGATCCAACTAATTAACTGTCCTAAGTCCTGTAACTGCGCAGTGTGTATAGTTCTTCTGTAGGATGGTGATAGTATACTATGTCATAGTTGTGTATGCATAAGGAAGCTTGTATTGTAAAGCAGAATTTCCTAGTTTATGTTTTTCGTTGAGCTTGTTGTTTAATTAGTTTTGACCTGTTACAAGTTGTAATTTACAACCTACTATAAGTTAATTTTGCCTTAAGAGGTACAAATCAAATGAAGCTTTATAAAAATCAGGTTATTTTGATTGACATGTATTATTATTTTAAATGTACAAATACTGTATAAATACCAAAAATGTATATATTTTATGCGAAATAAATTGTGATATAAAAAAATCGACATAAATTCGTATTAAATTTCAGTACTCCAGTAAATAAGTAGACGACGACACCCTGAAACCTTGAACTTATGCGTACGTTTATGCCTACACTACTGCGCAAATCAAAACCATTTACAAAATACATACATCTTTCAAGAAACTAAAGGACTAAGGACATTTTGTCATGCGCTTAAAGCAATTTCATGTATTTATTATTTTATTTTAAGTATTTGCTCCCCATGATTGATTTTTAAGCGCTTAAAGCCCTCATTTCTAAGTCTAACTATTTATTTATTAATTAGTTTATAAGCAAACAGCAACAAATGGTTAAAACATCTAAATCAAATGCAGATACCAACTGTATTGAAATAAAAATAATGGAAATACAAATAAAATAAAACAAATTAATTGATTTTAGAATTTTGGGAGGGCCGTTTCTACCCACAGGAGCAACAATCAAGCAAAGAATCGAATTAATGTATACTTTTCAGCGCATGTTTAAAAAACTATTTGAATCTACTGCAAATTTCTAAAAAAATTTAAGGGGGGAGTAAGTAGTGAAAAAGGCAAATTGTGAGCATTAGTGATTACGCGAACGTAAACAAGGCTAGAACAAAACTTTTATGTTCGTGTGAAGCGTTAAGCTCGAGAAAGATATAAGGACCTTTTTAAAAACAGAAATATTCTTTTAAGTCGGCCAAATCATAACGGATCCTGGCGAGTCCTGTTGCAAACATTGAGTTTCGATTGGGGCTACAAACTGACCAAAGGACATCCAAATTGTCCTTGAACTTTCCGAGAAAACAGCGTCTTTGTGATTTGGACCCATTGCCAAGCGGCCTGAGGATCAATTTTTTCCGAGTATTGGATTCTTAGATAACCATATAATTTTTTAATGCCGTTTGATAGAGATGGTCCTTGAGATCCTCTCGCACCATATCCCTAAAAAATCTGCGTGCCCCTAAAAGTATTCAATCATTTATTTATAATTAAAGTGTTTTGGGGGATTCTACAAGTACGCAGTAATTTGTTGCCTGATAACAGCTTAAGCATTAGTATTGCTTGCGTTTTTTAGTCATAACTTCTCCACTTTCTTAAGGATTTTGACGGGACACGTCTTTTTGAGATCGTCCTGGTACTTGCACTCAGAAAACTGGTGTATTTTGGCAAAACTCAATCAAAACGAAAATAAAATACTGCAATTGTAAATGCAGCGATCACAGCTTATTAGACACGCAATTGAAGGTGTTTCATCAAATAAAATACAAAACATATTATACCTATACACATTTAACTTTATTTTAGACATACATACATATTTAGTTTTTACAATTATCAGCACAAAATACATAATTCACTCGTTGCTGCATCTATGAAAAATTTATATTTTACGAATACTCATGCACATTCATATGTTTATATACATATATCTCTTAATTGTTAGTCATATAAACAAAAAAATTCTCAAATTAAAAGTTCAAAATTACAAATCGATTTAATACTTTCGTCAGAGCACTAATAGCATACTTATTAAATATTCGCCAGGGTTGCACTTGTTTGCAAAAGTTGGCCTTTGCGGGGAAGAACGAGGTCAAAACTGGTGTTAACTTTGTATTTGAATTTAAAATTTGTGGCTTATATTACAATTAATATTTATTTTTTTATTTATATTCCTATGTTATTTCATGAAGATAAGATCGAATATCAATGACGCAAATGAACAATGGAGTGAATTTTAAAATTTGTTTGTGCAAATCTATATTTTGTGCTCTTTTACTTTTATAGTGAACAGGAGTTGTATTAAATAAGGATTAAGAAAGGTATAAAAATCATATCTTACTAAGGAAATATAGAGTGATAAATATACCCAAGAGTTACTAGGCTATTGGGCCCCTTCACCAGATTGCAATTAAATTGAACTTAAATACAACACTACAAGTAAAAGATTACTGTACTTTAATGAAAACATGCGTTACAAAATCTTTAGTAAATGTTTTGTAGAAACTCACACATTATTATCTTAAAATATTTATCACGTATAGAAGTGCTAAAAGGTCGTTTTAAGAATTGACAATGAAACTAAAACGGAAATACGCACTTTATGCCTGTTGTTGTTAATAATTTAAAGGTCAACCTTATGCTAATATTGCATTTTAAAAGAGCTTATAAGAAATTCCCCATAAGTAGCAAACTATAGGAATATACAAAACACGTACATACATTATTCTATTATTAGGAAATAAATAATTTTGAGAAACATGCTTCGAAAAGTTAAATAAATCTTTCGACGCCCTTCAACAAATTAGCTATAACATAAATATAAGATGGAGAACATTTAAACGAGTGAATATCGTATTTTGGGCTTTTGTTTATGACATCTATTATTGTAAACCAATTGGTTCATTCATTGCATCGAACATCAGAATTTCTTAAAACTTAAGTGTGGAATTAACTATCATGATGTTTAACTGCGCATATTACATTTTACGCCGAGGGTTCCTCAACTTCGTTGTCGATGCGTGAAGAGCGTATGCCAGACTTTCCAGTCCATGGGTAAATATCGGGACAGGGCTGACACGTTTTCATGTACCGAACACCAGATTTGTGCCAAAGATTGCAAACTTTTGGATTGTTGCAACGCTTAGGCCGATCCTAGTGTGAAATATGTTAAGATTAGTTAAATAAATATTTTTTATATGCATGCATATTATTGTATTTTCTATGCATAATCCTATTACTTACCGAATAGTCGCACTGGAATGGCTGAAACGAGTTGATTCGAGACGTTGGTGTCGGATCGCGCACCCATTGTAGAGCCTGCCAGTTGGTTATAATCCAAACATCTTGCATTGCATTTATGGCATCGAGAAACTTAATAAAACCTTCCTTGTGATGCGGCTGGGTAAACCATGCAGCATGATAAAATAGCCCAAAGGGTGCCCTAAGAAAATTTACCATTCCGTTTGTCTATATACTTTTGGAAGTACTGTTGTTTAGTTACCTGTTTGTGGTATAATGACGCTCGAAATTCTTCATAATCATTTTGGTTACACCCTCCGAGTCACTTGGATTCGAGCAGGCATCACCCATAGAGCAGCGTCCGCCGTTCAAGTCCTGCCACATAACCATAGGTACTTGCCATACACCCGGATAGCTTCGAGTCGGACAGGGCGGAATCATACAGTCGTGAAAGATCTTATAATCCAGAGTGTATGGCCAGGAGGGAGGGCGATTTTCATAGACCGGCATCGATGAGTCGTAGGTAAAATTCGAATCGTACAGCATTTTATACATTTTATTTCCACCAACTGACAGGAAAGGAGCTCGCATGCCTCGCACATCGGATAACTTTACGCCGCCATAGGCAGCGAGTATTTCGCGCTGTCCGGCTATTTCTCGAGTCCACTTTTTCTGCGAAAACTGCTCGCCAAAACTGTGACTGTGAAAATAGCATGTGAGAAAAGTTATAACTACATCTCTATAGTTTCAGTTTTTGTTTAGTTTGCTAATAGTAAGTGCGTGACCTTTTGTGATTGTGTGTGAATGATGTGGTATTGACTCTGCACTAAGTAGTATTTTTATGTTGTGTTTTGTTGTAGTAGCTTGGTGTTATCTTTAGACTTGTATCTTTGAGTTTTTTTTTTTTTTTACTCAGACGATAAACGTCGTCTACTTACGAAACTGTGTGAGATGCCATTTCATGTCCATCGGCGTAAAGATTCTGAACTTGACTGTAATCAGTCCATTCGTGGGAGACGTAGAATGTCGCCGTGATTGGGCAGCCATTAGGGTTGACTCGTCCCTTTTCAAATAGATCCGTGTATAATTGCTTATTTAAATCATTTACAGAATCATCGAAGGTCAAAAGGACAATTTGAGGTATGCTCTCAACCGGTAGTTCGCCTAGCAACAATGACGTTAATGTTGATGGATTGGTGCGTGAAGAAATGAAAATAAAAATAAAAGGTAAATGATGTGGAAATAAACCAAGCATACACATAGAAGGCAAAGATGTAAAGGATTACGATTTCGGCATGTAGTTGATGTGTCTTTCTAAGCTTAGATTAACTGACAGAAGCGAACGCCAATCGCAACTTACGAAACCGTATGTGAAGCCATTTCATGCCCATCAGAGTACAAGTCCTGGACCATGCCATAGTCCGTCCATTCGTGTGATATGTAAAAAGTCGCACGCCAAGGACATCCGTTGGGATTCTGGCGCGACTTATTAAATATTTCTTCATAAAGCTCAATATTAATTGGATTAATAGCGTCATCAAAGGTCATTAAAATAATTTGTGGTGTATCCGATACATTCAACCCTCCTATGTTTTGTGGGCAGTGAGGTTTATAGTTTTAAACATGTTCATAGCGAAAACAAATTGGGTGCACCAAACTAGGGTGCACTTACCAAATAACATAAAAGTCAATAATTCAGCAAAGTACTTACCGGGTATGTCCTTGCCACCGCAATAGCAATCAGGCAGTAAACACACATCTTTTCGGCACTTGGCTGCGGTCTTATCCGGCGTAGGCTGTGGGTAAAGCGGAGCCGGTCGACTGGGCGGATACTTGTAAACGTCCGCAAACTCTTGAGCCTTTGATACTATTGTTCCAGATGGCTTAAGCGTTGGACGCGTCCGTCTGTATAAAAAGCGTTAAATGTCAATTGTGAGCTAAAATGACTTGAATTGAAATACTTACGGTGGATGTGTTCCTCTGTTTGGTGTCGCTACATTATCGCGATCCTGGTTAGAGTATATGGCGCTCCCACGGTTCCTATTGTTGTTTCTAAATACAAATATTTTACAGAAATGGGTTAATTTTATTCATGAACACATTTATAGTTCTGTTCTTTTAAAATGCCAGACAATTATTTTGTGGGCTATTTATTTGCTACACAAATATCGTTGATTATGTTAATTATATATATTAAGTGGTTAGTGTTATTTATTTAGTACCTTGCTCAACCCATACCTAGTAAAAATTAATAAAATATGTTTCTATGTACACGTAAATAAAATATTGTTTAATATGAGCAGCCAATTCTTTAAAAATTAAGTGGGAGCCAAAATGTACTTATGTGTTTGTGTAGCGGGATTGGTCTGTAAACCTATGCTCAGAATAATAGATAAAACAGTTACAGTTGATAATGCTTAGTTTTGTAGACTTTTGATAAGTGTTCATTTGAAACTGCCTTCCTAAAAACACGATTCAACTTTCTGTAGGTTTGATTACCTGAGCTCCAACAGATGCAGATCTCGTTTCATGTAAAAGAAAAAATTAATTTTTAGTGCATATTTACATAAGACTTGTTGGCATATAGAAGTTCTACTAATACTAGCTGTTAAAAAACAAATGTTATTCATAGCTCAGTAAAATGTGCAAGTGTTGGTTTACAAAATATGTTTTTAACGTAAACTTTGGAGCTTAAAGAATTTAAAATAAGAACTTGTTTGGGCATTTACTATTTAGAATATGCACTTTAAGGCCAAATACAAACTTGTATGTAAAATTAAAGATATGTAATTTGGGTGATTAACTTTTCAGCTCTCACACAATTGGGTCTTGTAGTACATACATATTATCAGTATGTATTATTTGTTTAAGTAAAAATAAAAATACTAGTGAAAACATTGCAGTCGGTCGCAACCGACTGCGAAATACTCTGATACACTAGTATTTAAACATTTAGTTAAGAGTCTAGTTGCATAGGAAACTATAGAGACGACCGAGGTGGGCGCAGCCATTAAAATTGCAAATCTTTGAAAGACATCACAAGCTATGAAATACATCAAAAGCTATGAAGGACATCACAAACTATCTTTGCTTTAAGTTTTGTGACTTTAGCTTAAAAGCTGTGAAAGGTAAAGGCATTAAAATAAATAAGGCTTAAATCTCTAGCTGTAGGGGTGTCAAACAAATTTGCATTCATACGGACGGACAGTCAGACATCACGGCGAAAGTTGCACAAAATCAATATACTCTTAACATTCGGTATCAGGATACAAAAATGTCGCTACAAATCAAATTACAATTTAAAAAAAAACGGTCACATTTATGATAGAAAACAAAAATATATGAAAAGTTAAACGCCACCACCTAATACGTTACGATCTATTAACGTACTTATGCTCACCGTTTTATACATCGTTGCAACATTTTACAGAGCAGCTAATGTTTAGTATTTATGTATCTTTGCACTAAAAATCAACGAAAAAAGTAATACGCAAAAAGAACTATGTAGTTTTACGTGAATTGGGCATTACAGTGATCAGAAAAGTTTTTGACATTTTTCCTATTGGTTGCTTTATTCAATAAATACTATAGGCGTACTAGAAAGCCAACAAACAACCAGAGTTATACAGAAGTGGGTGAATGTGGGAAATGAAAAACGAATCTACATAAAAGTAAAGTTTTTGGGTTGGTTTAAGGAGACTCTACTTGTGTTGAAAACAAAATTACGGTGAATTTGTATAAAAAAAAGAGAGGAGAGTGATAATGCAGAGATAACAGCTACAAAGGAGCGTAAAATAGAAATCGCTATTTATACCTTGAGGGAATTTCATTGCACTTGGGGCTTAGTGTGCTATCGGAGCACTTCACCAAGACGGCAGCGACAGCGGCATTGTTGTTGTTGTATTGGTGTTGGTTGCTGTTACTGTTGGGTGTAAGGCCATATTGAAATTTGTTAGCTCTACCCCCTGGCATTTGATAGGTGGATGAGGTAGAGCTCGGGCTAGATGATTGAGCGGCAGCAGCAGCAATAGACGACTTTAAGGCATTGTTAACCCTCGAAACTCGTGTTGTTGTTGGGGGTAATACAGATACTAATGCGGGCATGGCAGTCGTTGTTGAAGTTGCAGGTGCAGTACTAACATCAGGGGTATTACTGTTTTCTACTGTTGCATCTATACCTACTACGCCAAAAGACGAAGGTTGGGAGTGAGATTGGGATGGGTTTCCTATTGGTTTAGGTGCAAAATGTGGGGAACGTATGGTTGGCAGTGATACAGACGTCGTGGATGTAGTAGTCGTAGCTCTTACTGTAGTCGACGTCGTTGGCGTTGTTCGCCTTGTTGAAGTATCCATTTTAGTCTCATTAAAGGCGGCTTTTATGTCTGAGCTGGAAGTTTCATCGACAAATTGAGGTGATCCACTCTCATCACTGTCGCTGGATGCGAGAAAATGTTGCAGTTGCTCCAATACATTGGAAGTAGTGAATTTATTTCGACCATTGGCTGTTGTTATGTAGCCGGCATTCTGCAGACTCTCCGCAAGTGTCCGCTCTGCTGTTTGCTGACGATATTTGTTTGAGTATAGAAACTTTACTGCGGGACGATCAGTTATAACAACAACATGCTCTGTAGAGCTAGGAAATGATTCTGTGCTAACATTTTGCTCTATGCTATTGTCCAGCTTAACCTCAATTGGCTGATGTGCTATTAAAGCTTCTGCCCGAGGTGTATCTGCGATTGCGGCTTCATTCTCGATTGGATTATGTTTACGTGCATTAGTTGCCTTCGCAGATATCGGTATCAAAGATGACGTCTCTTTAGCTTGTTGAGCTGCCTTATAGTTTTCATACTTTTCTCGCGATTTAGATGTGGGCTCGGACACCGTTTGCCGAAGACTGCTGACAACTCTTAGGTGATGGGTCTTGCGTCTTGAATATGGTATAGATGCAGAGGTCCGTGGCTCAGAGCTATTGGGTATTTTAAACTTGGGCGCATAAGTAGTGGGCTCATCGACATTGTCCAAGTTATAAGTAGCGGTAGCCGCAGTGTAACGTGATCTTCCACGAGGACGCATTGGCAATTCAGTCACAAGGATTGGCGGCGAATTCACTACAGTGGATATTGTTGATTCTACAATCGAAAGGGGTACCTCCGTTGGAATTATTTTAGTGGTTGCTGTTCTGCTTGTAGTGGTACCGCGCGGAATACTTGGAGTTGGTCTTTGAGGACTAAATGTGCTTAAAATGACATCGCTTATACTTATATTACGGGCATTGCCAGTTGCCATAGTTTCAATCACAATTTGGGAGGCATTATTTTGGGAAGTACTTGAAAGAAAGTAATTTTTTATGGACTTTGTCGGTGTCTGAAAAAACGGTGCTCCAGGCGGGGAATTAGCATACCGTGCTCTTGTAGTCGTTCTGAGGCTGTTCTGTGGCACACGTTCATCTTGAAGTAAGCTCTCTAGGCTTTTGTACGGCGAGACGAATCGCATACCGGGGTTGCTCGTAACACGATTTAGGTTGTCTTTGAAGAGGTTGGCACGTGCTGTGAAGCTTTGTCCAGAGCTCACTCGTTCGGTACTGGAACTAGCAGTAGCCGACGCTTTTGTTGTGGTAGTAGTTCTTGTGATACTGCTGGGAAGGTCTGTAAAACTCACTGAAGACGTTGGCTTAGTAGGTGCCTGCTTAATAGTCGGCCGACCGTTTCGCCAGATACGCAAAGGGGCATACGTTGTTGGCACAATATCCTCATAATCTGCGGTATTCATAAAAGCTTGTGTAGGCTGTGAACGTAATTTCGTAGTCGTCGTAGTCGTAGTTGTTGTTGTAGTAGTTGAGCTAGGCTCAGGAAGGTAGCCACTGTCAGGGCGTTCAAAAAGTGGCTCGGACACGTTTTCCTCATTAACTGACTCCTTCGCCCTTAAAGAAAATCCATGTGATCCGCTTTCCAGACTATATTCGTATTCTTTGTTAAGTCGCGTTGTATTTGAGCTTTTGCTTTTAGTCAGTTGCAATGCCCCCGGCTTATTTTTTGTAGTCGTCCTAAAGCTCTGAGGCTTCACATCGGAAAACACATAGCTTTGTATGCGTTTGCTTTGACTTTGCTCAGTGGTAGTGGTTTTGTCTTTTTCATAACCGTTATATATTTTGTCCCTTATGTATGCAGTATGTAAAACCTTCGATGGAAGCTTGCGCACCAAGTTACTAGTCCCATAAGCCGCAGTATTGATAAAATCCAGAAATTTGGGCGAAGTACTAGTCTCATAAGAACGACTTTTAGGTATCTCCGCAGTCTGGACGTTTACGTTTTGGCTTTCATCGTAAATCGTCTCAACAACTTTTTGAGTACTACTGTTTGCACTGTCATTAACCAACGCCCACGGTTTGCTGGTTGGAAAAGGTGTAACTGCAGATTGGACTTGGGTCAGCGTTTTTGTGCCATTACTATTTTGGTCTTGACTGCCAGCCACTGCACTAATTAAGGACTTGGCCAACAATTGTAACTTTGATTGAAGAAAGGGATTGGAATCATATGTTGGGGAAGGTGGTTGCATCAATGTGCTGGTCGTATGGATTGTTGTACTGGGTGATTGTGTGGTACGTGGTGTTGTAGTTGTCTTTAATTTTATTATAACATTTTGCTTAAAGTTTTTATTCGCATGCGCTTTTGAGCTGTTGAAGAAACGTGTATTTTTAATAAACAATCACATTAATGTTAGTAACATAGCTAGTTTTTGTTTTTGGTTTATGTGAGTACGCTTCCTAGACAAAGTTATATATAGTATGTATCTTAATCTTTTTCTTGTCAAGTTCACTAGTATGTAAGTATGTACCTTAGTTTCGGCGATAAAGCATATTTCATGCGAACTTTGGCAAAGTAATGCCAAAAATATCTAAAAGCTAAATTTTACACATATGTAGTTAACATACTCATATGTATGTTATTTGTGTGTGTAAAACAATCATGCAATGAGTTTGGGAGATATATCGTAATAAAATATTTTGCAGGACTATCAGTGAAGACAGAGGAGAATAATGGAAATGTTTATATATCTAATGTCTAAGCTATAAAAATTGCTCAAGGTTTGCTTTTTTGTGAAGATAAAAATGTATAAAAACTTAAAAGAATTAATTCACTTTATGGAAAACTGACATGTTGGGGCCAAAAAGATTATAATTTAAAATGGCGCTCTAAAGACGCTTTGAAGAACAACATTTAACTGATTTGGGGGATAGAAAGTACCTTGTGGGTTGAAATGTTGCGGCTGTTGTTGTTTTTTCAGGAGGCTTTGTGACGGTTTGTGTGGTAGTTGTAGTTTTAATTGTAGTTCTGCTTGTTACCGGAGATGTAATCAAGATCGGATTGCGTGTAGGTGCCATCGTCGTGTACTTCCCTGCTTGACCTATTTTAAAAGCTGGCGTACTCTGCTTGACATCATTGGCGATCAAATAATAATCGCCTGTGTCGGTTGACTTTGAAGATTGGGTGCTGTACATTTTCTTCAACGGCGTTGGCTCACTATGATAATAATCCGCTGGTGAATTGTTGGCGATGTCTGCTGAGCCATAATCGACCTCTTCATAGTTAACATTTGGCTTGGAAACTGTGTTGTAGAAGTTACGTCCATCAGGTCTTAAGGCTGGCCTTGACGTCGTTCCTGCAATGGCACGCGCATCCAGTGTTTGTATGGTTACATCGTCGGGCCTGGCACAGAGAACCGTTGTAAATTGGCGTTGGCGTGTTTGGTGTATTTAAGAGATGAAAATCTATGTAATTTTTTTGTGTATGTAGTATTGTATGTGTTGTGCGCTAGTATATTTTTGTCGCATGTGTTTAAAAAGGACGCGCTACCTAACTGAACGCAAGGGTTGCTTGAAAACTGAGTTTTACCTATTAAGCATACTGACTTGTTGGATCAAGTACTTAACTGGTTTTAAGATTTGTCTGCGACCTAGTTAAGCTTGTGAGCCCTTAATTTTTGTAATGTAATGTAATGTAAATGTTACCGAGTTATGGTTACACATTACGATTGTAAACATTTGAGAGTACTCACCGTTGCGTCGACAGCGTAGGTTGACCGTATCCATTATCCTGCTCGATCTGTGAAATTGTTAGTTATCAGGATCCGAAAAAAGCAGATTACTCAGATCATATTAGTTTTATAATATTATATTAACAATCTCACCTGTGCATTAGGGTCTTCGTCATAGTCCGTACTATAACCCAAAGTGGGTTGGCTGTTAAAGTTTGGCCTTTGTGGTGTTGGTGGTGTAGTCAAGACTTCCAAGGGTCGATAGGTTGTTTGTTGTTGTTGATGTTGTTGTTGATGTTGTTGTTGATGTTGTTGTTGTTGGCGCACGTTGGGCTGATATTGCTGAGGCTTTTGCTGTTGCTGTTCTTGCTGCTGTTGATACTCAATATCCCTATACAAATCAATATCGTCGTCGTAAACAGAATAGTATGATGAATCATAGGGGTTTGGTAAGGCCTTTTGCTGTTGTTGTTTCGGTTGTTGGAATGGTGACGGTTGTTGTTGTTGCGCCTGCTGTGGTGTTTGGTAGCCACCCCCATGATTGAATATGGATGTATTATAGTAGTTACGAATGGAAGCAAATTGTGGCGGTGAAGCTTGTGAGCTTGGTTGTACAAATATGTTATCGGTAGTTTGCGCCGTCAGCGATGACGTTGAAGATGACTCAACTCTTAACACACAATTTTGTGAAAATTATTTACAGTAAATAGTATACACAATAATTTTAATTATTGATGCCAATTTATAATACAATGTATGTGTGTAGAGGTAATGACGTATATTACAAGGGAGAGAAATGCAAAACAAAAATAGTAATTAAATCTCAAAATTAAAATACATATGTATGTTGGGAACCATTTAGTGGTTTATGTAATGAGTTAAATAAGATGAGTTAAGTAGCGGTTGAAATTAAGGTTAGCAGCCCAGTCCAAACATAATTTTTTTAGTCAACTGTACAGACTTGAAATCCATTTTTTTTTTTTTTTTTGGATCTCTTAGTTATAAGTAAGGTCAGAACGTAATCGTAAATAAGTAGCGACGGCCGGCAGTGCCATATTATTATTATGTACATGTACTGCCGTACTTTCGTGTATTTGTGTAGCGGAACCAAATAATTGAACAGCACTCAAATCTGCGACATTTATAACTACCTTTGCCTCTCCATATTTGTGGTGATGTGTATTGAGTTCAAGTGCAGGCCGCCTAAGCCACCAGTACTTGAAACAGACTTGACATGGGTGGCCCCTCGTTGAGTTTCATTTTGCATGTGCTCTAATCCGTCCAATTCCTCCGAAACATGCGACTGCCATTTTTGTTGTCCTCGCGTCCGTTGTGGTCTAACAGTGTAACGGATCCTTGTTGGGGTTGTAGGCGTTGTGGTACTTGTTGTTGTTGTTGTAAGGCGTACGCGGGGAGTTGTTTGACTATCCACCACGCTCGGTCCTTGCAACTGTGGTAGCCGTTGCTTTAGCTCCTGAAATATGTCGCTTGGAAAGCTTATAAACGCAGGAACACCGTTGCCTGAGCTGGGCTGATTAAGCTGTGAAAAATTCGGGAACGGTCGACGCGTTGTCGTCGCTTGCATAAACCCAGTTTGGAAGTTGGAGCGAACTCTGCCCGGTGTCACTGTGGGTGGTACATTGGTTGTGACTTGTGGACGTGGTGGAGCCATTGTTTCTGACATGGGCATGTAGGGAGGCATGAGGGACGGTGGCAGAATATCTTCATCAACTCCATCATCATAATCCTCGTCATAGTAATCGGCACCACTTTCAGTGGTTTCAAATTCCATTGCATTGATCCTCGGACGTGGCGTACTTGTTGTCGTTGTTTGATTTATACTCTTCACAAAAGTTTCATAGCCTTTAAGAATGCGTGTTGTTGACGCTGGGGTGGTTGAGCTTATCGGTTTTCTTGTCGAAGTCGGATTATATTTAGTAGTAGGTCGGGAAGCTATTTTACTTGTAGGCGTTGTACTGCTAACAGGTCGACGGAGTACCAGTGTATTGCGAACATTGCCATTCCCATTACTTACCTGTTTAAAATATTTTATTAATGGGTTGACCGCCGGATTAAAGCTTGCTAGATCACTAGCTTTCAAGTTGGCCATAAACTCATTTATGTTGAATTGAAAATTTGTCATCTCGGGCTTAGCTGTTGTCGGAGGTTTGGTTGACTCCAACTTAGGAGCTACAGTGGAGCTGATCGATTTGGTGAATGTCTGATATGACTCAGGTATGGTTGCATTAGAAGCATAGCTGATACCCAAAGGCAAATGTGGCACATCCCTCAAAGGTATTGACTGCAGAGAACCCGGTTTATTATAGGCCAAGTTTGGTGCGGTAACGATATTGAAGTTTGGAGTGACCTGCAGCGGCGTTACTGGAGGACGCACCTTGACAGCGGTATGCTCTATTTGATTTAGTTTGGCAGTATTATATACGCCCTTCATTTTTTGATTAGCGATGATATTATACTGAAAGTAGCTGCTTTCAGTCGTACTCAGCTGTTCTTGTCCCTGAGAAATGCTGTACTGAGATATAAGCTTGCCAGAATAGTTTGGTTTATTATTGTAAAATCCACCCATGGTGCTGTATTGCGCATAGTGGCCATTTGGTGTCACTTGCTGCAGCGGCTTGTTAGTGGAATAATAGTCAAAAGACGTCCGCGGTGTTGTGGTCTGAACAGTGGGTGCAAGGGGTTGGTTATCCAAATGAAAGTAAGCAAAGTTTTCACTTTGTATTTGTTTTCTTCGTTCTTTTAGCTCCTTTAGCTGTTGTATAAGGTAGGGAAGTAAATCGCCTTGGTGCGTTTGTTGCTGGTAACCAGCCGGTGGTCTTAAGCTAGTTGAACTGGCTGCCCCGTAATAGTGGCCTGCAATCGGCCTAAAGTTATCTTCTAATGGAGGCGGAGGCTGTGATAAGTTGTAATTTGTGTACACCAGAGTGGGCTTTTTCCCGCTCGTCGAAGAAGTGTCATGCTGCTGTTGCTGCTGAAAATAAGACTTATAGCCAAGTCCTGGGCCCAGTTGATTGTAATTGTGATTTGCCTGAGCTTGTTGGCTGGGTGGCGTAAGGTATGGGTTATAGTCACCAAAACTATAGCCATTTTTTTGTATGTAGGGTTGGTGAACGTGTGAGTCAATAGAACGATAGTTATTCGCCGGCCATTTGAGAGACGCATTCGGCAAAGGCCGTAATTGACGTGAGCGTCGCTTAGATTCTGCTGCAGCAGTATCATTTCCGTCTTCAATTAGTTCACTGTAGTCTGTATCCTCATTATGGAAATCTATTTCAGAGTGACTGATTTTTGAAGAGTACTTCTGCAGCTGAATGACATCTGGCGTTGTATGGTCGTACTGCTCTTGTAAGATATTTTGAGTATTGGAATTATTAGTGGTTTCGCCACTTCCCAATTGACTTATATTGACACTTTTTGACTCCAGGACCTCAATAGAGTTATTTGAATCGTTGGTCATTTTATTAGGGTCTGCTATTTCTACGGGCGTAGTCGATTTAAGTCCACTAACATCCCGTCGTTTGCGTCCCCTGTCTACATTAAGTCTATTATGTGACAGTTCGTGTTTAACTGTATCGTCTTCGTCCAAGCTTTCGCTGTTTGCGTACAGAGTTAAACCAAAAAGCATTTTCAGTCGGTTGGTGTGTCGTTTGGAGTATAATATAGAGATAGTGCAGTATGAGAAAAAAAGAGTATCACAATGAGTAGAAGAGAATATTAAAACAGTTTGTTTTCAAAACTAAGCAGACATTACATAACCAATAAATAAGCAGTTAAATCTCAAGACTCTAAGCAGTAACTAAACAGAAAATAACTTACCTGTAGGCAGTGCCAAATGTGTAGGAACCAATTTTTCCGTGATTGGGTATAGCATTTATGCTAGCTTGATGTAGAATACCATCGCGGTCCCGTTGTACTTGGCTAACAGTACTCGGCTGTCCACGGTAAACACGTTGCTGGCGATCATTTTCCTCTTCTTCAACTGGTAGTAACGTTTCCTGGGCCTCAGCGTAGAGCTTAAACAAGATTTTTAATATGCATTTATGATTGCGCCACAGACTTCTGGCCGTCACTCACCTTGGCTATGTCCTCTTGCGAGTCTAGGAGCGATTTTGGTTGTCCGCGTGACGTGACCAACGGATTTGGTGGAGCTGATAGCTCTGGTGGAGGAGGTATATGCTGAACCTGCGCCTGTATGATCTGTGGAGGAGAACGATGATACTGCGGCGGCACTGTTATTGTCTTTTGCGAAGCTGCTGGGCTGGTAAAGGCGGCTCCAAAGCGGATGCGACTGGGAACATGTTGCTGTGGCTTGTTACGTGAGGCGCCCCCTATTTCAGAAGAGGTGGCCGACGTGCCACTGTCCACCAGTTCGCAGCCCACGTTTCTGGGCCAGTCACAAGTTTGCAGCTCATGGGAATACATAAGACCTCCAGTGCAGCTTTCGAGCAGTGCACCACCGAATACGCACACATAATACTGTGTGCAGTCCGTGGGATGCGGATAGTATCCAAATTCTTCTGGACAATCGAAGCTGACTCCATTTGAACTGGTTGACTTAACATTGGTACCAAAGCTGCGTGAGTTGGTAATGCGCGGAGCACGTTTGCTTTGTGCATTTATTGATCCTGCAAAATTTCATTTAAATTTTAGTTGTTACAAACAGTTAAAAAAAAGAAAAAATTTGATAATAACACATTAGGAACCGGAAGATCAATCCAAAATATAAATCAAAATTGCGCTGCCTATGCAATAAAGGAGCTTTTATTCCAAATCTGAAGTCTTTAGCTGTTATAGTCTCTAAGGTCAAAGAGTTTATACATACAAAAAAAAGGACAGACAGACTTGGCTATGTAGATTTGGCTGTTGTTGCTGACCAAGAATTTATTTTATATATACCTATTGCAGTCGGATATAAATCGAAAACTAAAACTGATTAGTAATTCAACCCATTGTAGATGAATTTAAATTTAACCAATTCGATGCAATCAAAACTATTGCAGCTTTAAACAAAGCGAACGTTACTCAGACAGCCTCAGGGCTTTGGCGCGACCAGTTGGAGCGGCTCGCAATTGGTGCAATATAATAATTGAGGCGGAAGTTGTTTTTGCTGTATTGTGAGCATATATCTATCTTGTACTGACAAAAAAAAAAAAAAAACCACAGCTAATAAATTAAGCGACTTGCAACACATTACAATTAGGCAAAGAGTCCGCTGCGGCACGACATTAGTCAACCTTTGATTTTTATTCTGTTTTTAGCCAAAAAAACCTTCAGCTTAGAATGTACACCATATTGCTAAACCCACGTAAAAAAAAGTTGTTTTAGGAGCCTGTACCCAATCGCTTTCTGACCCACCTACATTGGTGCAGACACACATACATACATCCAAACGTACTTACACAAGTCTGCAACCCAATAATATTATGCTACGCTTTAATTGTATCGTGAGCATTTTACAAACAATAACAAGTTTTAATAACGCTCCGTTAAGTTGTACTTTTGACCAGCCGTGAAGTGGCACAAGAGACACCTTATGTAGTTTAAGTAACATAATATATTTGGCTTGTAGAGACACCGCTACCCAAGCAAATTTACATTCACTTTTCTATTGTATCCATTATTATTTCTAAGCCAGGCAAAGACTGTTTTTTTTTAATCATTATAATTGGGCGTAGACAAATCGTTAATTCGTTTTGGACCACTGGCAACATGCACCCTACTTAATACACATAGAGCTCAACTGATCGGATCGGGCATACACAACAATACATGTCCTTCTACGGATATTTAAGGGTATAAAATCTAATCACACGAAGTATATATATATTTAAGAGTAATGGATTTTACAACTAATTCTCTTATTGCATTCTTTGTTTTTTATGAATATTATAATTTACAATGGACCTCATTTGTAAACAATGGTGTCAAGGCTGCTGGATAAGATCTATTTAGTATGCAACACGCACTGTAAATTGTGTAATTATCGCGCAAAAGCGTCGCAGGTTTTAGTCTCGTCTGACAAACGCAGCACTGACCGACTATCTGAATGAGTGATTTACGCGGTAGCTGGTGGGTTAAGCAAAAAGTAAGCTAATCACGTGCCAATGGCAATTGGCCATGCATAAGCCTAGAGCCGCCATCACCTAGGATGACATTTGTCTCAGCCAGTGCCAACTCACTTTTGCTGTTTGTACTTTCTGCTCCACTAAACAAAATGTGTACGTGAATTTGCTTAGCCAGAGTTAGAGCGTGGCTGGGTCGTTATGCAATGCGCAGTAATTCGGCCATAAGCCTGATTGGTTTTTTTTTTTTTTTGTGGGTTTCTTCGTCGCTTGTCGATTGCTTCGCTTTTTGCTGCTCTACTTGTTCAAAAATAAGTGCAACACATTACGCGACTTTTATTGAAAGTGAAGTACTATACAGCACAAAACAAAAAAAAAAACAGCCTAACAAAACTAAGACAAGTTGAATTATATATATGTATGTATATTGATACGGTTTTCTGTTACTTGGCTGGAATTTACATGGCCTTTATACACTTACAACTTTCATGCTTAGGGTTTTGTTGTAAATGAACTTCAATAAGCTAAGTGTAATTTAAAAACATTTACCCAATTTTTACAGTCACATTAACAGTTAAACTACTACCTTACTCTACTATAGTTTATTTTGCAAGTGTTTCTACAGTTGGCTTTTAGTTAGTCTCGAATACTTGGTGAATACATTTAATACACTTTGATATATAGAACAAGTAAGAAGGCTATAGTCGAGCAAGCTCGACTGGGAGATACCCTGAACCCCGGACTATACGCGCACAGTCATTGGCTTTATGTACGTGTGTGCTCGCGTTTACTGAAAATGCCTGCACCGATGCGCTACTAAATGAGGACGAAATAAGTATTTAGCCTTTATAGTCTCCGAGATCGAGGCGTTTATACAGACGGAGATGGCTATATTGACTCGGCTGTTGATGCTGGTAATGAATGCTTCCTTCTGGCTGTTACACAGTTTTGCAGAAAACCATTATACCCTTTTTTACTTATTACATACAATCAGGGTACAAAAAGTAAAAACAATAAAAATCATTGGTCAGCTTTCAGCTTTTAATCGATTGCACAATAAAGCAAAAAGTACATTTAAGCCAGCACACCAACTTTTACTACATTTGCGCTGCTGTTATTTCTTTCGTTACGAACTGAGGAGAGCAAGTCAACGATTGCCTTGCAGTCGCTTTGCATGTGCGCAGGAAGTTTGTAATCGGCAGTTGGGATTTTTCTCTCAAAAAGAGCGAAGTAATAGTGTCACTTCCTGGACCTGTAGTCACGGAAAACGCCTTTACACAAGGCTACATTGACTCAAGAATATCCACAAGTTTGAAATATATAACAGTTTGTGTCCTAATGTTAGTATGATATCATGGTAAATCCAATACTTGTATGACACAAGCATAAAAAAAAACTACAGTATTCATGTAGAGATTTAAAAATGCCATAAATTTCTGAGTTATCATCGTTCAATAGCCAATAAATTATTTTATTGATTTGCATCTCGAGGCAGGTTTTGGTTTAATTATTGATTTATGACCTCGTAAATTTTGAGCTATCGGTTATGGCTGACTTGCACAATGCGCAGATATCGCTTTTAGTGTATTTTATTTGAGGTTCAATAAATCATTATGAGCTGTCAAGTACATCTTTACTTGATTTTCTTGAGGACAATTGTCACAAAATAAACTTATAGGTAAGTGCTCAGATCTACTAAGGATACTTTTGAGCAGCACTAAAGTACAGTTTCCTTACGATTCGATGCTTGAAAGTACAGCCAATATGCAATGGTATGTAGCAAGCGTAAAAGTGAGAGCTTTGTATATTGGTACCCACTATTTTATGCACCACAAACAGGAAATATATAACTATGCAACACTCGCCTGGTTTTCGTTTTATTGCAACGGCTACGGTCAGCTGTAAGCTACACTCTAAACATTGGCTACACTGGAGCTGTGCATGTTTTTGGGAGTTACGTAATATTGCTCTTGAATAGCATTACATTGCAACATAGATTTTGTTATGTCTCTGTTTTACTTTTTATCAAATATGCGAGCTATTGTAAATGTAAGAACCGAATACAGGACAAACTCTTATAAGCAACTTTTCTTGTATTTTCGTTTAGTATTGTTTGAAACCCTTGCTTTAAACTTCATGTTAATAAAGTTTATTACTACATCTCAAATAGGTTCCTTACGTAAAATAAGAAATATTTTTACTGTGATATATGTAAGCAAATTTTGTTGCGGGTTTGTCGTTGTTTAGTCGCTCGTTACTGTTTTATTAGATTGCTGTAGTTAAATAGAACAGCCACCTGTAAATGTCATCGAACGCTTGGCCAACGGCTTTGACTAGTGGCACGCAGAAATTGAAAAGGTAATGGTAACGGCATCGATGACGGTGTACGCGAGCTGTGTCTGGCAATATGACACTTGTGGCACTTAATTTTTATCACATTTTCAGGTCAAAAATTGTTAATTGGCAGTTTACTTTAAAATGCTCTCTTAATTTGTGACTTTTATCGTCGATCTTTGTGTCATAGGTTGCACATGCATGCAAATGTTCTGGGAATATACCTCACAAGTTGTACATTTCTAACAATACAAGCTTAACGTATATTTTATATTTCGTCCACCCAAGCATAGCTTAGCTTTTTTCTTAAGACAAAATTTTTATTATCTAAGATGAGAAAGGATGTATGTACATATGTATATCTGTATATACATATATACTAACAAATACACTTTAACATGATTCGATTAAATTGTTTTTGGTCACAGTGAATGTTGCCGAGCAACACCAACTTCGACCACAACAAAAAGTTAGGCTAGTACGAAAAGTGGGTCAAACTGAGAATATTGCATAAGATGTAGACACAACACTCACCAACATACATACAGACACAAGCTATTTCAAATCTTGCTGCTAGTTGCAGCAACTAGACCACGCGACGTCGACATTTCTGCCAACGACAACCAAAGCAAAGAGCGACAACTGCAAAAGCTACAACGGTCTAGTGTGGCGCAAGGCTTGTAGAGCTCATTTCAAATGCGGCAAGCCACGCCTGCTTCAAATCGATCACTTTCGCATACTTGTAAATCGACTCAGCCAGCTGGGCTGCAACAGCAGCGCCAATGTGACCTGCAACTTTATACGGCGCAATGCTTGCTGATTTGAGCTCGAGTGTCGCATGTGCAATGAGTAATCCCCGATTGGTTAGTTGTCGTCCAGCCTTTCATATTTCGTCATTTCGGAAGGCGTTGTATGAAGTTTCGTTAGACTACGATTAAGTAGTATTAAAGTATGCACTGCCTCATGAGAACTCTGCAGGATAAAGTGAAAGACTGTCTATAATAGTAACAATGCCGACAATGTACATCGCATACCGCTACAAAATTTTGAAAAGCCAGTTAACCATAAATTTTGTGAAAAATTTAAGTTGAAACAAACCACTATCAAAAATGAAATTTTCACTTAAATACTCGCCAAGTGTGACAGCGTTAATTTACATACAGAGAAAGATTTAGCATATGCATACTGAAAACAATTTGAGCATCAGCGAACTGCAGTTACTAATGGTCCACGGCCATGACGCTCATTTTTCAGTTCAATTAAATTTGAAAGAAAAACGCCCCATTGACTCCAACGGCGAAGAGGTCAAGGTGCTCATATCTGTCAGTGGTTTGTTTGGCTTCTTCGTTTATGCAGACATGGTTGATGTTTCAAGTGGAAGTTCCAGCTATTCGTGCGAGTGCCGCAGTGTTTTGTGAAGCATATTATTTGATGTTTTTATAAACCGCCGGACGCTGCTGAATTTCAATAATAAGTGCACAGTTTAAAGTTCATGGTCGAATGGAGATAAATTTTTTTTACTATATGTGCAAAACGTCTTTCCTAAAATCTGTTTTAATTACTCACGTCAGTATAGAAGAAAAAGTAGCAATAATGCATTTGTTTGCTAAAAACAAATTCAAAATTGAGACATAATTTTAAAATTGAAGTATTAGGAAAATTGTAATTATAGCACCTTAGCCTACAAAAGCCCCGTCTTGTGCAGGTGCTTGGAGTTCGGACTGCGTGAAATGTTAATGTCAAGTTAATGGTACTGAGGGGTACCAAATTAACGACATTGATGTAATTTCAGTGTAAAGTAAGATAAATACATGTCTTGAAAACTGTTGTTTAAAAATAAACTCATAACGTCACGGGTTAATTCCATTTATTGATGGCTATAAAAAAAACCCCAAAACTTGTAAGGCGAGTATATGGATAAGGTGTGGTCTTGAACTTGGTGTGGTTTTGACTTGAACTTAATTTTTAAACAAGATGCAAGCACGCATAAACTCAGTACTATTTAAAGAGCAGACAATTCGATATTTTAAAACTTCCGTATTCAAAAGATATACCGCCCAATTGTTGCTGTGGATCTTTAAAATATAATACAAATTTACGACCTACTTAGGTGATGATAAGCCAGTTTAGTAATGTATATAACTCTTTTTATGCATGACAGCAAAATAAATTTGTTTTTAATGCTGGTCGGTACTGACTTGTGTATATGTACATACTTACATACTTACATGTATGTAAGTATTTTGGGACTTTATCTTGATCGAGTTCCATTGCGGTCCTGATGTTACAAATAATCCACGCTGTAATGCATGTTGTCGTTTTGCCTACTAATATCGGTGTCTAATCCTATAGACTAAAACTAAATAGTTGCGGCGTATTAAAACTCTTTAAATTTAGTAAGACGAGGCAAAATTTATGATCATTATGTAAGCGACGACCATCAGCAATTGCTTTTATTCCCATTGCACGATATTAAATGTAGCTTATAATTAACATTGCTCACTGACTAATATGCCAAGGAAACCATATTTGAAATTCAAATTTTTTCCTCATGCCGTGCGGGCTGCATTGTACTGGCCGGGGTTTTGTTCAAAATAAAAACATGCACAATGAGTCGCATTGTACGACAACTTTTCTCATGCTATAGCATGCAGACATATTAGTAGCTTGCTAAAAATTGCCGTTGTCCTATTTGAAAGTCTGAAAACTGTAGTTAATAATAATGTTGCTTTGATTTCATATTTTTGCCTCCAAAGCGGAACTTAACAACAAGCACTATTTATAGTAGCTATATGTACAGTTCACATCAAACTGTGTGCTCTACCTACAATGCAACTAACGACAACAGGTTAATCCACTCCTTACCCCAAATACCAAAAGTCAAACAAAGGCGGCACCCACCCGTACAGCACCCCCAAATCGAGAGAACGAGCAAATCGACCAGCCCACGCCCAATCCGATTACTGCAAGAGACAGAAGTAATTACCACAAATGTTTTTTAAAGCGTCAATTATTCGTTTATGTATGTGGTTTGTGAACGGATAGCAAAAAACCGCTGCTGTACTTAAAATTAGACTGGTTTTTGTCAAGCCAAATTAATTTTGCCTTGTGAGTGAATAGCACTTTTTATTCTAAGCAGACACAAATCAGCTATAACAAGTAAGAAGGCGCTAGTCGAGATTTCCCGACTAGGAGATACCTTGAACCCTATACTTATCGCGTACTGTCATTGTCTGTATGCATTTGCGACTAAACTTCAGTCTTCGATATCTCCGGTGTTTCTCAACCGATTTCGATGAAATTTTCCCAGATTTTCATTATTTTGTATCAAGTTTCTGAAAACATTTCACATTTTTCAAATTCAAGATTTTAATGTTATCGATCACATGTGTGTATCGGAAATGAAAAAAGTTATCGAAAATTGGAAACAAACTTGTATGAGCTTACGTTCAAAATCTTAAGTCTCTAGGTCTATAGTCTCTGAGGTCGACACGAGAGTTGTTAAATGAAGTGCTTATAAACAAGAGATATTTGTATATTGAAACTAATATTTTCACTTACCCCTTGTCCATTTGAGTATAACAAAGAGCATGATTGGACAAATATGTATTTGTCATTCACACATAAGAATTTTTGTATTGAGTGATTTTAATAGACACAAAAAGATGTGTGCTCGTACAATAAATAACTTACGTTTAATAACAATAGCACAAGCATGCTAAAACATTTACTTATACTTACACTCATACTTGCGCATTATGTGATCACGACACTAAGTTTCACCAAAATCAGCCGAGCCTACTTGAATTTTTGAGAATCGAGGAGTAGGGTAGTGTCTTAATAGTCGTTAATTGTAAACGTTACGTAAACATAACTTAACGTAACGTAAACTTAACTTACGTAACGTAACGTAAACGTAACGAATATAACGTAACGACTTTTAAGACACTGCTCTACTGCAATATACATTTAACCAAAGACTAACTGACTTGTCATTAGAATCAAAAAGTGAGTGGAGTCTTTGTTGTTGCTGAACTGTGACAGGTCTAGCGCTTGCGGATTTTGGTGAAATCAACATTTTCGGTGTGCCTTCAAGAAACAGTTATAGTCAAAACGCAAACGTAAATTTTATAAATAATTCATACAGGCATAAGTGATGACTATGACAAAGTAAAAAGTACTGCCCATAGAGAAAAATATACCTACGCAAATTACACGAAAGTATCTAGGGGACCTGGCTTAGCTGAAAGTAATTAAGCGGTCTGTATCATATGGCAGAATTTCTTATAATACCTCCAAATTTAGAAATAAAACTGGTCCCATGTTCTGCGAATTAAAATGACATTATAATCATGTGCACGTAGTTAGGCTTGCGTTTCGAAAGTTCAAGCTAATAACCAATTCAGGGTTACTAAACGCCTAAGCAAGACAGCTGCCGCCTATAAAAGGCGACCCGACGCGACGGTTACTGCTATTGCGCAAAAGTTTGACGCCAACAATCAAATAAGTACAGCAAAGAAAACAAGTAAGGCTCAGCTCAAGAACGCTCGACTAAGAGATACCCTGAATTATATAGCCATTATTACTTTCTTATTGCTTGCTACTGCGTGCTGGAGTAAACAAAAGTCTTTGATAAAATCGGTATTTCTTGGCTGATATTGATTACATTTTCACAGCAGATTAATTACATGTCAGAGTTTTGAAATAATGTACCAATATTTTAAGATTTTAGTGTTATCGGTATCATGTGTATATCGTAAATGGAAAAAGCTAACGATGACTTACAAAATAACGAGAATTTATATCCAAAATTTGAAGTGTCTAGGTCTTTAATTCTTTAACATCGACCCGTTCAAATAAACATAAACTCATAAACCTTTGGCCTGTTACACACAAAACCGATATATTTCATTTCAGGGTATAGAAATTGGCACGGAGTCAAAAGTCACACTTGGTACGTAGAAATAAAATTGAATTGCGAACATGTACGACAACTTGAAAGTAATTTGGCCAATGTTTATTAAGTAAATATTTCTAATTCGTTACAAACATGAAATTGGGGGTTAAAATATATATGTTCATTTCAACACAAATAACGGTGGAAATGTCGTTTTTAACTATAACGATGTATCCCACTTAATCAATTGTGCCACTTCTATTGGTTCTCTTACAAAGCTAGTCTTATGTCATTTGTCTACATGTTCGCGATCTTCGTAACCGCACGTTACGCGGTGTGCCCCTCGGTCGGTAGGGCGGGAGGAGGTTGCATTTTGCTTGGGTCCGCGCGTTCGTTAGTACATCTACGTCCAAATATAATACATATTTAATAAAGTTGCCCCCACTCAAATTGTCAAAGTGAGTTTAGTATTATTACATTACTTTACTTTTCTTTTTAAGAAATGTTTAACTTTATTTTCGCTTTTTAAGAAATGTTGTTTCTTCTGCGCTATGCGTTTTTGAAATCGGCTTTATTGGTAAAGGAGTTGAGGTGTAAGATCAAGTTCAACGGCACAACAAAAAAACTGGTGGGGCTTGTTTCACTGCTCCAGCCAACTGGATTTAAACTCAGTAACTACTATGTAACCACTTTCCTTGCGTTGAGAAATATCCAATATGCAGATTTTTACACAAATATCTGTTTAAACTTTAAAGAATTAAAACTGTAAGTTGCAATGTTGAAGTTTAATTCATCTGTATTTGGTTAGTTTGAGTGACCCCAATGATTTTTCAGCCAAGTTAACATATGTATATATCATGTAAATTATTGTACCTGGTTGTTTCGCTGGCATTTTTAACGACTATCGAAAAGTTGAAGGCTGTTGGCCTGTTTAGCTTAAGGAATTTCAGATCAAAATGCATTGCTGGTTGGACTGTGAATTTTAGAGCTGCACATCAAGTTTGTCGCTTAAGTCATTTACTTTTTTCTGATTTTTTAACCGGCGAAATGGTTTAAAAACATTTTAAATTGTAGCTTGTATTTCAAAATTCGTATGTATGGATCAGAATACATACTATCTTTTTAAAATTGCAAAGTTGTGTCTAACGTTAATTATAAATAATTTCAAATATTTTGTAGTACATATTAAATTTTGTTTAATATTTATTGAAAAATATTTTAAATATTTTTATTAAAAACAACTTGCAGAGCACAGTAAAAAAAAATGAATAAATCAAAACACCCTAGTAAGTTGGATTGACAGATTCACCAGACAGGCGTGTGAAAAACCAAAGTCAAGGTCTATAGTAAAACGGTTGCTCTTATTGGATGTAGGGTACGTATAAGCTTGAGAACTCAAGTAAGTTTTTTTTCGTGACTTTGACGAGTTCTCCTTGGAATGTGAACAATCATGAGACTTGACACCAAAGCCATGTGCTTCTGATAGCTAGCGACTAAGTTATATATATAGCCTATAAAAATTTCGTCTTCCTGCGAAAATTTTTTTTTTATTGTTTTGATTAGGACTTTACCTTTTTATTTCTGTTATTAACGCTATGACTAATAACATGTTTCTCAGCGTGATGGCATAAGCGGATGTCATTTGTTTAAAATTATTTGCTTTTAGATTTTTATCCGGTTTTCTTTGTTGTCTGTGGTAGTCTAACATTTTTCAAGACCTTTTGGTTAGATAAGTGAGGTTAGAAAAGAGTAGCGTTAACTGATTGTTTGATTATAAGCAGCTACTGACAAAAAAAATTGAAGGCCAATGCCTAATCATGCGTCAACCGAAACCAAGCTTGAAGTATCTACCATAAATACTTTTGGCTCATGTTTGATTTTGGTTACTGCCCCCTCGCTTATATTAAAATTATAAGTATGGGAATAAACCAAAAATCATTTGTCTATCATCCTTCGTAAATTTTATACATATACAAAAAAAAAGTCTTATTGTTATATAAAGCCAGGGTCAGAGAAGAACATTAAGTATCAACGCTGTACGAGCGACTTATCGGTGTCACATTTATTACTTTGAGCAATGTTGCTGTCAGAGCGTGGGCAATACAACTCAGCGACAAGGATAGAGAACAATGAACATGTTTAAATTATTGCTGGCGTGTAATCAGCTCAAAAGCATCGCCTGAAGTGTAAGAAGGAGTGTTGAAGACAACCGCTGCTGTGTCTATAGAGATGGCGAGTCTGAGGTGTTACCCTAGTCTGCGTCTGCCTGCATAAGGTATACTATTGTTGTACATTACCAATGGATCCTACGCAGTGTTGACGACACTTCGAATACCTGTGGTATGTGCAACTAATTTATAGAATTTTTAAATAACATTTGACGTATAAATATGTATATGGTATATCAATCGACTTGAAGTTACCCTGAATCCTACACATTACGCGTACGGTCATTGTTCGTACTTAAACGGCATGAAGTAACATTAATATTAACAATACCATTATACCCTTTTTTTTAAACGTTTTCAAAGTAACAAATTATATTTATAATATACATATGTATATACAATTGCTAAAACTCGATTGCAACGGTAAATAATTAATAAACAAAAACACATTAATTTCTCGCACCAACGCATCCACATAAATTAAGATGTAAATATTGTCTGAGAAAACAACAGAGTTCAGTGACTTCGGCTTCGCTTAATAATGTATAAGATATATGCATTGTGTGACAACATTCACCTACCAAGTAGCGTTTGGTAGGTGAGCTGAGCAGCGTCTGACCAGTGGCACAAAGCAGTAAAACTGCATCAATAATTTCGTCTTATAACAAATAAGAAGCGCAAGCGAAAAACCTAATGTCATCAAACTGCACGTTGTTTTTGGAACCAGTTGTTAAACTTTTTTGTCTCCCTCATCGCTTTGGTGGCATTGAAAATGTTGCTGCCACATCAGGTTCCCGCTGTGATTAACCAAATCGACGCCGTTTTTGCAACAAGCCAAACCACTTACCAAAAACATGAATGGCTGCATCAAGTACCAGACTTATTTGGCAATTACAAAAAATTCACCAACTTCAACTAGCCGTGTGCTGATAAAGACTTAGAGTTCAAATATGCAATGTGAATAAACTTGATATGACCCATCTTTTAAGAAATTTCGATTAGTGCAATGCGTTCGATTGGCTTACCTGACAAGCTCTTAAAATGATTAATCGTCTACACAAAAGCATTTACGCTTAAAAACTTTTAACCTTTTTTTTTATTTAATAGAGCACCTAGCTGACGTACTGCAATCAGTACCTTATGTATTCCCCGCTAGCATTATTAATCGATAAACACTTTGTCACTGTGGTGCCGACATCAGTTAAACAGCAAAACTACTGTGCTTTGATGGGTAGAGAAAGTGAAAGGTTAACATTGTATTTGCGGTGCATAATAAATAAATATTTGAAAATTTGTAAGCGAGCTTATGTTCGTTAAGTGCGCAGACTGCCCGTTACTAAAAAGATTCCCATGGTGGCCTTGAGTGTTGAAACTGGCCTTACATCACGAATACATATGCACACACAAGTGAAGAACATGCGATACTCTTGCTGGCAAAATGGCACATAAAAATAATTTTTAAAAAAGTTTTTCATTTGCCTGAAATGATTTATGTCTAGTTATAGCCGGATTTTATGTTTTATAAAGACAAAATTTAGACTGGGAGACTTCCTTGTATATAAACTAATCAATTGATTTATTTTGTACGCCATTTTTAATGTTTTATGATAAATTGTAATATTCTTCCTGTGTCGAAAAATAATCTAGCTTTTTTCCCTTTATACAAAAACTGCAAAAAGCAAATACTTAAGAGTCTCAAATGTCATGGTTATGATGTATAAACAAGTATATGAAGGCTTTTGAAAAATTTTAATAATGCATGCACAATTCAATAAAGTATATACAAAGTACGTTTGTAAGCAAGTAGCTCTGCACTGTGGCTCTGCCAGGCTTGGTCTACCTATATAATTGGACTGTATGTACATATGTCCTTGTTACAATTGCACGCCCAAGACCCATGACGATGGCAAAATCATTTTGCAAGCATGCCTTTCTAAATTTTTGTGCCGCATTTACAACCTTGAGTTTCTGCTTCGGAACGTAACTGCATTATGCCACACAAGAATACTTACATATACCTACATATGTATGTAGGTGATCGGCAATGTATCAACAGTGTAATATTCGCTAGAAGTGCTATTTATTTTCTCATGAAGCATCATATTCAACATGCTTGATCCGCATCGCGAGCTGAGTCAATATCTTTTTTTAGTTACAGTTAGATCATATGTAACATATCTTCTATATAAGTACAAGACAAGGCTAAAAAAATCTTTCTTACTAGCTTTAAATATAGTTACAGCTAAACAAAAAGTAAATAGTCAAAGTAAATCTATCCAAACAAACATGTATGTATAACATCATCTAAAAATCATAACTGCGATATGCTTTCCCTCTTAAGCTTACATAATTTTGTCTATCCCATGTAAATATGGATTTGGAAATTAACAAACAGTAAGTGAATAGAATGTCAGGTACAAAGCCTATTCAATCAATTACAAAGACACGGTGTGAAGTAACCTTAGTTCATATGTTACTGTTACGGGTGCGCGCCAACCTCAATTAGTGTATGTTAGGCGCAACGAGCCGTAAATGAAAGACGCATAAAATAATCATAAAACTTAAGAGTCTTACGCAATCCCATCTGGGTATTAAGCTATTAGCTACAGGCCATAAGTGAAGAAAAGAGCAATCTGGATGCAGGTTTGGGCAGAGACAGGTGTTAGAGTGTTAAGTAGAGCAGACGTGCCAGTCAAGGCAACTTGTAGCAATTTCAGGTTACAATTTATAGAGATGTCAAAAGTTTTAATATATTTGGTTGAACATGTTGAGAGAGTGCAGCCATGTTCATTGCGCATTGAAAACCATGTTGCCTGTACACAATTAATGCATACCTGTTGTGTGGACACAATGATATAAAAAGAAAAGTAATTCAAGGTGAGTTGCGCCATTAACAATAAATTGCATAAGAAACAATATCATAGTGAATAGTGTTGGGATGTTGGGGTGGAGCAAGGTGTTTTATACTCACTCATAAAAACAGCCAAAATTTGATTCAGTTTTCATCATTGTTTAAGTTTTAAAGATTAGAAGTCATAGACCCTCTTATTACAATATTTGCGCTACATACGCGAAATCACCTACACTATATATGCGTTCCGTTCATACTTATTTATGAATATTCACCGCGCGTTTGCATAGTTGCCTAAGTCTTTTGTTGTGCTCGGCTGTATGTGGAAAAAACGAAAGTGCACCGCGGCTACCTGTGCTGTAAGTTGTGTTACGCCACATGTTTGTATGCACATATTCACTACTCTCAAATTACATTTGCTTAGGAGTAAAAGCAAGACTAGCTTGTTGTTTGTCAACTGGTCTAATAATAATATGACGCCCTTCCGCATTTTCTAACATTTTCCCACGACGTGCATTGCCGCCACCCTCAGTTGTGAAGTATTTAAATTTTAAATACATGCTGTTGCAACACTTTGCGTATTTGTTATTTGTTATTGACTTGACATTGACACTTAGTTTTTAACAATATGGAAAACAAATATTCGGGATGTTAGCAATTAAGTAACTATTTTATACTGGCTGAATCATTTTTATTCCAAAATAAATAATTTAAATAAACTTATTCATTTTCATAATCGTTTGGTTGTACAAATATGCTCCGGGTTTGCTAATATCTCAATCGTTTTTGAGACACCGATGTGTTGCACTGTTTTTTCTGCAGAACCAATAAACGACCTTTCTTGCCAAATTCAGTTACTTATAGTATCAAAAAAATAATTTCAACTACGAACATATTTGAGTCGACACAATAACAATTTTAGGAAAATGAAAGTTAAATATGCAGTGCAACACCACACTGTACTAGTTCGATAAATGCAAAGAAAACAAAATAAAAACGTGCACGTAATTATACTCTGATACCGCAGGTATAGAGTATATAGGGTTTTTGCAATTTCAGCCCAGCTTTCCCGCCTTAAAAACGGAAATGCCTATATTTTCCACAGCTATTAAGCTAAAGCTAAAATTCAACTCGATGGGAGGATAGCTAGGAACCCCTGCTCGCCTCAACAGCCCTATTAGCAAGCAGACTCTGGACCATCTGATTTTATATTGGTATCGAAGTATTACGCAGTCGGTTGCGTCAACCTACAACGTTTTCACTTTTAGATATAGAGTGCCTTTGCTTATGTATTTTTGTCATGCTTCCAATATTTATTTATTTATATACAAACCATTCATAAGAAAATATTATTTATTTTATTTAGTAGCTAACATGCATCTATAGGCAAAAAGTTAGTATACAAGCAGAACAATTAAGCTTTACACGCACATGTAGTAAGTACGTACATTTACAGTTTCTAGCATGGTTGTCTGTTGAAATAAATAAATCTACCACTGAATATGAATATGCAAATGTGTAAATGTTTTTTTCTTGTTTTTGTATATTTCGCCTTTTTGGTTAGCTTAGAAAACATTTAAGTGAATATTGCTGCAAACTATTAACAGTTATTAAAACGGCAATTTGTTTGGTAACATATATACATTCACTCATTAAAAAAAAACTCTTTCAATTCGTTCATGGCACTCAAGTCGCTGTGTTGTATGCAATTAATATCTATGCCATAAGCTGGCAAGCTGATTGGCATAGCTTATATAAGACTGATATCTTGTGTTTCGTTGAGTGGACAACGCAAACTGACCAATCGTTATGGTTTGTTATAAGACTTGAAAATTATTATGTTACATATTTTTCAGATGAATATACAAATATTTATGCATACATATGTAAGGTAAATAGATCAAGCGAGCGTACATATTCAAATACATAAATTAATTTTTTTAACAACTATCTGTCGTAAATGATTAATCACAATTGTGTACTCTAATACCCAAGGTAAGAGCATAATGTTTTTGTGTAGTGTCCGTCATGTTGTCTGTTGATTTGAAAGAGCATATATTTCCCACATTCTTGCAGCACGAGTTGCGAAATTGTAGAAAAGATAGCTAGTAACTTCCTCCAAAAAACTGTATGAACATTTTTGAAGCAACATCCACCAAAACACCATCTTTCACAATTTTGGTGGGCAGACAACTGGTGACGTGCCCCAAAAATCTGCATCGAACTTAATTTAAAGGTCGCGCCCACCCCTATCACCCAAATCCCCAAATCCCCTTAAGAACCTGTGTGTATTTCGCAATCGGATGCGCCAACATACCTCCGAAAATTTGTAATCAGTAAGTTACAAAAATCCTGTTAGTTTTTTATGCTCTTTGCAAGTAAATGAGGTACGAAAGCTGGTTATTAGCAAAATACTTAAATCGACATGAGTCGGTGTTCAGATTTTATTAATTGTCAATTTTGCCTTATTCAAAACGAGTTTCGTTCCTTCATTATTTTTTCCCCGATTAAAATACATTTCCATAACAAAATGTCTGACATTTTTAGGCGTCATTTGTCTTGTCATAGATACAACGAATAGATAAATGGTAAGCTAACTGAGATGATAAATACGTATTCGCCTTATAGAAATACCATGAGATGTTTCACTAAAAGAAATCAGTTAGTTTCAACGCATTTCTGCATTTGTTTAAGTAATTTTTTTTAATAAAGTGAAAGGATTTTCCTAAAAATCTGTGCCGCAGATATAAAACCTTTCCCATCTAAAAATGTATCTTCAAAAATGCTTAGTGTGGCGTTAAAACAGTCGCTAAGTGTTGATTTGAGACTTAAGAAATCCAGGTTCGTGTTGTTCTTAAGCGCTGTAGAATATTTTTTGTGTGTACTCTACCATAAAAGGTGATTCAGCTCTCTCGCTGCCTTAACACTATTCAGCTTGATGCTAACGCGTTTTAGCTGAGACCAACTGTCAAGTCGACAATGCACAAGATTACTAAGCAACCAGTTTGTGTCTTAAGTCATTTGATTTTTTGAGCATGATTTCAAATGGCAACTCACCTGTTTCAAATAACAATAGACATAATCCCAGAAGCCAGTACATACTTCGTCGATGTGTTGAAAACTGCATGTTGCTGCTTTTATTGCGCATCACCGTAACTGTAACTTTAAATTTTCTTGTTGTTGTAGTTGGACTTTTTAGGTTAATTCACAGAATTTAAAATACCAAAATGCAAGCACAGGCCGACAGTCAAACGGCACGGCACCAGCAGCCAAGAAAATGCCAGTCTCTACTGCAAACAAAGGCTAAATATGTATATTTTTTTTGTGTTTGTAAGTAGGTAGGCACGTAAGTAAATAAGAAGACAATGTCGTAATCTTTCAATTTAGATTTTTCTCGTTTTCAAGCTCTTGTGTTACAGTTTTATTTAACTGTTTACTTTTTTGACTGCGACTGCACTTTCGCATATATACAATATATACACATGTATGGCTGCTGTACTTGCTGCCGTATCTTTTGATTGTCACTCTTATTCGCACTTTATTCAAATTGTAGTTCAGACACACGCACTTAAATTTAAACACTTTTTCTTTTTTTTCGAAAACAGTATTTTTCAATTTCTTCTCTGACTTTTATTAAGATACAAAACACAAAAGATATATAGATGAAAATATGTATATATTTTTGTATATGTATGTACCATAAATCAGTGGCTAAGTAGTCAGATTTTAATTTTGCACGCGCTTTTCACGGTCGTAATACAAAACCAAATGAGCATGCACAAGCAAGTCAATGTTTGCCAAAGAAAATGTGAAGCAAAATAAAATAAGCAACAAAAAAAACTTCAGAGATTTTGTTTTTGTTGATATTTTTCTTGGCAAAACTTTCTTTTTAACGTAAAGCCAGTCTGAATAAGTTTGTTTCAGCTTTTTCGCGCACACACGAGCGTTTCTTGAACTATAAAATGCAGTTGTGGCTGCTTTCTATACATCGTTAGTTGAATGCAATAGTCACGAATTTTACGATACGTATCTTGTTAGCTTACAAACACATTAATATGTTACACATGTTTATGCATATTTATTTATTAATATTTGTATATCCTTTGAAACCGTTATTAGATTTTGCACATGTTATACTTTGGCATCAAGCCCATTGCAACATTCCAATTCTCTAAGCCCAAACACTTCTTACCGTGCGCTTAAGGGAACAACACGTCCTAACCGGGGCAAATAACCAACGCGACTGTGCGCAGCAAGTGCTTTTAGTCTGTCAGCTGAGCTATACCAAAGCCAGGTTTCCACACTAAGCTGTAAGTTAACAGTACCACTGTTACTGTTGCTGTTGCTGTTGTCATGTTAAGCTATGTGCAATGCCGTTTGCTTTGAAGGTATCTCTTAAGCTTTTGAAAGTAAGAGTAATGTCTGTTTTACTCAGAAAAGCTTACCTGGGCGTGTACACAAAAAAATTCAACGCAAATTAAATATAATCTAATTTTTTTTTCCGTTGAAATAAAATAACAGATTTATATATCCTTATACATTCAAAACGTTGATCTTAATTCTGTATACGAATCTCCTCCCTCTTTTCACCGTCAGTCACCAATAAGCGTTATGCGCAATATTGCAAAGTCTTACGCTTTGAAAAATTCACGTTATTGTGAGACATAGAATTGAAAGTGAAACCGTTGAAAAGCAACGGCAACGGACAAGAACTGGGCCGAACCACTAGACCAAAACCAAATCTCACAAGCACCTAAAACGTTAATAGACGACTTGCTAATAACAGTGGTTACATACAACACATGTGTATATGTTCATATATTTATGCCCTGTATAAAATATACATTTGTATATGCATTAAGTTGTATGTAAAGTGTTTTACAAATTTTAACTATACAAGTTGCTAACCACAATCTAGACTTGCAAGTACTTTAATGTTTTGCCAAAGTGGTTCATACTTAATGTCCATTTTCAAAAGCAATTTATGATATTATGCCCTAATGTCTTAATTACAACACCCAACTAACAGTTGACGCTCCAAGTCATTGCAAATACCAACAAATGTTTTCATTACTGTTAGTTTTATACATAACTGCGAATATATGCAGACACCGCTTTTAAACTTTAGTAGTTAAACTTAAAACCAAGCGTATATATGACAACTATACTGATGCCCTCTACATAGACTTATAATGTAATTAATATTATTACATTATTTGTCTATGCCCTCTATTGAAATACAGGTGGTTAGGTGAGAAGGTTTATACTGGAAAAAAATTGATTAAATATAAATATATTTTCATAAATAGATAGGTGAGCTTGCATAACAGCTCAATTGGTTTCATTTTCGTATTAGGACAAAATTAAAAAAAAAAAAGCTTTGTAATTATTTCACCCCAGTACAGGGTATTATGTTTTCATGCCTATTGACAAGATTATTCCTACTTGATGAATGTGTTTTAAAACTACTGAACAACAGTTGTATGTAAAAGGAGACCACAATAAGGTGGCAATTGTTTGACATGAACTGCTGTTATGCGGAGCATGGAAGTCCCTGGTAACTTACTTAAATTTATACACAATTAATTTAATAAGACATTGGGCATTGACAAAAGTACCGAAAATAAACGTGTGGACAATAAACCGTTAAGTATTCAACCTTGACAACTTCCCTATTAAAGTTTATACTAACAGTGTATTGTAAGCTCAAAAAAAAACATATGCACATACATACACAGATACGTACACATGTACACACAAATTCACATTTGTAACGGCCTTCATAGCAGAAATTCATTATATCTATGTACTTGCTGTGGTCGAAATATTAAGGTATTGTATTCGTAGCTCAGGCCAAAATGGGAGTGTTGCATTTAAGAAGAGCTTACGATCTAATGGCCCTGATAATTGAAAAGGCTTTAATGAAATAAACTGTCGAACTCAGGAAGTTAAGCCGTTTCTTTATTTAAAATTAAAAAGCACAGCTACAATGTTTAATAAAGCAATTAAATAATAAGAACCTATTTAAAATTTATTATTATAAAATATACTTTAAAAAATGTTTGGCGAAAGACCTGCAAAGACCTTCAACACCCGTTCGACATGAAAATATAGTACATTCAAATTCGGTTTGAGCTCGTTTAATAGGGTTTTAGTCGATTTTATGTTTTTCAACTGGCCTCTTTAAGGCAATCGTTATGGTAGGTTTGGTTTAGAGGCTTCGGTGTAATTCTAAAATGTTAGAACAGTGGCTTAAAATTAGTTACGTTTTATGAGTGTCGCCTCGTGAACATCTTTGAAGAGCTTTGTTGTCTATCAAATATTGGTGTGTAAACTTTGATTGTCCACTTTGAACCGAAAACTGTTATTGAAAAAAAAATGATATTAGCAAAATGTAGGGGTAATTGGAACAAAGGTGAGCTCATTTTACATTTAAAAAAAAAAGCGCTATTATTCTCAAAGAAATATCAAAAGCAATTATGTAAAGTTCCAAAACTTGCTTGAAATTTTCGGTAAGATTAAGATTAGACTCACCCACTAAGCAAGACAACAAAGCAAGCTTTTCAACCACAAGTAAACAATTCGAAATCAGAACAGTGTCAGAAACAACAGCAGCAATGTGAATGTAACGAAAACAAAGGTAGCAACCAACTTGCTGACCTTCTCCGCGCCTTGAAGTGACTGTTTCGCAATCACTGACTGGGCGGCTTCTTTGCACTACAATTTTTGTATTGGGTCCCATAGCAGTCGAGTATTGCTGCGCATACTGCAATTTTTTATGCATATGGACGCAGGCAAACAGGCCAACCGCGCCATTTAAAATGTAGCAAGAGGTAACTAGAATTTACAAAAACCGGCTATTAGTTTATACAGATAGTAAACTCCACAAAAGTATATTACAGCAGCTGCACACTTAAACCAGCAGACCAACTACGCCTTGCCTGGGCAGTTTTAATTATTTGTTCGAGTATAGATCGTTAAATAGTTTTCCGGACTATATAAGACTCTCACTTATTTCTTTCAAATGCCATTTTTACAGTCACATGTTAATTTAATAAATTTACTTCTAATACCTAAATATATCAATTATATCGTCCGATACTGAGCTCAAAGCTAGCGCTTAAATTGAGCCCAAGTATATTGATAATAAAGTATAAAATAACTATTGTTGACTGTTGTAGAAATTTTAAATGTTCCCAAATATGTATATACGCCAAATGTGCAATATTAATAATTTTCTACACTTTAAAAAAATCAACACGAAAATCAACACAATACAAATTGTTAATTTTACTATTCTGTAAACACGTCACTACATTTCACCAAAGCCAGCGAGACTTACTTGAAATTTTGAGAATCGTTAATTTTAAAAATAAAGTTTTCCCTTACTTATACTAAAACTCCTGCAGTCAGGAAGACACTTAAATTTATGAAAACCGCGGAGTTGGGCAGTGTCTAAATACATAGTCGTTAATTTTAAAGTGTGTAAAACTTAACGTATTTTTTTAGTTCTACACTTACGTAAAATTAACGACTATTAAGACACTGCTCTACTCCGCGATTCTTAATAATTCAAGTAAGTCTTTCGGATTTTGGTGCAATTTAGTAACGTGTTTCCATAATACGCAAGTGTAAATGTAAGTATAAGTAAATGCTTTAGCATGTGTTATTGTTGTTAAGTATAAATAATATGTCTGACGATATGTAAATATTATGACAGAAAGTCAAAACTTTGCTTTTCTTTTAAATATCTTTTTCAATATGTTGTCTGGTTTCTTAAAAAAACCAGCCGGCGCACAAACAAAAAGTATTTGTCACTGACGCAATACATTGTCAATAGAGCATGCAGCTTTGGCCTAAATATTTTCTGCCATAAATTGGCATTTATCATTTAGGAGACACACCTAATGTTTTGAGTATGTTGAGGACTTGAAACAATTGACAATAAAACTGCATATTTATATTTTGTTTTAAATTTGAGTTGAGTCCTTCGTAAATGGACAGTTCGAAAAACCAGTTTGCTTTGCTGGCCTTTTTAATTTTTTTATATCGTATGTTTAGCATAATCAATTATACATTAAAGTTTCAGTTGAAAGAATCAAGTTTGTTTTCCGACTCTTCTAATTTTCTTATACAAATGTTTATACCTGTCACAAATGCTACGCCCATGCGAAAGTTCTTTCTTTTAAGGATTAAACTAAAATAAAAAAATGTTCTAGCCCAGAAGAACGTCATTAAAAACGAAGCTTTCCATCACCCACCGATCTTCATTAAAAGTTTTCCTTTTTACTTGTAAGCCAAAAAGTATACCTCGCTTTGTGTTTTGTAAGTTTCAATTCAGGAATTTAAGGTCGTTTTCGAACTTTTTTTGGTCAAAAGCACTTGTACTTTTAAAGGATTCAGAAAGCATTTTTTTTATTAATATCCTTAGCTCTTATTGAATAAATTATTAAGTTTGTCGAGAACAACCAAACATCTTTCATTGATATGGGTAATACTTTTCGTATATAAACTTTTTGGGGTGGGCGCACCTTAATCTTATTTAGTTATATTTTTTATTACAAATTTCCGCTAGGTTTGCAAGCAACCTTGCATAAAATGAGTAAAAATACTGCATACTTTCATGCGTCACATTTTAAACACTATATATACATATATAGTATTTATATATGAATTTCCATTTGCTTTTTACCCCCTGTTCGTCGCTCGTAGTTTTATATAAGTACTATATATATTTTTGCAACTCGAAAGCAGCTAAAATTGATAGTCAAGATTTAACTGTATAAAAAAAATTATTGGTTACTTTTTTATTGCATACTTAAGAAAGAAAATATCAGAAAAACAATGGTGTACATGTTTGCACAATATTTGTCAATAAGAATTGTATTGTGAAAATATTTATATATGTATTTATATCTGCAAACGAATGTTTTTTCATATTTGTCAATATGAGTTTATGAAATGGGAAACATATACATACAGCAGGTATATGTATGTATCTACACACTAGGTAAATTAATATTTTGTAAATTTCCCTATACAAGTGGGAGAAATTCCAAACGGAACACAATAAATCAACACAAATGTTCATGTACATAAATGTATGCGTAAATACGACCATATCAATTTATACCAAATAATCTAAATTATGAAAGAAATCATACCGAAGATATATTACAACAAAAACACCTAATAATTTAAAAAACTTTGTTTTAAAAATGTACATAAACAATTCTGTAAAAAGATTTTTGGTCAAAACAACCCGCAACTAAGGAATGCTATACAAAATAATATCTGGGTGTGTATTTGTGTATTTGGTGAGGCAAAACAAGAAGCAGAGAGCAAAGAAAAAAAAAAGAAAGATCACACATACAATTGAGCGCACAAACACAATCATACTAGCTGATAGAGAATGGTGTGCGCAAGAGAACGTAAAACTTATAATACTTTCAATACGAGAACAAGTTTAATATGACAAAAAAAAAACCCCACTAAAATACTACAATTGCGGAAAACAACACAGAGTGTGGCCTGCATACATTTATAAAAATCATTATATACATGTGTTTGTACATAAATACAAGCATACAAGTATGTATGTGTTTGCATTTACAAACATACTTATTTTTAAACATACATACATGCATACATATAAATGTATGTACAAATCCACAGACACATCGGAAAACTGGCTGTACGCCATCAAAATGTCTGCAAAACAGGCACTCTTACCCATACGTGCACAAAAAAAATATCATGAACAACGTAGAATGAAAAAAATAGGAATGTATGCATGCATACATACATATATGAATGTAATAAAAACAACAGTCAGGCACGCACGCACACAGTTAGCGACCCAACGCAAAGCGTGCACAACAAAAACGACGTTGAATTGCAGTGCGAGAGTGTATGTGTGACAAGCCGTCGAAGAGTATATGTATATGTTTTTTTCATTTTTCTTTCAGTTTCTTTTCGTTCGTTCGTCGAAACGCAAGTGTAAGTGTGGCTGCTAACGGTGTGTGTTAAAAGGTTAGACGAAACTAATCCATGTTTCTCCCGTCTTATACAAAGTCTATTTTGTATAGCCTGTGCAGTGCGTTTTGTACAACAAAAATCCTTTTAAATTAAACAAACAACAAACATCATTAACCGCCTGCTTTTTACAACTGAGCGAAGCAAAATACTCTCTCTTGCTGCCTCTCTTTCGATCTTCTGTATCTTCGATCTTCTTTTGTTTCACATTCTTACTGCAGTTGTTGTTATTAGTTTTATTTTTTCCATTTTGCGCTTGCTCTCTCTTACACGCTCGCGACTTTCACGAAACTGTAATGGGTACCACAAAAATAAAAATAAATATAGTAAACAAGGCAAGTTTCATTGTATAAGTGCACGTGTGTGTGAGCGTGAGTGCGTGTGTGTTCAAATTGATGACAACGAAGCGTGTGTAAAGTGAGCAGTGCGTACATCGGCAAAATAAAATAAGCGAATTTATAGCATTTAAATAATAAAAAGAGCAATGAGTACATATTACACAAATTCACACAAAAAATTTAAAATAATGTTTTAAGAAAAAAAAAATAATAATAATCTTAATCGTATTTTGTTTTCAGCATGTTCGGGATTACGGATTTCAGTTAAAGTTACTGTTTTATACGTAAAATAACGCGTTCATTCAACATGGATACACAGTTCGAGCACCTTTGTCGAATATGTGCGGCAAACACGAAATGCAAAAACAATTCTGTGGTGGAAAGTGTTTTTATTTTCAAAACAACTGGCTTAAAGGATAAAATAGCACGACATCTCTTTTTAAATGTAAGTTGCGTGAAAGAAACTCAATTATGATAAAACGAATTTGTACATACCACGTAAGAATTATTTTTGTTTTTGAAATGCTTACAGTCTAAACATAAAATGTCGGTATGCTCTTACAAGAGCATTACATAATTATATAATTTGTCGAAAAACAAATCGCAAAACCAGGCCTACGTCAAATGAAATATGTAAGTGTGCATTCGTACATGTGCGCCTGTGTTGTTGGCTTGAATTTGCGTGTGGGCGAAAATAACGATAAGGTAAAGTAGGCAAAGAAAATTTTTGTAGGCAAATACTGAGAAACTGCAAGTAGCAAAGAAATCTCGTTTGAAAATTTCAATACAAGTGCATTAAGCTCATGTTTGTGTGAGTATGCGTATTTATAAGTGTATGTGCAATAGATTCTTGATTTTTACCTCCTGCGTGTATAATATTGTGTTCTGCTACTCAGAGTGCAAATGTACATGTATATGCAAACATTTAGAAAAGTACTTGTAATATAATAATTAATTATGGTTTTTAACGCTTCTAGGTTGCTGAAGAAGATCCCTTACCGAAAGTGCTCTGTAAATCCTGTTATCGACAAGTGGAAGCTACCGCTTCGCTTTCTAACATAGCAAATCACACTCAGCGGGTGTTTCGAGATTTTTTGCTTAGCACAGTGGTACGAAACAAATTTTAGTGTTTTTTTTATTTTTAAATAATTAACGGAATTTACTTTTTCTTGTAGCCAAAACATGCGCGCCAACCGACGGATACACTTTTTAATGATTCCCCAGTACCATCCGCCGCAACTCAGAATATTAATAGCTCCGAAAGCAGCAGCAAAAACGCAAAACGCTATTGCAGCAATTTAGACAATGATACTTTTCATCCGAAATTAGTTACACGTCCTCCGGAGACGACCGTTCCACCTAGCTTGCATCAAATAACATGTAATCAAAAACATGATGATGTTATCAGTTGGACCAATAACGACATTGAAATGCGACAACAGCAAAAACAACAACGCAAACCCAATGTTAATACTGAATATACCAACAATCGTAACAGCATCAAAATGAACAACCTAATGCTCCCGGCCCGGCGCAACAGCGTCTTTGTGGACACCCGATATAGTTCGGCACCTATGTCAATAGCACAGCGTTCAATGCAACTGCCGCCATCCCTGGCGCCGTTACACCCTGAGCTTTCATTTTCTAAAGCCTCAAAAAATGGCACCGATAAGAGAAATTCACCTGCCGGTGTGATTAACTTTATACAAACTCACGGGCGCATTACAGGCAACGCACCAACAATAACCAATACTACTGCAGTTGAAAAAGAATACAGTAGCACTATCGTGCACATGAGGAAACCTCCGTCTAGTACTTCTTCTGCATCTGCCTCACAGACGGTTATCAATGCTGGGGTTCCCAAACTACCCAAAAGCGTACTTCAACAAAAGCGCCGGAATCTTAAAAACACCTTAAACAACATCAGTGCCATACGCGACGGGCAGGTTTCCCTTCTAAAATCGTCTCAACAACGCCCGGCCGCAGAAAAAAATGATATTCGGCCCCTAGTTACAACCACGGTGGTTCCACATCAATCGCTTTATGGAGAAGAGCCGTCTGTAGAAGAGGCTCTTCCAGAGCACATTATTATCGCAGCACCTAAGAAAAAAAAGGAGGAACCTTTGAATTCAGCTCGTTTAGGTCAAGAAAAATTACAAAAAACTTCAGCAAACCCTCTAAAATCGGTAGAAGAATCGTACAATGCATGTGCAATGGCAGAAGCCGCTTCCAAATCAAAAACACCACCTACCTTAAGCTGTCTTACCGATGCTATTTCACTGGGCAACGTCATTCGAGATCCTGATCTACTAAAGCTAATACTTAAAGCTTTAAAGTGGCCAGTTACAACTGGAAACTGTGATGAACAAATGGCGCGACTAAAAAACTCAAAGTTTGCTGTGATTATGTCGGACAGCAATCTGTTGCAGGATACTGATTTGACTCAGCTCCTTGGTCCTTATCTAGGCCCAATGATGGCTGTTGTTCAGCAGCAGAACAATCCGCCCGCTACAACTACTGTTAAAATTTCATCGCCAGCGAGTCCGCTACATACAACAGGTAAACTACGGAGTATTGGAGACTGTACGATGCCGTATAAACTACCACCAGAGACGTCGGTACAGCTAGTACCCTCCAGTCCGACGGACCAGGAGCTGCCTCAGCAATTATCTAGTAAACCAGTGGATTCAGTCACAAAGCTTCCACAGCGAAAGTCGCGACTCGATGAAGTGTCTGTTGATGGACAACCCAGCACTGCAGCTTCCAAATCAAACGCTGCACTTGTGACTAATGAGTTGCTCAACATTAACGCCATGTTAATTTCACAATTTGGCGCGAATCCAGCCGATGCTCTTAACGAGGCACTTATTTCAATGTTGAAACAACAGCAGGAATCAAAGAGTCAGCGTCCAAGTGTACGATGCAGTAGTTCTTCGACAACAAGCACTCCCCCTAACTTGGAGGATATTGTTCTGGTTGAGCCACAATCATCACTAGAACTTCCACCAGCGCCTGGTTGTGATGAATCCACTCCCAGAACACCGCCTCAACAAATGTCAGAACCTCCTATAACGCGTCCTATAATTAAGCGGCGCAAGGCTGTTGTGCAAGCGTCAAATCCAAATTTGTTCAAAAACACGAAAAAAGGTGACATTTCAATGCTTAATAAAGATGAAAATATTACTAAGAATGAGCCTACGAAAGAGCCTGCAAGTAATGCCTATTGCTATCAAAATTTGGAGGCTGCTGTGATCCCACACGCAGCGGAAACATCACAAGCACCGACGAGCACTGTTTTGGAAATAAATCTTAGTAACAGACATAGCTTAGAACCTGAATGCGTCGCTGAAGACACTGCTGCCCACAACATCTTGAGTAATATCCCTAGGGAACCGTCGTTGGCAAGTGCACGTAAGACAAATGTTAAATCTGCGCTAGGTCAAAAGCTTTTGGAGGCCATTGGTCTGCCGCAACCTGGTAAAAGCGTACCAACAGAAAGTTCCCGTGACACATTGCGCAGTGCATTAAAGCGATCGCTTAAGCAGGCCCAAGAACAGCAACAACAACTAAAGCGCGTTAAGCACGAGGAGCCCGTGAAGCAAATGGCAGACTCGACCACGAAGCCCGTCGCCGGAGAGTCTTCAGAGGAACACAAAAAGGCCATTGCTGAGCGAGAACTAGAACTACTTAAACGCAAGACCAAAAATGCTGGAAAAACCAATTTGTTGTCGGAGTAAGAATATAATTTTATTGTATTTATTTTATTGTACCGATTTGTACTAATCTAATATATATTTTAGTGAAAAATCAGAACGCACGGATGTAAGCTCATCATCTTCACGCAATCGCAGAAATCGTAAAAAATTTAAAACAGAAGCCAATGAGGACGACTCTTTAGCTGAGGAGAGGAAAAGTGAGCGATGGGATGAGGATGATGACTTGCCATTGAAAACAGAACTAGAAAAAAATACGGAGCTTGCCAATCGTCCTACGCGCACAAGCAAAACTATGTCTAAGTATTACAAGAGACCACCAATCGACAAGGCATTGTTAATTCAAAAGTCGCAGCATGCTATGGGCAGGCGATCAACAAGGCAACGCTAAATTGTTTACCCTTTTAGATTTAATTGTATAGTTTTAACTGACATATAGCTGGCATATAAAATATGTGCAGATATTGTTAGACTTCTCATAATACTTTAGTTTGCACTAAATCACAGCATAAAGAAGTATATTTCATTGAAAATTGTTTAACTATTATTCAGTAAGAGTTTAATATATTTCTTGTCTATACCGTTATAATATAAAAATATTGGACATATATCCACAGTGTGCATTAATTTTAATTGAAGGTTAACATATAGACAAACTGCCTTCACAAAGTTTTTACATCTATGTTTAAATGCCTCGTGCTCTTATGTTGTTTAACTAAACTTTTTATATATTTGTTTTTTTTTAGCGACGTTTCTAATTGTTTGCAATTATTAATACAGGCTCGACGTCATGAATCAATTCGAATCCCCCCTTTGATTCATGGCGTCGAGCCTGTATTAATAATTGTAAACTTTTTATAGTTGTGTAATATTGTAATCACTGAGATTGTAAATACCCGTTGGATGTATCGTGATATCGTTTGTTTACTTAAAGGCCAATTCAAAATATGATAAAAATACGGCTGTTTTGATGATGTCACTGCCGCGCAAAAACAATTGAGAGAGTAGATTTAAAGCATGCACACAACCGTATGTACAAGTTTGTTAATGTACGAACATACATACATATATACACACCTACGCGTTAGACCAAAAGTATGACATAGACAGCAGTTGGAAATTATTCGCGAATTGGGACGGTTGCAAAAAGTAAGACGATTAACATGAATAGCGAATAGTAAGGTAACCCATTTTGGCAAAATTGCTCTTGAAAGTATGAGTAAAATATTTAAGTGCTCCCACATTTTATGTTTTATATACTAGCTGTCATATCACTACTTCTGATTTGTCTTTTGCTATAAGATAAGAGAGATTTGACTTGTTTTTGGTTAAAGTAGCCGAAGCATATCGGCACAATGAGCTGCTGCTGTGGAAAACGCAAACGTCCAGCTGATTGTTACAGTAGTGACGAGGAAAACCGTTTGCATGTTAACACTGATGACGTAAGTACATATTATATATGTTTTATTAATTAAGCGCTTAGATTTTTAGACAATTGACAAGTTCTTGCAAAAGCTTGATAACGTACGCATATTTACGTTATGTACATACGTTATCAATGAAAAACTATTTTCATACCAGTTTATTTATATGCAGCAAACCATAGATATGCGCCAGTCGGTGAGTTTATTTGAAAGAGGCGGCTGCTTCTCGTTTATCTGTCTAAAAAAAATATTTAAAAACAGTTCTCCACACTTTCGCGTTGCCTTTTCTTGGCAGAGTCACAAAGAGAGGTACACACATTCAGAGAAACAATGTATGCATACATGTCTACACTCACACACACGTAAATATAAAATAAAACGGGAATAAAGAGAGTGAAAAAAGAAGAGAGCAACAGAGAGAACACACTGAGCGTAAGCTTTCGAGCATCTCAAAAGAAAAAAGTTTTGTCGTGCTAGCTGACAACCGGTTAGTATGATTGCAATAACGTTGCTAATACGCGAACTCTGCGATCTGTCGGATGCATTTTGGCACAACGACTTTAATTTTGTCCAAAGTTTAAAATATTATCGTACAAAGCGTCGTCTGCATTTGTTTTGGTTACTCAGTCGGGAACACTGGTTGCGTCAGTCGACGAAAAACTTATCAGGAGACACACAAATACATAGCATGCGACATGCTACAGATACAAACATCGATTTTGCTGCTATTGAGGCAAGCACGACTTACCGACCCATTGAAAATTTCGAACGCCAACAAATTGATTATTTGAATGACATCGAAATAGTAAATGGTATGGACTTTAATGTACGTAAAAAGGCAAGAGCAAGCATTTGTTAATTTAGTTTGTAAACATCGTGTCCACATACTATTCTATACTATGAACTTGCATACATATGTATGTAAGAGTGTATGCAAGATTAGATGAAACCGATTTTTAGCAATTGCGTCTGTATTTGACATTTATCGCGCATTCTATTACCTATTCCGATTTTTTTGCTGGGCGAAACTTTGCAAGCTTTTGCTCAGCTGTTGCGCACAGTCGTGGCATAAAAAGTCATTCCTACGAAGCTTTTACTTTTAGATGGTAACGCGTATATTGTTTTTGTTTGTTTTTTTTTTTTTTGTCAGAAGTTTTGATGTAGCCATTATAGTTATCAATGTGAGCCGCTATTCATGTAATTCTCAACCGCGCCTTCATGTTTTACCTATATGGCTTTGTGCATACATTCATACGTTCATATGGGCTTACACATATGTATAAAACAAAAGCTTTCACACTGCGCTTATGTTTGGAGTCTCACTAAAAGTTTCAAACTTTTTGTGCGAGTCGAATTTTATATGTGAGACATTGTAATAAGTAGAAGCTAGGCAAGTTAAATCTATGTTGTGAAGTAAAAAATGCACACAAAAAAAAGTGAAAACAACTGTGATAATATGTATTTTTATATAAACATATAATGCACTTTGGCCTTGTTGTATATGTATGTACAAAGTTGTTTTACTTCAACACAGAATTATTTACCAAAATCGATGAATCGTGTAAAACATGCACATAAGTATATACATATGTACATATACCGTGGATTTAAGTGTGCACTTACTGTAATGAACAAATTAAAAAAAAAGAACAGCTGATTGCTTACTTATACCCCGACTGTTTTATATTGGCTGTGAATAAACAATTTCGCACCCTCAAGTAAAAAATTTATCAAAGATGTGCTTTAAAGTTTTGTGTAGAAAACTATTTAGTTGTTGTCATGGAGCCAGAAAGAGTGACCCGAATGAGGTAAGCAGTGAGCCAGGAGTAGGATTGGGGAAGCCAAGTATCATTATTATTAACGTGTTCATTATTTAATTTCTTGTTACTTTACCTGTTCTGCATAATATTATTAAGATTTTTTAAGGAAGACTTATGGCATGTTTATACTTTGATACCGAAAGTGAAGAGTACATTGGTTTCGTAAAATGTCCGCAGTGTATTGGTGTGTGTAAAACTAATTTTGTCGACACATTTAAAGCTGGAGATTTTAAAGTTTGCATATATTTTTCTTAATTGGTTGGCCCTTATCGATAACTATAAATCAGCAAAACTATTTATTTCCCACATCCTTACAGCTAAAATACAATAATGTTGATAGTGATGTCACCCAAGTATCTGCATCAAATATTTTTTGAAGGCCTAACCCACGCCTGCTGCTCCCACAGCCCCTTTTCACTTTTTATACCCCGAACCCATAAAATGGGTGAAAGGGGTATAATGGTTTTGTGAAAAAGTGTGTAACAGGCAGAAGGAAGCATCTCCCACCCCATAAAGTATATATATTCTTGATTAGCATCAACAGCCGAGTCGATATAGCCATGTCCGTCTGTCCGTATGTATGAACACGTCGATTTTAGAGACTATATGCGCTAGAGACTAGAGATTTTGAACATAAGCTCATCTAAGTCATAGGCAGTACAAGTTTGCTTTCGATTTTCGATAACTATTTCCGATTTCGATATACACATGTGATCGATAACATTAAAATATTGAATATCGAAAATGTAAAACAAGTTTTGGAAAATTTATACAAAATAATGAAAATCTGTGAAAATTTCATCGAAATCGGTTGAGAAACAACAGGGATTAAAGTTTAGTCACATATGCATACAGACAATGACTGTACGCGTTAAGTATGGGGTTCGTGGTATCTCCTAGTCGGTAAATCTCGACTAGAGCCATCTTACTTGTTTATTGTTGTTTGTATAAATTGTTAAAATATTGGACTATACCTCTTTGACATGAGTACGGGTAGATTAATTAAGATTGTTAAATTGTATGTGGTTTAAATACTGACAGAATTTAATGTGATAATAATTTTAGGCTTCCTTTTATGAATATTCTGATGCACTGCTTAAATATCGAAGCGACGAAATTGGTCAAATTTGCGAAGGTGCAAGCTTTACCTTCAGCGGGAAAATTGCAATTAATTGCGAAAGGTGAGTAAATTGTTTAACTTACACATAAACTCCTTAGTTAACTTTATTCTTACATTTTTATAGATTCTCCATTAATTTTGTGTATAGCAATGATACAAGGGATGTTGCGCTGCACATTAACCCCCGCCTTCCTCAGAACTACATTGTACGTAACACCAAGGTTAACGAAGTGTGGGGCCGTGAGGAAGTTTCCTCAGCACTGCCTTTTTTGCTTCGCCGTGGGAACACATTTGCAATTCAAGTTTTTGTTACCGACGCGTGTTACATGATATCGATAAATGGCCATCACTTTGCCGAGTACGCACACCGCCTTCCATACAGCGGTGTTCAGTGTCTTGAAGTCAAAGGTGACGTGGAAGAAGTAAAAATGCAGAGAACCATGGTTCAGTACTATCCACAACGCTTGGAAGAATCAGCTGCTCGAAGTATTAAAGCGCATCTAGAAGCAGAATCAGACGAAGTTGATTCTAACGCAAAGGATATTATAAGCATACCACATGATTGGTGTCTCATCAACTCCCCCGTTAAAGTTTCTGATATTTTAACAACTGCCAATTGTGCTTCTACAGACCAAGGATTAACACTTCCATACTATGGCACACTTTTGCCAAAATCATTGAAGGAAGGCCGATGCTTAAAGATTGAGGGTCGTGTACGTCTGTTGCCACACTCCTTTTATATCAATTTGCAGCAAGGTCAGAACATTTGGCCACATCCTATAATTGCATTCCATTTAAATCCTCGTTTCTCACAGACAAGCAGTGGTGCCATAGGTAAAGCGGTAGTTTGCCGTAATGCTTGGTATAATGGGAGTTGGGCTCAAGAGGAACGATCTGAATTAAACACGAACCTAAGACCTGGTCGCACATTTAGTTTGGCAATCGTGTGTTCCAAAAACTCTTTTGAAGTCTATGTTAACCGGCAGTTTATCACCGAATTCAAGTACCATGTGAAACCAGATATTGTGGATACGGTTTACATACAGGGCGATGTGAAACTCTGGAACGTATCACTTGAACCCAATCCAATTATCAAGGGCAAAAATATGCGCATCTATCACAATCCTATGTACACTGAGGAGTATTAGTTAGTATATCTGCCCCAGTTTAAATAGACCTTTGACCGACAATAAAAAGGAACTTTTCTTATGAGGAAGAGTATCAAGATAGTAAGGATTTTGATTTAAATTTCAAAATTAATATTTTTTAAATGTTAAAATACCTTTGTGTCAATCAGCGATTGTTATGTTATATAAAATTATAAACTGTTAATGGTATCTGAAATGTAAGCGTACGCGGTTGCCATGTTTTTTTTTTATTATTGAATTATGTTTAACAAATATTCTTATTCTAAGACAAATAAATAATAATAATAAATAATGTTCTTAACTAGTCGATTTGGCGGACAGCAGTATTGGGAGCTCTAAAAATTTATTTTTATACGCAGTTTTTGTTCCAATCGAAAAGTTCGTACTTAATTAAGAGGTTTTTGATTTACCTGTTATGCACATGTCATTGTCAAAATTATTTCAGTTACGAAACTATATCTCCCTACACTACGCCTTTAACAAGGCCGTTCATTGATCATGCACAAGAGTTTCAGTCGGCTGCAAAGCCATGAATATTTACGAAGGCGCTCGGAGCATTGCCCTCAGTCGAGACTTGGATGCTATGTCTGTATTCTATGAGGAGCGAAGCGCTGCTCGGCGACGTAAACAATTCAAGCTGATTAAACTACCAGTGCCTGGGAATAGTTTTTTCTTTCACGGGTTAATTCTCAGCGACTGCGAGCACTTCGCGATTAACTTTGTGGCTAAACAGAAAAGCGAACTAAATAACAGTTTCGACATTGTCTTGCAGATCGGTGCCCGCCTTCCACAGAACTACATTCTCCGCAACTCCCGGCTAATGGGCAAATGGGGGCCCGAGGAAAATTCATCTAACTTACCTTTTCAGCTTAAACGTGGTAAAACATTTTGGATGCAAGTGCTCCTTACTGACCATTCATTTTATATATCGGTAAATGGCTTTCACTTCGCTGTTTATAAATACCGAATGCCATATCAGTGGCTGACTGGAGTAGATGTGCGCGGTGATGTTGCTAATATGGTCATTGACGTTTTCTCTGTTTCGGAATATCCAATTCGGATTAGCAATTCGGTGGCCAGCCTATTACCCTACGTTAATGGTGCTTCGAAAGGCCTGATACACGATCGCCTTCACACAATGACGCGCGATTGGCTGCGTATTGAAGTTCCATCATCATCTTATGGGCACGTAAAGCATCAACAATCCCAGCTTACTATACCATTTTACGGTAGATTGCAGGAAGACAAAAAACTGACTGATGGTCGTGCATTACGTATAGAGGGTCGTGTGCGTCTAATGCCGCAACGTTTTACTGTTGCATTACAATATGGTCAAAATATTTGGCCGCAGCCTACGGTATCATTGCTATTTAGCCCTTGTTTCTTACGAAACAAGCGTGCGAAGGTAGGAAAAGCTATTATTACGAGAAGTGCCTATATAAATGGATCGTGGGTAAGTCGCGAAGTGTCACGCCTGCATACCCATTTGGAACCAGGGAAGGCGTTTGTTCTTATAATCGTCTGTCGAAAGCAATGCTATGAATTATTTGTCAATAGCAATTCGCTGCTGACCTTTAAGCATCAGATGAATCCTGCGGACGTCGACATGGTAAACATACGAGGGGATGTTAGACTCTGGAATGTGTTTTTGGAAAGCAGCAGGTTCCCGGCAAAGAAACCGGGTAAGTGAAGTTTTAAATTTAATAAAATGGTATTTGGCTACACTTATTTCTTGCAGGTCGTTCAATCATTGCTGCCAGTCTGTTTCGATCTAAGGAGAACTAATAACAAATATTTTGGATAGTGTACTTCGCCAAATGTTTGTTTAATTAAATTATATTAGGTGTTTTTAAATGTTCAAAAAACACATGTTATTTCTATTTGTGTCACTGCAGTTAGTGTAATTTAAGTATGATTGCATACCTTTTTGCGCTCTAAAATTAAAATGCTTACAAAACTTTTTACGAAAACAGCACATATGTATGCTATAAAAGTTGACAAAATCTATTGCATACTCTTATGCTGCATACAATACATCTAACTCGGAAAAATCCGCAAAGACTTAAACCCCGATTCTAATAGAGCCGGATGGATGCACGGATGTAATTGAAACTCGGTAGTGCAGCATCTATTTGAAAAATATTCCTATGTAGTGAATCTGAATCATATTCAATTTCGCTCAGTTGGAATCGACATCTCCCAGTTGGTCGATTTTTTACGGACTTTGGCTGTTACAAAGATGCTCATCCATTCCACAGACCAAACACGGAAAGGAGCCGGTACTCTACAGAATCGTCAACTAGTTTCAAATTTTTATTTCCAAACTTATCTGATTTTTGTGCGTATCATGAAAACCTTTAAATGAGAAGAACAAGTGCTTTTTGATTAAAACCTCATATTGAAATCTAATACCCCGATTCCACTTCATTTATCATAACAGCGAAGTCGGTAGTGCACATCTTTCGGGGTATAAAAAGAGACGAACATACGAAAAAAAAAAACGAATGTTGTTGGATTTCTGCTAGTGCGACGCTTGCTAAAACGCACTGAGAACGAAAGCAAAAAACAATAACAGCAGCATCGGTTTTTCGTTTTTCGTCAATATCATTATTATACCCCGAACCCAGAAAATGGGTAAAAGGGGTATAATGGTTTTGTGCAAAAGTATGTAGCAGACAGAAGGAAGCATCTCCGACCCCATAAAGTATTTATATTCTTGATGAGCATCTAGCACCATAAGTGCTAGAGACTTCAAATTTTGCACATAAGCTCATTTAAGTCCTAGGCAGTACAAGTTTGCTTTCGATTTTCGATAACTATTTCCATTTCCGATATACTCAAGTGATCGGTAACATTAAAATCTTGAATATCGTCAAATTATCGCATTCGAGCTTGCGAATGATATATGAATATAGAGAAAAATGATATTGACGAAAAACGAAATCTAGCTCAAAAAATGAGGGAGATAAACCCATTAACGATTTAGAAACGGTGGGTGCTGGGGGGCGGCAAGTGTGGGCGTGGCATCCAAATTTTTGATGCAGTTTTTTGGAAAACGTCATTACCTATCTTGACACGAAATTTTTTGGTCTAGCCCAAAAAATGTGAAAACCATAGGCGTTTTCAGATTCAAGGAGCAGGGAAGCTAAGGACGGAAGAAGTAGGCGAGGCATTCAAAATTTTGATGCAGTTTTTTGAGGGACCTAACTAGCCATCTTTGAGAAATATATGGCTTTATCCGTTTTCAGTTATCGATTTTATCGATTTCCCAGCCTCCTAGTAGTAGTGGCACCCCAATCTTGTCACTTTATCTGTACCGGCTATAGATAAACATAACTGCAAAGTTTCAAGTCTCTAGCTTTACGGGTGTCGAAAAAAGTTGCGTTCATACGGACAGACAGACGGACAGACGCCATGACGGACATTGCACAAAACCAATATGATACTTTTAGTATCAAAGTATAAAAAGCACAGCGAATCTTAAACAGGTCTGCTGCAACTGCAGGGCGCTTCCAATCATAAATGTCAACGTGCTGTCAGCTGCACCGCAGCCCATAACTGGCACGCAGGTGGACTGCAGAGGTCTTCTTCAATTGATTATTAAAAATGATAATCGATTAAAGACGCCTCATGCCAGATTCCGATGCTTTGTCTGTGGGCCTGCTGCGTTTAACTGACGTTTATGTCTGCATGTGTTGAGCAAGACAGTTGACATTGTTTTGGCATGTGCAGCAAAAAGCGGTATCAAAATGGGCAACGCCGAAAACGTTGCGTAGACGGACACAAATATTTCCCAAGGTTGCCAAAGGAAGTCACTACTGTCAGAGCGAGAAAAAAATTAATATTATTTATGGTTCAAGTTTGAACGTGCTACGAATTTTTCGTCTGTTTTGGTAATAAAGTGGATCATTGCCAGGCCACTAACTTCGCCCGACTATGTCTGCTACTGCGATCGTCAGATCGTCTCCCTTTCAATTTTTGCTTGACGTATAGCTTCAACAATGCTAAAACTGAAAACCAGCGACTCTTTCCACATTTCTGCGTATAATATACTGGCAGTTTACTGAAATATGAAGCATAATTCGTTAAGCTTTTAGGATTTGTTATCGATTTCGAAAATCCTGGTTTGGGAGCATGATAAGGTATTTGCACTAACAAATTTACAAATATTCAATACAAATAAGACAATCGATTTTTTTTACATTTAACACCACGATATTAGTATGTTCTTTTTTCAAGTAGCGCTTATTAAAATAAATTAAATTTATGTTATAATTACAACAAGCATGCAGAAGACTTGATCTTAACGGACAGAAGCTGTAATTAATCAAACTCTAAATTACTCATGTGCGCATGGTAGGCAGCTACCGAAAATTTAACTGTTTCTACCTTAAAAGTGCGGTCCACTGCAATTAAAATGTCGTCGCACCAAAAAAATTTAATAACAAAAGATAAAAAGTCCGTCCAATTCGGGACAGTCCTGTCTTGCACGACAGCGAAAAACAACTGTCTGTCTATGGTCAATGGTCTGTGCGTCAGGCAATTACCGCAGGTATCGCTTGCCAAGTATCGGCAGTGCAGCTAGTATTAATGAGATGTTATTAATAATTTATTTCCTATTTTTTACACTGTTTGATACGTGTTCTTGATCCGTTTTCACATTTTGCGAATTGCTCGGCCAACGCTGTAATTTGTCACCATTGATGATGTTATTAGCTGATTGAAGAGTGATTCTGTGTTATTCCGATGACTCTCTTCTCAATCTGTTACAAAGTTTTTTCAAAATGTAATTTTTAAGAATAATAAATAAATAAATAAAAAGTTTGCCATACGCGTTGATATAGGATGCGTAAGTACATGCCAATTAAGCATGCACACTGACAACAAATTCGCACCAGCTAAGTACTTATCATTATAGGGATCCACGATTAGCCAGCCAGAAGGAAAAGTAAGTTGGTGTAACCATTATTGTTGCGTTAACTGGCTCATCAATATTCTATCTGTGTATTTCAATCTTAAAGAACATGACACAACCAATGTGTCCGCAGTGCTGCAGCACCGGCCACATTCTAAATTAAACCTCGCTGTCCGCTTTACCACTGTCGTAGTAGTTGCTTCTGTCAATTGTTTGAAATGGTCAACGGAATGCAACTTGTTTCCCAACGCAATATTACAGTCTTAAATAACAGCCGATAGCCGACCAAATAATAACCCGTCCAAAAACCAGTCAACGAAAAATTTTACGGCGTACATACGACCGCAAATATTTGACTGAAGTTCCAACAAAGCCATACCTGATGTACGTACGAAAGCAAACAAACCAGCGATGGAAAATTTGTATATCCTATATAAATTAATGGGTGGGCACACAGTATCTAACAGTCATGAACTTCTGACTGGAATGCTCTACTTGTTTTCTTTTGCTTAAATCCAGCAACATTAAATCAAACTTTAATTGTGCTGCTCCTGAAGCCTTGCGTCCCAATCTTCTTAAGTTTCTTTCTCGTGTAAGCGATAAATTCACAATACGGGCCGAAACTTGTTCCTTACTGCTAACATTTAGGTCTGATCCTACAACTTTCAAAATATGTTAAGTAAGTGTGTCGGTCTAAGGGACCGACAGCGTCGACGGTTGCTTTGGCTCCCGGTTTCTTGGAATATCGCTCAAGATCAATCTTTCATTCATCTGATTGCATATTTTTATATGGTAGTCGAGCACATCGTTCAATCCTTTTTCGGCGTTTTCGTTCGCCAGCAACTATAGTTGCTGTTTATTTGCTTTTTTTTTACCACGTGCTCCTTTTTATACCCTGTACACAAGTTATGGAAAAGGTTTTTTTTTTGTAAATGCAACTTAGAGTCAAAGAAAGAAATGAACATATCTGTTTGGTAAACGTTTTAAAAAGCTTGCTTGGTCTTATTTATAAACATTTGGCATTTGTTACCATATGTTGCAAATAAAAAATATTATACAATTTCTTAACACAATTACAGTCGAAAAAAAACAACATTATTTTAACAATTCGGGTTTTCACTATGAAACGTAGTAAATTTAAATTTTAAAGAGTAGATCATCTGGCCAATTTTGATATATGATCTAACCGCAACGAACAGAAGTCCCTGCGCTAAGTGTTAGCTCGATAGCTCTAAAACTGAGGGGTGAGCTTACATATCAACGGAGACGTGGTCGGAGACGCTTACTTCTGTGCATTACTTTTCATTATAAAATTAATATACCTTTTTTCAAGTGTATACAAATGCTGACTTAAAAGTTAGCAAGCGCAGTTGCATTTTGGTTTTCATCGAAAAAAAAAAGACTTTGAAAAATTTAAATAATGTTTGTTTTTATTAAAAGTTCATAAAAGTTAAAGAAATTAGTGTATTTCAATAAAGTGCTTATAAACAAGAGATATTTTTATATTCAATATAATAATAATATTTTCACTTACCCCTTGTCCATTTAAGAATAAGAAAGAGAATGATTGGTCAAATATTAATTTGCCATTCACGTTAGAATTTTTGTATTGAGTGATTTTAGTAGACACAAAAATATGTGTGTGTGTGTGTACAATAAATAATTAACATTTAACAATAATAAAACACGCATGCTGAAACATTAACTTAACTTACACTCACACTTGCGCATTATGTAAAAAAGTCAGTAAATTTCACAAAAACCTCGTTAATTTTTATACCCCGAACCCATGAAATGGGTAAAAGGGGTATAATGTTTTTGTGCAAAAGTATGTAACAGGCAGAAGGAAGCATCTCTGACCCTATAAAGTATATATATATATCCGAGTCGATATAGCCATGTCCGTCTGTCTCTATGTATGAACGCGTCGATCTCAGTCCTAGTCCTAGGCAGTACAAGTTTGTTTCCGATTTTCGATAACTATTTCCGTTTCCGATTTGCACGTGCAATCGATTACAAAAATTTCTCGAATTTGGAAAATGTAAAAATGGGGGTTGAAATAATGGGTAACGATAGAACTTTTCTCAAAATTTCATCGTAATCGGTTTAGAAACACCAGAGATATCGAAGATTGAAGTTTAGTCACAGATGCATACAGACAATGACTGTACGCGTTAAGTATGGGGTTCGGGGTATCTCCTAGTCCGGGAAATCTCGACTAGAGCCTTCTTAATTGTTAAAATAAAGTTTTTCTTTACTTATACAAAATTCCCGAAATCAGGAAGACTTACATAATCGCTGAGTAGAGCAGTGTCGTAATAGTCGTAATTTAACTAATCCAATACGTTAGTTTTACACACTTCAAAACTAACGACTATTTAGACACCGCCATACACCTATTGTTTCCTAATCTTATTGTTACTTGCCCTTTTACCATCTTACTTATACTGGCGCTTGCAAGATGAATCATAAGTGAGCACTGATATAGGTAACTAACTATCTTGACTGACTTATCGTTTGCGTTTTGAAATTAAAACTCCTGTCTGCCACGTCAATTACACACAAAATGTGGCAACAACCACAGGCAAGCTTGTAAATTATGGACGATTACGTGCTAATAGGGCACAATTCGGCATTCATATGTTGCGTTTGAAAGGTGACGCAGATTTGATGGCTGCTTGGGATTTGGCTATTGGGTCACATTTGAAGAGTTATTCGAAAGAAGGATCTTTTTTGAACGAGTATTAGGTGGTTTTTTATAGCTCATACAGATTTGTAAAATATATCTCTAATCCGAAGAATGGATGCAACAAATCTCAGATATCTGATCATATAATAGAGTATACAATTAAAGTTAATTGCAGAATCGTCGCGACGTTTTTAGATTTTCGATTGGTTGGTTGACAAATGTAAGACTACAAGTGTCATTTGGCCCAGACTGTTTAATACCCAGTGCCTGTTTAAATAAACAAGTAGGGTGTTTTAATATCTAATTTTAAAGATTTTGATAAACAAAAAAAATGTAATTTTCATTGAAATTTTTTGAGTGCTGCCAGTTCTAAAAGCGATGCACAATGTTTTTACATTTGGACTTTTATTTACAGAATGTTTCTAAACGTTTAATGTAATTGAAGGAATAAGTATGTCTTAGTCGGTAGCACACGAAAAGAATCATTTAAATTTGCTTTATTTTAAGAACGTCACTTGTGCATTGCCAGCTGGGCGCCAATGTTTTGTGCGTTCCGATGCACACAGCCAACTCTGTCCCCACTACTGTCTAGCCCCTACCCAAGCTGCTTTGACATGGCGTGCAATTTAGCGTCAGTATGCAAATTATTTGCTTTTGAGTTGTTTTTAACTAAGCGACGCCAGCTGTTGGGCCTCTATTTACGTATGTATAAAAAATTACGTATGTATGCATTCTTTTCATAAGCACACATAAATTTATACATATCATGTACTTATATACCTTTTGGGAACAAACATTCAAATTATATTTTGTTATTTTCGATGTTACGCTATGTTTTTCAATATGGTACCTTTGAAATTATATGAGTCGTCCAAATTGTAATGATTTAATGACTTGCAAGTACAAAGGTATGCATCTTTTCGGGATTTATAACAAAATCAAGTAAGATTATAATTTCACGCAAATTTCTAGCCACATCATAAAATCGAAATTCGTTAGGTGTGATGTCATAATTGTAACGTCCCGAACTACTACTGATGACGATAGAGTGAACGATTAATCCCTGTCAACAAACTGCAACAGTTGGTTGAGCTATTTTTAGATAATATTGCGCCCAGTATTTGTGCAAAGTTTTCTCAGCGTGCTACCGTTAAATAAACTTATCATCACAACCATAACATGTGATCTGCTAACTTGTAGTTATTGTTTCAATTGTTTACACAAATGCAAACTTTTTGAGTCGACAGTGGAAGCGAAGTAACTAGTATAGAGTAAAAACTTTTTCTTTTAAAAGACAAGGGTTTGCAAAAACAAAAAATTTTTTATGTGAAAAAATCTTTTTGACATCGGCAAAAGGAAGCATTCAGATAACTTGGTTTCGTGCCATACTTCTAATTTTATTTTTTGCGTTCCTTCCTTAGTTATGCTGACAGAATATAAATTAGTCTTGAATCATTTAAAACGCGTCCACAAGATTTATTTCATCAATTTTTTGATGATGGCATCAATTATTTTGAAATCGAAAAAATAAGTCCAGTCAGCATTTAAAACATAGTTTAAAGCCTGACAAAAGTACACTATTGCGCTGAAAAATGTGGGACATTTTCATAAAAGCTGAAACACATATTTGCTTTTAAATTGGTAGACGACAAATTAACAATTAATATTTATGAACTTTCCCCTAACATATGTATGTAAGGCTTAACGTCTGTCCCACCTTATGGCGATCACTAAGCCAACTAAATACCTGTTGAAGTTCAACGAACTTCTGGTTTTTGCAAATAGCGCAAATTACGAGTGTCTTTAATCAATTTTTGTACGTTGTTTTTTTGAAAATATATATTTTTAAAGTCAAATGTTAGCGTTTTACAGCTGCAGGTAGGGCATCTGGTACAGCCTCAAACTACAAGTGAGTTCTATATTTCCTCAATAAAAATAATGTAAAATGATTAGCAGGGATTTCAATAGATTATATTTGCATAACTACCCGAAACGGCCGCAATCGAATGCCAAAATTACATCAGCTTAAGTTGGTATTCAAATTATAAAATCTTGCGGATTAAAGTGAATACAAATTGTTAAGAACAGAATCAAAGTAACAACCTTTGTGCCACTTAAGTACTTCTTAAAATATTTATATTTTTAAATATACAGTAGGTACTGGTGTTGAAATGTTAGTATAGTTAGTTTTTTTTTAACCAAAGGAAGTGAGCTACCTTATTTACATTATGATTTGCAATTTAATTTTACATGTATCATGGTGGGTAGCTTTAGGACATTTACATAATCTTGCGGCAGATAACGGTATATGGGTCATTTGTAAATTTGCTCATACAAATCAACCCTCGAAACAGTTATTGGACGTTCCCGTTAAAATTTGTAAGTATTTATTAAAAATAACATGTTTTATCGTTGTTCGAGTTACATGCAAGTGCACAGCTTTAGTATACCTTTTAAGGTGCTTATAATAGGTAAGGAGTATGTCAAAAGCTATCTTAGAAGTGCCGTAGTGGAATATACTCATGCATCGCGACAAACGGCTGCATTATACATTTCATCATGCTAACAACCTGCCATTGAAAACGAGTTTGTTACAAGCTTCAAGCTGATGTAATTTAAACCCGCTATTGCACACTAGGTCAAGTAGATGCTTGCTGTAAAGTTGAGAACGCATTTCTTTAATAATTTATGTTTAATAAGTGCAAATGTACTAACAGCTCGAATTCAATATCGGAACACTTTTCTTGCCAGTGAGATTAAATGGCAATATATGTATGTGCCTCTGTGCACGATAATAGCCGCTGGCGAGTTCTAGTGTCCCAAAACAGTTCGTGAAATCTCGGTGCAGATAAACCCAACGAGTGCGGTTCTGTGCGCACCTGTCGCTTCAACACTTTCAGTATCTCTCTCATACTTTTGGCCTCTCTTTCTTTATTATTCCATCATGCTGTAGCCTGATAAGATTATTTTACGTATAGAAATATGTATTCCTTATATGTCTACCTTCTCAATTTACTGTTTAAGTTCCATTTCTCTGGTGCGCTTGCACTAGGATGACTAATCGGTCAGTCCCATCTACACGGAAACACATTTTTAAAATGATAGTCAATTTTGTATTTTAGCATTCAGCTCTTATGGCACTTATACATATTTATGTTCAAAATGAGATTATCGGTTATAAATAGACTGTTTACATTGGGGATAAATTACTCAAAACAGCGTTTATATTTTCTATACATTCAATAACGCATATAAATATTAGTGTTTTGTAATTCTGGAAAAAACGGTTCATACGACACGCTCCTTTGTTTTTGACACGGGCACTATTATTGTCTAAATTATTATTTTTTTATATGATTACATTTATTGTCTTTTAAAAAGTTTTTAATTTCTTATTAATTTTTAAAAATTTTGTACTGCAAAATATGTTTTGGCTTTTGCCTCACATATTGTAGATGTTTATGTTTAAAGCAAGTTTAAAATAAGATCACATTGCTGACTTTACACCCTTTAAAACATTATATTATTATGTTTCATATACGTACATATGTAGTGCGTACATATGAAAAAATTACCATTAGCGTGTATAGTTTCCCTGTTTTACAATTCTAGCTTATTCCAACCTATCGAAAAAGCTTATAAAATTTATAAAGCTGTTTGGTTAAGTATAACGTTAACTATCCCTAAGTTGCGCATATCCTCTGTCATGTTTGGACATAAGTAACTGCTTAGGAACTATTTGCCAACACTAATAGTTACAAACTAAGTAGTAATAATAGTAACTCAGTCACATTTGAAGTCTTTACAAAATTAAGATTTAAAGCACATTAAGAGAAGATCCCTTTACTCGTCTTTCTTTCGCTTAACTTTTCCTTCGGTTTGAATGGTAGAAGTAATTGCCTCGATGCAATCAGCTATAGTTGGCTCTGATTGGTCGGAACTGTAGTCCTTACCAGCCATGCGACTTAACGTAAGTATGTAGGAACAGGCTACGCGCAACACCGATAACTTGGAAAGTTTTTGGGAGCTTGCATATGCTGGTACAGCGTGACGTAACGTTTCGTACGCAGCTGAAATAGTGTGGACACGGGTACGTTCGCGTGCATTTGCCTCAATCCTGCGCTCGCGTGTCATATTTTTATAGTTCCTTTGCTGTGATCTTGATGGAAAACCACTTTGTTGATCTTTGCATATATAATCAATGTCTTCTTTTAAGCTGGTCTCGTTGCATACTTTTGAAGATGTCTTATGTGCTAAAGTACTTTTGGCACACTGGTGAATGGCTTGCAGTTGCGGTGCCATGGTTTCCCCGTCATGGTATTGCGTCTTCTTTGAAACCAATGCCAACGGTTCTTGCTGTTCTGGCTGCGTCGTCATGGCAAATGCGCGATGTAACGTAGTGACACCTGGATGACGTACAAAAATATGTGCAGGATTTTGCATTATTTCACACGGCAACAATTGACTAGGATCCCACACGATCGTTGAGGGTTTTGGGTTTTTGTTGTGAGGTGGGGACACTAGAGCTGGTGGTGTCAACATAACCGCCGAGTCAGCCGAAGATGTATACCGTATTCGCTTTTTAAGCGGACCCGACGCTGTCCCACATGAACTCGCTGAGGGGGAAGAGTGACTTGACATCGAACTCGGCTCCACAACCCTGGTTGGTTCCATGCTCTTGCGCTTATTGCGTACCAGCACAACTGATTTTTCTTCCACTGCGCCATAGTCTTCCATTATTCCGATATTTGGATGTGCATGCTCTGACGCCAAATCATCGCCGCCTTCGCTTTCCGAACTTGCCGAACAAAAGCCTGCGTCGCGATCGTTTGAACTAGGGAAATCTAAAATGAATCAAACAAATTTTATATCAAAATCATAGTTTAAAGTAAAAATTTAAAAATTTATCAATAATTTGAAACAAACTTGTACTCGCGGCGTATACGAGAATTTATATATTTAAAATTTCAAGTCGTCAGCTCTTATAGTTATTGAAATCGACGCGTTCATACAGACAGACACAGACAAACGGACATAGCTTTATTAACTCGGCTGTTGCTGCTGATCAAGAATATATACTTCATGGGATCGGAGATTCTTCCCTCTGTCTGTTACACACATTTGCAGAAAACCATTATACCCCTCTTACTTATTTCATGGGCTTATTGAAAATAAAGTTAAAAATCTAAATACAACTTGTTTATTGCACACGAAAATTACACCAGTTTTAAGCAGATCGGTCGCTCTACCTATCTCCATCAACCTTAACCACTACAAAAAAAATATATATTAAACACTCTTTAACACATTACTGTATGTCTGGGGAGTTTAGCGAAAAATCGTACTTGAATGAACATAAAATCAAGATGGGTTGAAGAAATTTTTCAATCTGGAACGTCCCTAAACATTCCTACTCAATTACCTTACAAGTAAGAAAGCATTATACGAATAATAAAGTCTCCCACACACTCCCACAGTTAAACACCATTTATCTAAACAAGATCAGCACGACAAGACGCATGTGACTTTATTTCATGTTGATACAACTATTTATATTTTTGCTATCTTTGCTAATTTTAGACCAAAAAAAAAAAAAGCAAAACGAAGTTCACACAATGGCAAAGAGGGGCTGTATAAAGAACAGTGCTAACTAAGTATTTTAAGCCGTATATATAAAATGTGAACTAAACATACGAGAAGTTTCACCGTCTAACTTGAACAACTATTTGCTATATTCATAAATGTTTATCTATTAGCTAATGTATAGAATGTAGGAGTGTATATTTATCTCCATAGGAAGATTAGATACAAATTTATTGTACTCATTTTCTTTCAGATGTAATTGTTAGCTATATTAAAATTATTGGATAAAATATATATAATTTTAAGCGCTTATCCGCTGCATTTAAGAACTAAAAACCCAATAATGCAACATTGGGGTTAAAAACATTAGCCGTTTGCATAAATCTAGCCTTCTTTTCCAAAAATAAATTACTCCAAGTATAACATATTGAAATAAGTTGCATTTTAAATACACGAGAAATCTAACAACTAAGTTCTTAAACAGAAAGTCAGGCAAAGGTTATCAAACAGAGTCTGCTTGCTTAGTGGATTGCTGTCGGGTTCCGTGTGTGGGAAGCTTGTGCTTATCACCATAGGTCTCTGCGTAACTAAAAAGCGCATTAGATTGCAATAGTAATATGACTAGTCATTTTTATGAATGAAACAAAAAAAAATTAATCAGTACCAATGTTCAACCAAAAAGACAGTTGCAAACAGTTATAAACGTCTTTAAATAATCTTGTACAATGACCAATGTCGGGGATGTTTTTTACAATCATCGAAAAGTTAGCAAGCAAGTAAGTGCACTTATCCATTTTGCATGCCGCTAGCTCGGAGCAAATTCACAAATCTCAATACACGAACATAGTTCAACGACTGTTATGTTCCATATCTTAAAACGGCAACTTTACCCATTTCAACCAGCGTAAACTACCAGATCTTTACATTTACTATGCGGAAAACAACACATGGCACATTGCGTCAAAACTGCAAGAATAAATTCCACAGACTCCTATGAATTCAAAACAAAAAAGTTGCCAGGAGCTACTGCTAGTTTCAGCATGCAAATAATAGTTCAAATGTATCTGAATGGCTTCTGTAGCTAAACTGTCTCGACGCGACGCGACCCCACTCTTGACCAAAGGGTCGACAAGAAGCTGAGTCTTGAAAACTAAATGTGATTGCCAAACGGCGCCGTCATTGGATGGCGCCACTGATTTTAGTTATGCTCGTCTGGTAATGGTTAACAATGTATCGCGAATAAATAATATCAAAGTAAGACCGAGTTAAGTCATGGAAAAGCTTAACAGCGTCAAAATTAGTTTTTGCGTTTATATAATAATAATAAATATAATTATTATCATTTGGAACATACAAGCAAACAAACAACATATTGTTTTTAAATCCGTCGCTACCATATTAACAGCTGTTTTGTGAATTATTTGCTTTAACTGTTACCTTGTTACTTAAACCACACGTCGTTTTTTCAAGTGTGTAGTATATTTATTGTATTATATGTAAAGCAGATTTTGCTTTATTTGCGGCTGCCTTAAGTTCCATATCTACTTTTAGCAGCAAAGAAACTTCAACGTTTTCTTTGGTGCTCAAAAAAATACAATCGGCATAAAATTTATTTATTTTCGAACATAAATATCTTACCTTTTTTGATAATGGCTTCTAGCTCCGCTGAATTTAGTTGCATGTAAAGTTGATCTGTTTTGATGACTTCCATTATTTAATAGATAGAATTTTAAAACGCGTAATCCATTAAACGAGTAACAAAATATTCCTTTTGTTGTAAATTATTTAATTTTGCTTTGTGGAAGCAGTAATTTCACTCAAACTGATAAGATATTGATACCACGTTAAAGATATCTAAAAATTTTAAATGTAGCCGCCGTGGCACACTTAAATCTAGCTATATCGCACTTTAAATTTTTCAAGTATGTTTCAAAGCTATTTCATTTTTTCACTAATATCAAACATTTTAGCGATCTCATGCGTATTACAATTGTTCACACTATAAACCGCGTTCTTTCAGAACACGTCCGACAGGCAGCAGCACAACACGTCTATTAACCACGAGAGTATCTTTCGTTTTGAGAGGACCAAACACGTTCGCTTCATGCTAAATGCAGCACGCGGCTGAACCGGTTGCTTTGTGATAGAGATGTGCCCGTGTCACTCATTTCAAAAATGTTTATATTTCGTAAAAGTTAAACAATTATCATTAAACGTATATTGTTGTATTGTAATATTTTTCTTTTAAGAACACAAGCTTTTCTCAACAAAAAATAAATTAAATAAATATATCAAAGGTTTAAAAATTCAAGATTTAATCTTCATCACAAAACTTACTTTGTTGTTAAGTGTTTCGCATACAGAATTTATTTTTCTAAATCTCTCTTTTTGGATATTCAGTTTAGTTTTTAAAATGAGTATTAGTGAGAGTGAGCCTTAAGAATACAAATATATTTGCACGCTACTTTCTCTAATAGAACATTCTGATATTCCAAATGTCTGTCGAGCCACCAAACATGTTCGATGCAACGCGTCGTGAACACTTATCGGTGAGTTTATGAATGGAAGAAAAAAAGGGCCAACATATGTGCTTCTGCTTGTTAAGTACTATAAAGTGTTTGTTAGTAAAAAAAATAAAAACAGCATTGTTTATTGGTAATAATTCTGAGACACACAAAAATAACCGTTCCTTAAATTAAATTTATTAAAATTTAAAGTACTTATGATTTTTAGTGAGTATTACGTTAAAGACTGCTGAACATTTTGATAACAGTAATACCAATTCTTTTTACCGAAAAGTTAATCTATGCTGATCTTTGGGTGACGGAACCAGGGATTTCTCCCAAATTTGGTGACTCTAGCTCAAAAATAATACAAACAAAAAGTATAAAGTATAACTATTTCATTTTTAATTTAGAATTTTTAAGAAGTTTGTTTAAAGGCTGTTAACATGGTTTTTTTTTGCAATCAGCAGCATTTTTCTGTACATATGCTATGTTTACGCACACTGTAAGTACATACAAATGCAAGTTCTCATTGTATTTAAAAGGGAATGGGATCAGCTTACTGTACGCTTTGGCTGTTGATGCGGTGGCGCCAGTTGTGTCATATTTTCAACAGACTTTTGTCGTTGCAGTATCTGCTGTTCTATACGCTTATAATGCAGCGACTTTGCAACATGGACTGGAAGACATGCATTTGTATATATGTACATACATACATATGTACCTATGTATATTAAGGCACAACTGGCAAAACGTCTGGCTTCTGGCCTCGCTCTGGTCGGCTGCTGATGATGATGCCACATGCAAACGAATTGTTGCTACAGCAGCTTTTGCGTCAGTTCTCTGGTTGTCATCGTGGTTTGCCTTGTTGTTTTCTGGTGGTACAATGCAAGTGAAATGAATTCTGTATGCAATAGGCGGTATTCTTAAAACAGATTGAATTGTGCGGATTTCTGCGGCCTTAGCTCTACCGCCTTATTCAGACCCCAAAGACAACTTGATCGACCGGCCGACCGTTGCAATAATGCGGGCACACTGTGTGCTTAGTGTGAAGTGAATTATAATGAGTCAGTCAGTGGTGCGGTGCGGATGCTGTGACTATATAAATGCTGCTTCTTTAAAAGCCAGCCAGAAGAGTTTTAACGCCGCCATGTGGAATTCCACACAATTGGTCATTTCCCTACTTCTGTTCAGCAGTTTTGCAACGTTACCACACAGCCGCAGTCCATAACAACAACAGCAGTGGACAGCCGTGTGCTGTTTACATAAATCTCATCCACTGGCAACAGCGGCTGGACTCTTAATTTTTATCAAGATGCATATGAAAGCGTTCGCAATTTGAAGTGAAGTGTGTTCGCAAAGTTGAGGATGTTTCACACAACCGGCGCACCGTCTGCATGGCACAAAGTCTATGATTACCTCTAGCGTTGGCGGTGAGGAGGCAGCAATGTTACACAATGCTATGCCACACGGACTGCCCACGCGGCTTCTATTTGATAAAACGGAGATGGGTGTGAGTTTCATGCTGTCATTGTTAGGGAGCCCGTGAAACTGTTTCGTTTCTCCTTCAACACATACGCTGTTGGAGGTAACTGCGTCATGCCCTTTACTGATAGCATGATGGTGCACTAGTGATGAAAACTCCGCGGTGGGTATTGGCGACACCAGCCGCGCTCCTAAATTGAATCATTAATTGCATTTGGTTTTAAAGATTTTGTTAAAAGACTCAAGTTAAGCAACGCTGGCATAACTACAAATTAACTCATTGGTATAAGAACCTTTATACATATACACTTATCCCATGCAAAGAGAAAAAAGGTAAAAGGCAATAAGGAGCAGCACCGACCCCATAAAGCATGAGTATTTTCGATTAGCATTAACATTCGTATGAACGCGTCGATTCTGAAGGCTCCACAGTATAATTTCAACAGACTTGAGATTTGAGGTTTAAGTTCGTGTATACACGTGCAAGATCCTTTCGTTTTAAATAATCGATAACTCTTTCGGTTTCTGATAAACACGATTTATCGGTTAAAATTAAATGTTGAATTTGACATTTTTTTTAACTTTTTCCTATATAGACAAAATGATGACCATCTATAAAAATTTCATCGAAATCGGAGGTATCCACAATTAATGTAAAGTCAAGTTAAATACTTGAGTGCAGTATTGCAGGCACTTTCTGAAAACACGCACACACACACACACACATGCACATGTGTACAAATGTATAGGGTTGAGGGTTTTCCTAGTCCAGCTTTCTCGACTTAAGCCTTCTTACTTGTATTTTTTTGATGCAATAATTAAGTAAAACACTGCTTTTATATTGTATATAAGCGAATGCCAATTTGACCCTTTCTGTTTCTATACTTCACACTACCTTTCTCTTAACATATATTATAATTAAAAATACAACTTAAAGAGAAGAAAACACGAAACTTAAGTTCAAAAGAAAGAAGCAAAGAGTTCTAGGAACAACGTAACTATACAGACATGCCACTAATATTGTGAGGGCTTTTTCTGGCCACTATCCCCATCGGCCAACATCTGAGCTGCGCACATCCATTCAGTGCATGGCAGACGTATGTACATGCACGAGTTCCTTGAGTCCCTTTTATATGATGAATGGAATTCACACCCTGTACCCAAAAAAGCTAAAAGATCTTATAGACATGTTGGGGATATTATTAAAAGCACACAGGCAAATTATTTATATCAATATAGTATCTGATTAGTAATTATGTATTGGATTGCAGGCCAAGATTGATGACCCAAAAATATTTAGTTTCTACATTTTTGTATAGGTCAGCTAGTAGTCGAGCAACACAGCCTTAATCATCTACCGGTTCCTACGGAGCTTCGCAAAAGAATGCCAGATTTGTCTGAAGACTAACCTGTTTACCTGTTGCGTTAACTCAAACGCCACAGCAGACGCAACCCGCACAACTTTTGAATCTGTGGGCGCGACAAAGCTTTTCAACTTATTTCTTTTGTCAAGCTTCAAGTTCAAGGATATAACATTGACTTCTTCCAAAAGTTTTTTTTTGTGTATGTGTCGGCGTAATTTGATCATATCTTTTTAAAATTGAACGGTTTCTTTTTAAACCCAGCTAGAATTACCAGCTCGTTATAGCTCTTGAATGGCTTATTTGGCTGTTTTTGCTTCTGTAGAAAATTTCCGTTTCAATAACATTTTTAAACTTGTTTTCCTCTGTGCGTAGCAAATATCGGGAGTACGTAAAGCTGTCTGGGCTACACAGCTATAAACCAAGCCTTGTTGTTTTCTTACTGTGTCGTCCTTTCTTATGTGTGCCTGTTTATATGTATATAAAAACAATTCAATACATACTCCGCTGACTACCTGGTTTGAACCAGACCCGCGCCAGACGTCAGCTGTATTGTTTTAACCGAGTCGCAAATGCTAATTGTTTTTAGTCTGCATAATATAATTACCGACGATTGCTAGACTGCTTGCAAGTAAAACGAGGCGATTGATATTTTCCGGGTTTTACCAGCCATGCAGCTAAGAATCTAGGTAAAAGTAACTTCTTGGAAATTCAATAGTAATTGCACTTGTTTTTCTTTTCATATTTATTGTGCACCTCTATCTAATGACTTTTGCGCACCTTTTAGCGGAGTGTTCATAGCTCTTAGCTTAAAACCTTCATGATGCATGTTATTCATATTATCCGGCGAACTATTGCATATATGTATGTATATAGGCACCAAGAATCCTTAACAGTTTAAATTTTAAGTCCCTGTCTAAGCTATATGTATACTATATATATATTTGGAAACATACCTATTTCATTTAATACACATTTCCAGATATGACTAAACTTTCATATTGGATATCTTCGCTGTTTCTCAACCTTTTCAGCGAGTTGTTGATGATGCCAGTGGCAAATAAGAAGAGTTGCGATACTAGCCTGAAGTCGATAATACGGCTTAACATACACAAACATAAGCCAAGTGTATACTTATTTAAGAGCCAATGTACACTCATGCGTGGGCATATACCTACATATATATGTTCATATAAATACTTGCGTACTTTCATTTGTTGGCGTAATGTTCACATGTTTATGCATGTGACGTCACGAGGGGGAGTTTACTATGTTACGTACAACTAAGACCTCAATAACTGCCAGGCAACCGACCGACTCACGTGTCAGGATTCAGCACCATCCCAAAATTTAGTTATGTACATTTGTGTGACCCTTAACACGCTTGGCGTACAATCATTTAGCTGAACTATCTACATTGATTTTATTGCCATTGTCGCAAATGCATGTTAACATTAAGATTAACGTAAAAAAGCAATGCATAAATGTACATACATATGTATGTACATATATATTTGTACTACATATAAAAAACATTTTTGTTAGCATGGCATTAAATACTCTTTTTGAAATGCCAATTGACGTGTAGACTGGATGGCGTCGATAACTGTAATATACATAGCTTGTTTCATATACATATAGTACATATGTATGTGTATGTATGTCTGTGTGAGCACAGAGACGACAAACAACACATGTGCGTCAAAGACCTTCGTGCGGCGTCTGCTTGACTCTTGCGATTTTTCATGGAAATTGCACAGTCGGCGACTGATGGCACATATGGTGACCAGAACCAAAAAGAAGTATACCCATACCATAGGCCTAATGGAACGCTTGTAAAATGTGTAAAATTTTGCAAAAGGCACACCTAGCGTGAGAAATTTTTTTTTTTTTTTTTTTTTTGAGTTTCTGTCTAATTTTATGTGCTTAACCATCTTCCAACAATTATTTGATAAAATGGACTAGAGTTTTGGAGAGCTTATTATATGAAAAGGCACATAAAGCAACCCCCAATAAAATAATGAAACTTATATATGCCGCAAATTTAAAACTTAAGTGCGTATGCACAAATTAGGAACAATCAGAAGCTCCCTTAAACAACGTGACAGCCTCAAGCCAAGTTCAATAGCAAAGGGGCAATCAAATGCATGCAAACGCCACAACACACAATTAGTTTCCAAAATGTACGCTATTAATGTCCAAAAATGTATAGCCAATGCGATTTTAAGGTGTAGGTATCGCAAAAGTTTCTTTCGGAGTAGTTAAACACGCAATGTGGTAAAGGAGAGATAGTTTTCACAAAGCCAAAAGTTAGTTAGTTCCCACGCTCTTGGTACGCAAGAGACCCTCAAGCGCAAAGACATTAAAGAGTATATAAAGCAAATGCTTTGCACTTTTCATGAATGCAGAAACTCTTTTTCTTTTTTTGTTCTGCTACTGTTTGCCTTCAAGTCACCATTAAATTGTACGGAACTAACACAGCAGCATATTGATAATACGTAAATCGAGATCGCTTTGGGCTCAACTTGCCACTTATCAAGTTTGCCCCAGACTGCTGGTAAAAGTTAATGAGATGGCTACTCATGCCTATGAAGGCAGATGCTTATGTCAAAGTAAGTGGGCGCTGGGGATATACTTTCCCATATATTTTAATTTGTTATTCGGTCCTGGGGAACGAATTAAACCTGGAAAGCTGTGTTATATTTACCAAGCTTTTTTTCGTTGCATATATATATATAAAATTTAGTTTTGAATGCTTTATTCATTTCTAAAATATTTAAAAATCCATCTAAAAAAATGTGTTATATATGTATTTATTGTTGAAGGCATGTGCCCCATATTATACAGACAGGACTTGGAAAAATACTTACCTGCTGTTGACAATTTTTGCAGTAACTGCCATAGAATTTACCTGCTGTTTTACTTTCTTGCTTTCGGCCATTATCTATGATCCTTACAATGAAATGGCACTGTTTCAAGTACAAGTTGTAAAGGACTACACATAGGACTTTTTAGCTGGCGCCAGACTCACAGTAGGGAATTTCAAAACTAACACTGAAAACTTCTGTGTTGCAGGTTAAATAACAACAATTTAAAATAAACCTAACTATTTATAACGTCTGCAAGGTGCAGTGTGAAGAGATATCATATCGACACCACTGTTTGGCGCCAAATGTTATTTGCCATGTGTAGTCGACAGCAGATTGGCAAGTTGAGCAAACACCAGGCAAAAGTTCCATAAAAAACACAGACGGAGCCAGATGCGTCACAGTGGCCGCGCCTTGAAGTTGACACATGCCACAAAACGTGTATGGCGATCCATTGACCAGTCTTTACCCACTTGTCGTCTTGGCTACAACTGGTTTGAATTCTTAATTTGCGTGCTGGACGATATGATACCCATACATACATAGTATGTACCTCTAAGTTTGTATATGTGAATGAATACGTGCTTGGTACGCCTTTTATAGTCTTAAAATTGCAAGATGTGCTCAGCTGTCCTGTGCCCCCTTGAGATCGTGTCAATCGAAAGGTGCACAACAACTGCCACTGTTAAAATACCGCCAGGCATTCGTTGCCGACTTGCCTAAACTAATTGCCGATTATGGGGATTGGCCTGTCAGGTGCTTTTACGAACTTAGTCCAAGTAAAAAGCTGCTGTATGCTTTTTAACAAACTTTCAAAAAGGACTTCAAACAGATGAGTTGACAGCGCTTATAAAATTTAATTGAATTATTTTTGTTTTTAAGTTCCCATTTGAAATTTTGAAGTCGGTTTAATTTTTTTTCAAAATAGTTGTATAGCAGGTCAATAAATGCGAAGATAATTGCTTTGCTTTTCAACGGGCCGCACATGTACACATGCACACACATTCATGTGCAGAGCATAGAGAAAATATAAAATCTAAAACTTCGACAAAGGCTTGTCCACCTGAAACTAAAAACAAGTGCATACCCACGTACATTGAAAATTGAAGTGTTAAAAAGACAATGTAAAGAATGTTTAGCTAAAAAATGCATATTTCTATTTCTTAATTATTCAATCTAATGCACCGACAGGGTGATTCATTAACAGGGTGATCAAAACAATGCAGAAGATGTGCAAAACAAAAACATTGCACTTACCGCAACCACACAGCAGTTATGGCAGTTATATCCAAATTCTCTCTTTGTATCAATTTCTTACTCTTAGCACTTTTACAAAAACAAAAAAAGGCGCGCGTAGCACCAAAATATATTATTTTATTTTCACTACACTTCACACACAAAACAAAAAATCAAAAATAATTATAGCTGAACAATTTTGCATATTACTTAGACTAACTAAAACGCTCCGCTCATTTGGGTGTGTCGCAGCGCGCCTAAAACAACAACACACACATATGCATGCAGGAAAAGCAACAACAAATTGGCGCGCATTATGCTGCCTGCATTTGCGAAAAAAAACATTATAAAACAATTTCACGGCAATTCAATCAATTGCAAACACTTCGCGTATGTTTAGTGCGTTCAATGGACACCATTTAAATATTATAAAATCGCGTATAAACTTAAATTGTATAAAAAAAAACGGACGATTAGCCTCCAACGATGTAAAGGCGCGCAAAGTTCTCAGCGTACTGATTTTGTGGAAGTAGTGGAACAAGTAGAACTTGCGGACTTGGAAGTTTATGATCGTTTTACCTCGGAAGTATAACAGGTGGATAATCCCTTGTTATCCATATCCGCGTTACTTATGTTAATTTGCATGCAAGTGTATGTTTATAGGTAGACTGCAGCAGCTACAACTGAATAGGCAAACATTTTTGTTGGTTTTGCATTGCGCCGCTATTCTTGACATTGCTTTTGTTTTACACGAAGGCATACAATAAACTATCAAATAAACAATAATAGCACATTGGAATTTCAACGAAAGCGTATATATCATAATTATGTATAAGCTTGCTACGGATCATTCCTTATTAAGTGTTTTGAATTTGACATTGAGCCTTGCTTCTTATATCAGCACAGCTGTTATTTATTCTTAACAGCAGTCTGTTGACTTAGGTTTCAACGTAATTGAAGCATACATCTGTCAATACAAAAATATGTTCAATGATAAGAAAGCATGATGCATGTAGTTTACTGCTGTGCAAATAAAAACGTTAAATACAGTCGGTCAAGACTTATGTACATTAAAGCAATGTCTACTTTCTATATTATATATAAGTAACTTAACGGATACACATATCAATTGTTATTTGTAAATTAAACAAAGCAATTTTAGAAGAATTTTGTCGAAAAAAGTTTGACTAGGAGATACCCTGAACCTTTGAAATCAGTCATACGGTCATGTCTGCACTACTGCGCTAATACATTTTGATTAAAATTTCAATATCCGGTGTTTTTCAACCAATACCGAATAAAATTTTTTATTTGTTCCTTTTTCAAATAAAGATTTTATTGGTATCGATTACAATTGTACATAGGAAACAGCAAACGTTTTCGATACTTTGAAACAAATATGGGTTCGGGTATAAAAAAAACACAGATTTTTCAAAGTGGTTTTCCTATAATTTTCATCAACCTATACATAAGTATAGCTACATACATGTGTGTCATTATGAAGAAGAACACAAATAGATATATAAAGACATACCTTCATATGTTTGTACACATGCAAGTATACGAGAAACCCAGCAACAGATTGTCAAAATGTCACTAAGTGGATTTTGTTTGAATTTTCTTGGCAATGTGATTTTGGCAACTATCTGGGCAGATTATTTGTCGCCAAATGCAGTCGCATCTGTCGTACAACTGTTGGCGTCAGATGAAAACGAAACCAATGACCAATAGCGAATATAATTTCTGGCTCAAAAGTTCAATCACGCAAACGAACAAGCCTTTGCGGGCACAGACGACCAAAAGGCGTTGGCGCCAATGCAACAAATATATCAAATACCGTAGTGGACGTTATGCATGTGTACATATGGGTGCACAATGCACATCCATTTACTTTTCTATTTCAGTAAGTTTTAACAAGAAGGAGCGTTGCTGCTAGAAGTAAGTCTATACCGAACTATCAACAATCCATATAACATTTTATTTAACTGCAAATCAAACATCTTATTTAAAGCAATTAAATCAATATACAAAAATATTAACCTACGTATATATATTATCGACAAACAAGGTAACTACTTTATGGTGTTCTAATAATTTAGATTTTGGCATCGATCATTTGCTTACCCAGTGGCCCAAGTGATATACACTCTTAAATAAGAGAGCCACATGGCAGTCTATTTTAATTTGCATTCGTTTCCGGTAAAACGGTTGGGGCTGGGCTATAAGTTTCACTTTCAAAATACAGCTGGCAGCTGCTGCAAAGATTCGTATAGATGTAGAACGCACTGCACGCAATCCTACTTCCTACAAGCTTCAGCATGCTATGATCACCACATTAGGATTCCTAATTTAGGAACTTGATCGTCAGGTCGACAGATTTGTATTCTTTGTGGGTGTTGGAGAAGTTGGGGGATGAGTTGTGCATACAAACAGAAACATACATAGATATAAATACATATGTATATGTACATATGTATGTACATTGTACATGACCAGTCGAATTGTCCCGTTTTCTCAGCTGTCAGTTTGTGGGTAATTTTTTTTATATATACACCCACAAAATGTGTGTTTACACACATATGTACATACGTGTGGCCTGAGTGAGCCGCGAGCTGATGATCGTGTAAAAGATACTGAAACTGAAAATGCCAAAATTTTACGTCGACAACGCTCGACTCAGATTGTCACAGCAAAGCGTCTTAAATAATACAGCCTATAAGGTGCAGACATTTGACGTTAAGGTTTGCAGGTACACACATTTTGCTTATTTATACTCTCAAGAAAAATAATTGCGACCGCATAATGTTTTCGTAAACAATTTAAATAACAAATTAATTATGCTTAATCTTTTGGATATGGGATAAAAGTGTCGCGCCATGGCCATGGTTAGCTGCACGGCTGTTTTTATTGCTCCGTCACTTAACCCGCCCTCATTAAATCAGCTGTTTGGTTTGTTTTGATTTGTGTTTGTGAGAAAAATTTACCATAATATTACATTGCGGTTAAGTAAGTAACAGCTTATTTCTAATTTTAATGGCTTATTTTTAACGCCTACAAGCTTTATTGCTTGCATTGCAGATGCAGTACAAGTTCATTTTTGCATATACGTGGGAGTTATACTGAAATTACCTAATAGCGTATTTCCACTGCTCAGTTATGCTCAGTTATGTTAAGTTAACAGTAAATGAGGTTCAGTTTGCGTGTATTCTCCCATAAGGAATTAACTGAAGTAAAACTGATCGTAAATATTTACTGAAGAATAACTGAAGCGATAACTGGTTCATTTGAACACTTTTTCGATAAAACATCGCTGTTAATAGGCTCTGTCAATGTTAAAGTCGCAAAACAGATGATTGTGAATAGCAAAAATTGTGAATAGGTAGGCGCAATATTTAGTAATATTCAAAAATATTTACAAATTTTGTTTTTTGGTGGATTATTGTAGAAAATACTTGAACTGGGAGCCAAGGTTCAAAGGATTGCTTTTGAAACAGTGGGCGGATAATTTTGTTGCACATAGGGCAGTTCAGAAAAACTCCCACGTATATACGAAAAGTTTGAAGGCATTAAAAATAAGCCTTTAATGTTGGCAATAAGCTGTTATTTATTTGCAATGTAAATTTCGGTCAGTTTTTCTCACTTTTTCACAAGAAATACAAAGCAAAAGAAACCGAACAGCTGATTCATTAACGGAGGTTCAGTGACGGAGCAATGGAAACAGCTTTCGTAACTGAGCGATCAAATTTACGGAAACGGAGCAATGGAAATACGCCATTAAAGTAGCAAAATTATCCGCCCACAATTTAGAAAATTTAACATTTACGGAGCTTATTAACAGCGATGTTTTTATCGAAAAAGTGTTCAAAAGAACCAGCTATTGTTCAGCTAATTCGCAGTTAATATTGACATTCAGTTACTTCAGTAAATTCCTTATGGGAAAATACATGAACACTCAACTCATTGAATGCTAGTTTTAAAAATTACATTTGTTCGTATGCAACAACATGTTTTACTAAATTGGCTCACCGCCACAAGTTATCGATCACCTATCGGGCAGTTTATTCCCATCTCGAAAGTGTTCTCTATAGATTCTGTTCATTGTTTAATTTTTTTGTTATAATAGAAAAATCTTTTTAATAATACTGTTTGGTGTTTTCAAGAAAATTGCAAAATGTCTACCGCCCAAAGGTCGTTTGTGCAAAAAGTATCCAAGTAAGTCCAAAGTAACAAAGCATAGCCGGACTAAGGGCAACCGCACCCATTTATCACTGTGGTCTGTCTGTCTGTAAAATAGTCCCTCAATGTTTTTTGACTTTTTTAAAACCTACATATTTTTATTAATAACAGGCAACCGGCGTCTGATGTGCGCAAAAACATTAATGTTCATATGCAGTCTAAGACGGCAAACTCGACTTCAATTTGCTCATCTACAGTAAGTTTGCATCTTTTTCCAAACAATGTATTTAGTTCACAGCTAATTATTTTTATTTAGCCCTCACTTACGGAGCCACTTGACTATGAAGAATTTGTTACTCAACACATGAACATAATCAACCGAGATCCGTTAAAGCATATCTTGGATTTTCCCCAAGGAGATGTGACAATAAAAACAATCTCACGGAAAATTCGAACTGTTGACCACATTTTACCCAAAGAGAATATGTACGAAATGGGCATTTTTTTTTATGTGTGTTATTTAATACTCATTTAATTTTTCTTGTTTCTTTTTTAGATACGATTTACCAAAGCATGTACAAGAATGCATTCGTTGCTATACGCGGCCTTGGAAAGTCGTGGAATATGCGCAACGCCATTACTCAAGCTCCTGTTGTACTCGAGAGCGTATTGATCGCGACACTGTTAGCCCATCAGCATACCAGCAAGAGTTCGAGATTGACAAAGACTTTTCCTCGTTTGACGAAACATTCATCGATAAGAGCGAAAGCTGCACACCTAGTTCTAGACAGTCAATAGCCAGTCTAGCCTCAGTAAGTTCTTGTACAGATACGCTAACTCCACGCAGCTCTTGGGCCAGTTTTGATTTAAGACGATCTGTGAACGACCCCCTTATTCCCAATTTGTTGGATAATATACCGCCAGAACAAATTGATCAACTAAATGACGCACGGCGACAGGAAGATCGGCAAGAGGCATTTTTTTCACTTTACCCAGATATTGAAACGGATGAAGTTATTGAGCGTAGGTTACCCGCAGAGTTGCCAGTGGAACATATGGGTCATCGCATTCAAGTGAAATGTCTGCAACTTAGATTGGAGTTGGAAGTTGAACCTATATTTGCATCGATGGCCATTTATGATGCTAAAGAGCGTCAAAAACTATCTGAAAATTTTTATTTTGATATGAATTCGGACAACTTAAAATATATGCTTTCAAATCATGTTCGCTGTGCAGATATTAGCACACAAAGTCGTTCAGCCATATTTGAACTTTCTTACCCAAGTAATGATTTGTTTCTTGTTATTCGGCTTGAAAAAGTACTTCAAGGCGATATTAATAACTCAGTGGAACCATATCTCAAAGAAGACAAGGATAAGTACAGAGAGAAAGTAAAGTCAAATGCAATAGATTATTGCGAGCGATTGGGAAAATATCGTATGCCTTTCGCTTGGACGGCTATACATTTGACGAATGTTTTTAATGGCGAAAATTTTGAAAATAAGGACTCTGGCGCTGGCGAGAGAGATGCATCCGGCAGCGTTGGCAATGCCACGTTGGGCTCTGCTGCAAGTTCAAATAGCTTGGACCGCAAGTCTTCAACTAGTAGTTTTGATCAACTGCGTAGAAAAGCTAATGATATGAGCGGAACACTGACTAGACGGGGCTCTCTGGAACGCAAAGAAAAACGCCGGTCTTGGTCACCAGATGATTTTGCCAATGTTGTTGAGAGTTTCCGTCCTATAACTTTAACTGTGCCAAGCTTTTTTAAGCAAGAGGCAGACAAAATGAAAGACGAGGACTTATATAAATTTTTGCCTGAACTAAAACGACCAAGTGTTGTTATGAAAAAATATAAATGCATTCCGGGATCTATTAAATTGGAAATATCGCCTTGTGCAGAAGAAGTTACTAACGCATTAACACCGGAACTAACAAGAATTGCGCCGTACAATAGTGACAATACTCGTCCTGTCAAAGAAATATTGGAGTTCCCATCGCAACCAATTTTTAGTTCGCACTACAGCTATCGCAATTTACTTTTTGTTTCACCTAAAGAGCTAAATTTTTCGTCGCGTGCCGGTTCGGCACGTAACATTGCCATACGCGTACAGCTAATGGCGGGTAAGACAATTATTGAAAGCTAAAAATAGTATTACGTTAAAAATAATTATTTCAGGAGAGACCGCTAATGATGCAGTCAATGCTATTTTCGGTAAATCTTCATGTCCGGAATATGCATTGGAAGCATTTACATCTGTTAACTACCATAACAAGTGCCCATCGTTCTATGACGAGATAAAGATTGCTCTGCCCGCATCGATTAAACAGCACCATCACTTATTGTTTACTATTTACCACGTTTCGTGCCAGAAAAAACCACATGAGCTGCAGGTCTCAGTTGAAACGCCAATCGGCTACACCTGGTTACCACTTCTGGAGGATGGGAAACTTAAAGTTGGTGAATTTAATCTGCCTGTTATGTTGGAAACGCCACCAGAGAACTATTCCTTCATACCACCAAATGTTCATCTGCCTGGGATAAAATGGCTGGACAATCATCGTGCAGTTTTCTCTGTCAATGTGGACGCTGTTACTTCAGTTCATACTTTGGATGCACACCTTGATCGTTTTTTTCTCATTTGTGAGTATTTAGATACCCGCAATATTCCGTCCCATATTGGCGAGTCTAACATGGAAGCCGAGTTAAAAAAATGTCTGCTGGAAATTGGGCATGCCAATCGTGAATCATTGGTTAGGCATCTGCCTCTTGTGCTGGACAAGCTAATAGAGCTGTTGGTAACCACTAATACAGTTGGAGGCCAGGCTATGTCTTTGGGTTCGACAGTGTTCGAGGTACTTTGCCTGGTTTCATCACACTTATCCACTTTAAGCGACATCGATCAATATGGAAGACAAAGTTTATTCACCACATACGTTCAGTTTCAATGCAAAATCCCACATCCGTTGGCTGCTAAGCGGTGCTTAAACCACAACAGTACCGATGGAATTCAGTCAAACGAAGCATATGGAGTTAACGATTACCTGTTGGGCACTGGAATCACTGGTAAGACTTTTAAAAAACACAATGTACACCCGCAAATTAAACCTAATTTTAGATTTTGACAATGCACTACATTCAACTGCTGGACTGGATTGTTATGCCAGTAATTTACGCTTGTTACACGAAGAGCTCGCCTTGCAATATACCCTGTCCAGTGGCAAAATAGCAGATTTTGCCATGAGCAATTCATGGTTTCTTTTCGAACTAATTGTTAAGTCAATGATAGAGCACTTGGACTATTCGGGTACCCTAAGTGCACCTCGTAAAACACGGTTTTCATCTCAGTTTCTTGAAGATATTGCCACGCTTGTTACGGTTGTAACAAACAAAATTCTGGAGTATCATAGCACAGACGCCAGATTAGCTCAGTCACTTAACGCAAGTTTAAGCTTTTTAATATTTGACCTACTTAGCATTATGGACCGCGGATTTATATTTGGTCTTATTAAAATGTACTCTAAACTTATAACGTCAAGAAGTGCTGCCCTGCCTGAGTTAATGAGCTATAAAATGGACTTTCTTCGAATCGTTTGTAGTCACGAACACTTTGTTGCGTTAAATTTACCCTTCGGCACTTCTTACACGACTGTCTCAGCGCCTTGCAGCCCAACACCAAGCACCACATCAAACACGAGTCAGGCATCATTTGTACGTATAAAATATGATATACTTATATTTTGAGCCAACGAATATATTTTATTTACTTAGGGATCTATTGAGCGTGCCTTGCACGCCGACCTTAGCACAGAATTTCGTCAGCAACACTTTTTAGTCGGTCTTGTGCTTGGCGATTTGGCTACTGGAATGGATGTGCCCAATCCGCTACTACATGGAAAAGCAATTAACTGCATACGCAACCTTTTAGCTTCACACGACTCACGGTACGATACAGAAGTACGCTCGCGAGTTGCTTCACTTTATATACCGCTGCTCTCAATAGTTATGGATACCTTTTCTCAATTGCATCAATACCAATCAGACGCTCAGGATCATGACCGTTTGCAGCAAATGGGTCAACTGGAAGATTATCAAGGACCTCACCAGACCATAACCACGGCAACTATAAGCCCAGAGGTAGCATTTGCCATCTCTGGTAGCCGCGTATATTCGTATATGACGGAACAATCAAAAAACAAGGTGCCCTTAAGCGCAGAGAATACGCGCAATTTGCTGGCCTGTTTTCTGTGGGTGCTTAAAAACTTGGAGCGCACGATTCTTTACCGTTGGCTACTTGGCTTATCTCCGCATCGGGTGCACCAAATGTTGCAAGTACTAAACACATGTTTAAAGGCTTTTGAATACTCAGGTCAAAAGCGATTGCCAACAATTAAACGAACTAACACACATAGTTTTCGCAAAACAGCACAAACAGATGTAAAAGAAAAGTTGGAAGAATGCATAAGAGGAACCAATTCGGCACGTTATGATTTAATTAACCGTCGCAAAGATCGTAACTCAACAGAGAAACTTCGTTGGCGTAAAGATCAAATGCCATACCGCTCCCAGTATAATGACACAATTAACAAAAATGAGACGGAGCTTGAATTAAGTCATTTCATTGAAGGTTCACTATCAACAGAAATTGCACTTATCATAGTTGATTCGTTGGAAATAATAGTGCACGTGGCCACCAACCTTCACCACAATCTTCTAGGGACTGTACTGAAAGTTTTGCTGCATAGCTTGTCACGCAATCAGTCGACACTAGCCCTACAAAATCTATTTGCTTCGCAACGTGCGCTGATTTTCAAGTTTCCAAATCTATTGTTTGATGAAGAAACAGACATATGTGCAGATTTGTGCCTTTTGCTGTTAAAGCACTGTGCATCCCAACTACCGGGCATTCGTTCACAAGCGGCTGCATCTTTGTACTTGCTAATGAGACAAAATTTTGAAATTGGAAATGTAGGTACATACTTACAAATGCAGACACATTTTAATTTGGTGTTTCTTCCGTTTTAGAATTTTGCCCGCGTTAAAATGCAGGTGACTATGTCACTAAGCTCTTTGGTTGGAACTAGTGCATCTTTCAGCGAACAGTCACTTCGCCGGGCACTAAAAACAATTTTAGTCTACGCCGAGTCCGATGTCGACTTACAGGAAACTTCCTTTCCAGAACAAGTCCAGGATCTACTGTTCAATCTACACATGATCCTTTCAGATACTGTGAAAATGAAAGAATACCAAGAGGATCCAGAAATGTTGCTTGACCTAATGAATCGCATAGCAAAGGGCTACCAAAACAATCCAGACTTGCGGCTTACATGGCTCGAAAACATGGCAAAAAAGCACCGTGAACGAGCCAACCACACAGAGGCGGCCATGTGCTATGTACATGCCGCTGCGCTTGTTTCAGAATACTTAAGTATGCTCGAATCGCAAACACATTTGCCTGTGGGTGCCGTAAGTTTTCAGCGCATTTCGCCAAACACGTTCATGGAGTCTGCGGTATCAGATGATGTTTTAAGTCCGGGCGAAGATGGCATCTGCTTGGGGAATCACTTTACTGAAACGGGATTGAAGGCACTGCTTGAAGAGGCTTCTAACTCTTTCCAAGTCGCTGGCATGTACGAGGCAATGAACGAAGTATACAAAATATTAACCCCCATTTGTGAGGCAAACCGTGAGTTCCATAAGCTGGGCAAAGTTCATGGCAAGCTGCAAGAAGCATTTAATCGAATTGCCCAACTACAGGTAAAAGAACAAGTGAAAAGGATCTTGTCAGAAAAGCTCTATGTATGTATGTATGTATGTATTGTGTGTTTGTGTGTGTGCGTGCGAATGCAGAAAATATGCAAACAAGTATGCAATGCTGCATAACGATTAAATTGAATGTTTTATGTATCCGGTGTTTTAAAACCAAAGCAAGTATGCCAATTAAGATTTGTTTATTTATTTGTACAGGGTAAACGAGTATTTGGAACGTATTTTCGTGTTGGATTCTATGGCGCTAAGTTTGGAGACCTCGATCAACAAGAATTTATTTACAAAGAGCCAACATTAACCAAGTTGCCAGAGATATTTAGTCGACTTCAGGTACTTACATACACAGTTAAAAACAAAAAAAAATGTATTTGATTGTTTTATTTTTCCACCTTATTTAGAATTTTTATGCAGAAAGGTTTGGTCCGGATTCTGTGCATATAATTAAGGATTCAAATAATTTTGACACAAACACGCTAGACCCAGAAAAGGCCTATATACAAATCACGTATGTAGAACCATACTTCGAAACATATGAAATGCGACATCGTGAGACCTACTTTGAACGAAATTTTAATATCAGTAAGTAAATTCATTTTAATCAAATACACCTACATTCTTTTAACTTTACAAACAGTCAACATTTTTTAATATAATATATATATTTTTTCTTTTAATTAGAACGCTTCATATTTGCAACACCTTTTACTAAGAACGGAAAAGCTCATGGAGAATTACATGAACAATGTAAACGGAAAACAATATTAACAACGGCCAACCACTTTCCCTACGTCAAAACTCGGATCCAAGTTATCAGTAGAGCACAATTTCAACTGGAGCCGATTGAAGTGGCAATTGGTGGGTAGTTTTTTTTTTTTTACAAGACACATTTTTAAATTTATATTTCATAAGAGATCAAACAGTAAAAGTCTGCCACTGATTTGACTATCAAAACAACAATTAACAGAGGGCAGACTTGTACTTTTAAAGCGACGTAGGATCGCCCATAAACGTTCTTATGAAATATTTTCAATTATTTTGCTAAAATTAGAGGACATCCAAAAGAAGACATTGGAATTAGCAGCATCTACAAATCAAGAGCCAGCTGATCCAAAAATATTGCAAATGGTTTTGCAAGGTTGCATTGGTACCACCGTTAACCAAGGACCAATGGAAATGGCTAGTGTGTTTCTCTCAAACCTTTCTGACGGCACAACCATACCTACGAAGCATCAAAATAAGTTGCGATTGTGTTTCCGTGAATTTTCAAAACGCTGTGCAGATGCCTTAAAGAAGAATAGGAATTTAATACTGTCGGATCAAAAAGATTATCAACGGGAACTCGAACGCAACTATGAGCGTTTTGTGGAACGTCTCACACCGCTTATCACACTTACACCATCACAAACACAAGGTGTTGTTAGGTATGTTTCTGCCAAATTATTTATTAAAACAAAATTTATTAAAGATTCTCTTCATAGAGCTAATGCCAACCAAAATAAAAGCACTCCGCTTAAATGGTAATATATACAACCTGATTAACAAAGAGTTCATTTTTATACAACACTCCAATTTTTACACATGTCTAGCGTTTCGGATTATTTTAAGTAAGATTCTCTATGAATAATATTTAACATATTCATATATATGTTTAATATTTCTTAAAAATAAAGTATTAATAGATTTTTATATATTAATTTTTAAGCAAAATTGATAACAAAATATTTTAATTTAAAAAAAAACACATAAAATCTTAACTTATTATTTTTGGAACATGAATAAAGAATTTTTATAATTATATTAATAGTTAATAGAAGATAAGTTCTTAGTGGTTTGCCACATATAAAAATCACATAAAAATTTTAAATGTTTTTGTACTTCATTTGGGAAATATACACCATTTTAATTCATCTAACTTTAAACATATTCGTTACTTATATGCAAAGCAAATTATTCAAATTTTAAGCAATCCTTTTCACAGCATTAAAAAAATTACTTGAGTTGAGGGATAGTAGAGCTTCTGAATCAAATGAGACAGTTGTATGAACACATTTTGATATTTTTCCATCAGCAGTACTCACAATACGTGTCCATTCTGCCAAGTCATTATTTGGATTGGCTGGGTTTGATTCCTTGTACAAAGGCCTAAGCATAAATTGCAAGTCTTGCAACTGTCGTAAAAATCGTACTGAAAGTATATAAGTTTAAAATGGATTTATCCAGTTAATATAAAATAAGGAAGTTAATATTTTTTAGCATGTACTAACTGTGTGTATCCTCGAATTTTAAGACCTGCGCATAATCCTCCCACCATTTGCATAACAGAAATAAATAATGTTTGGTTGTTTCTTCAGAATCGCGGAAAAGGCAAGTAAGGTAATATTCACGAAAGATAAGTGTTAGTAGTTGTACGGCAATATGTGAAATTTCCCCAACTTGCAAGATATCTAAAAGAAATATGTATCGATCGATTAGTGGCTTTGTTGTGTTGTATACGCATAAGCATACCTGATTTTGAATCTTGATGTACCCATTGAAACATCATTTGAAACACGATCGTCACAACGCTTAGACAAAGCTTAACATAGCACTCGCAGCCAACTTCGTTAGAGTCCAGATCCTGCGTTGGTATTGGGGAGGACTTCGATATGTTTGTTGAGGAGAGTGCTGTAACATTAGCACTTGCTGCCGAAGTATAATTTCCAAGCGTTACATCAGAGTGCAAGCCGACTACTTTTGAAAGAATGTTTTCGTTGTCTTCTTTCTCGTCATCAGTTAGGGACGGAAATGAAAGCATTCTTAGTATAAATTGAGGAGTGGCTGTAAAACAGTCGTATACAAAGCGTACATGGTTTGCGCATATCGATAGCAAAAGTTTAAAGTGACTCGGTTGAAGAGGCTGATTGCTACAAAAACATAACTCAAGCAGCCCAGCGTAGACCTGTATTAAGCACGACTTTGACCCGAATCGGTAAACAGATCGAACTCGATCTGATATAAAGCAGTTATTTGGACTATTTTTACACATTTCTGCCATAAGCCGACTTTGACGTGTGCATAACAGCATACATGCACTCAGTTCACGAAATACCCAGGGACTTGGACGAGTAAATACCAACTGTTTTAGTAAATCAAAAAGTAACTCATGTTGAGATCCGGATGTAGACATCACTGGATTTACATGGCCCAACAAGCTGTGCAGTAATGCCGCTGTGGCCTCGAGGACTCCAAAATGCTCACATACCTCTGACGAGTAGCTTAACTTAGTAATCGCTTCGATTACTATTTGCATTACCCAATATTTACCGTACTTTTTTTGGAGCAATGTTTGTGATATGCTGCTCTGTTTTTTACAAATCTGCGCCAATGTTCCAATATAGCGACGTAATGGAACGGCTTGCTCCTGGTTGTATAAAACACCTGGCTGAATCAATGAGCAGCGCATGGACACACTTTCATCTGATTGTAATTCAAAGCGATAATGCGGAAACAGCATACAGTTTTGCGGTAACTCCAAACTTTGAGTATAGGACCAAAACTCTGTAAATACTCTGCAGGCAGACATAATTATGCGCTCTGCAACAGTTCCAAAAGTGCTGGGCTCAGACTGAATTTGTGCATAGTTAAGAAGCAGTTGTTCAAATTCCACCTCAAAAAAAGTACGTTGTTTCTTTTGTGCATCTTTTGTGTACTCATAGAGTCCTTTGGTTTTGGTGGAAAATTGTTTATTTGATGGGCTTTCAATACACAAATTTTCAATTCGAAGCAAATTACGACACTCTTCAGCATCGGTGGCGATCAATTCGTTATTTTTAGACATGTTCCTTTCGTTGTTCGCGTTTCGGATTTTTAGATCGAAAAACTCCACGTTTTTAAAATGCAATTCAGCGTTCTTTGCTATTACTTGTTTGAAAACTTCAGCTACTTTCTTATTGCAGTCTTTTTCTCCCTCTTCAACTATTGTGAGCTTTTCCATCTTGCTAGCTTGAAGCAGCTTACGAGCTTGTCGAAGTTCGTTACGTAGTAAACTTACCTATAAACGTATGTATTAATAATAATTAAAATTTTTAATATTTCTTTTTACCTCGCCTTCTTTAGCTCCTGCTTGATTATTGCTGTCTATAAGATCTCTCTGTAGTTTATAATTTTCCTTCTTTAGCACATCTACTCGTTCCATTAAAAATTTCAGTTGACGCTCCTGTGCCAGTTGACGCCTTGTTGTCGTTGCCTGGTTTTGGCAGCCATCAGCTAATTTGCTTGTAGAGCCAGTTTCAATCTGTTCATTAAGTGTTTTTTGCTCTCGTCCGGTAGTATCAGGTAAGAAAACAAAAGTTTCATCAGTTCCAAATATTTCGTCAACACTCAAACTTGTAGTGTTTAGTATCTGGGCTGGAAATATTTGCTGTGTACTTGTAGTGCCATGCACCTGAGGCGCAAATTCCCTAAATGTGAAGTCGCTCTCTGTACTTTGTATGCCATTAGTTTGCTGCTGCTCTGCTATTTGCGAAGCCAGCAATACAACATCGTCATCGTCAGTGGCCCAGAAATCCACAATATTAGAATTGGTTGAGCTAAGCTGCCCACGCCGTAAGCTAACGTCTAACTTAAGCTTTTTCGCTGAGCCCAGCTTATCAATTGGGCCAAATCGTTTAGCCATTTTGATGTTTTTGCAAAACGTGTGCTGTTGCTTCTGGAATAAAGAAATTATTGTACAAAGTATGAGACAAGAGGGACATAGCAAAAGCTGTATTGTTAAACCGTATGAATTCAACTAAATGCGAACATGCTTAGGAAGAACTATATGTCTTCAATCACAAGTTTTTTAGCTTTATTTTAATACAAAAACAGGTAAGGAAGATATTTTCGGCCATACGCAGATATGTATGCAAAGTTGGAAAACTTACTTTTCCATACCTAAATCATCACAGGTCTTGTGTTTGTGTGGCAGCTTTATGATATAGTTGTTCCATCTGGCCGGTTTTGACATATGATCTAACCGCAATTAACAAAAGACCTTGCCTAAAGATTCAGCTCGATGACTCTAAAAGTGAGGGATTCGCTGCCATACCAACAGACAGACAGACGGACACGACCATGTGAACTCAGCTCGCGATGCTGATCAAGAATATACATACATACATACATACTTTAGGCGTCGGAGACGCTTTCTTTTATACGTTACACATTTTATCACAAAATTACTATACACTTTATCAAGTGTATAATTATACTCGTATGCTCTTTTATAAGTTGTAAAGTTACTAGCAGGCGTCATTCAAAACAAATGCTGCTCCCTTCGTCGGCAACGCATTAAACAGCTGCGCCAATTCCAACGCCACTAATGGCCGCACACCAACGACAATGACAAACAGCACTAGGAGAAATTGGGTGTCGTTGTCTACTTAACACCACAGCACTTTTTCTTTGTCTTACCTGTTAACACCGCTGCCGCCACCGCCTTTTTTTTTTTTTTTTGCAATTTTAAATAAAATTATATCTTCACGGTACTACTTCCATATTTTTTATTTCACAAAATGTTCATTTTAACAGCACTTTTTACAGCTTGACAGTTCTTTTTGAGTCGTCCATTTTATACATTGCTCTGTTAGTTAACAGAAGACGGCCAGTTCTGGTTACCCGTCTATGGTTCATTTGAGCAGAGGAGTTGCTTATACAAAGTGAGCTACAACCAAGCAGAAGCTACTAAACTCAACAAATAAAATAAAAATGTTATTTAAACGACAAATTTGTGAAAATTTTATAAGAAGACAAATAAGATCCAAATTTTTCTCAATTCGATATGCAAGCAATATTCACAAACTATTCGATTTATGCTTTAAGGCATCGATACTTAAATATAACATATCGATATGTACAATTTCAAATATCGACAGCAAATTTCGTCACTTACAAGACATCGATACCTTATACTTCTTTTCGACGCCGATACAGTTGAAAAAAATATTCGGCATGAACGCGTCGCGTACAATTTTTCTAAGCGCAAGATAGAATAAATATCCTCATCGCATTAATTACGCGCAACAGACCGCTCCACTTATATTTTTCTGGGGAGAGTGCAATATAAACATTTTCCTGTTAGTTCGCAAGCGCACAGGCTCCAACAAGTGTGAAAAATACATGAAGCGTATTGCTCTGACCCTCACCGCGCAACTGCAAATGTATTAGTGCCAGCTACCATAGCACAGGCGCGATATTAACAAATACAACAAAAGTATATATATACAAACACATCCAATATTTATAGTTACTTGTGTTCATTCATATGTTAATTGTAAGTTTTGAAAAGTTCGTTGACATACATATTCATGTATATGAGTATCTATGACTCAATCAAGGCAGCGTACCATGCATACAAAATGTATATATGTATGTGTATGTTTTCACGCACTACCATTCTGATTTTTTTCTCGAATATTATGTTAATATCAAATAACAAAAATAAGAAACAATATAAATTACATTATACAAAGGTTTTTAAAATCGTGTTACCATACATTTTTAAATTTTGTAAATAAAATATTACCGTAAAATGTGAGTTAAATTGGAAATAAAAAAACAAACATTTGGGCGTCGCCAAATAAACGGCAGCAGAACAACATAGCTTGTGAGTGTGTTGCCTGATGCCTCCCTGTCACGCACACTACTCAAGTCGGACAGTTGTAAACATATACCATCATTTACAAGCATATGTATGTAGTATATAAATTTCATACCAAGAAGCTTTCTTTTTTTCGCCTGTGGTGCTACAAAGCGAGTTAATTTACATTTTTTATCAAGTTATTTTAAAAGTTTAACAGTAAAGCTTTTTTAATATTCTTTTCAAGCACTTGTGTGTAATTAATTTTACTATGCGTTATTTAAAAATTATTTACAGAATTTATAACGTAAGACGAAACTAAGTGTAATTTAAGAACGAAAGAAAATGTGGTAAAATCGTATGAAAGAGAAATAGGTACAAGTATCTCTTGTACGCCTACAAAAAAAAAAACCGGCGCTCGTTTAAAATCTTTACACAACTTGTTAAACAAGTTTGGTAAGTCTACGTCATGTTGTGATCACTGAAACAATTTTTCTTTGCTATGTATATGTGATTTTACAAAAATGCATTTTCATTCATAAATAGTTTATGTAAATTTAATATATTATGTAGGTTAATTTTTAAATATTCATTTTACTATTTTTTTTCAGACTTGTGGCATTACCAGCTCGTTATATTTGTAACAATGTTAAAATTCATTCGAGGAAAGGGTCAACAGCCAACTGCTGAACGACAGCGACTACAAAAGGAGTTATTCGCCTATCGTAAGGTATGTACATTGAGTACATTTGTATATATAATTGTGGTTTGCAAAAAGCGAATACAGATTTTTATGTTTCTGTGTTGAAATAAACACGTTAGAGTGTGGTATTAATTCCTTTTAAACCCATTAAACACACGTTTATTTCACGCTTAACGGTTGAGAACCCATGTCGTTTGTTTGTCATTTTTGTTTCACAGCCTAATAATTCCGATCATACTTTAAGCACATTGTAGGCCAACTAAAGCAACTCAATCATTTGTTCATATGCTTATAAATAATATATATAAAGGGTGGTATTTCGTACTTATTAACTTATATAGTTTTGAGGCAAGTGTTGTTTTTCAATTTAAAAATTGTGGTTTAAAAATCGTAAAACTATATATATATTATTAACTTAAAACAAATAAGAAGGCTTTAGTCTAGAATTCCCGACTAGGAGGTACCCTAAACCGTATACCTAACGCGCACCGTCATTGTATGTATGTATCTGAGACTAAACTTCAATCTTCGATATCTCTGGTGTTTCTCAGCCGATTTCAATGAAATTTTGACAGATTTTCATTATTTTGTATAAAGATTCTGAAACGTGTTTCATATTTTTGGTATTCAAGATTTTAATGCTATCGATCACATATGCATATCGGAATCGCTACTAGTTATCGAAAATCGAAAGCAAACTTGTACTGCCTAGGACTTAGAAAATTAGATGTCTCTAGGTCTTATAGTCTCTGAGATCGACGCGTTCATACATACGGACAGACGGACAGGGCTATATCGACTCGGCTGTTGATGCTGATCAAGAACATAAATACTTTATGGGGTCGGAGATGCTTCCTTCTGCCTGTTACATAGATTTGCACAAAACCATTGTACCCTTTTTACCCATTCTATGGGTTCAGGGTATAAATACTAAGATATCTTTTAAATATAAGAAAATTTATTTAAAATATAAACATATTATTTATTTGTAGGTAAACTAAGACCTTAATCGTACATTAAGAAAAATTAAAAACAAAAATGATGAGAAATGCACGTGCCGTTCAATGCCAACGCAATCATACAGTTGTAGTTGACTACGACGATTAATTCAATGACATCATCTATAGTGCGTCACCTTGCGGCGTGGCTGTTTTGTAACTGTATTTAAGCAGTTCAAACATATTAATATAACGTATATGTATGTGTATATAATTATTTAATATGTTTCAATTGTGTTTCTGGTCATTCTTTAAGATCAGTAACAACATATTGTAAAAATTATTCATATTTGTGCATATATTTGTTTTTTATGAATGCATAAAAAATTGTCATCAAGCTAAAGTTATCGTTTTGTATACATACCACAACCTGGCTAAAAGATAGTCGACACAACCGCTACATGGTAGATAAGATAAACTTGGTTTGTTTTATATACAAACTGAGCGAATTGGATGGCCGAATGTTTTTGTACATAAACGGCAAAATATAGCGTTCTTAGTTTGTGGGTTACTGATAGTCGTAGTATTCTGAGCTGATAAGATTTTAAAATACAGTCACCGCAATTGTGTAAAATGCTGCACCTGTAACGGGGTCAAAACCACATTGAATTTTTTCATTTTCTTTTACATATTAAGTTTACTTGTTGCTTAAATAATGATCTATTTAAAGCTCTAGGGCACAGACTAAAAGCTTTTATTATTTTGTTTTATACTTAGTTAGAACATTACCACTGTCGCGAATCGATATTTTTAAAGTTTTTCACACTGACATAAGACATAGGAAGTGCTATACTTAATTATGTTGTAAATGTTATCTAATCGGATAGTAAGTAACAATCTTATCAATATTAGTCACCAACTGGTGTGATGTGGCCTTAATTTTATACATAGAAACACAATGAAAATAAAATCGATCAGGGTCTTTATTTTTTAGTATAATAAAACTAAAATTATTTAACAATTAATAGAAAAAAGTGAATCGCAGACAACGATGTTTGCGAAGTTGTAAATCTCGAACTTCTAGGGACGGCCAGAGTATTAAAATTAATTGTGACACTAATTGTGGTCTTACCTTATAAATATTAAATCTTATGTCAATATAATAATATGATTTTATTACTTTAATTGTTTTTAATTTTTAGACTGCACAGCATGGTTTTCCACACAAGCCCTCAGCTTTGGCGTATGACCCAGTCTCAAATCTGATGGCCATTGGTACATTAACTGGAGCAATAAAAGTTTTCGGACAACCAGGCGTGGAGCTATATGCCCAGCATACTTTAGTCAATAACTTGGCATCGGAACTAAATGTTCAGCTTCTTGAATGGGTGTACGGCACCGGCCGTATTCTTTCGCTTACCGCAGCCAATCAGCTTATATTATGGGAACCTGCGGGTACAACGCTTGTGCCTATTAAAACACTTTCCTTTGATGGGAAGTTGAAAAAAGTATCATCGCTGTGCTGTTCACTGAACAAAGACATTGTATGGATAGGTACCGAAGGTGGAAACATATATCAATTTGATTTGAAATCATTCGCTGTACGTGAACCTGTTATTTACCACGATGTTGTGTTGGAACAGGTGCCACCGACCTACAAGCTTAATCCTGGCGCTATTGAATCAATACGACAGCTTCCAAACTCACTTAACAAGTTACTTATTGCTTACAATCGCGGTCTATGCGTTTTATGGGATTTAGATACGTCAGCCGTGGAACGTGCTTATATTGCACCCGGCCATGGTCAAAGTGTAGGGCTACATGTTAATTCAGCAGGCACAGAATTTAGCTGGTACCACGCAGACGGCTCCTATGCTAGTTGGATCATTGCAAGCGGGGAGCCACCCAAAAATGTTAACTATGTACCCTATGGACCAGATCCGTGCAAAAGCATAAATCGGCTCTATAAAGGGAAACGAGGGTAAGCTATTTTTTGATTTTAAGGTAATATGATGAGTAACCACTTTTTTTTAATCTAGGGTCCATGATGTAATCGTTTTTTCTGGAGGCATGCCGCGCTCGGCCTATGGTGATCACAACTGTGTTTCAGTACATGCCACCGATGGTCAAAAGGTCTGCCTAGATTTTACTTCTAAAGTAATTGACTTCTTTGTTACATACAAGGAGGACAACGAGGCTTTACAGGTGCTTGTTGTATTGCTTGAGGAAGAGCTGTGCGCCTACGATTTAACTGATGCAAAAGTGTCAGCCGTCAAAGCGCCTTATCTACACTCGGTACATGCATCGGCAGTGACGTGTAATTATCTGGCGTCGCAAGTTACACAGGCTGTGTATAGGCGTATTTTACGAGCAGGCGATGAACAGGATATTGACTACAGTAGTATTGACTGGCCTATAACTGGTGGACTTCTACCTGAAGGTACTAATCAGTCTATGGAAAACGAAGCAACGAAGGAGTATGAGATACTTTTAACTGGTCACGAAGATGGCTCTGTTAAGTTTTGGGATTGTTCTGGGGTGCTTTTGAAGCCAATTTATAATTTTAAAACAGCTAACATTTTTGGCCATGAAAATCAGGACGATATAGCTGCAAATGAAAGCAATGAACAACTTGACGAAAGCGAACCACCATTTCGTAAATCAGGTCTATTTGATCCCTATTCCGATGATCCACGATTAGCGGTTAAAAAAATAGCATTATGCCCAAAAACGGGTCAGTTGATTGTGGGTGGTACCGCTGGTCAAATTGTCATAGCCGACTTCGATGGAGATGCCACAGAGTGCGGCATGTTAAAGCTTAGTTCTATGAATTTAGTAAGCGATCGTGATGGTTTTGTGTGGAAAGGTCATGACCAGCTTAACGTGCGTCCTAATTTATTAGAAGAAGATGCTGCGCCAATCAGTGAAAATGGCGTCAACGTTAGTGGTGTGTTACAAGTTCTTCCACCAGCTAGCATCACATGTTTGGCACTCGAAGCTAATTGGGGTTTGGTTTCCGGTGGAACAGCGCACGGTCTAGTGTTGTTTGATTTTAAAAATTTTGTACCAGTGTTTCACCGTTGCACTTTAAATCCAAACGACTTGACCGGCGCGGGCGAGCAGCTTTCGCGGCGTAAATCGTTTAAAAAATCACTTCGGGAATCCTTTCGCAAACTGCGCAAAGGAAGATCCACTCGCAACAATCCAAGCAATCAGGTGCCAACAACAGTAAGCCTTATATTAATATTGGTGTAACAATTAATGCAAAGCTGTTTACATTTTAGTTGGAAGCACGGCCTGTTGAAAGGCAAATAGAGGCACGCTGCACTGACGACGGCATGGGGTCTATGGTGCGGTGCTTAGTTTTTGCTAAAACATACATTACCAACGGTATGTACAATACAATTAGTTTACGTGCTGATATAATCTTTAATGTTGTCATTGCAGTTAACATTACTTCACCCACTTTGTGGTCAGCCACAAACGCGAGCACCGTTTCGGTGTTTCTTTTGCATTTACCACCAGCACAAACTGCAGCTACAACTGGACCACCTGCTAGTGGGAACGCAACGCCACAGTCGCCGCGACGTATATCGGCGCAACTGGCCAAAGAAATTCAGCTAAAGCATCGCGCTCCTGTCGTCGGCATTTCTATTTTTGACCAAACCGGTTGCCCTGTAGACCAGTTCAGCTATGGCGAGAACGGCACTCCGCCGCATCGTGTCCTTATTGCATCTGAGGAGCAGTTTAAGGTTTTTTCCCTTCCACAACTAAAACCAATAAACAAATACAAGCTTACGGCAAACGAAGGAGCTCGCATACGTCGCATCCATTTTGGATCGTTTAGCTGCCGTGTCTCACATGAACTTCTGCAAAGTCTTAATGCCAGCAGCCCAGCAAAATCTATTCGCACACAAGAAGGTCTTGATGGAGCTGCTAATACCAGTACTACATCGTCTGGTGTAGAGATATACCATGAAATGGCATTAATTTGTTTGACCAATATGGGTGACATCATGGTTTTATCGGTGCCAGAGCTGAAGCGCCAACTAAACGCAGCTGCAGTGAGGCGCGAGGACATCAAGTTAGTGTCAAATCTATTTTGAAATAGCTTTTACCCCTCTAATATATTTTATCTGCATTTGTTTTTGTATAGTGGGATTTCATCAGTTTGCTTTACCAATAGCGGAGAAGCGTTATATATGATGTCGTCCTCAGAGTTGCAACGAATTGCGTTGGCCACATCTACTGTTGTTCAACCCACGGGTGTTGTTAAGGTGGAACCTCTTGGAAATGAAGATAATGAATCCTTAACACCAACGAATGATGACGAAACTAGCCACAAAGAAGTTGATATAAATGATAAGAGCGCCGATGATGGATCCATGCTTGAACCGCCAATAGCTAAACAACGCGCAATCGCGGTTGACCATAATATAGAAAATAGCCTGCCGCTTACCAATGGCCTGAACAGCGGTAGCTCACCCAATCGAGCCAACGAGACTATCACCAGTTCTATAGGCGACATCACTGTCGACTCTGTGCGTGATCATTTAAATACGACCACAACAACGCTATGTTCAACAACTACTGAGGAAACTGTCGGTAAGTCAGCCGCCTTTGATCTTCTTTTTCTAATAATCCACATATGTAACTCAAAGTACTGTTCTTCACCCTGCGGGTGACTCATAAGTCCGTGTTTGTCGCCATAAAAGTATCATTTCAATTTTGGCCCTAAAATTTACCATCTTATTTACATTTTGTTTTTAGGTTCACGGCAGTAAAGTTCAATTCCATAGTAAACATTGCAATTTAAAAGTATTAGATATATAAGGGCTGACCACAAATGACCAACTTTTGCATGCATGATGTAATATGATTGATTTTATATATAAAAAAATTCTATTACGCATTTTAAAAACATATTGCCCATAATTATTCATAGGTCGTCTATCGGTGCTCAGCACGCAAAAGAATCAAACAACTACCACCGTCAATATGAAGGACATACCTAATATTGATATTCCTAATTTACTGGATTTGGCATCAAAAAGGTGTGTATAAATGCGACCTACACTACAAGCTTTTATTCTAATTAAATAATTTTTTTCTTATAGTAATTCCACAGAAACGAGCACAAGCTCAGTCGTCATTAAATCAGTGATAACGAGCTTATCACACGAAACCACCAACGGGGAAAACGAACCAATTAAGACTAAAACAACGACGCATGAAGAAAGTCAATTTTAGCATGATCCGTATAAATGCATGTCTTAAACACGCACCTAACTTTAGATGAACATTTTATAAAAATTTTACAAATATACATAATTTAAGTTTAACAACATAAATTTAACACACACAAAAAAGATCAGTTCTGATCTAAGGGTCTGCTGTTTTCTACATGGCCTTGAGGTCGGTGATGAAGAAAAACTGATCACAGATTCAAATGCAGCGACCCCAAAACCATTTAGAAGACATACTATTATAACGAACAAGACACCGATACAGAATATCTCCCACATTTTTGCAACAGACTAGTATTAGATTTAAGCATAAGTTTTGCAATCAGACAAGATTTTAAAAATAACTATACATTTTAGTTTGATAGCATTGACAATAGCTGAAAAGGGTCAGTATATAAACTTATAACACTTCCAAACAAAAAGTTACAGTACGAAAAAAATGTTGTCTTATATAATAAAATACTTTTTACTGATTTCATGAGTATTATAGAATCGAAGAATAGCTTACATATGCTATTGTAAACTATTTGAGTTATTAACAAACTTTAAATTCCACAATTACTTCATTTTTTGCCAATTTATACTACTTTTAAACTGTTTAATATTAATTGTTAAAAAAAAATCCGTTTTGTACATTTTAGTGATAAACGCATTTCACATCTTACAAATAAATTATAAGTACATGTTTTATATTATAAACTAATTACTCTATATTTAAAACACACACATATACGTTTTCATCATTTCAACAATTTGAATGAAATGTTTTTCATCTCTTTTGGGGGCACATTTAGTTCCGAACAAACAATTCGTGTTTTCGCTTAATACCATCTAAGTCTTTTTGCATATTGAGATTCGCTATGTTAAATTGAGCATAAATATGCTCTCAAGTTATTCTCCAAAATCTTATCATGAAAAAAACTATTTATATGTAATTTATTTGTTCTCTTTACAATTATTGTAAAATGTAAAACTCGAACGACAGCGATGTGAAAAGAAGAACTTCCAAACTATATAAGCTTCTAGATCCGCTGCGGGCACGAAATTTGTTATCGGGAGCATCACAACAACATCTACAACAAACACAACTTTTGAAGTCATAAATCAAACGAAAAAGATTAACACTTTTATTTCTCTGTGATTCGCGACGAAAAATCTGTGTGGATGTCGTTGGTTGTAATGAGCAAAAAAAAATTATACACAAAAAGAAATTATTCAGTGAATTTTTTCCGCCATTATTTTAACTTTGAAAAACTAGCAAGTCGTACGCTTATCATGTGGTAAAAATCAAAACACATCAAAACCAACTTTACTTTGTGGTCAATATCAAAACGCATCAAAACCAACTTTACTTTTTGCACAGTGTACAAGAAGTCATAAATTATAGTAAAATTAACAACGGTACAACGGTGTAAACGGTACGTTTCGCAGCCAAATCTCGAGCATTTGCTGCGTTTGTTATTTAGTTTTTTGTTGTTGTTATATCGTCGAAAATCGCGAGCAAGCCAAAGTAACGGTGGGAGCAGCAAGAGCTAGGGCTTGCCCACCGCATACTTTCAAGCGCCATTTACAAATATTCTCTTAAGAAATGCACTGCATACTTTCGAGGGACCTTTACATTTCTGTGAGCTTATAATTCACAACTGGTTCTAGCTTTGTCAGAATGGTATGGGGCCTGCTGAGCAGATTTTGTTCACTTCTGACAGTACCGAATGGTACATGAATAAGTCAAACATATAATTTTTTTTTTTGTTTTGTATGGAAATAATGCTGTCTTGGAGTTTATTTTCCAAGCCAAAACATTGAGAACATTTTTTTTGGGTTTCCATTTTTAACAAACATTCTCTTAAGAAAAGCACTGCATATTTTCGAGGGACCCTTACATTTCTGTGAGCTTATAATTCACAACTGGTTCTAGCTTTGTCAGAATGGTATGGGGCCTGCTTTTTTTTGCGTCCCAGCCAGCTGCGGATGATGCTGCTCACTCTGTGATGATGCGGTTTTGCTTTAGTTGAGGCGGTTGGCGTGCAGTAGCCTGCTGCAGTGATGTAATTTCCGCTTTTTTCCCGTCAGATTTGGATTTTTTTGAAGTGTGATTGCGGGTAAAATTTGAAAATAGCGGGCAGCGGGAATTCTAGATTTTTTTTTTTAGCAAATTTAAGCACCTTTTTTAAATTTTACGTTTACTTAACTTTGAGAGTTGTTTTAATTGAGTTTTACGGTTGAAATGTTAAAAGTTGAAAAAAAATTTCTTAAAATGACTTAAAATGATTATTTTGTATGAAAAGTTGGTAAAATAGTCATTTTTAGCTATTTTCAAAAAATCATAACAAATACATGCTAAGAGATTATTATTCAGTCACTATTATAATTGTTTGAAGTAACTTTTTGCATCAAAACAATTTTAGTTAAAGCCCGGGGTAATGAAGTTTATAAAGTAGATGAAAAATCTAATAGTTTTTAGATTTGAATACAATACAAAAGGGAGACGCGGGTTTTTCAATATTTAAGAACAATTTAATGCGGTGGCTTCTAGCATACAACGACAATTAATTCTAGCTTAGCATTAGATAGTAAATGTGAGCCACAGTCGGCTGCACGCAATGCAAATTGCCGACGCCAGATTGCCGATCGGCTTGCGATTAACAGCGCAAGAGTACTTCATTTTTCTCTTAATCTATCTTATGCTATGCGACTATGTAACTACTTATAAATCTACTCCAACAGTAGACTTTTACAAGAATTGAAAACTTTCAATGGGTACTTAATGGGTTAAGAAAAGTATTGTATCATTCAAACGGAAATTACATGACCTTTCTATTGATACCATACTTTCCACTAAGTAAGTTGAAGTTATGGGTAGAATTAACTTTAAGTGTTGTGTAAACATATTCTTGGCTTACTGTTATAATACAAACATCAGCTATTTTCTTAACTTGTTTTTCCTGAGATTTCGCTTTTTTTTAGCTTTTTTTTTCGTTGATCCAGCTTTTTTTGCTCAGAAAAAAATGACATCACTGGCCTGCTGGCCGCTTCGCTGTACAGCTCACTGGACAGTAGGAGGAATCTGAGGGATTTGGAGTTTCCCCAAGATGTTGTTGGCTCTTTGAATGCTTGAGGGTACACGCTTTTACATGCATCCGGAAATGCCTTGCAGCCACGGTAGCTTGCAGCATGCTGCCCTTTGCAGTTAGCACATTTCGGTGGCTCCTCTGCCGTTTTCTCACAAGATGTGGATGGGTGATCACCAGCACACTTAACACATACGAAGCGCCTTCGGCAAAAGTTTTTTGTGTGTCCATATTGCTGACATCTGTGGCATTGCACAGCATCTGCAGCTTTCAATGGACGCTCCACAATAATCTGCTGATTACCAAGCGTTGATAATTTGAGAACCTCCGAAATATTGTCAGCAGTTTCAAACTCTACCTCAAATAGGTCAATGGGTTCTCTCGAAAATTTCCTCTTTATAACATTAAGGTATCGTACCTTATAGCCAAGATTAGTCAGCTTGGAACGAATCCAGTCTGGAGGCGTGGACCTGTGGAGATGACGTATAATTACAGGGAATCCACGCTCATGCTCCAATTGATACGTGTGTGATTGAATTCCAACTTCGACAAAATGTGCAGTGAGTTTCCTGTAAGAATCAATGTCATTACAGAGGATCAGGAGTCCCTTGTTAGCAGCAGGTTTAGTGACGAATTTGTTTCCGATGACCTTTGAGACAGTATCCAGAGTTACCATTATATCTTCACATGCGGGATAATGATAGGTTTGGGCTTATCATCGGCTAAAAGTAACACTTAGCGTTCTTAGCACTAGTCCGAGGGGCAGCGCTGGGGTTAGCTTCATTTGCCACTATTGAGTTGACTGGGTCAGTCTTGGATTTGTTTAATGCCTGAGGTACCTCCTCATCAAAATCTATCTCGTCCATGTCAGAGATCTCCTTCTCAATCTCTTCTGCAAGCTCGCGGTATCTGTTAGCAGAGAGGCGAGGTCGACACGACTAATGATTTTATGTTGATTTCCACAGCCCCAGAACCAAATTTCAATTTCGGCCTACTGGGATTGTGAAGCAGCAATCCCAGAACCGAATATTAAATTCGGCCTATTGGGATTGACATGTTTCACAACCCAGAACCGACGCTTGAGATTCGGCCTACTGGGATGTGGAGGCAATCATGAATAGCTTTATTTAATATATAATATTATGCATAACATTTTCCTTTAATTATGTGGTGCCGCATTAACTTTAAATTCTGCTGGCTCAGAGTGGGAAGATAAAATAATCGTTTTGGCAAACACGGTTCACTGGTATACGCAGATTTTGCAGATTTAGTTGTCGAATGAGCGCTATTGTTGGTAGACCATCCGCTCACGTCAAGAGAGCTGGTATCCTCAGGCTCAATAAAACTAGGGTCGCAGGTTATGGTCCAATATTCCCTGTATTAGTAGCAGGCAGATTGAGGATTGCCAAAATTCCAGCCACCAGGCTATTGCCAGGGGGATCTATCTGGCCATGCTGAAATCGGTTAGCATCAGGTGGCTCTCCGGGCAACGACTCAGGCGTTGTGCCTTTTTTTTTTGTTGTTCTCGCTTCCGTAACGAAACGAGTAGTGACTACATGCCGGCAAACACAGCCCCAGCACCAAACTTCAATTCGGCCTACTGGGATTGAGAAACAACAATCCAGAACCGAATTAAAAATTCGGCCTACTGAGACCGTTGCTTCACAACCCAGACCCGAGTCGAGTTCGGCCTGCTGGGATTGAGGAAGCCAACATGAGAAGTTTTATTCAATATATAATATTATTATAACATTTTCCTTGAATTGGATGGCGCCGCAGTACTTTGACTGCCGTTGGCTCAGATTGGGAAGATTTTGATAATCTCAATGGCAACATGGTTTACTGGACTATGCAGGCATAGCTAGTACAGCTGGCGAGGTAGCGCTACACATCAAGAAGTCAGCGCTGCTGCTGGTAGAGCAATTGCTCGCGTCTAGAGAGCAGGTCCCCTCAGACTACATAGCAAATGGGGTCACAGCCTATGGACCCGAATTCCGTGGATTATTGGTAGGTAAATTAAGGATGGTTAAGATCCCAGCCACCAGGCTGATACCAGGGGGATCTACCTGATCGTGCTGGGATCGGGTAGCATCAGGTAAAATTGCAGGGTTAGCATGTTGCGATGATGCAGGCGTAGGAACTGTGAAGGGTTGAGCCACGGGGCTTTGATTGGCATCAATGTGAAACTCCTGATGGGAAGCCAGGAGAGGATTAACAGGATTGGATGATGCAGATGGGTGCATGATGGGTAGGATGCCAGCTACCGGATTATCCCCACGTAGATCACTCCTGACAGACATTTGTTGATCAGGTAGCGTTTGCATAATCACTGATCTTCGCAAGATGGCCAAATTTTTTTGTTGTTCTCGCTTCAGTGCTGAAACGACTAATGATTTCATTCAGATCAACACAGCCCCAGGACCGAATATCAATTCAGGCCTACTGGGATAGGGAAACAACAACCCCAGAGCCGAATTTTAAATTCAGCCAACTGGGATTGATGTGTCCCAATACCCAGCACCGAACTTGAATTCGGCCTACTGGGACTGTGGAAGATTGAATGAATAGCTTTATTCAAGTTACAATATTATCCAAAACATTTTTCTTGAATTGTGTGGTGCCGCATTAACCTTAATGCTATTGGCTCAGAGTGGGGAGATTATAAAGAATCGTAGTGTCATGTCCTGGATATTGCAAATGCTGCTGGCCCAGTTGGCGAGTGAGCGCTGATCATATAGAGCAAGCACTGTTACTGGCAGTGTTTTAGCCCACGTCTAGGGTGCTATCCGCAGGCTCAGAAGGTCAATTATGTTTCCGTTTCTGCTTGCTCGGTTTCAAGGACAGATGGATCCAGGATGGCTAAAATGCCTGTCACCAGGCTGTTACCAGAATCCATCTGAGTATAATACGATAGGCTTGCGTCAGGTACCTCACGCGTGTTCACATGTTGAACCGCTGGCAAGGGACCTGTACAGTGCAGGGCCACGGGGCTTTGATTGTCATCATCTTGAATCTCCTGGGGTGCGGCCAGGAGTGGATTTGCTCCTTGTACATCGCTTCCGTCGCAAATCTGCTGATTATGTACAGCTGCTTGCTGGATCATTGGATTTTGCGGATTGGCCGCTTCGTGCATTGATAAAAGTTCATGTCTGCGATGGTCTAAGATATCAAGGAGCTCTCGCCTTAGCCGCTGATGTCGCTCACGTGCACGAGGGCTGATGATTGCATGGATGCCTCTCACAAGCTCAGTGCTGGAGTTTGTTACAGGAGCGTTCCGACGATTGAGCTCAGCCTGCTCTTCACGCCTCCTCCGCTCACGAATCTTATTAAGGCGTTCAAGCTCACGCCTGGCATGGTCTGCACGCCGCCTGTCAGCTTCCAGGCGCTCCTGGCGACGCTCTTGCCGCAGCTGCATCCACTGAGGGAGGGGGGCTGGAGCTGAGATGCGCACTCCAGGTGGAATATGTCTATCCACCATATTCATATACCGGGCAGGTAGACATGTGTCGCAATTCTACGAGCCACAAGGTTTTCATGAGTGAGCAGCCTTTGAATGTACCTATCACATGCAGCAACGTAATAGTCATCCACTTTTTGGACCTCCAGATCGTTATGCAGAGTGTTATTCCTTACATACCAAGGAGCATTTGCAATCAGCCTGAGCGCTTTGTTCTGAACAACCTGTATGCTGTCAAAGTGTATTTGGCTCGTCAGGGGACCCCACACCGGCATGGTGTATTGCCAGATAGGCGCAATGAGCTGCTTGTATATAAGAACCTTTGCCTTAAGGGGAAGCTTGGAGTTGCCGTCAATTAGCCATTGCAGCTTCTTCATCCTATACCGGACTTTCGCAGCTGTGGCCGCAACATGATTATTCAGATTAAGCTTAGCATCTAACCGGACACCAAGATAAGTGTGCATTGGTTTAGGTGCAATAGCGCTTCCATCCATCTCTGGTAAAACTCGCAGATTGGCTACTCGCAGCGTGTATAAAACATGCGCCGTCTTAGAGATGTTCACCCTTATACACCATCTGTTGGCCCATCTCGAGAATACTTCCAGGTAGCAATTGATATTCGATACAGCATTTTCCTGCCTACTATGTGCAGCCATGATGACCGTATTATCAGCGTAGGTTGCCAGGAGCATGTCATTTGGAGGTAATGGCATGTCCGCTGAATAAATGTTGTATAGAATCGGGCCCAGCACACTACCCTGCGGAACCCCGGCTGCAATATTCTTGATTGATGAGCGCACCCCTCCAGCGCACTCGACCACGAATTTCCTCTGCGTGAGGTAGCTCTTAAGTACCCTGAAAAGCACTTCAGGGAGTAGCCGTTTAAGCTTGTGAAGCAGGCCGTCATGCCATACCCGGTCAAAGGCTTCTTGAATGTCCAGGTATACCGCAGAACTGGTTTCGCTCAAAAGCATTCAAGATATACTGCGTCACTCTACCAAGTTGCTGATCGCTGCCATGTTCCTTACGGAATCCGAACTGATGCCTGGGAATGGCTTCCACAAAGGCATCGCTCTCAAAAAGGCGCCTTAGAAGGATTGACTCGAATAGCTTGGATATCCCAGATAGCAAGCTAATGGGCCTGTACGACGATAGCTGATCCAGTGGCTTCCCAGGTTTTGGAATCATCTTGACCACAGCGCACTTCCATTTTATCGGAAAGTGGCCATATTTTATGATGTTGTTGAACAATAGCGTTATATATTCAACCGCTGAGGACGGGAGGGCCTTAATAGCTCGATTGTCGACGCAGTCTAGTCCGGGAGACTTCTTAGGCTTGAGCTCTTTAATAACGGATTTCACTTCACTCAGAGTTATCTGCCGGAAAGCAAGCTCAGAGGTAGAAAGACGCTCTCGGGCTTGCCTCTCAATTTCCTCTCTACCATCAGTGAGACTGCTGAGGAATGGAGTAAATCGGGCCTCCAGGTGCAGTCCAAAGGATTCAGCCTTCTCCTCAGTTGTTTTACACCATAGTGTTAAGTGTTTTACATCTAAGTGTTATTCCACTTGATTTTGCACTTACCTGGATTACCCCTTCAATGGGAACATATATATAATTCGGATGTGCATTATTTATGTTGCTATTGCTATTGCGTCGCGTTGGTCTACTTTCATTTTGTGTTACCAATCGTCCAGAACGGAAAATCACGCCGCTCATTTTGCAATAATTTTATTTGCTTCTTTTGTTTTATGGCAAATAACACAAATGTCAGATGCTATGTGGCTAACTGTCAATTAGACAGCTCTCCGATTTGTTATCGACAACAATTTTTTGTTGTTCTCGCTTCAAGGATGAAACGAATAATGATTCGTACATAATATCAGAACCCAGTACCGATTTTTAGAAAATCGGCCTGCTGGGATTCAGAAGGTGCGCACGAAAAGTTTTATTCAAGCAATATTAGGAAACATTTTTCTTGAATTTTATGACGCCAAATCTAAAGATAGAAGGCCCAGAGTGGTAAGATTTGGACAATCGCAGTGGTCAGGTTTTCTGGACTAATAGCAGGTGCCTCTCCAGATGATTTAGGGTGCTTCTCGCAGGGATCAGCGTTGTTGCTGGTTGAGCGTATCGCCCGTGTCTGAAGAGATAACAGCCGGAGGCTCAGTATGGTCGCTTGCAGGAGGCTCCATATTTTGTGGAAAGAAATCAGGCGAGCTAAGTATGGCCAGTATACCAGTCACCAGGCTAGTGCTTGAGTCATTCTGGCCAGCCGGAAAATGACTGGAATCAGGCTGCACTCTAGGCTCAGCAACTTCAGACTCAGGTGCAGAGCTTGAATTCATTGACAGCTGTGCCCTCTGTGTTGGATGCAACATAGGCATGATGTCGCGGTTAGCATCATTGCTAGCCAATTGAGGTGGGTTGGTTATTCCAGGAACTAGACAGTAGTTCAGATTATGTATCGGCTCACGTTCACGCTCTCGCCGGTCGAGAATATGTAGGAGTTCTTGTCTGAGCCGCTGACTGCGTTCGCTTGTTTTGGGACTAGTTACAGCCTCAGTAGCTCTAACATGAATAGTGCTGATTGTTTGTTCGGACGCGCATTGAGGAATGACATTAGCTTGCTCTTCCTGAAGCCTCCGCTCACGTATATAAGCAATACGCTCTTGCTCACGCCTATTGTGGTCCTCACGACGCCTAGTCGCAGCAATGCGCTCCAAGCGTCGCTCCTCGCGCAGTTGCATCCATTGTGGAAGTGGCTCTGGAGTGGAGAGACGCACTCCAGGAGGAATGCACCTGTCAACCATAACTAAGTAACGAGGACGAGAGAGTCGATGCGGCAGGTAGACATGAGTCGCAATTCTACGGGCTTCTGGGTTCTCATGGGTGAGAAGTCTTTTAACAAATCTGCCAAACGCATCGTTATAATATTCTTCAACTTTCCGAATTTTTAGGTCAGTATGTAAGGTGTTATTTCTAACGTACCATGGGGCACTAGAAATCAATCTTAGCGCCTTATTCTGAGCGACTTGGAGTTGGTCAAAATGAATTTGACTCGTTAAGGGCCCCCACACCGGAATGGTGTACTGCCAGATCGGCGCTATGAGTTGCTTGTACACAATCACCTTGGTCTTGAGAGGGAGCTTCGAGCTGCTGTTGATCAGCCAATAAAGCTTCTTCATCCTATTACGGACTTTAATGACTGTGGCAGCAATGTTTTTTTTTTGATGTTGTCGCTTTTTTTCTGTTGGGGTTGATGAGCAGGTCACGCGCACTTGCTCACCATCCGTTAGGAGGCACTTGTCAATGGTGGTGGTCGTCGATGGCGGTCACCGGCGGCAGGACGAACGCGGTACAGACGGACGAGTGGCGAGGCGAGTTGAGTTGAGTTGCGAACAAAGAATCGTTGCGTTGCGCGTGGTTTAAGCATTCGAAAAAGACTGCCAGACCAGCGTTCAGCAACGATCCATTGCAGTCAAAAGCAGCGGGCAGCGAAAAACGATCGAACAATCTAGCAGTGAACGGCGCGAAGCGCCAATAGAAACGATAATAGCGGCAGCGAAGCTGACGCTTTTAGCAAAAAATACTGAACAGACACACGCACACATGCATACAATAAGCGGCGCGAAGCGCCGGATAGCGGCAGCGCAGCTATTGCTGCAACGACAATGGCGGCAGCGAAGCTGACGCAGTAGCGAAGCTGACGCAGTAGCGAAGATCAGCGAGAGAACAGGACAGACACACGTATAGCTAAATAGACACACGCATACAATGGGCAGCGCTGAGAAGACAATGGCGGCAGCGAAGCTGACGCAGCAGCGAAAATCAGCGACGCTGCAGCGAGAAAGAACAGAACAGACATACGTATAGCTAAAATAGACACACGCATACATGCATACAATAGGCGGCGCTGAGAAGACAGAAGCGCCGAATAGCGGCAGCGCAGCTATTGCTGCAACGACAATGGCGGCAGCGAAGCTGACGCAGTAGCGAAAAGCAGCGACGCTGCAGCGAGAAAAAGCAGAACAGACACACGTACACATACTATGAAAGGGGCGGGAGACCAATAGAAAGCGAGAATAGCGATAGCGACAGCGCAGTCGGGGCGGCAGCTAGAAGCAGCGAAGCCAGTGGAAAAATACTGAACAAAAACCGCGTGTACGTGTGAAAAAGCACACGCACACAAGCAAACACAGAATTTGCAGACCAGTCCTTTCATGTTTAAGAACTGGCCATATGCTGATATCAGTGATGCCAATTTGGCTTTTTTCAAGCCAAATAGAGATGCCAATTTAGCCTTTTTAGAGCCAAATCTGGCCTTTTTCAGTGATGCCAATTTGGCTTTTTTCAAGCCAAATAGAGATGCCAATTTAGCCTTTTTAAGGCCAAATCTGGCCTTTTTCAGAGATGCCAATTTAGCTTTTTTCGAGCTAAATCTGGCTTTTTTGCAGGGAATTTCGGAAAAACAGCAGGCAGCGGGAATTTTTGGCTGAAAGTATTAAGAGAGAGAGCGACTTATCGGTAAATGCCAATTTTAGTTTTTTTTCAAACTAAATCTGGCTTTTTTTATAGGGCATTTGGGCAGCAATAATTTTTGCTATTTTTTTAAGTGATACTACTGAAAGTATCACAGTAAAAATAAGCGAGAGAGCGACCTATCAATGTTGTTAAATTTGCATTTTTTATTTTTCAAGCTAGTTTCTAACTTCTTTTTTTTCAAGCTAAATCTGAGTTTTCTACAGGGCATTTGGGCAGCGGAATTTTTGGCTATTTTTTATGTGATGCTACTGAAAGTATCACAGTAAAAATAAGCGAGAGAGCGACCTATCAGTGTTGTTAAATTTGCTTTTTTCAAGCTAATTTCTAACTTCTTTTTTTTCAAGCTAAATCTGAGTTTCCTACAGGGCATTTGTGCAGCGGAAATTTTGGCTATTTTTTATGTGATGCTACTGAAAGTATCACAGTAAAAGCAAGCAAGAGAGCGACCTATCAGTGTTGTTAAATTTGCTTTTTTCAAGCTAATTTCTAACTTCTTTTTTTTTCAAGCTAAATCTGAGTTTTCTACAGGGCATTTGGGCAGCGGAAATTTTGGCTATTTTTTATGTGATGCTACTGAAAGTATCACAGTAAAAATAAGCGAGAGAGCGACCTATCAGTGTTGTTAAATTTGCTTTTTTCAAGCTAATTTCTAACTTTTTTTTTTTCAAGCTAAATCTGAGTTTTCTACAGGGCATTTGGGCAGCGGAAATTTTTGGCTACTTTTTATGTGATGCTACTGAAAGCATCACAGTAAAAATAAGCGGAAGAGCGACCTATTAGTGTTGTTAAATTTGCTTTTTTCAAGCTAATTTCTTTTTTCAAGCAAAATCTGAGTTTTCTACAGGGTATTTGGGCAGCGGAAATTTTTGGCTATTTTTTTTTATGTGAAGCTACAGAAAGTATCACAGTAAAAGCAAGCAAGAGAGCGACCTATCAGTGTTGTTAAATTTGCTTTTTTCAAGCTAGTTTCTAACTTTTTTTTTTCAAGCTAAATCTGAGTTTTCTACAGGGCATTTGTGCAGCGGAAATTTTGGCTATTTTTTATGTGATGCTACTGAAAGTATCACAGTAAAAATAAGCGAAAGAGCGACCTATCAGTGTTGTTAAATTTGCTTTTTTCAAGCTAATTCCTTTTTTCAAGCAAAATCTGAGTTTTCTACAGGGTATTTGGGCAGCGGAAATTTTTTGGCTATTATTTTATTATTGAAAAGCTGGGCGACACCAGCAGCCCAATATAAATGTACGCAAAAATAGAAACTAGCAAGATGTTAAGAAAGATTTAACTGGAAAATCCAACTGGAAAGCTGGGCGACACCAGCAGCCCAAAAGTAAACAGAGTCTATTTTCTTGTTAAAAGCACAATTCTGCTAATATAAAAAATTAGGAAAAATCTAACTGAATAGCTGGGCGACACCAGCAGCCCAATACAGATATTCGCAAAAGTACATACTAACAGGATGTTGAGAAAATTTTATTTGAGGATCAAACTGAAAAACTGGGCGACACCAGCAGCCCAAAACAGATTCAAGCAAAATACATTCTAACAAGATGTTAGGAGAAAATTTAACTGGAAAATCTAACTGGAGAGCTGGGCGACACCAGCAGCCCAATATAAATGTACGCAAAAAAAAAAAAACTAGCAAGATGTTAAGAAAGATTTAACTGGAAAATTCAACTGGAAAGCTGGGCGACACCAGCAGCCCAAAAGTAAACAGAGTCTATTTTCTTGTTAAAAGCACAATTCTGCTAATAGAAAAAATTAGGAAAAATCTAACTGAATAGCTGGGCGACACCAGCAGCCCAATACAGATATTCGCAAAAGTACATACTAACAGGATGTTGAGAAAATTTTATTTGAAGATCAACCTGAAAAGCTGGGCGACACCAGCAGCCCAAAACAGATTCACGCAAAATACATTCTAACAAGATTTTAGGAGAAAATTTAACTGGAAAATCTAACTGGAGAGCTGGGCGACACCAGCAGCCCAATATAAATGCACGCGAAAATAAAGATTAGCAAGATGTTAAGAAAGATTTAGCTGGAAAATCCAACTGGAAAGCTGGGCGACACCAGCAGCCCAAAAGTAAACAGAGTCTATTTTCTTGTTAAAAGCACAATTCTGCTAATAGAAAAAATTAGGAAAAATCTAACTGAATAGCTGGGCGACACCAGCAGCCCAATACAGATATTCGCAAAAGTACATACTAACAGGATGTTGAGAACATTTTATTTGAAGATCAACCTGAAAAACTGGGCGACACCAGCAGCCTAAAACAGATTCACGCAAAATACATTCTAACAAGATTTTAGGAGAAAATTTAACTGGAAAATCTAACTGGAAAGCTGGGCGACACCAGCAGCCCAATATAAATGCACGCGAAAATAAAGATTAGCAAGATGTTAAGAAAGATTTAACTGGAAAGTCCAACTGGAAAGCTGGGCGACATTAAAGACTAGTAAGATATTAAGAAAGATTTAACTGGAAAATCCAACTGGAAGGCTGGGCGACACCAGCGGCCCAAAAGTAAACAGAATCTTTTTCCTTGTTGAAAGCAACAATTTTAGCTAATAAGAAGTAAATATATTCTATCAAAATGCTAAAGAGAATCAAACTGAAAAAGCTGGGCGACACCAGCAGCCCAATACAAATACACGCAAAATACATACTAGCAAGATGTTAAGGAAAATTTTATTTGAAGATCAACCTGAAAAACTGGGCGACACCAGCAGCCCAATACAAATACACGCAAAATATATACTAACAAGATGTAAAGGAAAATCTAATTGAAAATCGAACTGAAAAGCGATATACTAGCAAAAGTAGAGAGTGGTCTAACTGATTATGCTTTCATACAAGCATGTAGACATACACTAACAAGTAGTAGAGAGTAATCTAACTGAAATTGCTGGGCGACACCAGCGTGTAAACATATAAGTTAGAGAATTTGACAAAGGCAGGAAGGGGGGGGGAAGTAGCTCGCAACTCAACCAGTCGCCACAAAAATATCAGTCCCAAGACCAGTAACCGCGAAAATAATACCCACACGTTAGTCCACCGCAAGGTCCGTCCATTTTTAAAACGACACCAGACAATGCCAGACTCCTAACCCAATAAGGACCACTAGCTTGCCTGCTAGTAGCGGAGGGAGAAGGGGTTTGCTTACAACAGTTTTTAGTTGTCAAAGGACCTTTATAGATCACACCATGTTCATTTAGTAATAGAAAATAAAAAGTGGGAGTAAAATAATAAATGTGGGAGTAAAAATAATGCAGATTGCCGGTCTGCTAGAAACGAACAGGCTTAACACACTCAGTTAAAAACTTAGCGTGCTAGATCGATGGTTGGTTGTGAATAAAGGTTACAGCGGCCTCAGCAAATCTATGTTGCCATTATCCTGCTATGATCAATGTGAGATATTGGTAATTGGAGCATACATACTTATTGCCTCAATGCAACAAACAATAGTATGTAGTTGTCAATGAAATCAAGCGCCAGATTGATGCATCGTTTTCCGCATACATACAACATATATATACATATGGGTATACGCCCACGCACAACACATACATACAGTACTGCAAGCATGTATAAGCGCGTGCGCACACACATAGGTACACAGATGATTTAAGCAGGCGGGTACCAAATTGCTCGACCCCAGCTGCTTTGTATGTATGCAAAAGAATGGCGGAGATTTTTGGAATACAACCAGTTTTAAGCAGTTGCATGTTGTCATACTCAATTTCCCGGCAAGAAAAGAGATTTTTTGTAGAATCACAATTATAGTGATGTGAGTCAATGTAACTACAATAATTGTAGGTTGTCAATGAAAAATAAAAGTAACATCTGCATCATAGAAATAAATCTAAGATGTGAGTTTTTACTTTGTGGTCAATGTGTAGGGTTTTTTATATATGTACATCACACAGCGGCAAAACATGTGTGTACATAGGTATCAGTGGAATAGAGTGTTCAAATCACTCGGCAATACGCACGAGTGACGATCCTCTAGTTGTCAATTTCAGGGACTTTTTTGCACAGTAACACACACTCGCAGGGCGTACATGTGTGTCTGGGCAGATGATCAATGTAAGCATATACATAGTTAGGCAAGTATATGATTGGAGGTGTTCTATAGTGCGATATAGCACGTGTTCAATGTCTAGAGATCAGGGGGGGGGAGGATGCGATTGTGCCTTCCGAGTAACCTAGCAAGCATAATTAAACAATTTATGCAAAATGTGTCTACATATAGCCGGTGATTTTGTAAATATACAAATTTTAATTTTAATTTTAATTTAATTTCAATTAATTAGCAATGGCAGCAAGTACTTGGTCGAGATTGTTGTGAGCAGATTAAAAATAAATGATTTTTGCCTCAATCACATTCAATGAATACCAGTGCAGCAGCTGGTCTACCCTATCCGCCGCCACCCACTCAGACATTAAGAAACAGATCCCCTCCCACCTCATGCTTTCCCCAGTAATCAGAATATGGTTGTTCACATATATGCAATTACGCATAAAAGAATGCCGTTTTATCATCATGTACTGGGCAAACGCAGAGGAAGGATCTGTTTTCGAGTGGGGAAGCAGATTTTGATTTGTCGCTTCCGAAACGAAACGATAAGTGATTTCATGCTAGCTCAACAATCCCAGCGCCGAATGATGAGATCCAGCCTACTGGGATTGTGAGTGTGTGCATGAAAAGTTTTATTCAACACAATATTTTACTATAACATTTTTCATTGAATGTGTTGGTGCCGCAACAATATGCTTTCCGGCTCAGAATGACAAGGTTACCATAGTAACCGCAGTAACGAGGTGTATGGAATGTAGCTGATGCTGTTCCATTTGGCGAGTGCTACTCGTCTATGCGAGTCCGCACTGAAGCTTGCAGAGCGTTCGCTCGCACCCAGAGTGTCCATTCAGGCTCCTCCTCCGACTCTTCTGGCTTGCTTAAAAGCCCAGCAGCATTCCAAGAAACAATTTTTAAAAGAGTAATGTTGGTTGGAATGCTGCTGAAGCTGGGTTGGCCCTAACAGAATTAGGCACTTTTACTTCCATTAGCGTGGATGGTTTCCATCATCTCCACCATCACACTAATCAGCTGATCCATTTTCAGCTCAATGGAAGCTATGGTAGAAGGCTCGTTGGTGACAGCTTTCTGGGAGCGATCCTGTATAAGGATGTCCGTAAGCGTGTCGAGTTTTTGGCATATTAGCACATTGTAGTCCAGAGCTTGCTTGGGTTGAGCCAGTCTGGTTTGCCTTGGTTGCATTGGTTGCGGAGCAGGATTTTGCGTGGGTTCAGGTTGCTGGTGCATACGCAGAGGAGCACCTCTAGCCACCGCAGCGTAAGAGAGAGCAGTACTGCTTAGTGGTTGAGGATATGCAGGCTGCTGCCGTTGCTGCATATTCTGAGATAACTGGGATCGCTGCTTCAGTTGTGGAGTCAGTAGACGTTGAGGCTGGGCATTGTTGCGGCCAGCTGGATATTGCCTGCTTCTAACAGGAGCTGGGATCTGTGGAATCTTGAGCTTCCCTAGGATGTTGTTGGCTCGGTAGATGCTTGTTGGCTCACGAACCTTACAAGCTTTCGCAAAGGCTTTACAGCCGCGGTAACTTGCAGCATGCTGACCACTGCAATTGGCGCATTTGGCTGGTTCCTCCAAGGTCTTCTTGCACAATGTGGATTGGTGGTCACCGGCACACTTTACGCACACAAAACGACGGCGGCAGTAGTTTTTTGTGTGTCCGTATTGCTGGCATCGGTGACATTGCACAGCATCAGCTGCTTTGAGGGGCCGTTCCACTACTACCTGCTGGTTTCCCAGCGTGGTCAGTTTCAGAACCTCAGAAATGCATTCTGCAGTTTCAAACTCAACCTCGAAGAGGTCCAAGGGCTCCCTTGTGAACTTTCTTTTGATGACATTTAAATAACGCACCTTGAAACCAAGATCCGTTAATTTTGAGCGGATCCAATCTGGAGGGGTGGACCTGTGGAGGTGCCGAATGACCACCCGGAATCCTCGATCATGTTGTAGCTGGTAGGTGTGACTCTGGATACCGTTTTTAGCAAAGTGCGCAGTCAGCTTCCTGTAGGAGTCCACATCACTGCACAGAATTCTTTTTTTTTTTTTTTTTTTTTTTTTTTTTTTAGCAGTGATATCATTCAGTTTTTCACAGCCCCAGGACCAAATATCAGTTCAGGCCTACTGAGATCGAGTAGCAGCAACCCCAGAGCCGAATTGTAAATTCAGCCAACTGGGATTGTTGCATCTCAACACCAGCACCGAACTTGTATACTCGGCCTACTGGGACTGTGGAAGGCTGGATGACAAGATTTATTCAATATACAATATTTAAAAACATTTTCCTTGAATTTAGTTGTGCCGCATTAAATTCTAATGCTATTGGCTCCTAGTGGGAAGATTATAATAATCGCAATGGCCGCTTGAGTTTCTGGGTTACGCAGTTGCTGCTGGTCCAGATGGAAAGTGAGCGCTACTTATCTACATAAGTTAACGCTGTTTCTGGAGAGCATTCGCTCACATTTCGAGGGTTCGTACCCGCAGAGGCTCGGAAAAACATCTCAAGACATAGAATTAAGATCCTGGATTCTCCGCATTAGTGGCAGGTGGGCTAATGATGGCCAAAATGCCAGCCACCAGGCTGTTTCCAGGGGGATCCATATGACCGTGCTGTGATCGGCTGACAACAGGTAGCGCCATAGGGTTCACAGATTGTGGCAACGCACGCGTAGCACCTGTGTGGAGAAGGGTCACGGGGCTTTGATTAGCACTGTTGCGAGTCTCCTGGACAGAGGTCACAAAAGAAATTGCAACAGCAGGTGTTGCAGATAGGTGAGTGGTGGGTACAATTCCGGACACAAGATCATCTCCATGCAAACCACCCCAGTCAGACAGTTGTTGGACGGGAACTGCATGCAGGTTCCCTGATCTTCCTGAGTTGGCCGACTCCAGCATTGATGATAGTTCATGCCTACGATGGTTGATTATATCAAGCAGCTCCTGTCTAATCCGCTGCTGGCGTTCACGCGTCCGAGGGCTGATGATGGCTTGGATGCCCCTCACAAGCTCAGTGTTGGGGTCTGCTACCGGAGCGTTCCGACGATTGAGCTCGGCCTGATCTTCTCGCCTCCTACGCTCGCGAATTTCGTCAAGGCGCTCAAGTTCTCGCCTGTCGTGGTCTTCTCTTCGCCTTGCTGCTTCCAGGCGCTCCTGGCGACGCTCCTCTCTGAGTTGCATCCACTGGGGGAGTGGGGCTGGAGTAGAGATACGCACTCCCGGAGGAATGTGCCTATCTATCATAATCGTGAACCGAGGACGAGTAAGACGGTTCGGCACGTACACATGGGTCGCGATTCTGCGAGCCTCAGGGTTTTCATGTGCGAGTAGCCTTTGAATGTATCTTTCGCATGCAAGATTGTAGTAGTCGTCAACCTTTTTAACCTCCAGGTCGTTATGTAGGGTGTTGTTCCTGACGTACCATGGAGCGCAAGCAATCAACCTGAGCGCTTTGTTCTGGATAACTTGTACATCATCAAAGTGCGATTGGCTAAGCAGTGGACCCCACACCGGCATGGTGTACTGCCAGATAGGCGCAATGAGCTGCTTGTAGATGAGAACTTTGGTCTTAAGGGGGAGCTTAGAACTGCCACCTACCAACCAGTGAAGCTTCTTCATCCTTGTTCGAACCTTAGCAACAGTGGCAGAGACATGCTGGTTTAAATTCAGTTTCACATCCAGCCGGACACCTAGGTAAGTGTGCACCGACTTGGATGCAATCACGCTTCCATCCATAATTGGCAGAGAGCTCTGGTTGGCTGTTCGTAGCGTATGCAACACATGCGCCGTTTTAGAGATGTTGACTCTAATGCACCATTTGTTGGCCCATCTAGAGAACATTCCCAAGTATTGATTAATACTTGCAATCGCATTTTCTTGGCGAGTGTGTTTTGCCATAATGACAGTGTCGTCCGCGTATGTCGCAAGGAGCATGTCATCTGAAGGCAAAGGCATATCTGCAGAGTACATATTGTACAGTATTGGGCCCAAGACGCTACCCTGCGGTACACCAGCCGCTATTCGTTTCACTGACGAGCGCACACCTCCACTGCACTCGACCACAAATGCTCTCTGGGAGAGATAGCTTCTCAGCACTCTGAATAAGGCTACCGGAAGTACTCCCTTAAGCTTGCATAGCAGACCGTCGTGCCATACACGGTCGAAAGCCTCTTGTATGTCCAAGTAGACCGCTGGACAGTATTGATTGCTTTCAAATGCCTTAAGTATATACTGAGTCACCCTTCCCAGCTGCTGATCGCTACCATGCTCCTTACGAAAACCAAACTGGTGTTTGGGGATGGCTTCAGAAAAGGTGTCATGTTCGAAAAGCCGTCTTAGCAGGATGGACTCGAAGATTTTCGAGATACCAGATAGCAGGCTTATAGGTCTGTATGACGCAAGCTGCTCCAGAGGCTTTCCAGGTTTCGGGATCATTTTGACTAGAGCACACTTCCACTTAGTAGGAAAGTGGCCATATTTTATAATACTGTTAAACAACAGTGTGATATACTCAACAGCAGATCTTGGTAGCGCCTTAATTGCACGATTGTCCACTCTGTCTAGTCCAGGAGACTTATTGGGCTTGAGCTGTTTAATTATATCTTGCACCTCAGCTAGAGATATCTCCCGAAATGCAAGCTCAGAGGTAGGAAGAGGCTCATTTGCTAGCCTTTCAATATCCAGTCTGCCATCGGATTGGGAAGAAAGGAATGGAGAAAATCTGGTCTCCAGATGGAGTCCAAAGGATTCCGCTTTTTCTTCAGTTGATCTGCACCAGACGTCTCCACCGCTACCATGTGTGCTACCGTCAGTGTGCTTTTTGACTGGAAGGTTAGGTGCAGGCTGCCTTTTAATGGAACTAGTAATGCGCCAGAGCTTGTTAATGTTGTACCTATCGCTGGGATCCAGGCTTTCCAACATTCTATTAGTTCTCTTTACTTTATCCTTTTTGAGCTCTTTGGATATCCGGTTAGTGAGATGGTTCACAAATACTCTTATAAGGGGATGTCGATGCCTTGTAAGATGCTTTCTGAGCAGGCGCTTGGCCTCAATCATCAGCAAAACCGATCTGCTGATAGTATAGCGGGTCTGCTGTGCAGGGTGCAGAGCCTGAGGCCTAGCAGCATAAGCAGCGGCAAGATTTAGATTTCGTTCAAGTACATCGATACAGTCATCTATGTCCTCTCCTGACCTAATTTCAGTTTCGTTAAGCACGTGGTCACTTAGCCAGTCTTGAAACTTCTTTATGTTAGATCCAGGAGGGAGTAACTGCTGCTTCTTGTGTCTTATGGGTTCCGCATTCAAAACAGTAATTTCTAGCGGGAGGTGGTCTGACCCCAGACAATGAAGGGCTTTGATTAGTAGGCGTGGATGCCGGAATCCGCCATATACCGCAAAGTCAATCGACGACGGAGACTGACGCGGATTGTGCGGAAAATGGGTTGGGCAGCCAGTTGCCAAAACGTTGTAGTTGTGCGATTGGATGCACTGCAGCAACCTTGTACCTCGTCTACATGCCCGGGAATTGCCCCACCAGCTGTTTTTGGCGTTCCAGTCTCCAGCAACCAGAAACTTCCTACCCATGGTGCTAAAAAGTGCGTGGAAGTCATCACTCGTCCATTCAATAAGCGGCGGCAAGTAGGCAGAGGAGATGCTGAATGAGCCTCCGTCCCGGAGAGCGATTGAAACTGTGGCGCATTGAATCTTTGGTAGCAACAAGGGAGGTTGCGCTAAGTGACGTATCGCGTGCTTGACGAATACGGCCGCACCTCCGCGCCTACGACTTGAGGGGTGATTGGCAACGTACGTGAGGAACCCAGGTAGTACTACGTTATCGGAGTCAATTAGATGGGTTTCAGTCACTAGGAGAATGTCCACATTGTTACGGGTAGCAAATACTTCCAACTCCTCAAGCTTGTTTAAAAGCCCAGCAGCATTCCACGAAACAATTTTTAAATGAGTATTGTTTGGGAATGCTGCTGGAGCTGAACTGTTAGCGATTGGACTAGACACTTTGAGTGCCATTGGCTTTCAAAGATGTCATCACCTGAATCATCACATTGATAAGCATCTCCATTTTTTCTTCTAGCCGAACGAAACTGGAGGGCTCGTTGATGACATGCTCGTGGATGCGATCTTTAGAGAGCAAGACAGCGAGCTTGTCAAGCTTCTGACAGATTAGCATATTATAGTCCTGACGAGGATTTTGATCTCTCTGATAATTGTTTCGGCTGCGGCTGCGGGAAGCTGGCCTAGCAGCAGATTGAGATGGTGAACGGACTGAGCGCACCGGAGTTTTCATGCGTTGGGACCGTCTGGGCTGACTTGGCTGCTGCTGAACTTCCGTCTGCGGCTGCTGATGCATGAGAGTACCTCTTGCCACAGAGGCATATGTGGGAGCTGCACACTTCACGTGTTGAAGAGGAGCCGTCTGCTGTCTCTGCTGCATCCTCGTGGAGGAAGGAGGTCGCTGACGTTGCTGAGGTTGCTGCACAATCGGAGTGCGTTGCGACTGAGCAATGTTGCGTACACCAGCCTGTTGACCAGTCCTTTGCACGCTTTGCTGAATGGTAGCAGGAATTTGTGGGATCCTGAGTTTTCCCAGTATGGTATTGGCCCTTTGGATGGAAGAGGGTTCACGGACCTTACATGCCTCTGCATAAGCTTTGCAGCCACGGTAGCTGGCCGCGTGCTGACCCTTGCAATTTGCGCACGTAGCAGGTTCTTCACGAGTTTTCTCACACATTGTGGATTGATGGTCTCCAGCACACTTAACGCACACGAAGCGTCGGCGGCAGTAGTTTTTGGTGTGCCCAAAAAGTTGGCACCTATGGCACTGCACGGCATCTGCAGCTTTCAGCGGCCGCTCCACGATAATCTGTTGATTTCCCAGCGTGGTCAGCTTGAGAACCTCAGATATGCTATCAGTTGTCTCAAATTCAACCTCAAAGAGATCGATGGGCTCCCTTGAGAATTTCCTTTTAATTACGTTTAAATACCGTACCTTATACCCAAGGGTGGTAAGCTTCGCACGGATCCAATCTGGAGGGGTAGACCGGTGGAGGTGACGTATTACCACCCGGAATCCACGATTATGATCCAGCTGGTAAGTGTGGCTCTGGATACCTTTATTAACAAAGTGAGCAGTGAGCTTCCTGTATGAGTCGATGTCACTGCACAGGATTCGCAACCCATTATTAGCAGTTGGTTTGGTCACAAACTTGTCCCCAATGACATTGGAAATGGTCTCCAGAGTCTCCATAATGTCAACAACATGAGGAAGTATAATTGGCTTGGGTTTCTCTGGGCGGCTAAAAGTAACGCTATTGGTACTTTTAGCACTAATCAGTGGGGCAGCATTAAGGTCTGCATTATCATTAGCAGCAGTGGTTCCGGCAGAATCCGCCTGCAGTGATTTACCCGCATGGGGCACTGGAATGACATCGTCATCAAAGTCGAGATCATCCATGTCAGAGAGATTTTTCTCGAACTCCTCCGCGAGCTCTCTGAAGCGATTTGCTGATTGGCGGTGCAGCTTGCTGACCTCTGCAGTAGCAGCAGGTTTTGGTGGCGTCTTCATTGGCTTTATCATCTTAGATACGCCTGAAAGTGCATCAGGAGCACCCCTCTTACCGAGCTTTATCAGGGATTCCGAATGATCCTCACATTCCATATCCTGAATTATCTGCTTAAAAGCGGCCAGCTTTGAGCTAGGAGCTCGAGTAGCGCTAGTTGCGGTGACGGTTGCAGTCTTGCTACTAACCTTAGCCTTAGTGGGATTTGCTTTCGTTTTGACTGGAGCGGAGCATTCCACAACATCGATTTCCTCATCCTCGCTATCAACAATGCGCGCAGTCTTCTTCATATTGACGGCCTAGGCCGCCAAGTGGCTGGGGAAGAAGGTGCAGCTTACGCTGCTTTATTTTTAATTTTTCCGGATTTTATCAAGAATTTTTCGCGGCGTATTTTATTTGTTTTTTGGAAAAACAGCTTAGAGCTGAAAACTTTTCGTTTTTTTTTAATCCGCACGATTTTATTTTGTTTTTTAAAAAACGAGAAAAAAAAAAAGAAAAAATTTTTTTTGTTGTTATCGCTTCAGTGTTGAAACGACTAATGATTTCATTCAGATTTGTACAGCCCCAGGACCGAATATCAGTTCAGGCCTACTGGGATTGAGAAACAACAACCCCAGAGCCGAATTATAAATACGGCCTACTGGGATTGATGCGCCCCAATACCCAGCACCGAACATGAATTCGGCCAACTGGGACTGTGCAAGACTGGATGAGAAGTTTATTCAATTTACAATATTGTACATAACATTTTTCTTGAATAGAGTGGTGCCGCATTATCCTTAATGCTGGAGGCTCAGATTGGGAAGATTAAAAGAATAATCGCACTGGCAAAATGTTCCTGGAGTTTAGCAGAGTTGCTGGTCCAGTTGGCAAGCATTACTCATTGGAAGGAGTAAGCACTATTGCTGGTGGAGCGCTGGCCCTCACATGTAGTGCTGGAACCCGCAGACTTGAATAATAGGCACAAATTATGTACCAGAATTCCCTGTGTTAGGGACAGATGGATTCAAGATTGCCAAAATGCCTGTCACCAGGCTGTTTCCAGAATCCGTCTGTTCGAGATATGACTGACTAGCGTCAGGTAACCCTCGCGCGTTCTCATACTGCGACGCCGCAGGCTGGGGACCTGTGTTGCGCTGAACAACGGGGTTTTGAGAGGCAGTATTTAGAATCTCCTGAGGCGCGGCCAGAAGTGAATTTGCAGGAATAGGTGATGCAGGTGGGAGAGTGATGGGTAGGAGGCCAGGGATTAGGCTATCACCTTGTTCAACACTCCTGTCACACAACTGCTGGCTAGGTACGACAGCTTGAAGGATCGTTGTACTTCGTGGGTTGGCCGCTTCCCGCATTGATAGAAGCTCTTCTCTGCGATGGTTTAAAATAACAAGGAGCTCCTGCCTGAGTCGCTGCTGACGCTCGCGCGCACGAGGACTTATAATTGCCTGGATGCCTCTAGCAAGCTCAGTACTGGGGGCCCTTTCAGGAGCGTTTCGACGATTGAGCTCGGCTTGCTCTTCACGCCTCCTTCTCTCGCGAATTTCATCTAGACGCTCTTGCTCACGCCTGGCATGGTCTTCACGCCGCCTGGCTGTTTCCAGGCGCTCCTGTCGACGCTCTTCCCGCAGCTGCATCCACTGAGGGAGTGGGGCTGGACATGAGACACGCACTCCCGGCGGAATGTGCCTGTCTACCATATCCATATAACGAGAACGGGTAAGGCGGTTTGGTAGGTACACATGGGTCACGATTCTACGAGCCTCAAGGTTGTCATGGGAAAGCAATCGTTGGATGTATCTATTACACGCAGCATTGTAATAATCATCAACTTTTTTGACCTCCAGATCTTTATGCAGGGCATTATTCCTTATATACCAAGGTGCATTGGCAATCATCCTGAGCGCTTTATTCTGGACAACCTGAATGTCGTCGAAATGCATTTGGCTCGTCAGGGGTCCCCATACCGGCATGGTGTACTGCCAGATAGGCGCAATGAGCTGTTTGTATATCAGGGTTTTTGCCTTAAGTGGAAGCTTCGAGGTGTTGTCAATTAACCATTGCAGTTTCTTGATCCTATAACGGACCTTAGCAGTTGTGGCTGCAACATGATTATTGAGGTTAAGCTTCACGTCTAATCGGACACCAAGGTAAGTGTGTACAGGCTTAGGTGATATAGCGCTTCCATTCATAGAAGGTAACAAACTAGGATTGGGTACCCGCAAAGTGTGCAGTACGTGCGCCGTCTTAGATATGTTCACCCTAATACACCACTTGTTGGCCCATCTAGAGAATACTCCCAGGTAGTAATTCAAGTTAGAGGTAGCAGTTTCCTGGCTCCTATGTGCTGCCATGATGACCGTGTCATCAGCATAAGTTGCCAGAAGCATATCATTCGGCGGTAATGGCATGTCTGCTGAGTAGATGTTGTATAGTATCGGGGCCAGAACACTACCCTGCGGTACCCCGGCTGAAATGCTCTTGATTGTTGAGCGCACCCCTCCAGCGCACTCGACCACAAATTTCCTCTGCATGAGGTAGCTCTTTAACACTCTGAAGAGTACATCAGGGAGAAGCCGTTTGAGTTTGTAGAGCAGGCCATCATGCCATACCCGGTCAAAGGCTTCTTGAATGTCCAGATATACTGCTGGACAGAACTGATTGCGCTCAAAGGCATTCAAGATGTATTGTGTCACTCTGCCAAGTTGTTGATCGCTGCCGTGTTCCTTACGGAACCCGAACTGATGCTTGGGAATGGCTTCCGCAAAGGCATCGTTCTCAAAGAGGCGTCTTAGTAAGATTGATTCAAATAACTTAGATATTCCGGATAGCAAGCTGATAGGTCTGTACGAGGAAAGCTGATCCAGCGGTTTCCCAGGCTTAGGAATCATTTTGACCACAGCGCACTTCCATTTTGCAGGATAGTGGCCATATTTGATAATACTGTTGAATATTAGGGCAATATATTCGACCGCTGAGGATGGGAGCGCCTTCAGAGCTCGGTTGCCAACGCAGTCCAGCCCAGGAGACTTTTTAGGCTTGAGCTCTTTAATCACATTTTCCACTTCACACAGAGTTATCTGTCGGAAAGCAAGCTCAGAGGTAGAGACACGCTCTCGGGCTAATCTCTCAATCTCCTCTCTCTCATCAGTGAGACTGTTGAGGAATGGAGTAAACCGGGCCTCCAGATGTAGCCCAAAGGATTCAGCCTTTTCCTCTGTTGACTTACACCACACATCCCTTCCAATGGCTGCTGCACTTTCATCAACAAATTTTCTTACTGGGAGGTTGGGTACAGGTTGCCTTTTAATGGAGCTGGTGACACGCCAAAGCTTATTAATGCTGTAATTGTCGCTGGGATCCAGGCTCTCTAGCATTCCATTGGTCCTTTTTACCTTATCTTTTTTCAACTCTTTGGCTATACGGTTGGTCAGGTGATTCACATACACTCTTATCAGAGGATGCCGCTGCTTAGTCAACTGTTTCTTGAGAAGACGCTTGGCCTCAATCATTAGCAGCACAGTGCGACTAGCAGGTTGCCGGAGTCGCAGAGAATGTTGGGGAGAACGCTGTGGCCTAGCCGCATATGCAGCAGCATTATATATATTGCGCTCTAGAACATTGATGCAGTCTTCAATGTCTTCTCCTGACCTAATTTCTGTGTCATTGAGCACGTAGTCGTCAAGCCATTTTTGGAATTTTTTCAGACTTGATCCAGCAGGCAGCAGCTGAAGATTCTTATGCTTGATTGGTTCCACTTCTAAAACCGAGATTTCGAGCGGAAGGTGGTCCGAGCCTAGGTGGTGAAGGGCTTTGATTTGAAGGCATGCATGCCTAAGGCCTCCATATACCGCAAAGTCGATAGCAGACGGTGAATGCCGTGTATTAAAAGGGAAGTGAGTTGGGGAGCCAGTCGCCAGGATATTGCAGCTGCGGGACTGAATGCACTGCAGCAACCTTGTGCCCCTCGTACACGCACGGGAATTGCCCCACCAGTTGTTTTTAGCGTTCCAGTCCCCTGCTACCAGAAACTTCCTACCCATATTGCTGAAGAGCGACTGAAATTCGTCTATTGTCCATTCAAGGAGTGGCGGTAAATAAGCAGCAGAGATGCCAAGCGAACTTCCATCCCGAAGAGCGACAGAAATAGTAGCGCACTGGATTTTTGGCAGCAACGAGGGAGGTTGCGCAAGGTGGCGTATAGCATGGTTGACGAAGATTGCTGCTCCTCCGCGCCTTCGGCTTGATGGGTGATTAGCAGCGTACGTCAAGAATCCAGGAATAATAACATTGTCAGAATCAAGTAAGTGAGTTTCAGAAACCAAGAGTATGTCCACATTGTTAGCGGTAACAAATACTTCCAATTCTTCTAGTTTACTTAAAAGCCCAGCAGCATTCCACGAAACAATTTTTAAAAGAGTATTGTTTGGGAGTGCTGCTGGAGCTGAGTTGGTCATGTATGTGGAATTAGACATTTTGGATTCCATTGGCTTGAAGGGCGGTCAACGTCCTCATCAATGCATTAATAAGTTGGTCAACTTTCAGCCCCAAACTGGCTAGGCTAGCTGACTCATTAGCTGGAGGCTTTTGTGCTCGATCCTGAATGAGGATGTCCGAGAGCCTGTCTAATTTTTGGCATATTAGGGCATTATAGTCCTGTTGATGCATGACTGGAGATGCATTGCTATTTTGCCAGTTGCTGCGGCTTCGGCTACGTGAAGCCTGCCTGGAAGCAGGTCGCGACAAGCTTAGCATTGTTTTTTTTTTTTTTTTTTTTTTTTTTTTAATTTGTCGCTTCAATCGAAACGATGAGTGATTTCATGCTTAATTCAACAATCCCAGGGCCGAATTAAGATTCAGCCTACTGGGATTGTGAGTGTGTGCATGAAAAGTTTTATTCTATACAATATTTTACGTTAACATTTTACATAGAATTGATTGGTGCCGCAACAATTACATGTGCATTCGGCTCGGAATGGCAAGGTTACCAAATAGCGACCGCAGTAATTATGTATATGGATTAAGCGGATGCTAATCCATATGGCGAGTGCTACTCAGCACTGTAGCTTGCAGAGCGTTCGCTCGCTCTTAGAGTGTTATCCAGGCTCCTCCTCCGACTGTTCTAGCTTGCTTAAAAGCCCAGCAGCATTCCAAGAAACAATTTTTAAAAGAGTAATGTTGGTTGGAATGCTGCTGGAGCTGGATTGGCCCTAACCGAATTAGGCACTTTTGCTTCCATTAGCGTGGATGGTTTTCATCACCTCCACCATCACACTAATAAGCTGATCCATTTTCAGCTCAATGGAAGCTATGCTAGAAGGCTTGTCGGTGACAGCCTTCTGGGAGCGATCCTGGATAAGGATGTTCGTTAACATGTCCAGCTTTTGGCATATTAGCACATTGTAGTCCTGTACGTTTACTTGGCCAGTCAGTGGATTGCTGGGGCTGCGACTATAGGAAGCCTGCCTCACCGGAGCATGCTTGGGTTGAGCCAGCCTGGGTTGCGTTGGTTTCAGAGCAGGATGCAGATGCTGTCGCTGAGGAGCACCCCTAGCTACTGATGCATATGAGGGAGCAGTACTGCACAATGATTGGGGAGATGCCAGCTGCTGATGTTGCTGCATTCTCTGGGAAGACTCCACTTGTTGATTAGGCCGAAGTGCCGGTAAGCGCTGTGGCTGGGAGCTTTTGCGGACAGCTGAGTGCCGATTGTTTCTCAGCACAACTTGCTGAGCAGAAACAGGGATCTGTGGGATATTCAGCTTTCCCAAGATATTGTTGGCTCTATGGATGCTCAATGGTTCTCTAGCCTTGCATGCAACCGCAAAGGCTTTGCAGCCGCGGTAGCTTGCAGCATGCAGTCCGCCACAGTTGGCACACTTAGCTGGTTCCTCCAGGGTCTTCTTACATAACGTGGACTGGTGATCACCAGCACACTTAACACACACAAAGCGTCGGCGGCAGTAGTTCTTGGTGTGCCCATATTGCTGGCACCTATGGCACTGCACTGCATCAACTGCTTTCAGCGGCCGTTCCACAATAACCTGCTGGTTTCCTAGCGTGGTCAGCTTCAGAACCTCGGTTATGCTTTCAGTGGTTTCGAACTCATTTTCCGTTTGGTGAGATTACCTCACAATTAGGGGCCGCAAGCAACTGATGTTGTCGCTAAGCCTTTCTTTATTTATATATACTTAGAAAGTACTTTAAAAATATTTTTAGTTACAATTTTTGTTACAAACAATATTTGAATTTGGTGAACTAGTTCACAAATAGTTGGGCAAGCAATCGATTTCAGTAGCAGCTGCTTAAAAAATTCAAGCTGGCAATGCCGCTGAAATCGATTACTTGTTTTTAACAAATAGATATAAGATTGACATTTGTAAACATAGTTACTAATAATTTATTCTTATTTTATTTCCAGGTTCCAGAGGCGCAGTCGACGTGGATGCAGGTAAGTGTTTTGTTTGTTGTTTTAGCTGTGATTTGTGTTATTTGTTAATTAATTTTGTGTTTTATTGTTTTTGTTTTGTTTTTTGCAGGTTTTCGCGTAGCAAGGAGGCAAACGCACAGGCCGCAGACATCGCCGCGCCGCTGATTCGCTGGTAAGTGTTTGCTACATGTTTATAGTTGTGTTTTAAATTGTCTAATGTTTGTTGTTATGCAGGTGAAGCGCAGGCATCAGGTGTTCGGCAAGTGGACAGTAGTGGGACGGGACCACAGCACGCCTTGTGCAGGCAGTAGGAGCCGTCACGCCGTTGGAAATGTAGGTGCGTGTTGATGCTTGGTTTTAGGTGTGTTTATTTTAGATATTTTTGTTGTAGTTTATAAGATATTTATGTTATGATATAATAATCGTTTTATTTGTGTATTATGTTTGTTTTAGGTGCTGCTGATAAGGATGGCGCGTCCGCCCATACGAGACTCCGTCGCTTCAATCGTTATTTGCAGATAAGTTTATAGTTTTAGTTGGTTTTAAATCGTTTGGTTTTAATAGGTTATTAATACTCATTATTTTATTTTATCTTTTTCAGGTGGCCGCTATGGATGTGTAGTCAGCGAAGTTGGAGCCAGCAGATAAGCAGCTATGAAACCCGGATTGCAGATTGTTGAATGCAAGCTGTGGAGGCCGCTGTCGCCGTTGGACCATCAGGTAAGTGTTTGTTGTAGGTTTTATGTTTAGTTTTATGTGTGTAAGTCTCGTTAGAGTGTTTTAGAGAATTGATTGTGTTGTTTTTGTTGTATTGCTAGTTAATCGTTATGTTAATATACTTTTTGTTTACTTTTCGAGTGCTGCAACAACAGAGCCAGCGGATCCAGTAGCGTTACAGAAGGCAAAGCATTTCGATCAGGGTATCGCTGAAAGTGTATACATCGCATTACGAGGGACTCCGTCGCATCAATCGTTGTTATGTTTGCAGATAAGTTTGTAGTTTTAATTGTTTAGAACTTTTATACGTATTGTTTTGTAGTTGTTATTTTATACATATATTTCTTTTTCTTTTCAGATGGCCGCCATAGATGTGCAGACGATAAAGTTGAAGCCGGCAGATGAGCAGGTGTGGAGCCAGATCGCAACTTGTTGAATGCGAGCTGCAGAGACCGTTTCCGCCGTTGGACTAGCAGGTAAGTGTTTGTTGTAGTTTTTGTTTAGTTTTAGTAGTGTTGTTATTTAGTTGTTTATTTATTTCCTTTTTTTTTTTTTTTTTCCTTTTGTTAGCGTTTTTATGTTTTAGCATGTTTTGAATTTTAGTTTAATCTATTTTTTTCTTTTTATTATTTGCAGGTCAGCAATAATTTACAGCTGGTGGTTACATTACATCGCACGCGAGCGAGTAACTGAGCACAGTCGCATGTTGCTGGATTTAAGTTTTAATTGAGTGAGTATATATAGTTATTTGTTTGATTTGTTTGAGTTAATTTATACATTTTTTTGTTTTAGATTGTATCCTGTTAATAAATAAAAATGAGAATGAGTATTAGTCTGCTTTTTTACTGCTGGTTATTTCATCGGGAACTTTTTCAGCAGCTATGCCAGCAGGGATACACATTCGGTGAAGTGTGTTGAGCAGAGCATCCACCTTCTTGCCCATGTCGTCGGATACCCTTATGTTAGCCTCTAGAGCACGGATAATTGGATTGTAATCAGTGTCTCCACTCTGGTGTTGAGCAGGGTACTGATTGGCTGGATACATAACTTCGCCACGTTCTTGCTTTTGTGCTAAATGCGGCTGTTGGAGCACCGATACGTTTTGTGGACTGCTGCTAGTAATTGTTTTTTTAACTGGCAATTTATTATTATTGTTGCGTTGCTGTTGTTGTGCATCACGTAGGTTTTGTTGTAGCTTTTGTAGATGCATCTGTGCCGGGTTGCGCGTTTTGTCAAGCATAGCTTGTGTGGAATGATGCACAGCGTTGGGCATGAGGTTAGTTTGTTGTTGTTTTAGCTGGTGCTGCCGTTGATTTTGTTGTAGTTGATGCATCGTATTTGGCGGAGAGCTATAGATAGTTGAGCCAGTTTTTCGTTTGGTGAGATTACCTCACAATTAGGGGCCGCAAGCAACTGATGTTGTCGCTAAGCCTTTCTTTATTTATATATACTTAGAAAGTACTTTAAAAATATTTTTAGTTACAATTTTTGTTACAAACAATATTTGAATTTGGTGAACTAGTTCACAAATAGTTGGGCAAGCAATCGATTTCAGTAGCAGCTGCTTAAAAAATTCAAGCTGGCAATGCCGCTGAAATCGATTACTTGTTTTTAACAAATAGATATAAGATTGACATTTGTAAACATAGTTACTAATAATTTATTCTTATTTTATTTCCAGGTTCCAGAGGCGCAGTCGACGTGGATGCAGGTAAGTGTTTTGTTTGTTGTTTTAGCTGTGATTTGTGTTATTTGTTAATTAATTTTGTGTTTTATTGTTTTTGTTTTGTTTTTTGCAGGTTTTCGCGTAGCAAGGAGGCAAACGCACAGGCCGCAGACATCGCCGCGCCGCTGATTCGCTGGTAAGTGTTTGCTACATGTTTATAGTTGTGTTTTAAATTGTCTAATGTTTGTTGTTATGCAGGTGAAGCGCAGGCATCAGGTGTTCGGCAAGTGGACAGTAGTGGGACGGGACCACAGCACGCCTTGTGCAGGCAGTAGGAGCCGTCACGCCGTTGGAAATGTAGGTGCGTGTTGATGCTTGGTTTTAGGTGTGTTTATTTTAGATATTTTTGTTGTAGTTTATAAGATATTTATGTTATGATATAATAATCGTTTTATTTGTGTATTATGTTTGTTTTAGGTGCTGCTGATAAGGATGGCGCGTCCGCCCATACGAGACTCCGTCGCTTCAATCGTTATTTGCAGATAAGTTTATAGTTTTAGTTGGTTTTAAATCGTTTGGTTTTAATAGGTTATTAATACTCATTATTTTATTTTATCTTTTTTCAGGTGGCCGCTATGGATGTGTAGTCAGCGAAGTTGGAGCCAGCAGATAAGCAGCTATGAAACCCGGATTGCAGATTGTTGAATGCAAGCTGTGGAGGCCGCTGTCGCCGTTGGACCATCAGGTAAGTGTTTGTTGTAGGTTTTATGTTTAGTTTTATGTGTGTAAGTCTCGTTAGAGTGTTTTAGAGAATTGATTGTGTTGTTTTTGTTGTATTGCTAGTTAATCGTTATGTTAATATACTTTTTGTTTACTTTTCGAGTGCTGCAACAACAGAGCCAGCGGATCCAGTAGCGTTACAGAAGGCAAAGCATTTCGATCAGGGTATCGCTGAAAGTGAATACATCGCATTACGAGGGACTCCGTCGCATCAATCGTTGTTATGTTTGCAGATAAGTTTGTAGTTTTAATTGTTTAGAACTTTTATACGTATTGTTTTGTAGTTGTTATTTTATACATATATTTCTTTTTCTTTTCAGATGGCCGCCATAGATGTGCAGACGATAAAGTTGAAGCCGGCAGATGAGCAGGTGTGGAGCCAGATCGCAACTTGTTGAATGCGAGCTGCAGAGACCGTTTCCGCCGTTGGACTAGCAGGTAAGTGTTTGTTGTAGTTTTTGTTTAGTTTTAGTAGTGTTGTTATTTAGTTGTTTATTTATTTCTTCTTTTTTTTTTTTTTTCCTTTTGTTAGCGTTTTTATGTTTTAGCATGTTTTGAATTTTAGTTTAATCTATTTTTTTCTTTTTATTATTTGCAGGTCAGCAATAATTTACAGCTGGTGGTTACATTACATCGCACGCGAGCGAGTAACTGAGCACAGTCGCATGTTGCTGGATTTAAGTTTTAATTGAGTGAGTATATATAGTTATTTGTTTGATTTGTTTGAGTTAATTTATACATTTTTTTGTTTTAGATTGTATCCTGTTAATAAATAAAAATGAGAATGAGTATTAGTCTGCTTTTTTACTGCTGGTTATTTCATCGGGAACTTTTTCAGCAGCTATGCCAGCAGGGATACACATTCGGTGAAGTGTGTTGAGCAGAGCATCCACCTTCTTGCCCATGTCGTCGGATACCCTTATGTTAGCCTCTAGAGCACGGATAATTGGATTGTAATCAGTGTCTCCACTCTGGTGTTGAGCAGGGTACTGATTGGCTGGATACATAACTTCGCCACGTTCTTGCTTTTGTGCTAAATGCGGCTGTTGGAGCACCGATACGTTTTGTGGACTGCTGCTAGTAATTGTTTTTTTAACTGGCAATTTATTATTATTGTTGCGTTGCTGTTGTTGTGCATCACGTAGGTTTTGTTGTAGCTTTTGTAGATGCATCTGTGCCGGGTTGCGCGTTTTGTCAAGCATAGCTTGTGTGGAATGATGCACAGCGTTGGGCATGAGGTTAGTTTGTTGTTGTTTTAGCTGGTGCTGCCGTTGATTTTGTTGTAGTTGATGCATCGTATTTGGCGGAGAGCTATAGATAGTTGAGCCAGTTTGTTGCTCATTTCCATTGGTCTCTCCCTCGCAGTGCATATGTTGAGTGTTTTGTTGTAGCTGGTTATTACGCTGTTGTTGTTGCTGGCCCCTGTTTGGCTTACGTGTTAGTTTTTGCTGGCGGTAAAGTTGTTGCCTGGGGTGGTTAGCGCGAACTTTGTTTGCTAGTAGGGTATTGTAGGCCTCCTTGTATTTCGGACAGCCTTTGTAACTAGATACGTGACATCCGCCGCAGTTAGCACATTTTGGATTAGCAATCCTTGTGCCACTGCATTCTGTAGAAGGGTGCTGGCCAGCACACTTCATACAGACAAATGACCTTCTGCAATAGTTTTTGCTGTGCCCATACGCTTGACAGCGATGGCACTGCACAGGTTCCTGCCTAGTCATCTGGCGGTCCACAGTAATTGTCTGGTTGCCCAGTTTGTCAAGCGTGAGTATTTTGTCATTGCTATTGTCTAGCGTTGGGTGTAGCTCAACAGTAAACATGTTCATAGGTTGCTGAGTTCTATTGTGCTTGATGGCGTTAACGTGGCGAACAGAGAACCCCAGATTACATAGTTTGTCACTTATCCACGTAGTGGGAGTTGAGTAGTGAAGATGTCTGATGGTAACTCTAAAACCACGATTTGTAGTTAGCTGGTGGGTATGAATTTGCCTTTTATCTTTATTAAGAGCGTTTAGGATTAAATTGTAAGTAGCTAGGTCCCCACACGTAACCTTGACTCCATTAGTTTTAGAGCACTTGGTAGAGTAATCGCCAATTTTGGGAATTTCATTAATTGTATTTAAAATTGTCTGAATGTCAGTAACGTCATGGATAAAAATTGGTGGTATGTGAGGCTTAGCGACGGCAGTCTGCAGAAGCAGTTGTTGCTGTTGCTGTAGTGTCTCTTTGGAAGAGTTGCTGGAGCTGGAGCTGGAGCTACTATTAATCCGATTAGCGGTCGCTTTTTTTCTTCGTGCGGCGTTGGTAGTTTTTAGTTTAGAAGCAGTTGATTTTTTAGCTGTGTTATTTTTTGCATTTTTTGCAGGCTTATGTTTTGTAACGTCAGACAGTTTGATAAAAAGTAGTGATCTGCTCTTGGAGGTTCCTTTGCCAAGGGCATTGTAGGCAGGGGCCGATGAGCATTTGATTTTTGGGTTATTAAGCGACAGTGGTATTTTACGTTTAGTACCCGCCTTAGGTGATAAGTCACCAGTAGTAGTAAAACATTGATTAGTAGCGTCGAGTTCGCTGCTGGATTCGTCTGTGCAGTCGGGGAGTAGGTCCGAGCTGCCATAGCACGATACATTTGATGAGTCAGCACACTTTGCTGTGTCTGATTCTATAGCTTCTTCTTCATTAGGAGCAAGCGTCGTTAATAGGTTAGGTGCAGAGGTTTTTGCAGTAGATGAGTCAGCACACTTTGCTGTGTCTGTCTCCATAGCTTCTTCTTCGTTCGAAGTAGGCATAGTTAATAGGTTAGGTGTTGATTTCCTTTTAGCTTGAACTTTACTTGCATTCGAAGTCGCTGGCAGAGGCGGCGAATTCGGAGCGTCGCGTGGTGAGTTGCGTTCGATGAGTACGGGAGAGCAAGAACGGTTCGTATCGTGTTGGTTTAGCGGAGTTTGCTGCTTAGTATTAGTGGTTGGTGCCGTTTTGTGTTTCGCATACCAATGCGCTAGCAGCGAATTCATTTCTTCGTCAGATGAGCTATTATGTAGCGGGATAGCTGCCATATTGCAATTTTGTTCGGGAATGCGACCTTTGTACGTTAGGTTAAAGTGTATGAGTGCACATACACTAGAAAGTACATAGAAGAGCACTAATACGCATGCGTTTTGGGCTCACATATAAGGTTTTAGTCGTAAAAAACCAGACGGACACACACACGTATAAAATGAACAGTATTAACAATTAAAAGACGAGCTTCAAAACGTTTTAACAGTTTGTTGTTGCTGCGGCAATTTACAAATTTTTTTCAGTTTTAAGTTTTTATATTTTCCTTGTTTTTCACTTTTCAGTTTTTTTTTTTTTTTTTTTCAGTTTTTTCAGTTTTAATTAGTTTAACTTTTTTAATAATTTTTCTTTTTTCGTTTTTTTCGTTTTTCGTTTGGTTTTCGTTTTCGTTTGGTTTTCGTTTTTTTTCGTTTTCGTTTCGTTTTTCGTTTTCGTTTTTCGTTTTTTTCGTTTTTTTTTTTCGTTTGGTTTTTTTTCGTTTGGTGAGATTACCTCACAATTAGGGGCCGCAAGCAACTGATGTTGTCGCTAAGCCTTTCTTTATTTATATATACTTAGAAAGTACTTTAAAAATATTTTTAGTTACAATTTTTGTTACAAACAATATTTGAATTTGGTGAACTAGTTCACAAATAGTTGGGCAAGCAATCGATTTCAGTAGCAGCTGCTTAAAAAAATTCAAGCTGGCAATGCCGCTGAAATCGATTACTTGTTTTTAACAAATAGATATAAGATTGACATTTGTAAACATAGTTACTAATAATTTATTCTTATTTTATTTCCAGGTTCCAGAGGCGCAGTCGACGTGGATGCAGGTAAGTGTTTTGTTTGTTGTTTTAGCTGTGATTTGTGTTATTTGTTAATTAATTTTGTGTTTTATTGTTTTTGTTTTGTTTTTTGCAGGTTTTCGCGTAGCAAGGAGGCAAACGCACAGGCCGCAGACATCGCCGCGCCGCTGATTCGCTGGTAAGTGTTTGCTACATGTTTATAGTTGTGTTTTAAATTGTCTAATGTTTGTTGTTATGCAGGTGAAGCGCAGGCATCAGGTGTTCGGCAAGTGGACAGTAGTGGGACGGGACCACAGCACGCCTTGTGCAGGCAGTAGGAGCCGTCACGCCGTTGGAAATGTAGGTGCGTGTTGATGCTTGGTTTTAGGTGTGTTTATTTTAGATATTTTTGTTGTAGTTTATAAGATATTTATGTTATGATATAATAATCGTTTTATTTGTGTATTATGTTTGTTTTAGGTGCTGCTGATAAGGATGGCGCGTCCGCCCATACGAGACTCCGTCGCTTCAATCGTTATTTGCAGATAAGTTTATAGTTTTAGTTGGTTTTAAATCGTTTGGTTTTAATAGGTTATTAATACTCATTATTTTATTTTATCTTTTTTCAGGTGGCCGCTATGGATGTGTAGTCAGCGAAGTTGGAGCCAGCAGATAAGCAGCTATGAAACCCGGATTGCAGATTGTTGAATGCAAGCTGTGGAGGCCGCTGTCGCCGTTGGACCATCAGGTAAGTGTTTGTTGTAGGTTTTATGTTTAGTTTTATGTGTGTAAGTCTCGTTAGAGTGTTTTAGAGAATTGATTGTGTTGTTTTTGTTGTATTGCTAGTTAATCGTTATGTTAATATACTTTTTGTTTACTTTTCGAGTGCTGCAACAACAGAGCCAGCGGATCCAGTAGCGTTACAGAAGGCAAAGCATTTCGATCAGGGTATCGCTGAAAGTGAATACATCGCATTACGAGGGACTCCGTCGCATCAATCGTTGTTATGTTTGCAGATAAGTTTGTAGTTTTAATTGTTTAGAACTTTTATACGTATTGTTTTGTAGTTGTTATTTTATACATATATTTCTTTTTCTTTTCAGATGGCCGCCATAGATGTGCAGACGATAAAGTTGAAGCCGGCAGATGAGCAGGTGTGGAGCCAGATCGCAACTTGTTGAATGCGAGCTGCAGAGACCGTTTCCGCCGTTGGACTAGCAGGTAAGTGTTTGTTGTAGTTTTTGTTTAGTTTTAGTAGTGTTGTTATTTAGTTGTTTATTTATTTCTTCTTTTTTTTTTTTTTTCCTTTTGTTAGCGTTTTTATGTTTTAGCATGTTTTGAATTTTAGTTTAATCTATTTTTTTCTTTTTATTATTTGCAGGTCAGCAATAATTTACAGCTGGTGGTTACATTACATCGCACGCGAGCGAGTAACTGAGCACAGTCGCATGTTGCTGGATTTAAGTTTTAATTGAGTGAGTATATATAGTTATTTGTTTGATTTGTTTGAGTTAATTTATACATTTTTTTGTTTTAGATTGTATCCTGTTAATAAATAAAAATGAGAATGAGTATTAGTCTGCTTTTTTACTGCTGGTTATTTCATCGGGAACTTTTTCAGCAGCTATGCCAGCAGGGATACACATTCGGTGAAGTGTGTTGAGCAGAGCATCCACCTTCTTGCCCATGTCGTCGGATACCCTTATGTTAGCCTCTAGAGCACGGATAATTGGATTGTAATCAGTGTCTCCACTCTGGTGTTGAGCAGGGTACTGATTGGCTGGATACATAACTTCGCCACGTTCTTGCTTTTGTGCTAAATGCGGCTGTTGGAGCACCGATACGTTTTGTGGACTGCTGCTAGTAATTGTTTTTTTAACTGGCAATTTATTATTATTGTTGCGTTGCTGTTGTTGTGCATCACGTAGGTTTTGTTGTAGCTTTTGTAGATGCATCTGTGCCGGGTTGCGCGTTTTGTCAAGCATAGCTTGTGTGGAATGATGCACAGCGTTGGGCATGAGGTTAGTTTGTTGTTGTTTTAGCTGGTGCTGCCGTTGATTTTGTTGTAGTTGATGCATCGTATTTGGCGGAGAGCTATAGATAGTTGAGCCAGTTTGTTGCTCATTTCCATTGGTCTCTCCCTCGCAGTGCATATGTTGAGTGTTTTGTTGTAGCTGGTTATTACGCTGTTGTTGTTGCTGGCCCCTGTTTGGCTTACGTGTTAGTTTTTGCTGGCGGTAAAGTTGTTGCCTGGGGTGGTTAGCGCGAACTTTGTTTGCTAGTAGGGTATTGTAGGCCTCCTTGTATTTCGGACAGCCTTTGTAACTAGATACGTGACATCCGCCGCAGTTAGCACATTTTGGATTAGCAATCCTTGTGCCACTGCATTCTGTAGAAGGGTGCTGGCCAGCACACTTCATACAGACAAATGACCTTCTGCAATAGTTTTTGCTGTGCCCATACGCTTGACAGCGATGGCACTGCACAGGTTCCTGCCTAGTCATCTGGCGGTCCACAGTAATTGTCTGGTTGCCCAGTTTGTCAAGCGTGAGTATTTTGTCATTGCTATTGTCTAGCGTTGGGTGTAGCTCAACAGTAAACATGTTCATAGGTTGCTGAGTTCTATTGTGCTTGATGGCGTTAACGTGGCGAACAGAGAACCCCAGATTACATAGTTTGTCACTTATCCACGTAGTGGGAGTTGAGTAGTGAAGATGTCTGATGGTAACTCTAAAACCACGATTTGTAGTTAGCTGGTGGGTATGAATTTGCCTTTTATCTTTATTAAGAGCGTTTAGGATTAAATTGTAAGTAGCTAGGTCCCCACACGTAACCTTGACTCCATTAGTTTTAGAGCACTTGGTAGAGTAATCGCCAATTTTGGGAATTTCATTAATTGTATTTAAAATTGTCTGAATGTCAGTAACGTCATGGATAAAAATTGGTGGTATGTGAGGCTTAGCGACGGCAGTCTGCAGAAGCAGTTGTTGCTGTTGCTGTAGTGTCTCTTTGGAAGAGTTGCTGGAGCTGGAGCTGGAGCTACTATTAATCCGATTAGCGGTCGCTTTTTTTCTTCGTGCGGCGTTGGTAGTTTTTAGTTTAGAAGCAGTTGATTTTTTAGCTGTGTTATTTTTTGCATTTTTTGCAGGCTTATGTTTTGTAACGTCAGACAGTTTGATAAAAAGTAGTGATCTGCTCTTGGAGGTTCCTTTGCCAAGGGCATTGTAGGCAGGGGCCGATGAGCATTTGATTTTTGGGTTATTAAGCGACAGTGGTATTTTACGTTTAGTACCCGCCTTAGGTGATAAGTCACCAGTAGTAGTAAAACATTGATTAGTAGCGTCGAGTTCGCTGCTGGATTCGTCTGTGCAGTCGGGGAGTAGGTCCGAGCTGCCATAGCACGATACATTTGATGAGTCAGCACACTTTGCTGTGTCTGATTCTATAGCTTCTTCTTCATTAGGAGCAAGCGTCGTTAATAGGTTAGGTGCAGAGGTTTTTGCAGTAGATGAGTCAGCACACTTTGCTGTGTCTGTCTCCATAGCTTCTTCTTCGTTCGAAGTAGGCATAGTTAATAGGTTAGGTGTTGATTTCCTTTTAGCTTGAACTTTACTTGCATTCGAAGTCGCTGGCAGAGGCGGCGAATTCGGAGCGTCGCGTGGTGAGTTGCGTTCGATGAGTACGGGAGAGCAAGAACGGTTCGTATCGTGTTGGTTTAGCGGAGTTTGCTGCTTAGTATTAGTGGTTGGTGCCGTTTTGTGTTTCGCATACCAATGCGCTAGCAGCGAATTCATTTCTTCGTCAGATGAGCTATTATGTAGCGGGATAGCTGCCATATTGCAATTTTGTTCGGGAATGCGACCTTTGTACGTTAGGTTAAAGTGTATGAGTGCACATACACTAGAAAGTACATAGAAGAGCACTAATACGCATGCGTTTTGGGCTCACATATAAGGTTTTAGTCGTAAAAAACCAGACGGACACACACACGTATAAAATGAACAGTATTAACAATTAAAAGACGAGCTTCAAAACGTTTTAACAGTTTGTTGTTGCTGCGGCAATTTACAAATTTTTTTCAGTTTTAAGTTTTTATATTTTCCTTGTTTTTCACTTTTCAGTTTTTTTTTTTTTTTTCAGTTTTTTTCAGTTTTAATTAGTTTAACTTTTATAATAATTTTTTTTTTTCGTTTTTTTTTTTTTCGTTTTTCGTTTTTTTTTTTTTTCGTTTTTTTCGTTTTTTCGTTTTTCGTTTCGTTTTTTCGTTTTTTTTTTTTCGTTTTTTTCGTTTGGTGTTTTTTTTTTTTTTTTCGTTTGGTTTTTTCGTTTTTCGTTTTTTCGTTTGGTGAGATTACCTCACAATTAGGGGCCGCAAGCAACTGATGTTGTCGCTAAGCCTTTCTTTATTTATATATACTTAGAAAGTACTTTAAAAATATTTTTAGTTACAATTTTTGTTACAAACAATATTTGAATTTGGTGAACTAGTTCACAAATAGTTGGGCAAGCAATCGATTTCAGTAGCAGCTGCTTAAAAAATTCAAGCTGGCAATGCCGCTGAAATCGATTACTTGTTTTTAACAAATAGATATAAGATTGACATTTGTAAACATAGTTACTAATAATTTATTCTTATTTTATTTCCAGGTTCCAGAGGCGCAGTCGACGTGGATGCAGGTAAGTGTTTTGTTTGTTGTTTTAGCTGTGATTTGTGTTATTTGTTAATTAATTTTGTGTTTTATTGTTTTTGTTTTGTTTTTTGCAGGTTTTCGCGTAGCAAGGAGGCAAACGCACAGGCCGCAGACATCGCCGCGCCGCTGATTCGCTGGTAAGTGTTTGCTACATGTTTATAGTTGTGTTTTAAATTGTCTAATGTTTGTTGTTATGCAGGTGAAGCGCAGGCATCAGGTGTTCGGCAAGTGGACAGTAGTGGGACGGGACCACAGCACGCCTTGTGCAGGCAGTAGGAGCCGTCACGCCGTTGGAAATGTAGGTGCGTGTTGATGCTTGGTTTTAGGTGTGTTTATTTTAGATATTTTTGTTGTAGTTTATAAGATATTTATGTTATGATATAATAATCGTTTTATTTGTGTATTATGTTTGTTTTAGGTGCTGCTGATAAGGATGGCGCGTCCGCCCATACGAGACTCCGTCGCTTCAATCGTTATTTGCAGATAAGTTTATAGTTTTAGTTGGTTTTAAATCGTTTGGTTTTAATAGGTTATTAATACTCATTATTTTATTTTATCTTTTTTCAGGTGGCCGCTATGGATGTGTAGTCAGCGAAGTTGGAGCCAGCAGATAAGCAGCTATGAAACCCGGATTGCAGATTGTTGAATGCAAGCTGTGGAGGCCGCTGTCGCCGTTGGACCATCAGGTAAGTGTTTGTTGTAGGTTTTATGTTTAGTTTTATGTGTGTAAGTCTCGTTAGAGTGTTTTAGAGAATTGATTGTGTTGTTTTTGTTGTATTGCTAGTTAATCGTTATGTTAATATACTTTTTGTTTACTTTTCGAGTGCTGCAACAACAGAGCCAGCGGATCCAGTAGCGTTACAGAAGGCAAAGCATTTCGATCAGGGTATCGCTGAAAGTGAATACATCGCATTACGAGGGACTCCGTCGCATCAATCGTTGTTATGTTTGCAGATAAGTTTGTAGTTTTAATTGTTTAGAACTTTTATACGTATTGTTTTGTAGTTGTTATTTTATACATACTATTTCTTTTTCTTTTTTCAGATGGCCGCCATAGATGTGCAGACGATAAAGTTGAAGCCGGCAGATGAGCAGGTGTGGACCAGATCGCACTTGTTGAATGCGAGCTGCGAGACCGTTTCCGCCGTTGGACTAGCAGGTAAGTGTTTGTTGTAGTTTTTGTTTAGTTTTAGTAGTGTTGTTATTTAGTTGTTTATTTATTTTTCTTTTTTTTTTTTTTTTTTTTTTGTTTTTTGTTTAGCGTTTTTTTTTGTTTTGCATGTTTTGAATTTTAGTTTTAATCTATTTTTTTCTTTTATTATTTGCAGGTCGCAATTTTTTACAGCTGGTGGTTTTATTACATCGCACGTTTTTTTTTTCGTTTGGTGAGATTACCTCACAATTAGGGGCCGCAAGCAACTGATGTTGTCGCTAAGCCTTTCTTTATTTATATATACTTAGAAAGTACTTTAAAAATATTTTTAGTTACAATTTTTGTTACAAACAATATTTGAATTTGGTGAACTAGTTCACAAATAGTTGGGCAAGCAATCGATTTCAGTAGCAGCTGCTTAAAAAAATTCAAGCTGGCAATGCCGCTGAAATCGATTACTTGTTTTTAACAAATAGATATAAGATTGACATTTGTAAACATAGTTACTAATAATTTATTCTTATTTTATTTCCAGGTTCCAGAGGCGCAGTCGACGTGGATGCAGGTAAGTGTTTTGTTTGTTGTTTTAGCTGTGATTTGTGTTATTTGTTAATTAATTTTGTGTTTTATTGTTTTTGTTTTGTTTTTTGCAGGTTTTCGCGTAGCAAGGAGGCAAACGCACAGGCCGCAGACATCGCCGCGCCGCTGATTCGCTGGTAAGTGTTTGCTACATGTTTATAGTTGTGTTTTAAATTGTCTAATGTTTGTTGTTATGCAGGTGAAGCGCAGGCATCAGGTGTTCGGCAAGTGGACAGTAGTGGGACGGGACCACAGCACGCCTTGTGCAGGCAGTAGGAGCCGTCACGCCGTTGGAAATGTAGGTGCGTGTTGATGCTTGGTTTTAGGTGTGTTTATTTTAGATATTTTTGTTGTAGTTTATAAGATATTTATGTTATGATATAATAATCGTTTTATTTGTGTATTATGTTTGTTTTAGGTGCTGCTGATAAGGATGGCGCGTCCGCCCATACGAGACTCCGTCGCTTCAATCGTTATTTGCAGATAAGTTTATAGTTTTAGTTGGTTTTAAATCGTTTGGTTTTAATAGGTTATTAATACTCATTATTTTATTTTATCTTTTTTCAGGTGGCCGCTATGGATGTGTAGTCAGCGAAGTTGGAGCCAGCAGATAAGCAGCTATGAAACCCGGATTGCAGATTGTTGAATGCAAGCTGTGGAGGCCGCTGTCGCCGTTGGACCATCAGGTAAGTGTTTGTTGTAGGTTTTATGTTTAGTTTTATGTGTGTAAGTCTCGTTAGAGTGTTTTAGAGAATTGATTGTGTTGTTTTTGTTGTATTGCTAGTTAATCGTTATGTTAATATACTTTTTGTTTACTTTTCGAGTGCTGCAACAACAGAGCCAGCGGATCCAGTAGCGTTACAGAAGGCAAAGCATTTCGATCAGGGTATCGCTGAAAGTGAATACATCGCATTACGAGGGACTCCGTCGCATCAATCGTTGTTATGTTTGCAGATAAGTTTGTAGTTTTAATTGTTTAGAACTTTTATACGTATTGTTTTGTAGTTGTTATTTTATACATATATTTCTTTTTCTTTTCAGATGGCCGCCATAGATGTGCAGACGATAAAGTTGAAGCCGGCAGATGAGCAGGTGTGGAGCCAGATCGCAACTTGTTGAATGCGAGCTGCAGAGACCGTTTCCGCCGTTGGACTAGCAGGTAAGTGTTTGTTGTAGTTTTTGTTTAGTTTTAGTAGTGTTGTTATTTAGTTGTTTATTTATTTCTTTTTTTTTTTTTTTTTCCTTTTGTTAGCGTTTTTATGTTTTAGCATGTTTTGAATTTTAGTTTAATCTATTTTTTTCTTTTTATTATTTGCAGGTCAGCAATAATTTACAGCTGGTGGTTACATTACATCGCACGCGAGCGAGTAACTGAGCACAGTCGCATGTTGCTGGATTTAAGTTTTAATTGAGTGAGTATATATAGTTATTTGTTTGATTTGTTTGAGTTAATTTATACATTTTTTTGTTTTAGATTGTATCCTGTTAATAAATAAAAATGAGAATGAGTATTAGTCTGCTTTTTTACTGCTGGTTATTTCATCGGGAACTTTTTCAGCAGCTATGCCAGCAGGGATACACATTCGGTGAAGTGTGTTGAGCAGAGCATCCACCTTCTTGCCCATGTCGTCGGATACCCTTATGTTAGCCTCTAGAGCACGGATAATTGGATTGTAATCAGTGTCTCCACTCTGGTGTTGAGCAGGGTACTGATTGGCTGGATACATAACTTCGCCACGTTCTTGCTTTTGTGCTAAATGCGGCTGTTGGAGCACCGATACGTTTTGTGGACTGCTGCTAGTAATTGTTTTTTTAACTGGCAATTTATTATTATTGTTGCGTTGCTGTTGTTGTGCATCACGTAGGTTTTGTTGTAGCTTTTGTAGATGCATCTGTGCCGGGTTGCGCGTTTTGTCAAGCATAGCTTGTGTGGAATGATGCACAGCGTTGGGCATGAGGTTAGTTTGTTGTTGTTTTAGCTGGTGCTGCCGTTGATTTTGTTGTAGTTGATGCATCGTATTTGGCGGAGAGCTATAGATAGTTGAGCCAGTTTGTTGCTCATTTCCATTGGTCTCTCCCTCGCAGTGCATATGTTGAGTGTTTTGTTGTAGCTGGTTATTACGCTGTTGTTGTTGCTGGCCCCTGTTTGGCTTACGTGTTAGTTTTTGCTGGCGGTAAAGTTGTTGCCTGGGGTGGTTAGCGCGAACTTTGTTTGCTAGTAGGGTATTGTAGGCCTCCTTGTATTTCGGACAGCCTTTGTAACTAGATACGTGACATCCGCCGCAGTTAGCACATTTTGGATTAGCAATCCTTGTGCCACTGCATTCTGTAGAAGGGTGCTGGCCAGCACACTTCATACAGACAAATGACCTTCTGCAATAGTTTTTGCTGTGCCCATACGCTTGACAGCGATGGCACTGCACAGGTTCCTGCCTAGTCATCTGGCGGTCCACAGTAATTGTCTGGTTGCCCAGTTTGTCAAGCGTGAGTATTTTGTCATTGCTATTGTCTAGCGTTGGGTGTAGCTCAACAGTAAACATGTTCATAGGTTGCTGAGTTCTATTGTGCTTGATGGCGTTAACGTGGCGAACAGAGAACCCCAGATTACATAGTTTGTCACTTATCCACGTAGTGGGAGTTGAGTAGTGAAGATGTCTGATGGTAACTCTAAAACCACGATTTGTAGTTAGCTGGTGGGTATGAATTTGCCTTTTATCTTTATTAAGAGCGTTTAGGATTAAATTGTAAGTAGCTAGGTCCCCACACGTAACCTTGACTCCATTAGTTTTAGAGCACTTGGTAGAGTAATCGCCAATTTTGGGAATTTCATTAATTGTATTTAAAATTGTCTGAATGTCAGTAACGTCATGGATAAAAATTGGTGGTATGTGAGGCTTAGCGACGGCAGTCTGCAGAAGCAGTTGTTGCTGTTGCTGTAGTGTCTCTTTGGAAGAGTTGCTGGAGCTGGAGCTGGAGCTACTATTAATCCGATTAGCGGTCGCTTTTTTTCTTCGTGCGGCGTTGGTAGTTTTTAGTTTAGAAGCAGTTGATTTTTTAGCTGTGTTATTTTTTGCATTTTTTGCAGGCTTATGTTTTGTAACGTCAGACAGTTTGATAAAAAGTAGTGATCTGCTCTTGGAGGTTCCTTTGCCAAGGGCATTGTAGGCAGGGGCCGATGAGCATTTGATTTTTGGGTTATTAAGCGACAGTGGTATTTTACGTTTAGTACCCGCCTTAGGTGATAAGTCACCAGTAGTAGTAAAACATTGATTAGTAGCGTCGAGTTCGCTGCTGGATTCGTCTGTGCAGTCGGGGAGTAGGTCCGAGCTGCCATAGCACGATACATTTGATGAGTCAGCACACTTTGCTGTGTCTGATTCTATAGCTTCTTCTTCATTAGGAGCAAGCGTCGTTAATAGGTTAGGTGCAGAGGTTTTTGCAGTAGATGAGTCAGCACACTTTGCTGTGTCTGTCTCCATAGCTTCTTCTTCGTTCGAAGTAGGCATAGTTAATAGGTTAGGTGTTGATTTCCTTTTAGCTTGAACTTTACTTGCATTCGAAGTCGCTGGCAGAGGCGGCGAATTCGGAGCGTCGCGTGGTGAGTTGCGTTCGATGAGTACGGGAGAGCAAGAACGGTTCGTATCGTGTTGGTTTAGCGGAGTTTGCTGCTTAGTATTAGTGGTTGGTGCCGTTTTGTGTTTCGCATACCAATGCGCTAGCAGCGAATTCATTTCTTCGTCAGATGAGCTATTATGTAGCGGGATAGCTGCCATATTGCAATTTTGTTCGGGAATGCGACCTTTGTACGTTAGGTTAAAGTGTATGAGTGCACATACACTAGAAAGTACATAGAAGAGCACTAATACGCATGCGTTTTGGGCTCACATATAAGGTTTTAGTCGTAAAAAACCAGACGGACACACACACGTATAAAATGAACAGTATTAACAATTAAAAGACGAGCTTCAAAACGTTTTAACAGTTTGTTGTTGCTGCGGCAATTTACAAATTTTTTTCAGTTTTAAGTTTTTATATTTTCCTTGTTTTTCACTTTTCAGTTTTTTTTTTTTTTTTTTTTTTTTTTTTTTGTTTTAATTAGTTTTTTTTTTTTTTTTTAACTTTTTAATAATTTTTTTTTCGTTTTTCGTTTTTTTTTCGTTTTTTTTTCGTTTTTTGTTTTTTTTTGGTTTTTCGTTTTTTTTTTTCGTTTTCGTTTTTTTTTTTTTTTTTTTTTTTTTTTTTTTTTTTTTTTTCGTTTTTTTTTTTCGTTTGGTGAGATTACCTCACAATTAGGGGCCGCAAGCAACTGATGTTGTCGCTAAGCCTTTCTTTATTTATATATACTTAGAAAGTACTTTAAAAATATTTTTAGTTACAATTTTTGTTACAAACAATATTTGAATTTGGTGAACTAGTTCACAAATAGTTGGGCAAGCAATCGATTTCAGTAGCAGCTGCTTAAAAAAATTCAAGCTGGCAATGCCGCTGAAATCGATTACTTGTTTTTAACAAATAGATATAAGATTGACATTTGTAAACATAGTTACTAATAATTTATTCTTATTTTATTTCCAGGTTCCAGAGGCGCAGTCGACGTGGATGCAGGTAAGTGTTTTGTTTGTTGTTTTAGCTGTGATTTGTGTTATTTGTTAATTAATTTTGTGTTTTATTGTTTTTGTTTTGTTTTTTGCAGGTTTTCGCGTAGCAAGGAGGCAAACGCACAGGCCGCAGACATCGCCGCGCCGCTGATTCGCTGGTAAGTGTTTGCTACATGTTTATAGTTGTGTTTTAAATTGTCTAATGTTTGTTGTTATGCAGGTGAAGCGCAGGCATCAGGTGTTCGGCAAGTGGACAGTAGTGGGACGGGACCACAGCACGCCTTGTGCAGGCAGTAGGAGCCGTCACGCCGTTGGAAATGTAGGTGCGTGTTGATGCTTGGTTTTAGGTGTGTTTATTTTAGATATTTTTGTTGTAGTTTATAAGATATTTATGTTATGATATAATAATCGTTTTATTTGTGTATTATGTTTGTTTTAGGTGCTGCTGATAAGGATGGCGCGTCCGCCCATACGAGACTCCGTCGCTTCAATCGTTATTTGCAGATAAGTTTATAGTTTTAGTTGGTTTTAAATCGTTTGGTTTTAATAGGTTATTAATACTCATTATTTTATTTTATCTTTTTTCAGGTGGCCGCTATGGATGTGTAGTCAGCGAAGTTGGAGCCAGCAGATAAGCAGCTATGAAACCCGGATTGCAGATTGTTGAATGCAAGCTGTGGAGGCCGCTGTCGCCGTTGGACCATCAGGTAAGTGTTTGTTGTAGGTTTTATGTTTAGTTTTATGTGTGTAAGTCTCGTTAGAGTGTTTTAGAGAATTGATTGTGTTGTTTTTGTTGTATTGCTAGTTAATCGTTATGTTAATATACTTTTTGTTTACTTTTCGAGTGCTGCAACAACAGAGCCAGCGGATCCAGTAGCGTTACAGAAGGCAAAGCATTTCGATCAGGGTATCGCTGAAAGTGAATACATCGCATTACGAGGGACTCCGTCGCATCAATCGTTGTTATGTTTGCAGATAAGTTTGTAGTTTTAATTGTTTAGAACTTTTATACGTATTGTTTTGTAGTTGTTATTTTATACATATATTTCTTTTTCTTTTCAGATGGCCGCCATAGATGTGCAGACGATAAAGTTGAAGCCGGCAGATGAGCAGGTGTGGAGCCAGATCGCAACTTGTTGAATGCGAGCTGCAGAGACCGTTTCCGCCGTTGGACTAGCAGGTAAGTGTTTGTTGTAGTTTTTGTTTAGTTTTAGTAGTGTTGTTATTTAGTTGTTTATTTATTTTTCTCTTTTTTTTTTTTTTTCCTTTTGTTAGCGTTTTTATGTTTTAGCATGTTTTGAATTTTAGTTTAATCTATTTTTTTCTTTTTATTATTTGCAGGTCAGCAATAATTTACAGCTGGTGGTTACATTACATCGCACGCGAGCGAGTAACTGAGCACAGTCGCATGTTGCTGGATTTAAGTTTTAATTGAGTGAGTATATATAGTTATTTGTTTGATTTGTTTGAGTTAATTTATACATTTTTTTGTTTTAGATTGTATCCTGTTAATAAATAAAAATGAGAATGAGTATTAGTCTGCTTTTTTACTGCTGGTTATTTCATCGGGAACTTTTTCAGCAGCTATGCCAGCAGGGATACACATTCGGTGAAGTGTGTTGAGCAGAGCATCCACCTTCTTGCCCATGTCGTCGGATACCCTTATGTTAGCCTCTAGAGCACGGATAATTGGATTGTAATCAGTGTCTCCACTCTGGTGTTGAGCAGGGTACTGATTGGCTGGATACATAACTTCGCCACGTTCTTGCTTTTGTGCTAAATGCGGCTGTTGGAGCACCGATACGTTTTGTGGACTGCTGCTAGTAATTGTTTTTTTAACTGGCAATTTATTATTATTGTTGCGTTGCTGTTGTTGTGCATCACGTAGGTTTTGTTGTAGCTTTTGTAGATGCATCTGTGCCGGGTTGCGCGTTTTGTCAAGCATAGCTTGTGTGGAATGATGCACAGCGTTGGGCATGAGGTTAGTTTGTTGTTGTTTTAGCTGGTGCTGCCGTTGATTTTGTTGTAGTTGATGCATCGTATTTGGCGGAGAGCTATAGATAGTTGAGCCAGTTTGTTGCTCATTTCCATTGGTCTCTCCCTCGCAGTGCATATGTTGAGTGTTTTGTTGTAGCTGGTTATTACGCTGTTGTTGTTGCTGGCCCCTGTTTGGCTTACGTGTTAGTTTTTGCTGGCGGTAAAGTTGTTGCCTGGGGTGGTTAGCGCGAACTTTGTTTGCTAGTAGGGTATTGTAGGCCTCCTTGTATTTCGGACAGCCTTTGTAACTAGATACGTGACATCCGCCGCAGTTAGCACATTTTGGATTAGCAATCCTTGTGCCACTGCATTCTGTAGAAGGGTGCTGGCCAGCACACTTCATACAGACAAATGACCTTCTGCAATAGTTTTTGCTGTGCCCATACGCTTGACAGCGATGGCACTGCACAGGTTCCTGCCTAGTCATCTGGCGGTCCACAGTAATTGTCTGGTTGCCCAGTTTGTCAAGCGTGAGTATTTTGTCATTGCTATTGTCTAGCGTTGGGTGTAGCTCAACAGTAAACATGTTCATAGGTTGCTGAGTTCTATTGTGCTTGATGGCGTTAACGTGGCGAACAGAGAACCCCAGATTACATAGTTTGTCACTTATCCACGTAGTGGGAGTTGAGTAGTGAAGATGTCTGATGGTAACTCTAAAACCACGATTTGTAGTTAGCTGGTGGGTATGAATTTGCCTTTTATCTTTATTAAGAGCGTTTAGGATTAAATTGTAAGTAGCTAGGTCCCCACACGTAACCTTGACTCCATTAGTTTTAGAGCACTTGGTAGAGTAATCGCCAATTTTGGGAATTTCATTAATTGTATTTAAAATTGTCTGAATGTCAGTAACGTCATGGATAAAAATTGGTGGTATGTGAGGCTTAGCGACGGCAGTCTGCAGAAGCAGTTGTTGCTGTTGCTGTAGTGTCTCTTTGGAAGAGTTGCTGGAGCTGGAGCTGGAGCTACTATTAATCCGATTAGCGGTCGCTTTTTTTCTTCGTGCGGCGTTGGTAGTTTTTAGTTTAGAAGCAGTTGATTTTTTAGCTGTGTTATTTTTTGCATTTTTTGCAGGCTTATGTTTTGTAACGTCAGACAGTTTGATAAAAAGTAGTGATCTGCTCTTGGAGGTTCCTTTGCCAAGGGCATTGTAGGCAGGGGCCGATGAGCATTTGATTTTTGGGTTATTAAGCGACAGTGGTATTTTACGTTTAGTACCCGCCTTAGGTGATAAGTCACCAGTAGTAGTAAAACATTGATTAGTAGCGTCGAGTTCGCTGCTGGATTCGTCTGTGCAGTCGGGGAGTAGGTCCGAGCTGCCATAGCACGATACATTTGATGAGTCAGCACACTTTGCTGTGTCTGATTCTATAGCTTCTTCTTCATTAGGAGCAAGCGTCGTTAATAGGTTAGGTGCAGAGGTTTTTGCAGTAGATGAGTCAGCACACTTTGCTGTGTCTGTCTCCATAGCTTCTTCTTCGTTCGAAGTAGGCATAGTTAATAGGTTAGGTGTTGATTTCCTTTTAGCTTGAACTTTACTTGCATTCGAAGTCGCTGGCAGAGGCGGCGAATTCGGAGCGTCGCGTGGTGAGTTGCGTTCGATGAGTACGGGAGAGCAAGAACGGTTCGTATCGTGTTGGTTTAGCGGAGTTTGCTGCTTAGTATTAGTGGTTGGTGCCGTTTTGTGTTTCGCATACCAATGCGCTAGCAGCGAATTCATTTCTTCGTCAGATGAGCTATTATGTAGCGGGATAGCTGCCATATTGCAATTTTGTTCGGGAATGCGACCTTTGTACGTTAGGTTAAAGTGTATGAGTGCACATACACTAGAAAGTACATAGAAGAGCACTAATACGCATGCGTTTTGGGCTCACATATAAGGTTTTAGTCGTAAAAAACCAGACGGACACACACACGTATAAAATGAACAGTATTAACAATTAAAAGACGAGCTTCAAAACGTTTTAACAGTTTGTTGTTGCTGCGGCAATTTACAAATTTTTTTCAGTTTTAAGTTTTTATATTTTCCTTGTTTTTCACTTTTCAGTTTTTTTTTTTTTTTTTTTTCAGTTTTTTTCAGTTTTAATTAGTTTAACTTTTATAATAATTTTTTTTTTTCGTTTTTTTTTGTGTTTTTTTTTTTTTTTTTTTTTCGTTTTTTTTTCGTTTTTTTCGTTTTTTTCGTTTTTTTTCGTTTGGTTTTTTTTCGTTTTTTCGTTTGGTTTTTTTTTCGTTTTTTTTTTTCGTTTGGTGAGATTACCTCACAATTAGGGGCCGCAAGCAACTGATGTTGTCGCTAAGCCTTTCTTTATTTATATATACTTAGAAAGTACTTTAAAAATATTTTTAGTTACAATTTTTGTTACAAACAATATTTGAATTTGGTGAACTAGTTCACAAATAGTTGGGCAAGCAATCGATTTCAGTAGCAGCTGCTTAAAAAATTCAAGCTGGCAATGCCGCTGAAATCGATTACTTGTTTTTAACAAATAGATATAAGATTGACATTTGTAAACATAGTTACTAATAATTTATTCTTATTTTATTTCCAGGTTCCAGAGGCGCAGTCGACGTGGATGCAGGTAAGTGTTTTGTTTGTTGTTTTAGCTGTGATTTGTGTTATTTGTTAATTAATTTTGTGTTTTATTGTTTTTGTTTTGTTTTTTGCAGGTTTTCGCGTAGCAAGGAGGCAAACGCACAGGCCGCAGACATCGCCGCGCCGCTGATTCGCTGGTAAGTGTTTGCTACATGTTTATAGTTGTGTTTTAAATTGTCTAATGTTTGTTGTTATGCAGGTGAAGCGCAGGCATCAGGTGTTCGGCAAGTGGACAGTAGTGGGACGGGACCACAGCACGCCTTGTGCAGGCAGTAGGAGCCGTCACGCCGTTGGAAATGTAGGTGCGTGTTGATGCTTGGTTTTAGGTGTGTTTATTTTAGATATTTTTGTTGTAGTTTATAAGATATTTATGTTATGATATAATAATCGTTTTATTTGTGTATTATGTTTGTTTTAGGTGCTGCTGATAAGGATGGCGCGTCCGCCCATACGAGACTCCGTCGCTTCAATCGTTATTTGCAGATAAGTTTATAGTTTTAGTTGGTTTTAAATCGTTTGGTTTTAATAGGTTATTAATACTCATTATTTTATTTTATCTTTTTTCAGGTGGCCGCTATGGATGTGTAGTCAGCGAAGTTGGAGCCAGCAGATAAGCAGCTATGAAACCCGGATTGCAGATTGTTGAATGCAAGCTGTGGAGGCCGCTGTCGCCGTTGGACCATCAGGTAAGTGTTTGTTGTAGGTTTTATGTTTAGTTTTATGTGTGTAAGTCTCGTTAGAGTGTTTTAGAGAATTGATTGTGTTGTTTTTGTTGTATTGCTAGTTAATCGTTATGTTAATATACTTTTTGTTTACTTTTCGAGTGCTGCAACAACAGAGCCAGCGGATCCAGTAGCGTTACAGAAGGCAAAGCATTTCGATCAGGGTATCGCTGAAAGTGAATACATCGCATTACGAGGGACTCCGTCGCATCAATCGTTGTTATGTTTGCAGATAAGTTTGTAGTTTTAATTGTTTAGAACTTTTATACGTATTGTTTTGTAGTTGTTATTTTATACATATATTTCTTTTTCTTTTCAGATGGCCGCCATAGATGTGCAGACGATAAAGTTGAAGCCGGCAGATGAGCAGGTGTGGAGCCAGATCGCAACTTGTTGAATGCGAGCTGCAGAGACCGTTTCCGCCGTTGGACTAGCAGGTAAGTGTTTGTTGTAGTTTTTGTTTAGTTTTAGTAGTGTTGTTATTTAGTTGTTTATTTATTTCCTTTTTTTTTTTTTTTTTTCCTTTTGTTAGCGTTTTTATGTTTTAGCATGTTTTGAATTTTAGTTTAATCTATTTTTTTCTTTTTATTATTTGCAGGTCAGCAATAATTTACAGCTGGTGGTTACATTACATCGCACGCGAGCGAGTAACTGAGCACAGTCGCATGTTGCTGGATTTAAGTTTTAATTGAGTGAGTATATATAGTTATTTGTTTGATTTGTTTGAGTTAATTTATACATTTTTTTGTTTTAGATTGTATCCTGTTAATAAATAAAAATGAGAATGAGTATTAGTCTGCTTTTTTACTGCTGGTTATTTCATCGGGAACTTTTTCAGCAGCTATGCCAGCAGGGATACACATTCGGTGAAGTGTGTTGAGCAGAGCATCCACCTTCTTGCCCATGTCGTCGGATACCCTTATGTTAGCCTCTAGAGCACGGATAATTGGATTGTAATCAGTGTCTCCACTCTGGTGTTGAGCAGGGTACTGATTGGCTGGATACATAACTTCGCCACGTTCTTGCTTTTGTGCTAAATGCGGCTGTTGGAGCACCGATACGTTTTGTGGACTGCTGCTAGTAATTGTTTTTTTAACTGGCAATTTATTATTATTGTTGCGTTGCTGTTGTTGTGCATCACGTAGGTTTTGTTGTAGCTTTTGTAGATGCATCTGTGCCGGGTTGCGCGTTTTGTCAAGCATAGCTTGTGTGGAATGATGCACAGCGTTGGGCATGAGGTTAGTTTGTTGTTGTTTTAGCTGGTGCTGCCGTTGATTTTGTTGTAGTTGATGCATCGTATTTGGCGGAGAGCTATAGATAGTTGAGCCAGTTTGTTGCTCATTTCCATTGGTCTCTCCCTCGCAGTGCATATGTTGAGTGTTTTGTTGTAGCTGGTTATTACGCTGTTGTTGTTGCTGGCCCCTGTTTGGCTTACGTGTTAGTTTTTGCTGGCGGTAAAGTTGTTGCCTGGGGTGGTTAGCGCGAACTTTGTTTGCTAGTAGGGTATTGTAGGCCTCCTTGTATTTCGGACAGCCTTTGTAACTAGATACGTGACATCCGCCGCAGTTAGCACATTTTGGATTAGCAATCCTTGTGCCACTGCATTCTGTAGAAGGGTGCTGGCCAGCACACTTCATACAGACAAATGACCTTCTGCAATAGTTTTTGCTGTGCCCATACGCTTGACAGCGATGGCACTGCACAGGTTCCTGCCTAGTCATCTGGCGGTCCACAGTAATTGTCTGGTTGCCCAGTTTGTCAAGCGTGAGTATTTTGTCATTGCTATTGTCTAGCGTTGGGTGTAGCTCAACAGTAAACATGTTCATAGGTTGCTGAGTTCTATTGTGCTTGATGGCGTTAACGTGGCGAACAGAGAACCCCAGATTACATAGTTTGTCACTTATCCACGTAGTGGGAGTTGAGTAGTGAAGATGTCTGATGGTAACTCTAAAACCACGATTTGTAGTTAGCTGGTGGGTATGAATTTGCCTTTTATCTTTATTAAGAGCGTTTAGGATTAAATTGTAAGTAGCTAGGTCCCCACACGTAACCTTGACTCCATTAGTTTTAGAGCACTTGGTAGAGTAATCGCCAATTTTGGGAATTTCATTAATTGTATTTAAAATTGTCTGAATGTCAGTAACGTCATGGATAAAAATTGGTGGTATGTGAGGCTTAGCGACGGCAGTCTGCAGAAGCAGTTGTTGCTGTTGCTGTAGTGTCTCTTTGGAAGAGTTGCTGGAGCTGGAGCTGGAGCTACTATTAATCCGATTAGCGGTCGCTTTTTTTCTTCGTGCGGCGTTGGTAGTTTTTAGTTTAGAAGCAGTTGATTTTTTAGCTGTGTTATTTTTTGCATTTTTTGCAGGCTTATGTTTTGTAACGTCAGACAGTTTGATAAAAAGTAGTGATCTGCTCTTGGAGGTTCCTTTGCCAAGGGCATTGTAGGCAGGGGCCGATGAGCATTTGATTTTTGGGTTATTAAGCGACAGTGGTATTTTACGTTTAGTACCCGCCTTAGGTGATAAGTCACCAGTAGTAGTAAAACATTGATTAGTAGCGTCGAGTTCGCTGCTGGATTCGTCTGTGCAGTCGGGGAGTAGGTCCGAGCTGCCATAGCACGATACATTTGATGAGTCAGCACACTTTGCTGTGTCTGATTCTATAGCTTCTTCTTCATTAGGAGCAAGCGTCGTTAATAGGTTAGGTGCAGAGGTTTTTGCAGTAGATGAGTCAGCACACTTTGCTGTGTCTGTCTCCATAGCTTCTTCTTCGTTCGAAGTAGGCATAGTTAATAGGTTAGGTGTTGATTTCCTTTTAGCTTGAACTTTACTTGCATTCGAAGTCGCTGGCAGAGGCGGCGAATTCGGAGCGTCGCGTGGTGAGTTGCGTTCGATGAGTACGGGAGAGCAAGAACGGTTCGTATCGTGTTGGTTTAGCGGAGTTTGCTGCTTAGTATTAGTGGTTGGTGCCGTTTTGTGTTTCGCATACCAATGCGCTAGCAGCGAATTCATTTCTTCGTCAGATGAGCTATTATGTAGCGGGATAGCTGCCATATTGCAATTTTGTTCGGGAATGCGACCTTTGTACGTTAGGTTAAAGTGTATGAGTGCACATACACTAGAAAGTACATAGAAGAGCACTAATACGCATGCGTTTTGGGCTCACATATAAGGTTTTAGTCGTAAAAAACCAGACGGACACACACACGTATAAAATGAACAGTATTAACAATTAAAAGACGAGCTTCAAAACGTTTTAACAGTTTGTTGTTGCTGCGGCAATTTACAAATTTTTTTCAGTTTTAAGTTTTTATATTTTCCTTGTTTTTCACTTTTTTTTTTTTTTTTTTTTTTTTTTTTCAGTTTTTTTCAGTTTTAATTAGTTTAACTTTTATAATAATTTTTCTTTTTCGTTTTTCGTTTTTTTCGTTTTTTTCGTTTGGTGTTTTTTTTCGTTTGGTTTTCGTTTTTTTTTCGTTTTTTCGTTTGGTTTTTCGTTTTTTTTCGTTTTTCGTTTTTTTTTTTTTTTTTTTTTCGTTTGGTTTTCGTTTTTTCGTTTGGTGAGATTACCTCACAATTAGGGGCCGCAAGCAACTGATGTTGTCGCTAAGCCTTTCTTTATTTATATATACTTAGAAAGTACTTTAAAAATATTTTTAGTTACAATTTTTGTTACAAACAATATTTGAATTTGGTGAACTAGTTCACAAATAGTTGGGCAAGCAATCGATTTCAGTAGCAGCTGCTTAAAAAAATTCAAGCTGGCAATGCCGCTGAAATCGATTACTTGTTTTTAACAAATAGATATAAGATTGACATTTGTAAACATAGTTACTAATAATTTATTCTTATTTTATTTCCAGGTTCCAGAGGCGCAGTCGACGTGGATGCAGGTAAGTGTTTTGTTTGTTGTTTTAGCTGTGATTTGTGTTATTTGTTAATTAATTTTGTGTTTTATTGTTTTTGTTTTGTTTTTTGCAGGTTTTCGCGTAGCAAGGAGGCAAACGCACAGGCCGCAGACATCGCCGCGCCGCTGATTCGCTGGTAAGTGTTTGCTACATGTTTATAGTTGTGTTTTAAATTGTCTAATGTTTGTTGTTATGCAGGTGAAGCGCAGGCATCAGGTGTTCGGCAAGTGGACAGTAGTGGGACGGGACCACAGCACGCCTTGTGCAGGCAGTAGGAGCCGTCACGCCGTTGGAAATGTAGGTGCGTGTTGATGCTTGGTTTTAGGTGTGTTTATTTTAGATATTTTTGTTGTAGTTTATAAGATATTTATGTTATGATATAATAATCGTTTTATTTGTGTATTATGTTTGTTTTAGGTGCTGCTGATAAGGATGGCGCGTCCGCCCATACGAGACTCCGTCGCTTCAATCGTTATTTGCAGATAAGTTTATAGTTTTAGTTGGTTTTAAATCGTTTGGTTTTAATAGGTTATTAATACTCATTATTTTATTTTATCTTTTTTCAGGTGGCCGCTATGGATGTGTAGTCAGCGAAGTTGGAGCCAGCAGATAAGCAGCTATGAAACCCGGATTGCAGATTGTTGAATGCAAGCTGTGGAGGCCGCTGTCGCCGTTGGACCATCAGGTAAGTGTTTGTTGTAGGTTTTATGTTTAGTTTTATGTGTGTAAGTCTCGTTAGAGTGTTTTAGAGAATTGATTGTGTTGTTTTTGTTGTATTGCTAGTTAATCGTTATGTTAATATACTTTTTGTTTACTTTTCGAGTGCTGCAACAACAGAGCCAGCGGATCCAGTAGCGTTACAGAAGGCAAAGCATTTCGATCAGGGTATCGCTGAAAGTGAATACATCGCATTACGAGGGACTCCGTCGCATCAATCGTTGTTATGTTTGCAGATAAGTTTGTAGTTTTAATTGTTTAGAACTTTTATACGTATTGTTTTGTAGTTGTTATTTTATACATATATTTCTTTTTCTTTTCAGATGGCCGCCATAGATGTGCAGACGATAAAGTTGAAGCCGGCAGATGAGCAGGTGTGGAGCCAGATCGCAACTTGTTGAATGCGAGCTGCAGAGACCGTTTCCGCCGTTGGACTAGCAGGTAAGTGTTTGTTGTAGTTTTTGTTTAGTTTTAGTAGTGTTGTTATTTAGTTGTTTATTTATTTCTTCTTTTTTTTTTTTTTTTCCTTTTGTTAGCGTTTTTATGTTTTAGCATGTTTTGAATTTTAGTTTAATCTATTTTTTTCTTTTTATTATTTGCAGGTCAGCAATAATTTACAGCTGGTGGTTACATTACATCGCACGCGAGCGAGTAACTGAGCACAGTCGCATGTTGCTGGATTTAAGTTTTAATTGAGTGAGTATATATAGTTATTTGTTTGATTTGTTTGAGTTAATTTATACATTTTTTTGTTTTAGATTGTATCCTGTTAATAAATAAAAATGAGAATGAGTATTAGTCTGCTTTTTTACTGCTGGTTATTTCATCGGGAACTTTTTCAGCAGCTATGCCAGCAGGGATACACATTCGGTGAAGTGTGTTGAGCAGAGCATCCACCTTCTTGCCCATGTCGTCGGATACCCTTATGTTAGCCTCTAGAGCACGGATAATTGGATTGTAATCAGTGTCTCCACTCTGGTGTTGAGCAGGGTACTGATTGGCTGGATACATAACTTCGCCACGTTCTTGCTTTTGTGCTAAATGCGGCTGTTGGAGCACCGATACGTTTTGTGGACTGCTGCTAGTAATTGTTTTTTTAACTGGCAATTTATTATTATTGTTGCGTTGCTGTTGTTGTGCATCACGTAGGTTTTGTTGTAGCTTTTGTAGATGCATCTGTGCCGGGTTGCGCGTTTTGTCAAGCATAGCTTGTGTGGAATGATGCACAGCGTTGGGCATGAGGTTAGTTTGTTGTTGTTTTAGCTGGTGCTGCCGTTGATTTTGTTGTAGTTGATGCATCGTATTTGGCGGAGAGCTATAGATAGTTGAGCCAGTTTGTTGCTCATTTCCATTGGTCTCTCCCTCGCAGTGCATATGTTGAGTGTTTTGTTGTAGCTGGTTATTACGCTGTTGTTGTTGCTGGCCCCTGTTTGGCTTACGTGTTAGTTTTTGCTGGCGGTAAAGTTGTTGCCTGGGGTGGTTAGCGCGAACTTTGTTTGCTAGTAGGGTATTGTAGGCCTCCTTGTATTTCGGACAGCCTTTGTAACTAGATACGTGACATCCGCCGCAGTTAGCACATTTTGGATTAGCAATCCTTGTGCCACTGCATTCTGTAGAAGGGTGCTGGCCAGCACACTTCATACAGACAAATGACCTTCTGCAATAGTTTTTGCTGTGCCCATACGCTTGACAGCGATGGCACTGCACAGGTTCCTGCCTAGTCATCTGGCGGTCCACAGTAATTGTCTGGTTGCCCAGTTTGTCAAGCGTGAGTATTTTGTCATTGCTATTGTCTAGCGTTGGGTGTAGCTCAACAGTAAACATGTTCATAGGTTGCTGAGTTCTATTGTGCTTGATGGCGTTAACGTGGCGAACAGAGAACCCCAGATTACATAGTTTGTCACTTATCCACGTAGTGGGAGTTGAGTAGTGAAGATGTCTGATGGTAACTCTAAAACCACGATTTGTAGTTAGCTGGTGGGTATGAATTTGCCTTTTATCTTTATTAAGAGCGTTTAGGATTAAATTGTAAGTAGCTAGGTCCCCACACGTAACCTTGACTCCATTAGTTTTAGAGCACTTGGTAGAGTAATCGCCAATTTTGGGAATTTCATTAATTGTATTTAAAATTGTCTGAATGTCAGTAACGTCATGGATAAAAATTGGTGGTATGTGAGGCTTAGCGACGGCAGTCTGCAGAAGCAGTTGTTGCTGTTGCTGTAGTGTCTCTTTGGAAGAGTTGCTGGAGCTGGAGCTGGAGCTACTATTAATCCGATTAGCGGTCGCTTTTTTTCTTCGTGCGGCGTTGGTAGTTTTTAGTTTAGAAGCAGTTGATTTTTTAGCTGTGTTATTTTTTGCATTTTTTGCAGGCTTATGTTTTGTAACGTCAGACAGTTTGATAAAAAGTAGTGATCTGCTCTTGGAGGTTCCTTTGCCAAGGGCATTGTAGGCAGGGGCCGATGAGCATTTGATTTTTGGGTTATTAAGCGACAGTGGTATTTTACGTTTAGTACCCGCCTTAGGTGATAAGTCACCAGTAGTAGTAAAACATTGATTAGTAGCGTCGAGTTCGCTGCTGGATTCGTCTGTGCAGTCGGGGAGTAGGTCCGAGCTGCCATAGCACGATACATTTGATGAGTCAGCACACTTTGCTGTGTCTGATTCTATAGCTTCTTCTTCATTAGGAGCAAGCGTCGTTAATAGGTTAGGTGCAGAGGTTTTTGCAGTAGATGAGTCAGCACACTTTGCTGTGTCTGTCTCCATAGCTTCTTCTTCGTTCGAAGTAGGCATAGTTAATAGGTTAGGTGTTGATTTCCTTTTAGCTTGAACTTTACTTGCATTCGAAGTCGCTGGCAGAGGCGGCGAATTCGGAGCGTCGCGTGGTGAGTTGCGTTCGATGAGTACGGGAGAGCAAGAACGGTTCGTATCGTGTTGGTTTAGCGGAGTTTGCTGCTTAGTATTAGTGGTTGGTGCCGTTTTGTGTTTCGCATACCAATGCGCTAGCAGCGAATTCATTTCTTCGTCAGATGAGCTATTATGTAGCGGGATAGCTGCCATATTGCAATTTTGTTCGGGAATGCGACCTTTGTACGTTAGGTTAAAGTGTATGAGTGCACATACACTAGAAAGTACATAGAAGAGCACTAATACGCATGCGTTTTGGGCTCACATATAAGGTTTTAGTCGTAAAAAACCAGACGGACACACACACGTATAAAATGAACAGTATTAACAATTAAAAGACGAGCTTCAAAACGTTTTAACAGTTTGTTGTTGCTGCGGCAATTTACAAATTTTTTTCAGTTTTAAGTTTTTATATTTTCCTTGTTTTTCACTTTTCAGTTTTTTTTTTTTTTTTTTTTTTTTTTTTTCAGTTTTAATTAGTTTAACTTTTATAATAATTTTTCTTTTTTCGTTTTTTTTCGTTTTTTCGTTTGGTTTTTCCGTTTTTTCCGTTTTTTCGTTTTCGTTTTTTGTTTGGTTTTTTTTTTGTTTGGTGAGATTACCTCACAATTAGGGGCCGCAAGCAACTGATGTTGTCGCTAAGCCTTTCTTTATTTATATATACTTAGAAAGTACTTTAAAAATATTTTTAGTTACAATTTTTGTTACAAACAATATTTGAATTTGGTGAACTAGTTCACAAATAGTTGGGCAAGCAATCGATTTCAGTAGCAGCTGCTTAAAAAAATTCAAGCTGGCAATGCCGCTGAAATCGATTACTTGTTTTTAACAAATAGATATAAGATTGACATTTGTAAACATAGTTACTAATAATTTATTCTTATTTTATTTCCAGGTTCCAGAGGCGCAGTCGACGTGGATGCAGGTAAGTGTTTTGTTTGTTGTTTTAGCTGTGATTTGTGTTATTTGTTAATTAATTTTGTGTTTTATTGTTTTTGTTTTGTTTTTTGCAGGTTTTCGCGTAGCAAGGAGGCAAACGCACAGGCCGCAGACATCGCCGCGCCGCTGATTCGCTGGTAAGTGTTTGCTACATGTTTATAGTTGTGTTTTAAATTGTCTAATGTTTGTTGTTATGCAGGTGAAGCGCAGGCATCAGGTGTTCGGCAAGTGGACAGTAGTGGGACGGGACCACAGCACGCCTTGTGCAGGCAGTAGGAGCCGTCACGCCGTTGGAAATGTAGGTGCGTGTTGATGCTTGGTTTTAGGTGTGTTTATTTTAGATATTTTTGTTGTAGTTTATAAGATATTTATGTTATGATATAATAATCGTTTTATTTGTGTATTATGTTTGTTTTAGGTGCTGCTGATAAGGATGGCGCGTCCGCCCATACGAGACTCCGTCGCTTCAATCGTTATTTGCAGATAAGTTTATAGTTTTAGTTGGTTTTAAATCGTTTGGTTTTAATAGGTTATTAATACTCATTATTTTATTTTATCTTTTTTCAGGTGGCCGCTATGGATGTGTAGTCAGCGAAGTTGGAGCCAGCAGATAAGCAGCTATGAAACCCGGATTGCAGATTGTTGAATGCAAGCTGTGGAGGCCGCTGTCGCCGTTGGACCATCAGGTAAGTGTTTGTTGTAGGTTTTATGTTTAGTTTTATGTGTGTAAGTCTCGTTAGAGTGTTTTAGAGAATTGATTGTGTTGTTTTTGTTGTATTGCTAGTTAATCGTTATGTTAATATACTTTTTGTTTACTTTTCGAGTGCTGCAACAACAGAGCCAGCGGATCCAGTAGCGTTACAGAAGGCAAAGCATTTCGATCAGGGTATCGCTGAAAGTGAATACATCGCATTACGAGGGACTCCGTCGCATCAATCGTTGTTATGTTTGCAGATAAGTTTGTAGTTTTAATTGTTTAGAACTTTTATACGTATTGTTTTGTAGTTGTTATTTTATACATATATTTCTTTTTCTTTTCAGATGGCCGCCATAGATGTGCAGACGATAAAGTTGAAGCCGGCAGATGAGCAGGTGTGGAGCCAGATCGCAACTTGTTGAATGCGAGCTGCAGAGACCGTTTCCGCCGTTGGACTAGCAGGTAAGTGTTTGTTGTAGTTTTTGTTTAGTTTTAGTAGTGTTGTTATTTAGTTGTTTATTTATTTCTTCTTTTTTTTTTTTTTTTCCTTTTGTTAGCGTTTTTATGTTTTAGCATGTTTTGAATTTTAGTTTAATCTATTTTTTTCTTTTTATTATTTGCAGGTCAGCAATAATTTACAGCTGGTGGTTACATTACATCGCACGCGAGCGAGTAACTGAGCACAGTCGCATGTTGCTGGATTTAAGTTTTAATTGAGTGAGTATATATAGTTATTTGTTTGATTTGTTTGAGTTAATTTATACATTTTTTTGTTTTAGATTGTATCCTGTTAATAAATAAAAATGAGAATGAGTATTAGTCTGCTTTTTTACTGCTGGTTATTTCATCGGGAACTTTTTCAGCAGCTATGCCAGCAGGGATACACATTCGGTGAAGTGTGTTGAGCAGAGCATCCACCTTCTTGCCCATGTCGTCGGATACCCTTATGTTAGCCTCTAGAGCACGGATAATTGGATTGTAATCAGTGTCTCCACTCTGGTGTTGAGCAGGGTACTGATTGGCTGGATACATAACTTCGCCACGTTCTTGCTTTTGTGCTAAATGCGGCTGTTGGAGCACCGATACGTTTTGTGGACTGCTGCTAGTAATTGTTTTTTTAACTGGCAATTTATTATTATTGTTGCGTTGCTGTTGTTGTGCATCACGTAGGTTTTGTTGTAGCTTTTGTAGATGCATCTGTGCCGGGTTGCGCGTTTTGTCAAGCATAGCTTGTGTGGAATGATGCACAGCGTTGGGCATGAGGTTAGTTTGTTGTTGTTTTAGCTGGTGCTGCCGTTGATTTTGTTGTAGTTGATGCATCGTATTTGGCGGAGAGCTATAGATAGTTGAGCCAGTTTGTTGCTCATTTCCATTGGTCTCTCCCTCGCAGTGCATATGTTGAGTGTTTTGTTGTAGCTGGTTATTACGCTGTTGTTGTTGCTGGCCCCTGTTTGGCTTACGTGTTAGTTTTTGCTGGCGGTAAAGTTGTTGCCTGGGGTGGTTAGCGCGAACTTTGTTTGCTAGTAGGGTATTGTAGGCCTCCTTGTATTTCGGACAGCCTTTGTAACTAGATACGTGACATCCGCCGCAGTTAGCACATTTTGGATTAGCAATCCTTGTGCCACTGCATTCTGTAGAAGGGTGCTGGCCAGCACACTTCATACAGACAAATGACCTTCTGCAATAGTTTTTGCTGTGCCCATACGCTTGACAGCGATGGCACTGCACAGGTTCCTGCCTAGTCATCTGGCGGTCCACAGTAATTGTCTGGTTGCCCAGTTTGTCAAGCGTGAGTATTTTGTCATTGCTATTGTCTAGCGTTGGGTGTAGCTCAACAGTAAACATGTTCATAGGTTGCTGAGTTCTATTGTGCTTGATGGCGTTAACGTGGCGAACAGAGAACCCCAGATTACATAGTTTGTCACTTATCCACGTAGTGGGAGTTGAGTAGTGAAGATGTCTGATGGTAACTCTAAAACCACGATTTGTAGTTAGCTGGTGGGTATGAATTTGCCTTTTATCTTTATTAAGAGCGTTTAGGATTAAATTGTAAGTAGCTAGGTCCCCACACGTAACCTTGACTCCATTAGTTTTAGAGCACTTGGTAGAGTAATCGCCAATTTTGGGAATTTCATTAATTGTATTTAAAATTGTCTGAATGTCAGTAACGTCATGGATAAAAATTGGTGGTATGTGAGGCTTAGCGACGGCAGTCTGCAGAAGCAGTTGTTGCTGTTGCTGTAGTGTCTCTTTGGAAGAGTTGCTGGAGCTGGAGCTGGAGCTACTATTAATCCGATTAGCGGTCGCTTTTTTTCTTCGTGCGGCGTTGGTAGTTTTTAGTTTAGAAGCAGTTGATTTTTTAGCTGTGTTATTTTTTGCATTTTTTGCAGGCTTATGTTTTGTAACGTCAGACAGTTTGATAAAAAGTAGTGATCTGCTCTTGGAGGTTCCTTTGCCAAGGGCATTGTAGGCAGGGGCCGATGAGCATTTGATTTTTGGGTTATTAAGCGACAGTGGTATTTTACGTTTAGTACCCGCCTTAGGTGATAAGTCACCAGTAGTAGTAAAACATTGATTAGTAGCGTCGAGTTCGCTGCTGGATTCGTCTGTGCAGTCGGGGAGTAGGTCCGAGCTGCCATAGCACGATACATTTGATGAGTCAGCACACTTTGCTGTGTCTGATTCTATAGCTTCTTCTTCATTAGGAGCAAGCGTCGTTAATAGGTTAGGTGCAGAGGTTTTTGCAGTAGATGAGTCAGCACACTTTGCTGTGTCTGTCTCCATAGCTTCTTCTTCGTTCGAAGTAGGCATAGTTAATAGGTTAGGTGTTGATTTCCTTTTAGCTTGAACTTTACTTGCATTCGAAGTCGCTGGCAGAGGCGGCGAATTCGGAGCGTCGCGTGGTGAGTTGCGTTCGATGAGTACGGGAGAGCAAGAACGGTTCGTATCGTGTTGGTTTAGCGGAGTTTGCTGCTTAGTATTAGTGGTTGGTGCCGTTTTGTGTTTCGCATACCAATGCGCTAGCAGCGAATTCATTTCTTCGTCAGATGAGCTATTATGTAGCGGGATAGCTGCCATATTGCAATTTTGTTCGGGAATGCGACCTTTGTACGTTAGGTTAAAGTGTATGAGTGCACATACACTAGAAAGTACATAGAAGAGCACTAATACGCATGCGTTTTGGGCTCACATATAAGGTTTTAGTCGTAAAAAACCAGACGGACACACACACGTATAAAATGAACAGTATTAACAATTAAAAGACGAGCTTCAAAACGTTTTAACAGTTTGTTGTTGCTGCGGCAATTTACAAATTTTTTTCAGTTTTAAGTTTTTATATTTTCCTTGTTTTTCACTTTTCAGTTTTTTTTTTTTTTTTTTTTTCAGTTTTTTTCAGTTTTAATTAGTTTAACTTTTATAATAATTTTTCTTTTTCGTTTTTTCGTTTTTTTCGTTTTTTCGTTTTTTTTCGTTTGGTTTTTTCGTTTTTTCGTTTGGTTTTTCGTTTGGTGGTTTTTCGTTTTTTTTTCGTTTTTTTTTTTTTTCGTTTTTTTTTTCGTTTGGTGAGATTACCTCAAATAAGGGCTTTTTTTTTATATATTAGAAAGTACTTTAAAATATTTTTAGTTACAATTTTTGTTATTTGAATTTGGTGAAAGTTTAGTTTTCAGTTTTTTCAGTTTTTTTCGTTTTTTTTTTTTTGTTTTTAACAAATAGATATAAGATTGAATTTTTTTTTTTGTTTGTTGTTTTTTTTTTTTTTTTTTGTTATTCGTTTTTTTCGTTTGGTGAGATTACCTCACAATTAGGGGCCGCAAGCAACTGATGTTGTCGCTAAGCCTTTCTTTATTTATATATACTTAGAAAGTACTTTAAAAATATTTTTAGTTACAATTTTTGTTACAAACAATATTTGAATTTGGTGAACTAGTTCACAAATAGTTGGGCAAGCAATCGATTTCAGTAGCAGCTGCTTAAAAAAATTCAAGCTGGCAATGCCGCTGAAATCGATTACTTGTTTTTAACAAATAGATATAAGATTGACATTTGTAAACATAGTTACTAATAATTTATTCTTATTTTATTTCCAGGTTCCAGAGGCGCAGTCGACGTGGATGCAGGTAAGTGTTTTGTTTGTTGTTTTAGCTGTGATTTGTGTTATTTGTTAATTAATTTTGTGTTTTATTGTTTTTGTTTTGTTTTTTGCAGGTTTTCGCGTAGCAAGGAGGCAAACGCACAGGCCGCAGACATCGCCGCGCCGCTGATTCGCTGGTAAGTGTTTGCTACATGTTTATAGTTGTGTTTTAAATTGTCTAATGTTTGTTGTTATGCAGGTGAAGCGCAGGCATCAGGTGTTCGGCAAGTGGACAGTAGTGGGACGGGACCACAGCACGCCTTGTGCAGGCAGTAGGAGCCGTCACGCCGTTGGAAATGTAGGTGCGTGTTGATGCTTGGTTTTAGGTGTGTTTATTTTAGATATTTTTGTTGTAGTTTATAAGATATTTATGTTATGATATAATAATCGTTTTATTTGTGTATTATGTTTGTTTTAGGTGCTGCTGATAAGGATGGCGCGTCCGCCCATACGAGACTCCGTCGCTTCAATCGTTATTTGCAGATAAGTTTATAGTTTTAGTTGGTTTTAAATCGTTTGGTTTTAATAGGTTATTAATACTCATTATTTTATTTTATCTTTTTTCAGGTGGCCGCTATGGATGTGTAGTCAGCGAAGTTGGAGCCAGCAGATAAGCAGCTATGAAACCCGGATTGCAGATTGTTGAATGCAAGCTGTGGAGGCCGCTGTCGCCGTTGGACCATCAGGTAAGTGTTTGTTGTAGGTTTTATGTTTAGTTTTATGTGTGTAAGTCTCGTTAGAGTGTTTTAGAGAATTGATTGTGTTGTTTTTGTTGTATTGCTAGTTAATCGTTATGTTAATATACTTTTTGTTTACTTTTCGAGTGCTGCAACAACAGAGCCAGCGGATCCAGTAGCGTTACAGAAGGCAAAGCATTTCGATCAGGGTATCGCTGAAAGTGAATACATCGCATTACGAGGGACTCCGTCGCATCAATCGTTGTTATGTTTGCAGATAAGTTTGTAGTTTTAATTGTTTAGAACTTTTATACGTATTGTTTTGTAGTTGTTATTTTATACATATATTTCTTTTTCTTTTCAGATGGCCGCCATAGATGTGCAGACGATAAAGTTGAAGCCGGCAGATGAGCAGGTGTGGAGCCAGATCGCAACTTGTTGAATGCGAGCTGCAGAGACCGTTTCCGCCGTTGGACTAGCAGGTAAGTGTTTGTTGTAGTTTTTGTTTAGTTTTAGTAGTGTTGTTATTTAGTTGTTTATTTATTTCTTCTTTTTTTTTTTTTTTTTCCTTTTGTTAGCGTTTTTATGTTTTAGCATGTTTTGAATTTTAGTTTAATCTATTTTTTTCTTTTTATTATTTGCAGGTCAGCAATAATTTACAGCTGGTGGTTACATTACATCGCACGCGAGCGAGTAACTGAGCACAGTCGCATGTTGCTGGATTTAAGTTTTAATTGAGTGAGTATATATAGTTATTTGTTTGATTTGTTTGAGTTAATTTATACATTTTTTTGTTTTAGATTGTATCCTGTTAATAAATAAAAATGAGAATGAGTATTAGTCTGCTTTTTTACTGCTGGTTATTTCATCGGGAACTTTTTCAGCAGCTATGCCAGCAGGGATACACATTCGGTGAAGTGTGTTGAGCAGAGCATCCACCTTCTTGCCCATGTCGTCGGATACCCTTATGTTAGCCTCTAGAGCACGGATAATTGGATTGTAATCAGTGTCTCCACTCTGGTGTTGAGCAGGGTACTGATTGGCTGGATACATAACTTCGCCACGTTCTTGCTTTTGTGCTAAATGCGGCTGTTGGAGCACCGATACGTTTTGTGGACTGCTGCTAGTAATTGTTTTTTTAACTGGCAATTTATTATTATTGTTGCGTTGCTGTTGTTGTGCATCACGTAGGTTTTGTTGTAGCTTTTGTAGATGCATCTGGTGCCGGGTTGTGCGTTTTGTCAAGCATACTTGTGTGGAATGATGCACAGCGTTGGGCATGAGGTTAGTTTGTTGTTGTTTTAGCTGGTGCTGCCGTTGATTTTGTTGTAGTTGATGCATCGTATTTGGCGGAGAGCTATAGATAGTTGAGCAAGTTTGTTTTTTCTTGCTCTTTCTCCCTCGCAGTGCATATGTTGAGTGTTTTGTTGTAGCTGGTTATTACGCTGTTGTTGTTGTGGCCTGTTTGGCTTACGTGTTAGTTTTTGTTGGGGGAAAAGTTTTGGCTGGGGGGGGTTGGGGGACTTTGTTTGCTAGTAGGGTATTGTAGGCCTCCTTGTATTTCGGACAGCCTTTGTAACTAGATACGTGACATCCGCCGCAGTTAGCACATTTTGGATTAGCAATCCTTGTGCCACTGCATTCTGTAGAAGGGTGCTGGCCAGCACACTTCATACAGACAAATGACCTTCTGCAATAGTTTTTGCTGTGCCCATACGCTTGACAGCGATGGCACTGCACAGGTTCCTGCCTAGTCATCTGGCGGTCCACAGTAATTGTCTGGTTGCCCAGTTTGTCAAGCGTGAGCAATGCCGTTGAAATCGATTACTTGTTTTTAACAAATAGATATAAGCTTGACATTTGTAAACATAGTTACAATAATTTAGTTCTTATTGTGCTTGATGGTTAACGTGGCGAACAGAGAACCCCAGATTACATAGTTTTTCACTTATCCACATAGTGGGAAAGATTTGATGGTAACTCTAAAACCACGATTTGTAGGTTCCAGCAGGTGCAGTCGACTTTGATCTTTATTAAGAGCGTTTAGGATTAAATTGTAAGTAGCTAGGTCCCCACACGTTTGTTTGACTTGTTTTAGACGCAATTTTGGGAATTTGTGTTATTTGTTAATTTAAAATTTTGTGTTGTTATTGTTTTTGTTTTGTCTTTTTGCTGAGCTTTTTTTTCTTCGTGCGGCGTTGGTAGTTTTAGTTTAGAAGCAGTTGTTTTTAGCTTGTTATTTTTGCATTTTTGCAGGCTTATGTTTTGTAACGTCAGACAGTTTGATAAAAAGTCGCTGCTCTTGGAGGTTCCTTTGCCTAGGGCATTGTAGTGTTTATGAGATTTGTTTTGGGTTATTAATTGTCTAATGTTTGTTGTTATAGTATAGGCGATAAGGCACCAGTAGTAGTAAAGCAAGTGGATAGTAGCGTCGAGTTGCTGGGACGCACGCCTTGTGCGGGCAGTAGGTCCGAGCTGCCGTAGCACGATACCTTTGATAATGTCAGCACACTTTGCTGTGTCTGATTCTATAGCTTCTGCTTCATTAGAGTGTCGTTTATTTTAGTATATTTTTGTTGTAGTTTAGTAAGCATACTTTGCTGTGTATGATATAATAATCGTTTTATTTGTATAATTATGTTTGTTTTAGTGATTTTTTTGTGCTGCTGATTCAAGTCGATGGCAGCGTCCGCCCATACGGAGGCTCCGTCGCGTCAATCGTTGATTTGCAGATAAGTTTTATAGTTTTAGTTGGTTTTAAATCGTTTTGGTTTTAATAAGGTTATTAGATACTCATTATTTTATTTTATTGCTTTTGTTCAGGTGGCCGCTATGGATGTGTAGTCAGCGAAGTTGGAGCTCAGCAGATAAGTCAGCTATGAAACCCGGCACATAAATGCAGATTGTTAAGAATGCAAGCTGTGGAGTTCAACGTTTTAACAGTTCGCCGTTGCGGTTACCAATTTTTTTCAGGTTTAAGTTTTTGTTTGTTGTAGGTTTTATGTTTAGTTTTATTGTTTGTGTAAGTCTCGTTAGTGTTTTATGATAATTGTTTGTGTTTTTTTGTTTTTTTTTTTTTTCGTTTGGTGAGATTACCTCACAATTAGGGGCCGCAAGCAACTGATGTTGTCGCTAAGCCTTTCTTTATTTATATATACTTAGAAAGTACTTTAAAAATATTTTTAGTTACAATTTTTGTTACAAACAATATTTGAATTTGGTGAACTAGTTCACAAATAGTTGGGCAAGCAATCGATTTCAGTAGCAGCTGCTTAAAAAAATTCAAGCTGGCAATGCCGCTGAAATCGATTACTTGTTTTTAACAAATAGATATAAGATTGACATTTGTAAACATAGTTACTAATAATTTATTCTTATTTTATTTCCAGGTTCCAGAGGCGCAGTCGACGTGGATGCAGGTAAGTGTTTTGTTTGTTGTTTTAGCTGTGATTTGTGTTATTTGTTAATTAATTTTGTGTTTTATTGTTTTTGTTTTGTTTTTTGCAGGTTTTCGCGTAGCAAGGAGGCAAACGCACAGGCCGCAGACATCGCCGCGCCGCTGATTCGCTGGTAAGTGTTTGCTACATGTTTATAGTTGTGTTTTAAATTGTCTAATGTTTGTTGTTATGCAGGTGAAGCGCAGGCATCAGGTGTTCGGCAAGTGGACAGTAGTGGGACGGGACCACAGCACGCCTTGTGCAGGCAGTAGGAGCCGTCACGCCGTTGGAAATGTAGGTGCGTGTTGATGCTTGGTTTTAGGTGTGTTTATTTTAGATATTTTTGTTGTAGTTTATAAGATATTTATGTTATGATATAATAATCGTTTTATTTGTGTATTATGTTTGTTTTAGGTGCTGCTGATAAGGATGGCGCGTCCGCCCATACGAGACTCCGTCGCTTCAATCGTTATTTGCAGATAAGTTTATAGTTTTAGTTGGTTTTAAATCGTTTGGTTTTAATAGGTTATTAATACTCATTATTTTATTTTATCTTTTTTCAGGTGGCCGCTATGGATGTGTAGTCAGCGAAGTTGGAGCCAGCAGATAAGCAGCTATGAAACCCGGATTGCAGATTGTTGAATGCAAGCTGTGGAGGCCGCTGTCGCCGTTGGACCATCAGGTAAGTGTTTGTTGTAGGTTTTATGTTTAGTTTTATGTGTGTAAGTCTCGTTAGAGTGTTTTAGAGAATTGATTGTGTTGTTTTTGTTGTATTGCTAGTTAATCGTTATGTTAATATACTTTTTGTTTACTTTTCGAGTGCTGCAACAACAGAGCCAGCGGATCCAGTAGCGTTACAGAAGGCAAAGCATTTCGATCAGGGTATCGCTGAAAGTGAATACATCGCATTACGAGGGACTCCGTCGCATCAATCGTTGTTATGTTTGCAGATAAGTTTGTAGTTTTAATTGTTTAGAACTTTTATACGTATTGTTTTGTAGTTGTTATTTTATACATATATTTCTTTTTCTTTTCAGATGGCCGCCATAGATGTGCAGACGATAAAGTTGAAGCCGGCAGATGAGCAGGTGTGGAGCCAGATCGCAACTTGTTGAATGCGAGCTGCAGAGACCGTTTCCGCCGTTGGACTAGCAGGTAAGTGTTTGTTGTAGTTTTTGTTTAGTTTTAGTAGTGTTGTTATTTAGTTGTTTATTTATTTCTTCTTTTTTTTTTTTTTTTTCCTTTTGTTAGCGTTTTTATGTTTTAGCATGTTTTGAATTTTAGTTTAATCTATTTTTTTCTTTTTATTATTTGCAGGTCAGCAATAATTTACAGCTGGTGGTTACATTACATCGCACGCGAGCGAGTAACTGAGCACAGTCGCATGTTGCTGGATTTAAGTTTTAATTGAGTGAGTATATATAGTTATTTGTTTGATTTGTTTGAGTTAATTTATACATTTTTTTGTTTTAGATTGTATCCTGTTAATAAATAAAAATGAGAATGAGTATTAGTCTGCTTTTTTACTGCTGGTTATTTCATCGGGAACTTTTTCAGCAGCTATGCCAGCAGGGATACACATTCGGTGAAGTGTGTTGAGCAGAGCATCCACCTTCTTGCCCATGTCGTCGGATACCCTTATGTTAGCCTCTAGAGCACGGATAATTGGATTGTAATCAGTGTCTCCACTCTGGTGTTGAGCAGGGTACTGATTGGCTGGATACATAACTTCGCCACGTTCTTGCTTTTGTGCTAAATGCGGCTGTTGGAGCACCGATACGTTTTGTGGACTGCTGCTAGTAATTGTTTTTTTAACTGGCAATTTATTATTATTGTTGCGTTGCTGTTGTTGTGCATCACGTAGGTTTTGTTGTAGCTTTTGTAGATGCATCTGTGCCGGGTTGCGCGTTTTGTCAAGCATAGCTTGTGTGGAATGATGCACAGCGTTGGGCATGAGGTTAGTTTGTTGTTGTTTTAGCTGGTGCTGCCGTTGATTTTGTTGTAGTTGATGCATCGTATTTGGCGGAGAGCTATAGATAGTTGAGCCAGTTTGTTGCTCATTTCCATTGGTCTCTCCCTCGCAGTGCATATGTTGAGTGTTTTGTTGTAGCTGGTTATTACGCTGTTGTTGTTGCTGGCCCCTGTTTGGCTTACGTGTTAGTTTTTGCTGGCGGTAAAGTTGTTGCCTGGGGTGGTTAGCGCGAACTTTGTTTGCTAGTAGGGTATTGTAGGCCTCCTTGTATTTCGGACAGCCTTTGTAACTAGATACGTGACATCCGCCGCAGTTAGCACATTTTGGATTAGCAATCCTTGTGCCACTGCATTCTGTAGAAGGGTGCTGGCCAGCACACTTCATACAGACAAATGACCTTCTGCAATAGTTTTTGCTGTGCCCATACGCTTGACAGCGATGGCACTGCACAGGTTCCTGCCTAGTCATCTGGCGGTCCACAGTAATTGTCTGGTTGCCCAGTTTGTCAAGCGTGAGTATTTTGTCATTGCTATTGTCTAGCGTTGGGTGTAGCTCAACAGTAAACATGTTCATAGGTTGCTGAGTTCTATTGTGCTTGATGGCGTTAACGTGGCGAACAGAGAACCCCAGATTACATAGTTTGTCACTTATCCACGTAGTGGGAGTTGAGTAGTGAAGATGTCTGATGGTAACTCTAAAACCACGATTTGTAGTTAGCTGGTGGGTATGAATTTGCCTTTTATCTTTATTAAGAGCGTTTAGGATTAAATTGTAAGTAGCTAGGTCCCCACACGTAACCTTGACTCCATTAGTTTTAGAGCACTTGGTAGAGTAATCGCCAATTTTGGGAATTTCATTAATTGTATTTAAAATTGTCTGAATGTCAGTAACGTCATGGATAAAAATTGGT